>JAAWXA010000029.1:4086501-4486408 GCA_038090715.1 Florisuga fusca | reverse complement strand
CGTGCCGCGGGGGTGGGTGCGGGTCCCCGGTCGCCTCCCCCAGGCACTGGTTGTGCTGTCACGACAGGGGAGACGGGAGCGTGCGATGGGCGGCCCGAGTTAAACGCTGTGCTCGAAGTCCTCGGAGGGTCCCTTCCCCCCCCTCGCCCCCCGGGTGCGGGTTTGTCGTTTGTCGTTGCTGTTCCAGCGAGCGGGGAAACTGTCACCCGCGGGTACACCCGCTGCCTCCCTCCCCTCTGACAGAATGAAGAGTTGTCTGAGCAAAAACCCCACTTTTTTTACCTTTTGCACTTCGACGGCATTGTGGGTTTTGTATTATTTTGAGTTTTTTTTCTCTGGTAGAGGAGACAGTGCAACTGGAAGGTGTTTCTGGTAGCATCACAAGATTTGTCTTCTGGACAATTTGAAGATACTTCTTCAAGCTTAATCAGCCCAGGCTGATTTCGTATTTAAGTAAACTTTCCACACATTATACGTCTCGGTACTTTGGGATTCTGATGCTCCAGCACGCAATAAAAACTAGAAGAGACCAAAATTATTTCCCCAGGTTCTTTTTATTCCTGCTGTATTAAATAGGGTGTCATTTCCATTAAGATAAGCATAACTGCCCAGTTATTTTAAATATCTGATCTTAAAAGGACTCTGTAGCTGTTACTTTTACAGAAAAAGACTCCCATTTGAAGTGTCCAGTATAAAGTTACATCTATACAGTGTGGGTTGTTTTAATTTTATGATTTTTAAATCCTTTTGCAGAGGTGCTGGCCAAGAAGTAGGAAGGTCATGCATTATTCTGGAGTTTAAAGGAAGAAAAATAATGGTAATTATTACTTGAATGTGTTTGCATGCTCTCTCAGTACAGCATTTCAGATCACAAAAAGATGTTATGGGTTAAATTCAGCCTCCCCACTGAAGTCAGCCACTGTGCTAGAAGAAGCACATTTTGTAGCTTTCTGGAACAATAAAGCATATGTGATAGTAGGGACTGCCAAGACTGTCCTGTAAAATAAATCCATGTCCTCAAACAGAATGTGTGTGTCTTAAACTTGGATACTAAAATGTACACATACAAGGTTTCAGTGGAATATAAGGCTAATATTTACCTACAGTTATGTGCTAGCAGTCACATGTAAACACACACATGTTCTCTTTCCCCTTTCCACCTTCTCAGATGGTGGCTGAAATAACTCCTGTGTATCCAGGTGTACTTGAAGTGTGAATGAAGTGTGAATGAAGGCATGCATAGACACAAATGATAAAGAGTGGGATCTTCTGAAAGATTCATTTTCTCAGTGGAGATAAGTCATCTAGACAGAAGCCTGAAGTGTGAAATCCAATGCTAAAAGCAGTTTCTAAGGAAGAAAATACTTTTTTTGCATGATGCTAGAAGTTGCTAGACACTAGTATATTTTAGCTCAAAATTATACATTCTGTTAGAAGCTTTAATTTTCTTAAATTTTTCAGCTTGACTGTGGAATCCATCCTGGACTGGAAGGAATGGATGCTCTTCCTTACATTGATTTGATAGATCCTGCAGAGATTGATCTCCTCCTAATCAGCCAGTAAGTTGCATCTAAAAGAACAAACACACTGAAGTCATGGTCTGAGCTGTGTTCACTTGTAGGTTATTAAGAGTCTGAAAATAGGTGTTGTATGCATGGTAATGTATACAAATAAACTATATCTATAAACTAAAAAGTTTAGTTTCCAGCTTTTTTAAATTAAAGATGTTCAGCCACTTTTCATATTACAACTCTCCTTTGAGCTCACTATGATAACCTGACTTTTTATAACCTGGTCTGCTTTGATACCATTCTCACTTCTAGAATGTGTTTTCTACATAAATACTGCTCGAGAGCATTGGTCGTGGTTTTTGCTCTGTTGGTTTTGAATGAGAAGATTCTCAGGAGCTTTGAATATGGTTTAAGTATTATTTAGTGGCTGAGAGAGGAGGAGAGCCATTTGTAAATGATTTAACCAGTCATCACTATGTCTGTGTACAGTCCTGAGTTTTCATGGTACATGCCTGTTCTACCTGTATTTCAAAAGTACTTCCTTAAGGTAGGTGAAAGTAGAAGTGCAGCAAATTTTATTTTCGTATTTCATGTCTTAATCTTCAGCATTCAACATGCAAATTTAGGATCATGTTTGTGAGCTTTTTTATATCCTTGACATTTATTGTGTGCCTGGTTTGTTATTTTTCTCCCTCTAAATTTATAGGTAAATTACAAAACAGTTAATTCTTAGATTATATGGCTAAAGTCTTTGCAAGTAATGAAGAATTTCCTGTTACTCTTAACCTTTTCTTGGCTTCGTTTTCAGTCACTAGTGTACAGAATAGTCACTAGTGTAACCAGCATAGTTAATAATGAGGCTTAAAATTCTGTTTCTGGATTTTCATTACAGGATGTTAATCCAGGCACCTAGTCATTCATATGTTGTATTAGTGTTGTGTAATGCTAACTTATTAATTGGGTTCTTCTATTTTAAGTTTCCATTTAGATCACTGTGGGGCTTTACCCTGGTTTTTGCAGAAAACGAGTTTTAAAGGAAGGACATTTATGACACATGCAACAAAAGCTATTTACAGATGGCTTCTTTCAGACTATGTGAAAGTCAGGTAAGCTGACCTGTGGGTTGTCTCCTCAACTAGAGTTATTTCACCTATATATCCAGTAGGAAACTTAAGGTAAAGCCACCTAAGGTGACTGGATAAACCTGGATGTTGCCACAAGTAGCAACATTATAACCAGGTTAGAAGTGATAAATCATCTTGCTGCCTGATGGATAATGTGTCCTTAAAATAATTTTCTATAAATAATAAAAAAAATATAGTTCCTTCTTTCCTCACATTTTTTTAGTTTGCCTTCTTTGGACCTTTAACAGTAACTCTTGGTTTCCCCATCTGTCTCTCTTGATACATGCTTTTGTTCTTAGACTTTTTAAAGTCTGTTTTTTCTCAGGCTTCACAGAAGTAGTGAATTTTCAGCCCCTGAAAAGATATAAATCACTCTTCAGGACAAAATCAGATTAAATACTAAATAGACAAAGCAGGCTCTGCTACTGACATGTTGTTGTTGGTTTTTTCCTCTTTTTTCACTTTTCCCTGTCTGTTACACACCTTGACACATCTCTTCTATGTGAAGGCAATGATCCTGTGCCTATCTCAACTCAGCAGATTCTGGCTTGGGTCAGAAACCTGATGAACAGTCCTCTTTTAACTTGTTTGTTCTGGGCCAATGGGAAAAGTGTGGTTTAGTTTGTGTTTTGAGGACTGTTAGAAGCTAAGTGGCAGATCTCTGCCCAGGGTGGGGAGGCTGTTGGATTTTTTAGACAAGTACAGAGTAGAACCTGAACTGGAAAGACTGTCCTAGCATGAATGGCCTTTAAAAGGAAGATCATAAAATCTTGGAATGGTTTAGGCTGCATGGGACCTTTAAAGGTTATCAAGTCCAGCTCCCCCTGCACTGAGCTGGGACATCTGCTACTCTAGGTTGCTCAGAGGCCCATCCAACCTGACCTGGAATGTTTCCAGGGATGGGGCACCTGCCATCTCTCTGGGCAACCTGTTCCAGTGTTTCACCACCTTAAAACCATTACTCCTTGTCCTGTTGTTACAGGCCCTGCTAAAAAGTTTGTCCCCATCTTTCTTTGCCCCTCCTTAAGTACTGAAGGGCCACAATAAGGTCTCCCCAGAGCCTCTTGTTTTCCAAGCTGAAAAACTCCAACTGTCTCAGCCTTTCTACACAGGAGAGGTATTCCATCCCTCTGATCATTTTTGTGGCCCTCCTCAGCTCTGTCCCCCTCTTGTGCCTGGGCTCCAGAGCTGGACACAGTGCTCCAGGTGGGGTCTCACCAGCCTAGAGAAGAGGGGCAGAATCACCTCCTTTGACCTCCTTGCCCCACTTGTGATGCAGCCCTGGCTGTGCTTGGCCTTCTGGACTGCAAGCACACGTCACCAGCTCATGTCCAGCTTTTCACCCCGAGTCCTTTTTCACAAGGCTGCTCTCACTCTCCTCATCCCCCAGCCTGTGCTGGTATTGGGAATTGCCATCACCCAGGTGCAGGACCTTGCCCTGGGCCTTGTTGGACCTCATGAGGCTTACACAGGCCCACTTCTCAAGCTCGTCCAGGTTTCTCTGGATGGCTTCCTGTCTCTCAGGCAGGTCAAGTGCACTGCTCAGCGTGGTACTGTCAGAGAATGTGGGCCTGCTTTCAATGATGCTCTTAACTCTGCTGAGGTGAACTACATTAGAGTACCTGGACTTGATTTCTAACACAGGAGATGTGGTGTTACTGAGTGGCAGTCTTACTGCCAGTGTGGAAAAAATCCAAGAGGTTGTGTTTTTTTCAACTGTTATATAATCTAAGGTGGTAAAATGAGCTGATATTAAGGCATTTCACTTATATCCAGTAACATATCAGCGGATGACATGCTATATACAGAGACAGACCTTGAAGAAAGCATGGACAAGATTGAGACCATCAACTTCCATGAAGTGAAAGAAGTGGCAGGAATCAAATTCTGGTGTTACCACGCAGGCCACGTTCTGGGAGCAGCCATGTTTATGATTGAAATAGCTGGTGTGAAGGTATTTTCTTTTTGTTATAAAGGTGAAATCACACCCAAATCCTAACTTGGTCATTAATTATTTGTAATTGTCTGTTAAGCCTCACTACTGTGGCTGGAGCTGTCAAATAGACTGTCACTCAAGTCAAGGTGGGGGGCCTTGACTTAGAGCATGTGTTTTCTGATTGATTAGAACTAGCAAGAGGTATGAGTATTAAACCAGGTAGAGTGTTTGGATTTTATGGGAGTGAGTTATGACTCAGACTTGGAACCAGTAAACATACTGTTTTCCTTCTCAGAAGTGGCTGATAGCTGAGTCATCCTTGTGGAAGTTGCATTTTAGTAAAATCTATGAACAGATGTTTTGTTTTGTAGTACTGATCTACTGCCTCTACCTGTCCTGAGTGCTTAAATAGCATTTGTTAAAGCATGTAAGTTACAATATCAGAAGTTATGAGAAGCACTGAAGTACCCAAAGAACTAGGATTATTATTAATTTAGGCACAGAGAGATTAAATAAGTCATTATAATCACAAGCAGCACTATGTCAAATGCAGATACTTGAAACTAAACGCATGAATTGGTGTTCAGTAGGATAATCACTGCCCAAGAAAAGATGCATACAGCCTTGAAGAGGGAAGCAAGATGATGGTCTGGAGACTTGCTTTCCAGTAGGACTTTGTTCATGGTTATAATAATTGAGAATTTTAAAAGTTTAAAAAGAATATGGAAACAGAACTGAAATTGCAGTGATATCTTAGTGGGGTTTTTTTCTGATTAAGGCATGATGGAGAAAGAGAGTTCACTCTGTGCATGACTCAAATGGATTAGGTTTTAATATTTATTATTTTCTTTAATACCCTGTGAAGCAAATGAGGAATGTGATAGTAGGTTACCTGTAAACCAGTTACCTGCTGCTGTCTATATGTTTTATTATTATTTACACTGGAATCAATGGAGTTATTGTTAAGTAAAAAAAGCTCAATTTTGAAACCATAATTTTGGGCACAGAGAGCAGCATTCTACCCTGCAGTGAAGACTCCATTAAAAATTACTAACAGTTACATAATACTTGTTGGTGAAATGTATGCAAAAGGCTGAAAATAGCACCTTCCATATCCCAAATGAAAACTAAAATCTTAATAATTGTTTACCTAGTTCTGTTGGAATTATATTACTGCTTGAAAAACCTTTACTTACTGTTGTTAAAACCTTTGTGTTGTAGTACTATTGATCTACCTTTGTCAGCACTGTCCACATCAGAAGAATCTTTAACGTACAAATCACCTTTTTATCATAAATTTCTTTAAAATGTTTTTGCTTTAAAAATATCATTCCTATCAGCATCTTTTTTTTAAAAAGCAGAGCCTGTAATAAGAATGATTATTTTTGTCTCCAATAGCTTTTATATACAGGTGATTTCTCAAGACAGGAAGACAGACATCTGATGGCTGCTGAGATTCCTAATATTAAACCTGATATTCTTATAATTGTAAGTTCAAAAAAATCTTTACATCAGTAATTAAATATGTATTGGAGTAATACTTAATTAAAACTAAATTCCATTTTAGAATGAGAAATAAAATGGAGATTTAATGTCAGCGTGTGATTTGTGTTAAATAGCCAAGTTCTTGGGTGTTCAGAACATGCCAGTGCTTCTTTTCACTGTATTAAAAAGTCAAATTATTGTTTTGTAATTCTTCTGATGAAGTTCCTTAAGCCTCTAGACAAACCTTTTCAAGATGGAAGATTTATTAGGTTTGTACCAGATGTATTATATGACCCCCATGTTAGCAAGATATCTTTCTGTGGTAGATCCTAACATACAACTTTGTTCATTGAGACTTTGCCCTGGGTGGAGGTGCCCTGGGTGGGTCCTGTTCCAAGTTTTTGTTTTAATTTATGAATGAAATTTTTTATTTTCTGAATGCATTTTTGGAAAATCAAAGCTCAGGGGAAACTTTAAAAGTAACAGTTTAATCTGGAAAAAAACAGTGGAATCTTTCAGAGTAACACTTATTATTTAATTTATTGTGTCCCTTCTGACTGTTTTCTGTAAGTGATGTCATTTTAAGCCACGTCAAAATCTTGTATTTTGTTTAATTCCCATATTTTAGAATAGTTATTTCTAAACAGTAGCAAACATATCACTAGTGAGCCATGTTAATGTGGTAAACCATTAATCAAAGCAGTTGCAGCATTTACAGCTGGGGAAAAAAGCATGTTAAATGCAACACCTCTTTAAAGAAGCATCAAAATTAATAGTTATACTTTTAAATTATTTTTTCCAAATTGTTGGGAGAGGTTTTGGAGAGGAGAAATTCTGGCTACACATCTTGGTAGAGGTGGTTATGGGTTACCTCACTCCTCCATCCCTCTCCTTCCCCTCTCCACCACGTTAACATCAGTGTGTTTTTCTGCATTTTCTTATTGGATTCAGAGGAGAAGATCAAGAATTAGTCTCTGTGTCAGTACCTTAACATTTGGTTTCTCTATCTGTAGGAATCCACATATGGGACTCATATTCATGAAAAAAGAGAAGAGCGAGAGGCCAGGTTCTGTAACACTGTCCATGACATAGTAAACAGAGGGGGCAGAGGTCTTATTCCTGTGTTTGCCCTGGGTCGAGCTCAAGAACTACTTTTAATTTTAGGTATGTGCTTTCCCACCTCCTCTGAAAATGCATGTAAAGTTAAATGAATGTTTTCACGTGCAGTCCTTCATATATAACTTTTTTTTACAACTCTTCAGCCATTTTTCAGTATGTTAGTTATACACATTGAGAGAATTCATAATGCATGTTTCTTCAAATGAAAAAAATCCTATAAACTAACCAAGGCAGTTCTGCTTTGTGAGGTAGGATGTAGACTTAGGGTCATGGCATGGTATTATGTTCTTGACCTTAAAGTTGGACTAAATGATCTTTGAGGTCTCTTCCAACCTGGCATTCTGGCATCCTATGACTTTTGAATGCTGCTGAACCAGGATTTCAGGAAATAGGGACTTACCATTACAGACTGAAGAGAAAGCAGTCACAATAACTGTCCTATGTAAACTGTACTGCTAAAAAAACCTGTGTATCTCGTTTCAAAGTCTCACTATCTTTGTCCTTTAATTCACAATCCTATATGAAGGAAGAAGTCTTCATAGGAAAAGCTGAGAAGACCATAACAGACTTTTGTAGCATTCTGAAGTCCTATTGATAATGGGAAAGGAAGTTAGGCTTTGTTAAGAGGAGCAAAAATGGGGGAATTATACATGGTCATTACAAGCTGCTTCACATAAAATATACAGGTAGTAGTTACAAGATAACTCGGATTAAAAAAAGTGTAAAAAATATATTTCAGGGCTTCTTTGCTTCTTTTTGACACATTTAATCTGTATTATATTTTTAATACATTAATTTTCAGTAGTCCTTTTACTCATACATATGCTGGCAAGATAAAAAGGTAACTATCTCAAAATTAAAGTACTTATGTTTAGGCATGTTGAACCTAAAGGATTACCTAAAATACTTGCAGTTCTTCTCACTTTCCATTTCAGTTTAGCTCAATATTAAAAATTAGTTTGTTTTCAGACCGTGCTAACTAGTCTATTTAAATGTTAATAAGAAATTTGGATCTATGTATGAGGTAGTGCTTGATGTGGTAGGATTATTTACTACTTATCATTGGTTAAAAGTTTTTTATTTTATAGAGGAGATAAGAACTGAACATTTTAAATCCTGTGTAGTCATTAGGTTGTCATTTGTTGGCTTCTTGCTGTGTGTAGGAGTGAGTTTCTAAAGATTAGCTTGAACATACATCTAGTAAAGCTAGACATGCAACTGGATGCTTAATTAGGTAGAAAATGTGATTGCATCTCACATGCCTACACAGCTCAGCCTGCAGAATTCTGTGTTTGTTTTCTTCTTTCCATAAGTGTATGACAAAAAATAAAATGCTGCATTATGATGATGGGCTCAGTCTTTTAATGTTGCTGTAAACCCTGCTATTAGGTGTCTCTTACTGGCTGTTTCCACCTCACACTTGAGGTCATTAAGATACTCATGGCACAGAGATTCTGATATGTTCTGAAACCTTTGTCTGCAGAGCAGACAATTTCACCTGCAAGATTAAAGCCTCATTATTTCATGTGTACAAATACTGCCAAAGAGAATATTGCCTTTTTTGGACAAATCTTCCCCAGTTACACAATGAAAATATGTTTGAGACTAGCAGAACTAGATACAGGTGGGAAAAATGAGTAAGTTATGTTTGTATGTTTGTATTCAGAATTCTTCTCTGTGTTTAGGTCATGGCCACTGTCATCAGTTGTAAAACAAGTTATGGTTAGTGGAGGCTTTTATGGTGTTTCAGTTAAGCTTGTAAAATGTAACAGTTGGTGATATACAGGAAGACAGGCTGGGTAACTGTATGATCCCTTTGTTTTACAGAACTTTGATACAGTGAATTCTCACCAACTTATCCATGTGAAGATATCCCCAGCTGTTAGATGTATAATTATTATTTGACAGAGTCATTTTAGCTTTATTCTAGTGTTGTGGCAAAACTTCCATTGTTATAAATGTAGATTTATTGCTGTGTAATATCATGTATACTTTATATATTGTAGCTGAAGTTGATATTTGACTGGAATTTGAATCTGCCAAAAATAGCTGAAATTTATATTTTTCTTGTTTATTTGCCTGTTTGTACTAGTTGTACATGTCTGAGAAGCATGCATTTTGGAGATAAAGGTGGGATGTGGGGGGGGGATTTTTTGGTTGGTACTTTTTTTGTTCTTTTCAGTTTTGGATTTAGTTTTTTTGTTTTGTTTTTTTTTTTAAGATGAATACTGGCAGAATCATCCTGAACTCCATGATATCCCTATATACTATGCCTCCTCTTTGGCAAAAAAATGCATGGCAGTTTATCAGACATATGTCAATGCCATGAATGACAAAATCCGCAAGCAAATTAACATCAACAATCCATTTGTTTTCAAGCATATCAGTAACCTGAAGGTAAGTTTGAGATAAGATTGTCTTACAAAGGAGGGAGGGTAACAAAAGAGTTAATACTTGCTGAATAATTTGCATATTTACTATCCTAATAGATCAGTTAGTAACAGGTTTATATCTGAGTTATCCTCATGTTTAGAGGGCTGGCTGAGGGGAGCTCATGCCCCAGCTTTTCTACAGTATAGATTCCTGTACTTATAGTTTGCTCCTTATGGACAAAGTAGGAGGAGCTTTCCTGTAAAGGACACTTTTTGTGAGGATGAGTTTTAATATGTGAATGTAGGGCTCTATTTGTACATTGTTTGAGGGTGCAGTTAGGCTGTCTTTCATTTAATTGACTTATGGTAATTGATATTCTTCTTGTTTGTCCATGTAGAGTATGGATCATTTTGATGATATTGGCCCAAGTGTTGTGATGGCTTCCCCAGGTATGATGCAGAGTGGCCTATCCAGAGAGCTGTTTGAGAGCTGGTGCACAGATAAGAGAAATGGAGTAATTATAGCTGGGTACTGTGTTGAAGGAACACTTGCTAAGGTGAGTTCCTAATGCACCACAGGTACCTAAGACAAAGTAGTATGCATGTTATCTTTGAAAAGAACTGTCTAGTAGCGAGTGTCTTTGGATTTACTGAGAAGACTGTTGTCAGGTATGCATAATTATGTAGTCAAATCTAATTGCTTTTAACTAATACTAATGAAAAGTACAGAAAATTTGCATATAGCCATTTTTCATTGATGTTATACAGAATAAGCTTCTGTAGGAGCAGTTACCTTGTGATGAGAAAGACACTTTTCCCTATCTTTAGACCCCTCCACAATTAAACATTTTGAGAGGGGGCATTAAGCCTAATTCTAGGGGAGTCAGTATTAAATTTTACACTACTAACATGTCAGAGATTAGACTCTGCACATGTTTTGCCACCATCTGGTTGCAGAGAATGAAATCTTTCCTTCCAAATTCCAGCATCTAAGGGCAGTCAGAGCACCGAGTTTTGCCTGTAGAGATGAAAATCACACACTTGGTAAAATTTCCATGCAAATTTGAGAGAGCTGTGTTTGGAAGAAGAATGAACTCCCAGCAGATCTGCTGGAGATGGAAAAAATGAAATGGTGTGTCTTGTGCATGTTGGTTGGGGGTTTTTTTCATTTGTGTGTTTTTTGTGAGATTTGAGAGATTTTTTCAGTTCTTCACATTTAACCTGGCTGCCAATATTCTTGATTTTTGAAATGTAGAGTACTAGTTATATGGCTTTCAGTTCTTTATTTAAAGTGCTCTTTTTTCCTAGCACATCATGTCTGAACCTGAAGAGATCACAACTATGTCAGGGCAAAAACTCCCACTGAAGATGTCTGTGGATTACATTTCTTTCTCAGCTCACACAGATTATCAACAAACCAGTGAATTTATCCGAGCCCTGAAACCTCCACATGTGGTTAGTATCCATGCTGCCCATTTAACAACTGTATTTAACAGTGCAGTTAAAGCATTACAAGCTGGTGTCAAGCAGTAGCCAGCATCCCTATGCTTTAACTAATAAAAGGTGGGGATTTTAACCATTTTTTATCGTGTTACTTGACTGTCAGCATATGGAATATGTGGGGGTGACTTTCAAGAAAGTGGTATGGTCCATCTGTTTCTTCAGCAGAGTTTTGTGCAAGTGAGATACAGTATAGGAAACATGAAGTTGGGGATGCTGGTATTGGAATCATTCAGTGGAATTTGCCCCCAAATAAACAAGAAAACATTGATTGAAAAAGAATATGCCAGTCTGAAAGGAGGTGTGTAGCAGGCAGCAAAAGACAAAGGCAGCATTTGTGAGGAACAGTATGAGCAATCACAGGGAACAAGAACAAAGGGACAGAATATGAAAACAGGGACTAGGATCTGAAACTTGATGAGACTGGGTAAGGATCAGTGTGCAGGCACAGACAATAAAGAAAACAAATCATTTAACTTGGCAAAGAAAATTGTGAACTTTATAAGCATCCTCTCTGAATTCCACATTTATTGTGTATATATTTATCTCCATGGAGACACAAAAATGTAAAGCTAACTGTAACTATCATCATTGAGCTTAATACTTCCCTTTCATAGTATAAAAGTGTTTTGTGTATAAAAGTAAATGGCATCTCTGTAATGGGTTCTGCTTATTTGCTTATTTCTACTAATACTCAGGGTCATGAAATCCAGGCCTTTGGTAACACACAGAACTCAAAGACACACAGAGCTGTATGCAGTATCATTGAGTTAGTGTTTCATATATTGTGACCTGATGAAATGACATTTTTATAGAGATGAGGTTCAAGATGGCAGTTTTCTTGCATGTCTTCTTTGCTAAACATGGCTGGTTGGACAAATGACTTTTGATAAAAGGAAAACTGTCTTTCCTATAGATTTTAGTTCATGGTGAGCAGAATGAAATGGCCAGATTGAAAGCAGCATTGATACGGGAATATGAAGATAACGACGAAGTTCATATCGAAGTTCATAATCCGAGGAATACTGAAGCTGTGACATTAAACTTCAGAGGAGAAAAACTTGCCAAGGTGCAAAATTAATGTTTTCCTATCTGGACAACAGTATTTTACTCTGAGATAAAAACTATGCATTTTCTTCCAAGCCTCTGTTTTCAATTGGTTTTGGAATGTATATGTTTTCTACAGACTCAAAGTATGTGAATGTTTTGGGTTTAGTGTATTTGTGATTTTGTTGGTTTGGGTTTTTTTTTTCAAAGGGTTTGGGCTTTGTTTGTTTTTCTTTTTTTGGCTCTTCAGTTTTCATATTTTTTCTTGTATTCTATCTCAGAATGTTTGTTACTCTGATTTTCATTTATTTTCAGAGTTAATTTATACAATGTTTGCTTTTTCTGAGGAAACAGTTATTTCATCTCCATAGTTAACTTTAGGCTACAAATACTTCACATTTTTCTTTGCACTATGTGTGCTTTTTCTTTCCAGGTGATGGGATCTTTAGCAGATAAGAAGCCAGAACAAGGACAGAGAATTTCTGGAATCCTAGTTAAAAGAAATTTTAATTATCACATCCTTTCTCCATGTGACCTCTCCAGTAAGTAACGGCATGCTCAGTAGGCAGTATGCTCAGGAAGTATTTGCAACTTACTGTACCCTTCTGTCATTAAAACACATACAGTACTGTTGGGGGTTTTTTTCTGTAATTTTGTGTTTGATAAACAATTAGTGATTATAATCATTTTAGTTTGGCTTAATTTTGCCATAAGTTGTGAACTGTAGGTGTGAGAAGCAAGGCAGCCAGTTCTTTGCCCACTGAAGTTTAAAAAATATTCTGTTCTTTAAGCAGAAGAAGCAAAACTTAATTCCCTTTATGGTTACTTAGAACTTCTGCATGAATATGCATAAACCATATCAGTGAGAACAGAAGAGCACCTTGATGAGTTGTGCTGCCAGTTTATAAAACATCACTAGTTTTTATTGTAAAAAGCTACAGTGCAGTGAAAATACTGTGTATTGCTCCTGTGATATTTATTACTAAAGAAATGGAGCTATTCTCAAAATAGAAGAATAATTAAATGAAGTTGTAATGTCAGAAGAGCTTGGGGGAAAGCACTTACAACTGTCCTAGTTCATTGCTTGCCTGTAATGGGTACAATAAGGCTCTTGATGGTTTCTTAACCACAAATATGTTACTTATCTTACA
The DNA here is from genome assembly GCA_038090715.1 of Florisuga fusca. Lineage (NCBI taxonomy): Eukaryota > Metazoa > Chordata > Aves > Apodiformes > Trochilidae > Florisuga > Florisuga fusca. The sequence goes on along the minus strand of JAAWXA010000029.1, from coordinate 4,473,163 downwards.
ACAAACCTTTACAAACTGTCCTTTTCAACCCTCTGTCTTGAATGTATTGATCAATTTTGATTTTCTAGTAAGCAAATTCAAAGGGATAATTTTTAATATGTACTTTTTAAAAATTCTTTCAGATTATACAGACTTGGCAATGAGCACTGTGACCCAGACACAGGCTATTCCATATACTGGCCCTTTTAATCTCCTGTGCTATCAGCTACAGAAACTTACTGGTGTGTATTTGGAAGAACATATTCCTGATTTATAATGGTCAACTTTTAAAACAATTTTTAGTCCTCAGAGGTCTTCTGAGTGGAAACTTCTTTGCCAGTAACTGAAGTGCCACAGTTTGTTTCATATTTTACACCTTTCATTAGATTACGTAGCTTCTCCCAGATCCAATTAATGAGTATGACACAGCCTTTTTTGGGGGTTCTACTGTAGCTGTACTACAAAATCGTGAGTATATAATAACATAGAGCCTAGGCTGGTTTTTGTCTCCTGTCAGCCCCAAAGGGAGTGCCATAGCCACTCTGATGTAAAATTAATTAATTAGTCTTTTATCTCTAGCCCCAAGATAGAAAACAAATGCCATCCACTTAATAAAAAAACCCAAACAATCTGTCCTCCTTTGTGACTGACAGCCCTTTTTGTCCCTCCTCGAGAGGCAAGAATCTGCCTTTGTTGTCTTTCTTTGAGTCAGAAGCTATTTAAAGCTCTCACTAATGTGACCCCCAGTGCCTCTGTCTAGCTACCTCAAAGGTTAGGGACAACTCATGTTTGTGTAACAGTGGGTTATCCTTTAAGGGCATAAGAGGAGCTGGTTAATTCTTGTTTGGTTTTTTATTTGGTGTACTTATATCAGTGTCCTAAGTAAGTCAAATAATTCAAACAATTAAAATGGCCAGTGTTGCATAGTAAAAACCCCTAACCATATAGAACAATGAAAATAATATTGTGAATTAAAGGAAGAGAGTATGCACTTCCACTTTGTGAGTTGCTTTGAGCAGTTACATTAGTAGACAGCATCTCTTGTTCTTAAAATTACTTGTTATCTTATGCAGAAAAAGTCTCACTCTCGGTATTTTATCCTTGGTAACCGTTTGTTGTTGCTTTTTAGGTGATGTAGAAGAAATAGAAATCCAACAAAAACCAGCCCTGAAGGTTTTCAAAACTATTACTGTGATTCAGGAACCAGGCATGGTGGTCCTTGAGGTAGGCATTGGTGAGGGAGAAAGAAATATTTTGTTCTTCAGTTTCTGCAAGATAGTACCATAGATGCCATGCAGAATTAAATGTTTTAAGTAGTTTTCTGTTGGATGATGAATAGAATGAAAACTAGGACAAAGTTCCCTCTTGAGCTGTGATCCTGTGTTGATGCATCTTGTTTCATTTAGCCACTGCTAGTTTCTTTTTTGCCATGGATCAAATGCTGTAGTAGATTTGGTGCCCTTTTTTTATTTGACAAACAAGAATTGGAAATAATGTCAAATGGTGTTCCCCAAATCTCTCCTCCAAATAGTTGTGGTAATTAATAACTGTTTAATAAATGTGTCGGAAGCACTCAACAGCTTGAATTTTTAATTGAAAGTTGCTGGAATATACCAAATTAAAAGTTGTAAATAATGTAAAATGTATGACTGTACTTTGAAGCTGTAAGTCAAAGACAAATAGGAGAATGCAATGAATGTTCCACTATTTTCATGTTATATTATTCACTTGGCCCAAGTAATGAGTTTAAATTATCAATTAATTTGTTTTTTTTGTCTTCCAGTGGGTGGCAAATCCTGCTAATGATATGTATGCAGACACCGTGACAACAGTGATACTGGAAGTTCAGTCAAATCCCAAAATACAGAAAGGTAGGAAGTTAGTGTATGCTAATTTCACTGAGACATTTTCTCTTTTTTTTTTATTTTAATCTCAAGTTTAGATATAATGCCTTGCAATAGATTGTAATCCCACTATTGTACTTCTGCACATTATGAAACTATTTATGGAGTAAGATTTGCTACTTAAAAACAGAATTACAATTTGGCCTTCTTTATTTATAACACATCCATTTGTTGAAACTTTCTCACATGGAAACTGACTGTGGAAAATGTGATGTTAGGTGACTTATTTTATATAACATAAATACTACTTGCTTTAGCATTTTTTGTCTAAACAATCTATGATATCTCAAATATTCTAACTTTTCGTTTGAAAGTTATAGTTACCATTCTTGAGAGGTATTCCTGTGGCTGCAAGTCAGTTAGGTAGACAGTGCTGAAAAAAAGTCAGATTGATTTCTCAATTCACTTAGGCAAGCCCCATAACCAAGTGACATTACTGGGTAGTGGTAGCATCATCAGATACTGGGTTTGACGTTGCTGTTCAAGAATCACAGCAATCTTCATTGGATTACCAGTGATGATAGTTTATATTTTTGTACCACTGTTTTGCTTTTGAACATTATGTCACAGTTCTAAGAATCTGGAGCATCTGCTAAGTATTGGGTTGGCCACCGAGGATAAATGTTGGCAGCTTAGCAACACAGTAGCACAGATAATTTAATGGTAATCCATTTATCAGAATAAAATAAGGGTTGTTATTTCTATTTTCTAGGGCTTTAATTCACTTTTTTTGTCATCAACTGCATCATTACTTGGAATATATATTATTTTACTTAGAAAGATGTTATTATATTTTGCCTTTGTGTACCCTTGCTGACCTAGTGAAATGAGTGATAGTTGGGTATCCTGTTTAGAGCATTACTCATCTCCAGTTTGGATGTGGTCAGAACCCCAAATTGTGTTCCCTGGGTGGTCACACCTTAAAAACTCAAAAGCTGTGTCCATAATGCCCAGTAGGTAAGTTCTGTGCCCTTAACTGTGGGACCAGTGGCACACATACCCTGCTGCCTGTTTATACTTCACAAGGAAAACAGAATTCTGGGCAGGAGGTGAGGAAATCTTTCTCACATGAACCCAGAAGACACTTGAGGTGTGTGCTTGAACCTTTGACCTCATTTTCCCTCCCATTCTTCTTTTTATGACTGGAAAAAAATCTCCTACCGTTTCATTATTATTTTTTTAATTCATATTGTGGTATCTGACTTGCCCTTGCCTTACAGTCCCCAATTCATCTGTACAATCAGCTACAGGTAACAGCTAGATATCTTTTTTTCCCCATAATTAATTAATCTTTCTATTTTTATATGCTTTTTTGCATTATTTCTCATGTTTTTTGATTGTGGTGATTCTATCAGCTTGTCTCAGGTGTGGCTTCTTGCGGGATATTTTCCCTTATTTGGGGCCAAAACCCATTCCAAAGAGTTCTTGCACTTGGCTGATTTACTGTGTTCACAGAATCACAAGTGTTTACGTATCACAAGAATTTAAGTATCTGAAGTTACTGCTGCTCAGTTGAGGACATACCCACTCTTACTTAATTTTTAATATTAAGTTGTTTTGTTAATACATTCTGTTACTGCATCTTCAGTAAGGGAGGGTGAATTGTTAGAGAGGTGCTTGCTTGGTCTCTTGCAATTCAGAAGTTCTTCAGAGAATTTCTAAGTTGTTCTGAGTACTGTTGTGTTTGATTCTGTGAGCTCTTGAGGTGATTTAGAAATCTTGAAAACTCATTTTTAAAATGCCTTCTTTTAAATAAACTCTGGTTGTATATCTGTTTGGTTTACTAATCTGTGGTGGTAGGTTTAGTAACTGGTAGTGACTTTCACAATTACCTCTTCCTACAAACTTCTTACTGCTTTAATGATAAAACATTTAAATTTTCAAAAGAAAATTAATTGTTTAAAACTGTCTCTCTATAGTTTCACCACATACACCAGATAGTATAAACCCCATATATTCATTTCTGTTTCAAACTCTATCCTGAAACATTCCAGGAATGTCTGTACCTATTGCTGCTACTGACACATGCTGTCTAGTTTTATGTATACTCTACATGCTTCCTGCCTCCATGATGCAGTGCTTTCCTGTAACAATAGAAAACTGAGAGATTATGAAAAAATTATGACAATGTATTGCTTTTACTTCTAAGTAAAGGAAACGTGAGAAGTTACGAACATTAGCAATAAAAAAATTAGTTGAGAAGTTAGAATTAGATTTACAAAGTTGTCTATTTTAAGGTGTAATAAGTACAGAGAGTAGAAATTTTAAATGTATACACTTCCTTGACTCTTCCATCTTTTTAATACATTTTCTTTATAGTATGTTTAAGCATATATATCTTACATAGGTTTTAAGTTTGTTTATCATGAAAGGGAATTAGGAACCAGATTGTATCACTTAGTCAATTTTCCCTCCCAGCAGATGTCTGTGAAATTAAAATGACTTTTTTTTCAGCTGCCGTGCAGAAAGTTTCCAAAAAAGTAGATATGGAAGTGTATAGGAAGCGAATGGAGATCATGCTTCAGTAAGTTGGCATATATTTTTCTAAAGAAAAATGATGACACTTAATCATGCAAACACCATAAAAATACTTTGTGCAAATTTAATTCAGTCTAATTTCTGTAAGGTTCAGGAATTAAGAAAGAGATATAGTAAAACAAGTTAGCAGCATCATTATTTTTTTTATTCAATAAATTTAATACATTATTTTTTAAATACAAGGCCAAATTATTTCTTCCAGAAGTGAAGTTTTGTCTCCCAAAAGCATGCTGTGAATGCTTCTGAAAATACCTTTTCGGATCATTTCTCTTTTAAAATTTACTCTGATGTATGTTCTGTTACTTAGGTAGAACTCTTACCTCTTCTGAAATCAAAGGTATCCTTCACTTAATTTATTATGAGATTATTTTTTTCTTTAATTTCATGTAACAATTACTGTTATGTGACACTCATTCTCATAATAATTTAGCTTGGTACTTGTTAATTAAATCTAAGCTTGCTCTTTGGCCACACCTTAGATGAACAGATACTTGTTTTTAGGGACATGTTTGGAGAAGACTGTGTGAGTTCTAAAGATGGCTCTGTCCTCTGCGTCACAGTTGATGGAAAGACTGCAAACATTTCCCTGGAGACTCGGGTATGTACAGCAAAGCATTGGCTCCTGTGTGCCTTATGACTAGCAGAGGTGAGTCTGCAGTGTAGTATACAGTGTTGCCTAGAATACTGTGTAACCATTTGCTAAGGGAATTGATTTTTTGTGTTTGGCATCAAACCAGTTTAAGCCTATTCACTTTCTATTAATTTCACTGATATTCTCATCAATCAGTACCCAGCCTTTCTGAGAGAAATTCTGATTCAGCCTGTGAGCAGAGATTACTTAGTTTGTTACAGGAGCATTTGTTACTGATGTTTATATAACAAATGCAGTAAATTTGGAAGAAAACCCATCATCTTTCAGCAGTTTTCTGCTTGTGTAAAAATGAACAAAGAAAGATTGTAGAGAAGAAAGTGATTCAACCCACAATTTTTTTAGTGTTCTTAAAACATAGGCTCTGGTCTGAATAATTAAACAATCACAGAGCATGAGTAATGCTACTACTTATTTTTTGGTCATCTTGATCCTTGATCAGGCTAAAATGAAAGCCTGAAATGCAAGAAGAAATATTTATCAGATTACTAGCTAGATTTGGAATTGAATGTCATGCATCAAGTTAAATGTGCAAATTACAGAAATTAATGAATATTAAATAGTAGTTTTGAGACAAGGTATTAATCAAACATAAAACTTAAGATCAAGCTTCTTCACCAACAGAATTTACACAACTCTTCTCTGAACTCCTCTGCATGTTGGCAGACCACTTAAAAATGTACAGTGCCTCTCTTGATAACGTTATTTTCAGTTTGCATGACTACTTCCTTTCCCCTTATGAGCATTCTTCATGTGCTGAAAAGGAGTATGAAGTGATAGTTGTGCTAACATACCTATTTTTTTGTTCCCAGACAGTTGAGTGTGATCCAGGAAGCGAAGATGACGAATCCCTTCGTGAAATGGTGGAGCTGGCTGCACAAAGGCTTTATGATGCCCTCAGCCCAGTACACTGACCTCTATAGATACTTAGGGACACACCAGAAAAATCTTTCAGATGTTCAGTTTACTTTGACTATTTTGCAAGAGTAAATAAATTTTTTTTCTTCATTAAGTCAGGCGTATAAATTCTGTGACTGTGAAACTGATGAGCTATTTCAAATAAGGGAGGAACAACCTTATAGCAACTATATGCATATATATCATAGTAAAATCAGGCCAAGTGGGCATATGTCCTTTTTTTCTTATGTGCTGATACAAAAAATAAGAAAACATTCTTAGCCGAAATGTCAAATTGCAAAAATTAAATTGAGAGAGTTTTATATTTTTGAAGATTTAATGAGCAGTTGGAGGATAATTTGGATGCTTTGGGTTTGCATATGCTCAGAAAGAAGCTTGCTTGTGAAATGGAGCTTCAAAACTACACATGCAGGCACTGCCACTGACTGGACTAGAGCGATAAACTCATCCACAGACCGAGTCAGGGTTTGGTACCTGTAACAGCCCTAGGGGCCATGGTGCTGTCACTGCTGACAGAGCCTTCTGGGCAACATGAAATGGGGCATCAGAAACTGCAGCATGGGGAGAAGAACTTCAGATCCATCGGTGGTAAGGCCCAGTCAGCTGGGGCTGCTGCCCGGGAGTGCCTTGTGCTGAAAAATGGCCACAGAACCTGAGGTTTTTATGGCAGAACTTTATCTTTCTCTTTAACACACAACTTTTTTTTTTTTTTTCCTTCCTTTTCTCAGCTGACTGAATTGGCACCTGATAATCTTTACAGCAGTATTAATGTATTATTAGCACAAGTGGAATTCGTGTATTATTAGTACTAGCAGAATTGGTGACAGCTTCCCTTGTATAAGGTATGACATTAGTTAACACGGGTATGAAATCTTTAACAGGAGCTAATTGCCTTTTCTTAAAAAGGAAATCTGGCACAGGAATAGATAAATCCCTTCTTTTTACGGGGCTGTGTGTGAAACGTGTCAGTGGGTGAGGCGCCCGGCACCCTCTCACCTCCTCCTCGGTCGCCTCGTTTCCCGCCGCCAGAGGAAGCACCGCGGCCTCCTCCTTCTCCCCGGCTCCCGGCGGATGTCCGGCGGCGGCCATGGCGTTGGCTGAGGCCGCTGTCGCCGGGCGGCTGCTGCTCTGGCCCCGCGTCGTCCTCTTCGGAGACTCCATCACTCAGGTAGCGACCCTGCGGCTGCCCCTGTCCGGCCCCTCCCTCTGTGCTCTCCAGACCGCACTGAGCCTTGCCCCGGGCCCGGCGGGCTCCGCAGTTACCGCCTGGAGCTCCGGAGCCCCATAAACCATCCCGGTTCCTCCTGCCGGCAGCGGCAGGCCGCGGCGCTAGACTCGGCGCCTTTGCCAAGCACAGGGCTTTATTGAATTTTACAGAAAAACGAGCAGCCGGCAGCTGCAGCGGGGAGGATGCGTGTGTCACAGCGGTGTGGCTCCCGCCTCGCCGGGCCGGCCGGTCCCCCCCTCATGTCGGGCGGGATCACGGTGCCCCCTGAGCCGCTCTCCTCAGCGGCTGCCGCCCGCTCGCTCTGCCCGTGCCGGGGGCAGCCGCTCAGCCGCCCCTCGGAGGGTGGGGACTGGCGTGCAGGAGACCCGTGAACCGGCGGGGTTGTGTCCCCGGTGGGTCTCCCACCAAAGCGTTCCAGGAGCTTTCACACCCGGTGGTCTTTAGTGAAAGAGCCTTCTGCAGGAATTCGTACCGCTCCCACGTTAAGCGGTGTGATTCTGTTCAAGCTGCCGGGGTGTCGGTGGCAGCGGCGTTTCCCAGCCTGGGGGCAGAGCTGCTGCCTGTGGTGACCCCGCGCTGCCCCCTGACACGGATCCTGCTCTGTCCCCTCGGTGCAGCTCCCTGTGTCGAGCTCACCGCGCTGCAGACCCACTCGGTATCTGCGTGACCGAACCGTGGCTCGGTGAACATCCCCCCTGAGGCGGTGCCAGCTTTCTAGTGGGCATTTTAGATCTCTGCCTTCTGTCGCATGGGTTGCATGGTGCAGTGGGTCACAGAGCTGCTCTGATGGAAACAGATTTGGCCGAAGCCCAGGTTTGTTTTTAATGGGAGATTGGTTGCTAAACCAACTGACTGAGCAGCACTGCAAAAGAGAGGATAGTGCAGCAGTGGGAATAAGGAGAAGGGATTAATTTTTTCCGCTATTAGAAGAGGGAGGAATCAAGCTGTGCTTGTGGAGGGAGGATTTCTGAGAGCTGCTTTCCAGCATGAAGGCACAGTGAAATGATCTTAGAAATAAAGTAGAAAAATATTTTAAAAAAACAACAACCTCACCAGCCAAAATGAAACTAGAGCATGACAGAGGTCAGCTTTGGTTACAAAGGGACCACAGGATGCCTCCCTCTGTAGGTACAGTCCCAGGTTGCCTCTGATGCCAGTTGTGTGTCTAGGTAAGACCAGAGCTGCTTGACCTCTGCAGGGACTGGCCAGAGGAACTGCTGGTGCAGCAGTGCCAGAGGCCATGCACAAAAAGGTTTTGTGGAGAGAAGGTGCTGGTGGTGGAACTGACCTGCTGGGGAGTGACTGCATCCAGTGAGGATCTAACTGTGCCATGCTTTCAGTTCTCTTTCCAGGAAAATGGCTGGGGGGCATTCCTTGCTGACAGACTGGTCAGGTAAGAGCTTAAATTTCAAACATAATTTCCAGTGTGTAAGAAGACATGCAGCTTTTCTGAAAGAAAACCAATACAAGTTAATATTTAAGGTATATTTGTTAACATTTTTTGCCTATTGAAGTGGAACTGCTGTAGTGGTAACCTGCCCAGTATTGGTGGAAATACTCAAAGCTTAAGTTGAAAGAAAAAAAGTCCTTAGACTATGAAACCAGAGTAATAACAATAACAATCATGACAATAATAACAATAATGACTAAGTGACAGGTAAATACTACACATGCAATCTGTGCATGCACTCTCAAAACACAAAGTTTCTATGTAAATCTCATCATTTCTGAGAGGGACAGAGGCAGGTATCCTGGCAGAATGGTTCAAAACTTTACAAGTTTTGTTCTGGTGGCCAGAGGAGAGATGATCTTTTTGATATGTCTGTTTCAGAAAATGTGATGTTTTGAACCGTGGGCTCTCGGGGTACAACACCAGATGGGCTAAACTGATCCTTCCAAGGCTTATCACTAAAAGTTCTGGCACTGAGAGTACTGTTGCAGTTGTTATTTTCTTTGGAGCTAATGACAGTGCTTTGAAAGGTATGGTATCTTCTTTTTTATTCCTGTCTCTTAGGACAATTTTACAGTTTAGCAGAAAAGGCAGAAGATTGCACAAACTTTTCCTGACACTTCTCTGTTGCCCTCATTTAATTTTTATAGTGCAATGTTTAATTGTAATAATAAGTCATTTTATTTGTATTTAAACTATGCAGTGTCATCTGTTTCTTTTCCTCTTACCAGGTTTTAATAATAAAAGTAAATTTCAAGGCACTCAAGAATTAGTCATATAAAATTGAAGTTGGGCATCTGTGTGATTTTTCTGCCATTAAAGCAATCTGATGAGTTCCTGCAGGTAGGATGAGGAAATGAGGGAAAGTAGCATTTGGATTCTCTTTAAGATAAGCATAGCAGACCTCAGAGCTAGCCTAATCAAAACAGTAACAAAAACAAAGTACACAAAGAAATGTGAATTTCCAAAATTTCCTGTGCATCCAAGAGTGTTTAAAACTTAGTTTTTGTTTCAGGTGAGGGCTGAGGTTATTATGTGATCTGATACTAAGATGAGGAATTTTAAGAAAAAGCATCTTAAGAAAAGAAAAGGTGATTTTTTTCCTCCCCCTGTGCCTTACTTATGTTAGTTGGAAGTGCTGTGTTTAAACTCTGGATTTGTCTGCTTTGGATATTGAGGAACATTTTCCTACCACACCTGCTGAATGAGTGGTTGAGGTGAACTGCATACTGAAAATGAGCACCCACCTCCTTATGCTGTGTAAAAAGCACATTATGTTGTGTAATAAATCTGCAAGCAATTTAACACCACTAATGCACGTGCTTCATCCCCTGACAGATCTGAACCCTAAGCAACATGTTCCTTTAGAGGAATATGCATCCAACTTAAAGAGCATGATACAGTATCTGAAATCAGTAGACATTACTGAAGACAGGATTATTTTGATAACGCCACCACCTCTTCAGGAATCAGCTTGGGAAAAGGAGTGTCTTGCCAAAGGTAAAAGAATGATACAGATGGGTGGAATTTCTACATTTTACTGGCAGATTACAGTTACTGATCCCAGGCTGATGGGATCCTTTTGACAAGCTTACCTTTTGTGCTAATGCCAGGTTGCAGTAGTGTTCTTAGAGCTGATGGAAAAGGACTGTTACCCATTTTGCTAGAAAGCTTTTGGACAAGCTTGTGGAGTAACCACCAGCTAGTTAATAACGTCCTTTCAAAAGTCTTGATTGATCATAAAACTGCCTAAAACTCACAGAAGTGGCTGCCCTTTGAGATCATAGGCTTTGCTGAGGTGTCCTAGGCAGACTATGTCATGTCCTAGCAGCTTCCAGAAAAACATAAATGATGGAAGAAATATTGGCATTGTGTGCCTTAGAAAATGTTGTAATAGTCACAGCATGTTTCACATCTATTTGGATAAGCAGTAATATCCTAGCCAGATTTATTTTAAATTTAGAAAGCCTCCGAAGAATATCATAATCTAAGGATGCTAATAAAAGTACCTGAAAATGAAGTAAAAGGTAATTAAATAATTTCTCATTATGTTGTTCAAGCTAACTCTAAAAATAGAGACATAACAGCACTGCTTGCTTAATGTTGCTTACCTGCAGGAAATTGCCATAATCCCACTGACTCCAGCAGTGACTGTTTATACCTCCTCAGCTTCCTTTGGCTGCTGCCCTTAGCTTATAGACAGCATGTGCTCCTGCTGAGCTGCAGACTGAGAGCAGGCATGGGTTTCTGTTCTTTCAGAGTAGAAGAGGAGATGAAACAGTTGAGAAGTAATCCCAGAGATGAAAGAAAAGACAAAGGGAGAATAAGAAATTATCAGTTCTGCTAGATTAGAAGTCACAGAAAGGGACAGGACTGCAGGACTGCACCTGGGGGGTGAGGTTGTGATCAGTACAGCAAAGGGAGCTCTGCAAGGTGGAGGCTGAATGAGCTGAAGGGCCACTCAGTCTATGGGAGAGTTGAACTGGGAAGAAAGTTGAAGAAAACAAGTTAGGGAATGTACCATTGTGAGGAAGGGCCCATGAGGCTGCCAAGAATATTTTTATGATGAAAAGAAATCAAGGGAGGAAAGAGGTGGCAGTGTGAAGAAATGGGCATCATTATGTGCATCAGATGCAAGGAGGCAGTAGGGTAGGAGTTAATGAATTGCATTATAGGCCCCATTTAAAAATGAAAACCCAGCAACGTAACTTAATAATATCCTGCCTCAAAGTATCACTGTGGTCCATGCAAAATTGCTGGATGACAGCAGCTGGCACTGAGCACACACTGAATGCCCAGCTCCCAGTGCACAAATGTGTCAGTTGCAGGTACTGATAACACCAAAAGTACCTCAGTTACACCAGCACCCTACCCTGAGGAGACTGCTGCAAGGAGGTGTTAAACGTCAGATCTCATCCAGGAAGCAGAAGGCAAGATTGTAAATAGAGTTATGTTTTCTTTTTATTCTACATGCTATTAGTGGGTGTATGAGGAGCTTTAAAATCTGTGCACTGGTTTCACCTGAAGCTTGGAAGAAGGCAAAAGCCATGAGCAGCACAGAAAGAAGTGTTATGCTGTGTGTTTGTTGCTCTTCCCTCTCTTTTACCTGTTTCACACCTCTTAACAAGAAACAGACAGACTTCCAAGTGCCTCTGAAACCAGAGGTGTCTGGAAAGAGACTAAAGGAGCTATAGTTTCCAGCCACTTAAATTGAGGTGCTTTGGATTTAGTTTGTCATGGATTGTGTCTGCTGGTTAACAAACTGATCACGTGTACCACAGAAGTCTGAAATCAAGCTGTTTCAGTTGCAATTGCCAATGTTTTCTTTGTTTCTGATTAATAGGTGAAAAACTGAATCGCCGCAATGCCACCACTGGGGAATATGCCCAGGCCTGTGTTCAGGTAGCCAGGGACTGTGGAACAGATGTAGTTGACCTCTGGACACTGATGCAGAAAAATCAGGTATGATGTAATGAGAAAGACTTTGAAACTGTCACGTATTATGAAATGCATCATTTAGGACAAAGGGACCACTAGTACTGTTTTATCACTAAACTGATACAAAATACATCCAAATTGTACTTTGGGGAAGGAAAAAAAAATCCAGAATGCTTCATAGTAGGCTATGAGAAATAAAGCCTGACCACAGCCCGGCCATGATACTTGATTGGCAAATGTCCCTGAGGTGCATTACATGTAAATGACCTTTACCTTTGAATCATGGAATGGGTAGGTTGGAAGGGGGCTCTCTAGACACCTGGTCTCATCCACTGCACAGCACAGGGCTAACTTCAAAGTTACATCAGGTTGCATCAGTACCTTGCTGATGGTTCTAATCAAATACCCAAAATTGTGACCGGGATTGCAGAGTTTTCCTATAAGCAGGTAAGTCCAGTTTGGACACTGAATCTTTTCCCTCTCCTGCACTCTCCGGTGCAGCAGATTCAATGTTTTGATTGCATCACTTAATCTTGGGGTCTTCTCCTGGTGTACATTCTCTTTATATTTTAATAAAAATGGTGAGAAAAGAAAACAGTTAGCTTTGAAGAATTTAATTTAATTTCCTCAAGACTTCTGTTTGCAACGAGCAAGCACATTAATGCATGCTTTTAACCTCCCCTGTAGGATTTCTCCTCATATTTGTCTGATGGGCTCCATTTATCAACAGAAGGCAACAGCTTTGTAGCAGCACAACTTTGGTCATGCCTGGGAAAAAAACTCTCAGCTCTTCCCTCACTGCTGCCTTACTGGCGTGATGTGGACTGTAGGAACCCTGAGGTCAGTCTTCTGTGAGATCCCCTGCAGCTGGGAGCTGAAGCAGCCACTGCTTCCAAACAGCTGGTGTCCAACAGGGCACTGCAAACTTGGCACTTAGGGAAGGGGGCAGTGGGAGTTCTCTGTCGCCATTCTCTTGCTCTGTGGGAGAATAAAGATGAGACTGCTCAGGGTGTGTCATGGGATGGTTTGTCTGCATGCTGCTTGTGCTGGTAGCTTGAACATCTGTGGGGAGGAGCAGCTCTTTCCTTGGAAGACTTGGAGGAAAACAAGTCTCAGGTGCCCTGAGGAGTTCCTGGCTTAGCTGAGCTTTGGGGACTACACCTTGATTAATGCTGTCTACTACCTTCAAACACCAAGGAGGTAACACCTTCTGCTAGGAGGCAGAAGTGTGGAGTTTGTCAAGAGCCATTATTGTCAGTCCAGATTAATTTATTGGATGTAATACAGCAGTAAAAGCAATAATCTGTGGGTTAGTCTTCAGATAGTGATACGCTGTCATTCAGAGTGAGGATTTTAAAGTTTAATTTACTGTGGCAGCAGCAGCTTCCATTTAGACTGGATATGGGGCTGGACTAGATGACCTTTAAAAGTTCCCCTCCCGCCCAAACCATTCTGTGATTCCATGATTTCAACCCAGTGCCTGGTTTTGGGCAGCATAACACTGGTGATGCACACACTCAGTTTGAGAAGCTTGGATCTGAGCAAGGGTCTCCATCTCTGCTGACAAGGCTGCAGCCTGTATAATGTGCTATCAAGTTAATGAGACAGTTCAAGTGAGCTTTGGCCTTCACCTGGAATTTAACAAGTGAATTAACAGACAAGTCCTGCATATGGTATACAGTTTTTAGCCAAAAGAATACAAGCTGCAAACTGGAAAAAATCGCCTGCAACATGCTAAAATTCCCCAAGCATGGAAAAAAAAAAACCAGTTTGGAACATAATTCACTAGCCAGCCAGATAGCAGAAGAAACAAGGATGCCACAGGACCATGGATGAAAGTGAAATAAATATCAATCACTGCAGCTAAAAAAAGACATTGGCATACCAGCTGTGGCCAGTAGTGATGTGTTTGTTATGCACTGGGTGAGACTGATGAGAGAGCATCCTGATGCTGTGTGCTGTTAGCACCAGAGGCTGCCTTGGCTTCACTAAGCCAAGTTGGCCAAGCCCTGTCATCTACTTTGTAATAGGGTTATAAATTGGGACATAAGTAGGTTTGGATTCTCAGTGTGCCTGGCCCTAGACCAGAACCTCATTTGATTTATAAATATTTATGGCTATGAAACTGCACTGTCCTTGCTGTAATAAATGGTTACAGTAAAAGCTGGCTCAATGGCAGAGAGAGCTCTCCCTGGGGAGGCTGGGGACTTTCCTGCATTAGATATTGAAAAACATGATCGACATGCTGATTTTAGTTTCTGAGATGCATCTCAGGCTGGGGGATAGATTCTGTGATTTCCAAGGCCTGCTCCAAACCTGCTCTCGTGCTCCCAAGCACCTGCCACTGTGTGGTTTTCAGCTGGGATGCAAGGATCTTGTCCTTACAGATCTCTGGCAACCCGAAGGGCGTTGAGCAGGCACCCAGACTGGAGGTAGGCACTGCACTGCCTGCCCTGACAGTCACCACCAGGACAGATGTGGAGACAGCCCCACTCCCCTGAGGAAGCAGCACCACCCTGTGGGTGCAGATTTGCTCCCAGCTGCCCCGGGCCTGGCCTCACAGCAGCAGAGTTTCAGAGGGGAGCAGGGAGAAGCAACCTGCTCCTGCCTGGCTGCATGCCAGGCTGTTAACTCTGGGTTTGACACATGGAGAATTCAGATCTTTTCTAGGACTGCACAGAAACAGCACTTGCTTAACAGATTATTTTTTAATATAAAAAGGTTTTATTGTATTGGGAATTTAAATTAACTCCTCACACATGTACTGTGCACTGAATCAAAAAAGAAAACCCAAACAACAACAAAATAAAACCCAAACAAAGTTCAAAACCAGTATACAAAATACAACAGCTAGTCAAATAGGAATACCATAAGGCACACGTTCAAGTATTAGTGTAACAAGTATCCTTGGGTGGGGAGGAGAGGGGGTTACTCCTGCAAACCTTTCAGAGCACAGAGTTGGATCCTTTTCCTCACATGTAAAAACACAAAAGGCTTTTTCTGCCCCTGCAGTTCCCCTGTGGCTGAGCACAGCTTGTAACAGCTAAAATGGTTCTACCTTTGGTCACATTTTATGTCAGTTCTATCAACAGATGATCATGGGAGAAAACAGATGATAGAATTAGGATGCTGCTTTACCACCACAACAATTGCTCTGTGACTCCACTGTGTCAGTCCATCTGCTATTCAGCTGGAACAACGCTCCTGTAGCAGTTCCAGGTGCATCAGAGGGCACCATCAAGTTACCAGCTGCTAATGTCACAGTGTACTACCAGTGGGAATTTGGATTCATGAACTCTTCTCTTTATACTTGCCCTGTTAGTATAACAAAGGTTTTTTCTTTTTCGGTTGAATTCACAATTGTAACAAATGCCCCCCTGCAACTGAGTGAATTCTGGCCTCCCAATTTATTTATGCAACAGGAGCTTCCAAAGGTCACACAGACCCTGAAAACTGAGGCTCAGCTCTTTCAATATCTCAACAATAGTGTTACCTATTTCAAAAGAACATTTGGAGAAACATTTTTGCACTGAAGCAACCACTGTAAACAGCTGGTTAAAACAGTCCTCATCTGCATAGATTACTTCTCCATTTACACATTCTTTCCCCTGCACCTACAACACACAAGCCTGGAAGTGCAGAGTGGGACACTTCCAACAAAAGCCTTTCTCTGCTATGGAGACACAAAGGCAAGGCAACTTCTCTGCTAGACACAAAGTTTCATCTCAGAGGAAAGTACGGTGTAACAGCCTCTGTATGACCCTTATTTTTATTTACTTAGAAGCTGTGTATCTGAAGCTTCTTGATTCTGATTATGTATCTTCATTTAATGCTTTGAGACTATATTTCTGCTTCTTTACTCTTATTCTGTTCTCAAGGTATCTGCTTAGTTTCACTTCTATGTACCTCAAACTGCTCAATTATCTACTCTAAATGGAACACACTGCAGTGTTTTCATTTTGTTTTTAAAAGACCCTTAATATCGTCTATCAGTGCTGTCAGACTACAAAATATTAAATTATAAAAAAGGCTGATATACACACTCCAATATCCAGCAGGATTATTTGGTTTTGCACCACAGGTTGAAGGAAATGTTAAAGGTCAAGGAAATAGAAAAACAAATCCAAAAAGCTTTAAAAACAAGCCAGTTTTAGTTTGGATTTTCCTTTTTAAAAGATATAATGCTCTAATGTGATTTAAGGAAGGTCATACACATGACCAGCATCTGCAGTAGGTCACTTCCTTATTTCTCCCACTCCCTCACAAAAATATATACATATATTCATATTTATATAAATGAAATGGTTTTAGATCCTTGTTTTGCAGACACAAGTCATATATTTAGAAGGCAGCAAGACACTAGCATTCTGTTTCTTTGCTGTCTACCCGGTTCTGCCGCTGTAGTTTAAAGGACGAGGCTTTCTCACTCCTAATGACAGGATGGTCTGTCAAGTCCTCAAAAGATTTGGCAGCTGAGCTGCTGTTTGGGAAAGGGTCCTTCTCAAACCCATCCTCATCAATGTGAGAGTCAGTGCTCGGGTCCTCCTGAATAGTGTCCATCCTTTGGTGGTCCTGTTTGGGCGCCGCGGGGGCGGTGGGCACGGCTGTGATGGGCTGCAGTGGCTGGTGCCGGCTTGTCGACTGCGCCGCAGGGAAGGGTTTGATGATGCGAACAGAGGCTGAGTCCAGGCTGCTGAGCATCTCCACATTCTGCAAGACAAAAGCAGCCACGTCAGTGGGACAAACAACCAAGATCTAGGCCGGGGGTTCAGCCTGGGCACTGTCCACAAACAGGCAATGGATGCCTTCTGAGGAACACCTGCACCCGGTGGAACCATTTGAAGGCTCCAGCATCCTCCCCCTCCACTCCCAGCAGAGACGTGCTGACTGCCCCGTGCACCACAGGCTGAACCCACTGCACTGCTTTGGCAATACCTGGGAGGTACAGTGGGGACTTTACATTTTATTTATACTGACTGAAGAGCAAGGTAGCATCCAACAGAAGCAGTATCTTGCATTGGGTTTATCTCAAGAAATCCAGCTAGGTTAAGCACAAAAGGCAAAAGACCATTTATCTCTGCTTGTTCCTTCCCCTTATAAAACACCAGGGGTGACAGCCTCACTGGGACAGAGCTGATGGCTCAGCCTCACCTCCCTTGGGGCCCAGCACTGCTTTGGCAATACCTGGGCTGGAAAAGCAAGGTCAAGCCAGATGGTTCTGACAGCTCAGTGCAGAGCAAGTCAAAGATACAGCTTATTCCACAGCTCCAGCCCAAAGAATTCCCTGTTTCATGTGCAAGAAGCTGTGCTGAACACAGGGTCAAGGACTGGAGGGACCACTGTGAACCCACCCAACTTCTGGAACTCAAATCCCATTGACTTCTGCTTCTATTTGACCATGGTTTGGAAAATATCCAGAGATTACTGCATGTTAAATACCTCCACAAATCTTAGAAAATGCTAATATGGGGCAGGATGTTTACCTGCTACCAGTACCCCATTTCCCAACTGCTCAGTTCTCAGCAGATTCAAAAGACTCAAGATTTTGTTTGCTAAACTATTGCTGGTGCAAGGAGCCCATTAACTACCTGTGCTCTGTTGCTACATCTGCTTCTGGGATTTTCTTGATTGAGTTCAGGTAGAAAGCTTTAAGGTGACTTAAAATGACATTCAAGACTATCTACAGGGAACTCTTAACTAAGATCACTTTCAGTTACATCAGCACGGATGACAGAGGCAATCTGCCTCAGTGGTCACTGACTCCAGTCTGCTTCCCCCCGTGGTTGTACAGGAGCTCTGCAATGCTTTTTCCCCCTCCTATTACAAAATGACATTCCCTTAACAAATGTATCAGTTTTATTAATAAAGAAATGGGCCACCAAAGCACTGGAGAGGATACCCAAAAAAACTATGTGAGAAGGTGCCCCATGCTGGACTGTAATTAAAATTTATCTCGGCACCTTTTGCTCCTCTTTGTTCCCAACTCAGCATCTACACAAGGTGAGAAGTGTCACTGAACAGGTCCTGGCACCCTGAGGTCAGCTCTCCCACAGGCTTTAGCACACTCGGCCACTGGCAGCTGACTCCAGCAACCAACCCTTCTGCGAAGACACCACATTGTGCAGAGATTTCTCTGCAGCGTCCCTCCTCGGCGCCTGGGGCTTTGCTGACACAGCTTGCCTGGAACAAGCAGTCTGTGGCTGAAGCTGCCGAGGGGACCCCGTGCAGAGGCGCTGCCCCAAGCGGTGCTCTGCGGGAGGGTGGGGGCGGCTTCCTGGCCCGGAGCTGCGGCTGCTGCTGCGAGAGCTGCTCTGTCAACACGGCACAGCTCTCACAGGAAGGAAGAACCGGACCCCGCCAAGCTGCAGTGCTTGATGTATTGAACACAGGCTTGCTCAAGAAAAGTTTCTCCTCAAATTGATTCATCCACCCGCAGCGTGAGGCACAGGGCTCCAGGTCTATCATCACTTTTTTTAAGAATATTCCACGCACCCCCTGGGTTCGGTCTCTAAATACACGTTGGGTAACTTTCTGACAACTCATATTTAGACAGCAACTTACGCTGGGGCAAAACAAAGACTTCGTGTTCTCCTCATACTGCTTGTCCAATTTCTTGTCCTATTGGAAAACAAACAAAAGCAAACCAAAACACACACACACACAATAAGAAAGTTAGTTTCCCAATCGCAAGCTCACTGCTTCCCTGCAGGGACACAGCAGTGTGGGGCTCTTTCCCCTTCCCCTACATCCCATGCCTTCCCTTCTATCCCAGGAGTGCTCGTGAGGGCAGCAACCATCTGCTCTAACCTCTCAGCATCATGACACATGCCCACATTCTCAGTTGCTGTAAGCTCCCTCTCTTTAACTATCCACCCAAGCTCAACCAAGACCATTTTCTGCTCGGGGTCTCCCCACCAAATGTGGATGACTGATGCTCAGCAGGGCTTCAGAGCACTTTGACTATAATAGAAATTTGGAACTTGGGTAGATTTTGGGAGGCAGAAGATGAAAATCTGCCTAGGAAAGAATGAGACAGGCTCCAAGGAACAGTTAAGGCACTGGGTCTGCCACAGCCTGGCAGAGTTTAGCCAGAGTTTTGCCTACTGGAGGAGCAGCAAGTCTTACCCATGCTGAATTCCCCCCCTTGAATTTGCTAAAAGCTTCCCATCACCTTCTCCCACAGACAACTGCCATTGTATGCATGGTGTTCTCAGTCCAACAGAGCAGTCATCTTAAAAGCAGCTTACTCACCACACAATGCACAAGGATGCTGAGGGGAATCCAAAAAAGTAACGAGAAGACAAGCACAGAGCCCACTATATTATCCGCTAGGAACTTCCCTGTGAAATGAGTTCAAATCTGTTAGTTACCTACCAAATACTGTTTCATGAACATACACATCTGTCCCCACCCTGCAGCCATTGCAAGCCAAGCCACAGAATTGCTCCAAGAAGCACAGGCTGCAGAACTAGGCAAAGATAAAATAAATTATGCAAGTTTAGAAATTTTTATCAAATGTGTTAAAAAGAGGTTTTTTCCTCTGTTCTTCTCTGACAAGAAACACTGGCAGGCTGTAACATATGAGTTGATTTAGAACAGGCTATATTGAGCTACTCAAGCTCTCTCAAAATGCACAGGGCACCCTATGAGTCTGTTACCAAATTCTGCTTTTACAGTCAAGTGATAACCACCTGCCTCCACAAACAAACTTGTGAGCAAAGATATACAAACTGCCTCTACCTGAGCAGGCCACATAGCTTGAACAATTTCACCAAGCTACTTGCTTGGTGTGCACAGTGGGGATGAAGACTGAGGAGGTCCACTCACAGTCCCCGGGCAGTGACTCAGTGCAGAAATAAATTTTTCCTCTCCCAGTCTGTTGACATTTAAATCCACTGAGAGCTCAACTTTATACTACACCAAATCTAGCTGACTTCTAAAAAGACTGACTGTTATTTCCTAAATGACCTGCTTCTTGGCATTCAGACAAGAAACTATCATCTTCTTTACAATCATGGAAAAAGCTTAGAAAGTTAACAGAGTGAAAGAATGCAAAATGATCCCCCACCTTTTCAGCTTTAAAAGGTAAGATCAGTATTGCCAAACTTTAGGTAAAATATACACATCAGAAGCACAGCTACTAGCTACCCTCTAGTGAGTGCAACCAGTCCTTCTGAGGTTTTAGACAATCATGTAATGAACTAAAAAAAAAAACAGCCCGAAGGATATGGTTACAGAGCTTACCAAAAGTATTGATGCTGAGCTGGTCTATAAAATCCCAAAATCGTTCAATCACATCCTGTACTTGCTTCTCGCATTTCCCCTGCAAAAGTAAACACAAAAGAATCCTATGCTAGCTAAGTGTTAACTGCTGCCTTTATGGAGAGGGAAGAAGACACAAAGATGGTAAGGAAACAAAAGCTACAGACACAGCAGCACTTGATACGTTCTGAATACAGATTTGCACTCATGCTCAGTATCAGCGTTCCATTTTCATTGCCTTTATTTTTGGCAAAACACTTGCAATTCTATTGCTGTCTGAAACGGGTGATGTTTTAATGCCTGAAGCATGCAAAAGCCACCCTACCCTTGCCCCATGTTAGGGGACATAAAACTGACTTTTCTGGAGACACCTGAGCACTGGAAGCCTCAGTTCCCACTGCCCGCTGAAGAGGCTGCAGCTCTCAGGAACCCCAGGTTACAGACAGATGCCCAGACCTGCCTGTGCTGGTTTAGCACAGTATATCACAGTTTTTTCAGATCTGCCAGCAGAAGGGCTGAGGTGTGCCCTCTCAAAATTTACTTCTGCCAACACATAGTTTAGCTTTGACTGCTGGGGTCCATGAAGCTGTACCACGGAGACAGTCACCGAGTGTCAGCAACCCACCAGCTTCCCTGCCACGGGCTCACTGTCACTTTCAGATACTGCCAGATAGATTTTCATGTGATTGCTCCCTAGCCTGGATTATTTTAGTCCAAATTTACTGAGCTAACATGAACAACTGAAATAGCAAGCACTGCAAACCTAGATGAGTTTATGGCAGTGCTCATTCACCTCCTCTGCATAAACTGCCAGCTGGCTGAGCCATGGGGAGCAGCAGAAGGGGGTAACAAGCAATGGCAGAAGGTAACAGCTTCACTGGGCACAGGTGTCTGCAGAACTGATTTCCACCTGTAGTCTCAAACACCCCTTAGTATTACCCCATGGAGAGGTACTTACACACAGTATCACCCTGCCCAGCAGCTCGCCAAGCTTCAGTTTCTCTTTACCAGCACAGAGGTCTCACAGAGGCCTCTCCGACACCCACAACTGAAGCAGAGGAAGCAGTGCACTGACACCTGGAACAACTTACATTTGAGTCACAGAAGCCCACAGTGCAAGGCTTCCCCTTGCGCAGGAACAGGAACTGCTCGTTGGCATCGATGTACGGGACGCACCTATCCTGCTTGTCCCGGCAGCACACCTTGCAGGAATTATCTGTTTCTGTAATAAAGCAACAAACTCATTCCTCAGAAGCACCCCCAGTCACCTGCAAGCAGTAAATAGCAGATGCATAACCCCAGGTGGTCACTGGCTTCCCACAGGAAAAGCAGGACTGTGAGAGTCACTCTGCTGGCCAAGCGTGAAACTCAACTAAATGCCCTGTGCAATGTATTAGGGGGACAGTCAGAGCTCCCCAAGCTGATACCCTAACACTGCAGCAATCAACAGGCAGATGAAGGGGTTCTTTGGGTCCTCTAGCCATCCTTCTCCTTAGCTGTGCCCCCCCCATCTCAAAGAGTGGAACTCACAGTACTTCCCTGAACTGCCCCTGTGAAGCTTTCACCTGCTCCCAGCTCCTTCACCAGCTTCAGGAGCTCAGATGGAGAAAGCAGGCAAGCAGTAAAGCTTATTGACAGTAGTATATGACAGGCAGGTTTGCAGTAGCTGGGGGCTGGACTCAGGGATCCTGTATTCTCAAGGCACTTCATACAATATGCATTACTAGAACCACCAAATGGGTTGGGTTGGAAGGGACCTTAAAGATCACCTAGTCCCAACTCTCTTTCATTGACAGGGACACCTCCCACTAGACCAGATTGCTCAAAGTCCCACCCAATCTGGCCTTGAACACTTCCAAGGATGGGCCATCCACAGCTCCCCTGAGCAACTTGGACCACTGCCTCTTTAACCTCTTCAAAGTCTCTAGCCACTTGTTGGAGGCTACCACTTCTTTGCCAGATGCCTGGTCCAGAGTTTGGTTGGGATCTCATTACGATCAGAGAACAGTCAGAATTTCCTTCCTGTCTTCCTGTCTGCAGCAGAGCAAAGGGAAGGTGGAAGAGTGTCCTCTCCTTTATCTGAACTGTCAGACTGTTTAGTGCCTGGTCACCAGCAGTGTGCCCTGGTGGTCAAGAGGGCCAACAGCATCCTGGCCTGTACCAGAAAGTGGCCAGCAGGGCTAGGGAAGTGATTGTCCCCCTGTACTCAGCACTGGTGAGGCTGCACCTCAAGTACTGTGTTCAGTTTTGGGCCCCTCACTACAAGAAAGACATTGAGGTACTGGAGCAAGTCCAAAGAAAGGTAACAAAGCTGGTGAAGGGTCTGGACAACAAGTCTTACGAGCAGCAACTGAGGGAACGGGGATGGTTTAGCCTGATGAAAAGGCTGAGGGGAGATCTATCATTCTCTACAACCTGAAAGGAGGTTGTAGCAAGGTGGGGGGCGGTGTCTTCTCCCTAGTAACAACTGATAGAATCAAGTGAAATGGCCTTAAGTTGGGCCAGGGGAGGTCTAGATTGTATACTAGGAAAAAATTATTCACTGAAAGGGTTATTGAGCACTGGAACAAGCTGCCCAGAGAAGTGGTTGAGTCACCATCCCTGGAGGCATTTGAAAGACAAGTCGACATGGGACTTAGGGATGAGGTTTTGTGGGACTTGGCAGTGTTAGGTTTACAGTTGAACTCAATGATCCTAAAGATTTTTTCCATCCTAAAGGATTCTATGGTTTTAAGTCTCATCTTAATGTCTTCACACCCAGACCATTAGAGGACAAGATGACATTTACATTCTTTCTCCGAGCAGAAAACACTAGCTCTGAAAAACTGAAATTTAAACTTTTTCAGAAACCAGAAACTCTGCCCTCCAACAGATAAGGCCACAGTGAAGCCATCTCTCTCTGAGGAGCAGGGATGAAGCACACATTGCAGTGCAGTCCTGTGTCACCCACCATTGCATGCACATGACCGTAGGTTCTTCTCCCTCTCGCAGAAAGGGACACACTCCCCATCCTTGCATTTCCCCATGTCCACACAGACTGTGTCATCTGGAGCATTCCCTGGTGGAGGGCACTCGCTGCTGTTCCCTGCAGATGGAGGTCAATAGGGTGGGAGGACTGTGTTAGATAAAAGGGCAGAGCACTTCATGTGTGCAGAAGAAAAAAGGCAATAAATAAAATCCAGAGTCATGCTGGGGGGAAACCTAATAGCTTGCTCTAGGCTTTCATCTGCAGGCTGCCTGCCAGCTTCTCCAAGCAGCAGCAGCTTTGGAGGCCTTCAACAGCTTGGGAATTGCAACACTCTGGCAACTCAAGCAGTTGGTAGCAGACCCTAGAGGCACCACCAACAAAACAGGAGCTCTGATTTGACTCCTTGCCTCCAGAAAAGACTATGAGGAAGTAAACAAGCTGGAAAGTGAAGGAGGGCTGCAATAATTCCATCCTTTCTATGGCAAGATTCAGCTCTTTCTTGTCCCCCCCAGTGATACACTGTTTTGCTTTTTCTTCTTTTAGGGGAAACAAAGAAGAAGAAGAAAAAAAATGGACATTTTTCATTTTCTTTCAGGCAGTAAATCACCAAGTGACTCCTGAACTACAATGAAACTCATTATGAGGCAATTTTGTGATGCTTAACTGGTCTCTAAAATTACATGTACCGGATGAATAAAGGGCACTAGTTTGAAAGCAGATTGAAGAGGACACTGAGCCTGAAGCACTTGGCTAGCTGACGTAAAGGGGACAGAACCATGTCCTACCAGTGCAAAAAGACTCTCCTTTACAAGTGGCATTTATGGCTTCCTGACATTTCTTCTGTGCACTTTCAAACTGGCAACCTTTACAGCAGGGACTGTTCCGATCACTATGAAAAGATCAAAATGGAAGGAAGAAATATGAAGCCTTTTTTTTTTTCTTTTAGGGAAAAAAAGCATGACAAAGCCAGGGAAAAAAAGCATGTTTGGGGGAAAAAAAAAAAAAAAAAAAAAAAGCTACTTTACTGATACTGATTCAAAACCTTTGCCCTCTCCAACCCCCCTCCCACAACCACCTTTCTACATTCTCATTCACTTTTCATTTACCAAATGTAAAAGCACTGAGAAAGCATAAGGTATTGAGAGACAACACAGGGATCTGTGCATTTGTTCAAGACACCTGGATCCTCTTTTCACTTGCTGTGCAACTTTGGACAAGATCTTCCACTGTTTTCTCTACACTTTTTCCCCCAGTCTGCTCTAAAGGTTACTGATCTTTATTCTGCACTCTCTTTATTCTCTTTGTTCCGCATCTAATGCAAGAAGGTCCTTAGTACAAACACAATCATTAAAGTTGAGAGAATTTCTGGCTCAACAGGAGCTGCATGTGTTCTCTGCTGTTACAAGGCACAGAGCTGAACTCTGAGAAACCAGATTGGACACTGCATTGCAACAGGGCCACGAACACCTCAACAGGTATGAACAGAAAGAGGACTCATTTAGTGCAGCCACTGTGTTGTTTGCTCCAATACATTTTGCAGCAGTCTTGAAAATAACAGCATGTAATCCCAGTTTAAACCTCCTTGCAATACAAGCAAAAACTGTATTCATACAGGAAATATTTATTATTATTTTTGAATGCCTGATTTTGCTCTTAAATATAATAACCACCATCACCTTCAAGCTTGTAGCTCATAGCAGTTCTCAGAAAAAGTAACAGAACACTTTAAAAATTAACATATGCAAACAGTGCATGCACATAGCAGCCTTTCCTGAAATCTTATGTCTGTAGCTGGCACATTTAGCCTTAAAGCCAGGAAACAGGTCTGTGCTGCTGCAGGTGGCTTGCAGAGCTTTCAGCCCAGCCCATCACTCTCTCCCATGTTAAGAGAAGTTGCAGCTTATGTCCCCTTACCTGCATTTGGCACCATCTTTCAGTTTACAGTCTGCAGAGCAGCAGGGATCAGCCCGTTGGTACAAGAGGCCAGGATCACACTCCTCCCCTTCATCCACCCTGGAGTTCCCACACACTTTGTTGTTGCGCTCTTTGAAGCACTCCTGGGCTTTGATCTCTATGGTTCTATGGATGGATTTTTTGCTGCAGCTTGAGAACATCTGGAGAGTCACAAGAGAAAAAAGCAGAACTGAGGTCTGTACCTTTCTGTCAACAAGTGGCATCAAAGACAGCCTCCTTAAGCTTCCAAATTCTGGTGTCTCAGAAAGCAGTTATTTCATACTGCCAGCTTCACACCTTGGAAAAATTTTAAGATGAGAAAGTAACAGTTGGGTCCATAGAGGATATTGCTACAATGCAGGAACACCCATGTGCAGCCTCTCTCAGAGTCAAGGAGCTTGCTCCAGGCCTCCAAGAGCTTCAGGAGCACTAGCAACCACCTCTGGGAAGGGATGTAAAGTTGTAGCAAAAGGGAAAGACTGTGCTGCCCCATGGCAGTGGTGCTAGGCATGAACCAGAACAAGTCAGACCAGACTGCAGACAAATCATTCCTTCCACACCACAAGCTCAAGTTTACAAGACTAAAGAGCATCATGGCTGTGACATCTGGCAGTCCCTCTCCAAAAAGAAGAGTTATGGACTACCCAAATGCTATTTGGTACTAAAGGTCCTGGATCTGACTCTTGCTTTTAGCAGCATGGGGCCATAGCAAATTACAAGCAACTAATTAAAAAAGCACCTGGGCATGCTATGAATGCCAGCAGTACTAGGAATCCAAGGATGAGTTTCTTGCAAAGAACCTGTGAGATTCCAGTCAGGCTTTGCCTCAAACAATAACTGGCAACCTAAAGCACTATCTCTCCCTCCAACAAATGGCATACAATGGGAGGGAGAAAAGAGGGAAGAAATGTTGCCTGGAGTTCTGCACAGGACTGGCCTATCACCCCATGCCACAGAATCCTGCAGGTGGTTTATCTTTCTTTCTCTCTCTAATGAGTGGGATGAATAACATATTGTCTCAAGCAGTCTGAAGGCCTTGACAAGAGATGGGAGGTGAGGCCTTAAAGCTTGAGAAGAGGCAGCCTGAGAAGAGGTAAGAGGCAAGTCAAAGTCTGAGAAAAAACAGCTCCTTGACAGGCCCAGGTTGGATACTGTTAATGAGGAGAGACAATTAGGGGAAAACACCTATCCAGAAACTGTTAATTCTGCTGATGCAGCAGATGGCAAACTCCAATGGAGGCAACCACTTGATGGAACTTTCCAGGCCAAGTCAGGAAGAGCAACAATTGGCTGCAGCTGTGGTACAGCAAGAAATGGATAGCATAAAAGGAAAAGAGACTTTGCCCTTCTGCTAGAATGAGACCACCACCACCCCTCCCACACGCACACTTCTTCTATGACGTGAGACCAACAGAACACTGCTGGATCCCTGGATGGTGACTTTCCTTTCTCATTCTCTCTCCCTCCCTCTGCCTTTGGGTGATGCTTTTTTTACCTTTGCTTTCTCTTTTTTTCCTCTCTCTCTGTAGGATTAGACTAACAACTATGGTTTTAATGCCTGCCAGTTCTGTATGTTTTCAATAAAACTGTGTAGTTGCACCCAATACTGTGTTATCTTTACTTTCCTTGTGGGATCCAACAAGAATATCCATGTTTCCAGCCTTTGGAACATGACAGAACCCAATAGCATGCAAGTATGTTTTCTTCTTATGGCTAATCCATTACATTTCTGATGGTTTCAAACAACAGGAATCACGCACTAAATAATTTCCATTCAAAGGGTCACCGGCCACAGCAGAAAACCTGTATGTGGAAGCAAAACTATGCAACTATACCTTGTTGTTTTCATGATCTCCACTGACAGCAATTGGATACATAACATATTTCCCTCCCTGGTCTTCAGTGGGGGCACATTCTGGAAGACTATCAGGATCATGCTCTGCTCCAAAGTTATGTCCGAGTTCATGCGTTGTAACCAGGTCAGCCTCCTGTTTTGAACATGAAAAAACCAAAAATACAATGCTGGAAAAAAATTAGTCTGAGCAGGACAAGACAAAAGATCCCAGCTACTTGCAGGCCACCAGCTGTTTTTTTGTTGGTTTTTTGGTTTTTTTAAGGAGTGGGAAACTGAAGGCAGATAAAATCATCTTTCCAAAGTCAAGTTTTCCAGGACTAAATCTGAATACTAAACCACTCTCAAAGGCAAAATGCTGTCCTAGAATACTGATTCAGTCATGTTTTCAGTGCAGTGCAGATACTTAAAATACAAAAATTTGTTTTTAAATAGCTAGAAGGCATAAAAAGTTGAAACAAACACAGATCCAAACAAACACCAGCTACTAGGATTACTCAGTCTCTTGTTTAATGTATCTTGCCATTAGAATAATTCTAAATGGCTGATGACACTAGGAATGATGAATAAGTACTGCAGGATTACAAAGGCAGATATCTACAAATGTGGCCCAACAAGGATGGATTTCCAATATCATTTATGCAAGACAGGACTCCTCTGCTGAGGATCCCAAACCTGCTCTGCCTCACTGCACTGTGTACCTCCCTGCAGCGCCTTTGGTGTCAATCTCAAAAGGTGACAACCAGAAATAAAGCTAGCAAAGAATTTAATCACACAGAACTGAGCAGTTAGAGAGAGAGAAAAGCAAATTTGAGGGGATAGCTGTCATTTCAGCTGCTGTGCAGGCACAGGAAGGACCAAGCACTTCAACAAGCAGTACCCAGTGTAGGCACAGCTAATGCAAGAATCAGGCAGGAAAGCTGCCCATGATTCATTGTGTTTTATGTGGGGAAGCATTCTAAGCAGGTTTTTTTTTTTTTTGTCTTTCAAAACCAAGTGGACACTGAGACACTCTGCCTGTGAAACCAATCCATAATCAATCTGCTAACCCACGCCAAGCTTTGTGACTCTCACTGGGAAGACAGAAAACTCAATTTCCTTTGTAATCCAAGGCAGAACTCCAGACTGGAGATTGAACAACACATGCAAATAGCATGGCAACAGCTAAAGCTCTGTCAACATCCCTCTCACACAAAGCTTCACTGTCTTTTTTTTCCTAGCTTCTTGACAGCTTCTGTGCCAAGTTTTAGCCCACACATAAATTATGAATTCCCTATATAATCAGGCTACAGAAAAGCACAGCTGAGAAGTCAGCAGAAGTCAGCAGAAGAGAAATATATCCAACTGCAATGATTTGGTAGATGCAAACACAGGCACTGCTCTGGGATCTTTACAAGTGAGACAAAGCTCATAGTCAGGCTTTTATATATATAGTATCTCATCAAGTATTAAAAAAAAATAATCCAGACAGCATCAATTTACATTAGGCTTAGTATCCCCACTAATAAACCTTGCCTATTACACTGTTCTCTGCTCTACTTATTCTACACACAAAGACTAAGTAAAGAAATTTTATTAATAAGCCCAAGCTAAACCTGATACTTTGCCTGCACCACTTTCATTGCTTTATTTTGAAAATAGAACAGACCAAGTGTACACAATCCCCCTCAACATATTGTAGGTGTATGTACACAGCAAACACACAAGTTTTTTCTTATTTGAATCATCAGAATAATTTCATTCTTTATCTAAAGTGCTTGTTTTATAACACTGCTTGTTCTGTTAGAGGGTTTGTTTCTGGTTTGTTTGTTGGGGTTTTTAAAAGCAAAATACATTTAAATTCATCTTCAGATATCAAAATCCTGTTTCTATCTGGACAACCACAGCTCCTATTAGACACCAGCTGTTTCCTTATTCCTGTTCCCCAGTCAATTCAATCTTCAGTTCCATCCAGCTCTGAGCCCCCTTGTCAGCAAGAACAAAATTGATGATTTTAGTTTTGTGACCCACATCCTTGTCTCCAGGGACCTGACTCAATCAGAAAGACAGCAGACTGTTTCTGAGACAGCATGGAAGCTTGTCAGAACCCCACAGCACACATCACCAGCTCGCACATGTACGTACCCTGTATGTTCACACTCTGCAGAAAGCACTCTCCTACCTTTGTGAGGATGGTCTTCCCATAGTTCTTGGTGCTGGTTAAGCCACTGTTCAGATAGATGTCTTTCTTTGCAATTTGACTATAATAAGCTATAGAAGTGAGAAGGAAACAAATCAAAAGGGCCCAACATTTTCCTTTGGTTTTAGGGTTTTTTGGGGGAGAGAGCGATAGTTGTTTGGGGATATGACCAGCTTGATTGTTCTCACAGGCTCACCACCAGTGAGATCCTGCTTCTTGCCAGCTTTTGGAGTGGGGAAATCTTTCAAGCCCAGCACAAACAGTTCATGTATTGCAGTAAAGGGGAAAATACAAGAAATTTCCAAGACAACAGCATCTGCCATTCCAGAAGCGCTGCAAGATGCACCCACAGAAAGCAGCCCTTGGTCTAGGATCCAACCAACTTGTTCACACCAGACAGCTTAGGGATTTTTACCCTTCCCTTCCTTCTTTCTCCAGCTCCAGCCAAGAAAATGGTTATCTATTCTAGCCAAAACCAACAAGAGTTGGTCTAACACATGAAAGTTCTCCATGAAAGCTGGAGAAGATTAAACACAAAAACTAGGTTTCAACACACAACTGGGACAGATGAAAAAGAAGCCTTACCTTTGGGACAGATGCCACCATGGCTGTTTGGTCTGGGAGAGCCAACATAAGCCAAACCAAGCGTTCCCATGTCAAAATCTTGATATGTGAAGAGATGAGCAAGGCACACGTGAGCTGCTTTCTCAGCAATATCAAAGCTAAATTGCTTTTAAAAAAAATTATGAAAAAAAAAAAATAGTGAGACACTTTACAGTGCATATTAGAAGACTACAAACAAGAAAATCTATCTAATGAGCCAGACAGGCACCTTCTAGATCTGGATAAGTCAGAAAAAAGCAGCTGCTATCTGCCCTACAGCTGAGAAAACTACATGAATACCCAAGTACATTGTACACATGCATTTACAACACATGTCTATTCATTTCTCCTGAGAAGGGAAAACCAAGTACAATAATTTCATGAAGGTCACAAGGCAGCCTGTCTCAGGGTAAGACATACCAGGACTTCCCTTCTGACTCAGGCCACTTATTAATAATTCTAATGTGTGTGTGTGTTGTACAATTATGCAATGGAGCCCTTTACCATAGGCTACGGGGCACATCAGCTCATCTGATTTTGTGTAACATCTACAAGTCATGCAAAGGAAGTACAGGAATTTCATCTGTTACTACAGAGCAGTTCTATGAACACGTAATTCTTTAAGTTGCACAATTTTTCAAGGGTTATAACTTACCTCTAGGAGCATTTTCACATCCCAGGCATCTTTCTTATCATCTGGGTAACTTTTTGCCATATTGTAATGCTTTTCTCCATGTTTTACAAGATTTGGCTCATTGTGGATGATAATCTACATTTCAAAAAGGGCAACAACAATGTAGAGGAATTTTGATCAATTTTACAGGTAGAGAAAAGCTTTCAATGTAATCTTAAATGTCTCAACTGATCTGCAAGAAGAAAAATTCAGACTCAGCATGCTTCTAATGTTAACTTTTCAGCCTCTGCTAGGTAAGATACACTGACTACATCCTAATCAGCTACATGAGCCACTTTACAGAGCAACATCAACAGATTGCTCCTTAACATTCTGCTTTGAGATGCATGTTGCTCTGTCAAAAAAGACCACCCAAATATAACCAGGGTTTACATCTAGTATAAATAGCCCCAAACCATTTCAGAGTTCCAACTAACCAAAACATATTTTAAAGGATTCTGCTTTCCCTATAACCACTGACTCAAGTCAGTGCACCATGGTCTTTCCCCCTCCCTGTCCAATTAACTCTCCTTCCTCATTCCTGTAGATCTTTTCCCATCAAAGGGACAGCTAGCTTGTACCATGT
The DNA here is from genome assembly GCA_038090715.1 of Florisuga fusca. Taxonomy (NCBI): domain Eukaryota; kingdom Metazoa; phylum Chordata; class Aves; order Apodiformes; family Trochilidae; genus Florisuga; species Florisuga fusca. The sequence goes on along the minus strand of JAAWXA010000029.1, from coordinate 4,441,983 downwards.
GTGTTTCACATCACAGCTCTTGTAGTACTTTACAGATTTCTGTGCACTAACTTTCTGAAGCCATCATTTAAATTGTAGTCACTACATCCTATGTGTCCACCCTATACCAGCCTCTCCACTCTGATGATGTCTGAGGGGAGTTATTAAAGCTCTTCAGGCAGATTCCTGTTTTCTTTATCCGTGATTGGGGCCCACTCAGGATTTGTAAGTTAAGCACTAGCCACAGACACAAACTTTAAACACATGATCTGTATGTCTGACAGAAACAAGAATTGCTTGTATTTTGGAAAAAAACACCCTTGAATTGAGGTTAAACACAAAAAGATTTTCCCTGTAAACTCACATCTCAAAATATGCAAGGAACTGAAAGTGGGCATTCTGTGTCTGAACATTAACACCACCTCTGGAAAGATGTTAGTTCAGTGTGTTCCCAGATGGATTTAATAATGTAGGATCTTATTATTTTATCTCTAAATCCAGAAAAAATTGTCAGAAACCTTGATGACCAAAACATGTTCTTATATTTTCCACAAGAAAGCTTCTGCATAGTTCAGGGAGTACCTGCTCTATCTGTATGCCGTACCCATTGAAGGCTCCATTGTCCCAGGATGTGTTTCGATAGATGTCATCTACCCTGTCTATCAGTTCAATCTAAGTAGAAAAGAAAAACAAGTTACTTAGTGGCAAGCTTTCATGTAATAAAGCTCAAAACACCCCAAGAAGCTGCAATATACTTACCTAGAAACACTCACTTCAAATTAAAAATGAAACCTCATATAACATGACAGACATACTCGCTGATCCCAAAACAGCAGCAGTTGGGTTCAGAGGGTATTACCAAATATTCCTGAAACCTTTCCACCATAAAAAGCAGTACAAACTCTCACATTTGTCACTTTCGTTCGTGCAATGGAGGAGCAACAGGATTAAGAACAAGACATCTAGGGAGATGCTTTGTTCGTGTACTAGTTTTCTGGATTTCTCTGAAGGGAAGGACAGAGGAAGGAGTTGCTTTTACTCCTTTGTCTTAGCACAATACTTTACTAGTTGAACTGACACTTGAGGTCTGCTTCCCTCTTCCAACCAAACCCCTATTATTTTCCTCATTACAGCTCAAGAACAAGGTTCCATAAAATTTATCATCAGTGCTCACTATCAATACTTCCCTTTTCACACTGTTCTCACCTTCTGCTAAATATAATTCAAACATTCTCAGGATGAAAAGTGACATTCAGGACCACTGCAAAATAATTTATGCTTTAGTTCTCCAGTCACTGTATTGTTTACAGTACAGATCTACCCAGAAAACACAATAGTAGGTTAGGCTGGAAGAGTCATGTCAGATGCTGAGATAACATTTCTGCAAATACAAAATTGAGTCTCTGTTACCTGGAAATGTAAACATTTCTGAGGACAGAAAGGTCAAAAAGTCAGCAAAGATGAAACACAGTGATTGGCATTTCAAAGATTAAGGATAAGAAAGAGACTCTTGGCAAACAACAGGCCTCCAAGAATGGTCTCATTTGGTTTTGTTTTGAGTCCCCAAACCCATACTCTATACTTCTGGTGAAAGGCTGCAGGTACATGTTCTATTCTGTAAACACCTGAAGTAGACAGCCCCATTGTACTAGTTTTGGTTGGGTTAGTTGGTAACCAGTACATATGATGGAACCCTGCTGTTCTGAGGATGGCTAAACACCAGCCTGCAGATGGAAGCAGTGAATTATTTCCTAATTCTTGCTTTGCTTCTGCACACAGCTTTTGATTTATGTATTAAACTGCTTTTATGTCAATCCATGAGTTGTCTCACCTTTACCCTTCTGATTCTCTCTACCATCCTATCAGGGTCCCATCCCATAAGGGAGAAGTAAGACAGTGGCTGAGTAGGACTGAGTTGCCTGCTGAGGTTAAGCCACAACATTCATGTACAATCAAACAAATTGTTTACTGCACTTGCTTCAATTTTACTGTTCTGGACAAAATATCCTGAGGACTTTAAAATAAAACCTATACAAGTTGGGTTTGCCTCTCATAAAAGCTTTAAACATACTGTTTTAACTAATGAATTGCTTTTTTCCCTTCTGTTTACTCCAGCAAACTGTCAAAAGTGTATTTACTTACCAAATAGTTTATAGTGGTACTCTCTTCCCCACGGCCCATATACTTGAAAAAACGATGATCTGCCACCACCAACATCTTGCAGGTGTTTTTAGAGTTCTCTGGAGCAGCTCTTTTCTTCCGATGGGTGCTTGCTAATGTGAATATTTTGAGTACAATTAAATAAACATTCAATAAAACTGTCACTGTTCTGTCTATTACCCCTATTGAAGAATGAATATAAGTTTGGGAGGGGACTGAGGGGGCTTAGTCTTCGGCTTGGTTTTTTTGTCTGCCTTTTTTCTCTCTCTCTCTCTCTCTCTTTTTTTTTTTTTTTTTTTTTTTTTTTTTTTTTTTCAGAGTAAGTCTTAAATTCTGTCTTCCTAACAGTCCTTAAATTTCCTGTAAGAAAAGGAACAAATAGTAGTGAAATTGACACAGTCAACAGATTTACCAGAGTGTTTATGGTCATCATTTCAGCCTTAGCACCTCTCCCTCCTCCTGTTCCTAGTCATTATCCCCATACCTCTGTCACTACAACTGAGGACAGAAGGAAGAGGTACCTGAAATTCTAGAAAAACCATCATAACACAAGACAGACTCTTAGAATGACCATGGCCTAAGAGGTGCTGCTGCACAGTGTACAGAAGTATAGTTGCTTAATGTTTGCCTACACTGCTGCCAGGTGTCACAACAAACAAACACTACTTAGGCCTGGTGAAGTAGCTTCCTCTCCTTAGCCTGCACTTGTGTAGAGCTAAACTGCCTAGCAATAGTTTCTTCCTTTCATCAGTTGTTGGGGCTTTTTTGGATTGGCATGAAGAGGAAGGCTGCTTTAATAGTTAAACTAGAAGCAGCAATACAGATTGCCCAGGTTCTGATCTTACTTGCCTCCACAACCAGAATTCAAGCATTGGTTTCAAAGATGCTGCTCTCCCATGGTAGAGACACTCACCTTCATTTTGCTTCCTGTCTTCCAGTCCTTTTGGCAACAGTTCTTCTTCATTCAGCTTTAAATAACCACACACCTTGGGGGACTGTAATCGTGAGAAATCCTTAATATCTTCAGATCTGTAGACCAGCAATCTTTCATCTTCCACATTATCTACAAATCGCCACAGTGGCTGACAGCAAAAGAACAACAAAGATGCAATTAGTTCCCAATACAGTGAATGTGAAAGCTAAGTCTGTATTAAAGAAGTACATTCATATACCACCAAACCTCCATAGCTTTATGTGTGCACACACAAATACATTGGACTACAATAACTGAAGTAAGTCTACTGATAAAACAACATCCCCAAAAAGGCCAAAAGAATTTTGTGGTTTTATGCTCCAAAGGCATTCAAAACTCTAAGATCATCTCAATGCAGCAGTGGCAGCCATCTGACAAAGCTGTAGAAAAGAGAGAATTTTTCTTCCCCTCCATAATATGAGCAAGCTGAGGAGGGCTCTCAGGTTCCTCCACTCTCTCAACAGCAGCATGGAGACCAGGCCAGGGAGGAGATACTTAAGACTGTGCTAACAAACACACTGACCAGAAGCACAGGAGCTGGTAGGGAACAGAGGTGACACAGAATATCAAAGTGCACAGCAGAATGCACTCTTCACAGCAGAAGGCAGCCTCCTCCATGTTCAATAGCTGTCCAAGTCACTTGTAAGCATTATGACTTCTCCAAAGGCAAAGAAAACAAGGAAACCATGACGTTCCATGGTTTCCCTCATTCCCATAGCAGATTCATACTGTCTGTATTTTTTTTTATAACTCACTCATCCTTATTGCTACCTGTACCTAACATATAGCTACAGCACCACCAAATACAACATGGGTCTGTTCTTTGGGCAAGTCCAAGTAGTACAGACAACCTATGTCCACACTGAGAAGCACTTGTGTCTGGGTTGCCTCTTGCCCTTTGGCAGTGGTCTTTCATCTTCAGACAACTTACTCTGCTTTCAGGTCACAGCAAAAAGATGCACAGGCTGTGCTGGCCTTGCAGTCATGTGCCTACAGTGTGAAACTGAGGGCACAGACTTTGCATCCCAGGGCAAAGTACAAGGGCAACAAAGGTTTATAGAAAGGTCTGCAAACTTTCCCATAATTGCAGGAAACAAAGGAAGGACATGGAGGAGTGGTTTTGTCTACGCTGCCTTTTGGGAATGGCACACATCACCCCTGACTAAACATGGGAATAATCTCCTCCAGGCTGGTTAGGGGTCAAAGCTGATCCTGGGATGCTAACAGGTAGGCAGTGTGGGCAAGCTGGAGCCTCCAAACTACTCTTGACCTTTACGAAGCTGTACAGACCCAGTGAGTGAGGAGCAAGAGGACTGGCTGCATGGGAACTGAAACATGTTTACATTACTCTGTACCACAAACACAAAAATGCTTTAAACCACAATCAAATGCCTACTATATGCTCTTAATGCAAAACACAAGTACAGTGGTTTGGGTATTCCCATCACATGGTAACACAATTGAATTTCTCAGGTTTACCCATAATTCTGCATCTCTGTGGGTCTGAAGACAATTACAATATGCATGTAACAGTCAGCCATAATTACTGGTATTCAGCCATTCTCATACAGCTTGTGTATGGGAATATCCTGCACTGAACAACTCATTAGGATAGTCTCTAATTATGTATTTGTTGAATACTTGTTAAACTGATAGTTTAAAATACCAGAAGCTATGAAAATGCCACAACAACAGAAGCAAAGCAGGGAAAAATACCAGATTTTCAAATAAAGCTCTAAAAAGGAAAAAAATCCAGAACATAACAAAGCCAACATTTTAGAAAGCTCAACAGACCTCAACTTTGCTCAGTTGAGGCCGCACAGTTTATTATTACAGAGGACATGATCACCACTAATGATTTAAGTTACAGCATTGCTGTTGCTAAACTCCTTTCCTGTTTAAAACATACCTTCACCCTGATGTATATAAAACATGTAAATGTCAGAGAATGTCACTCACTAATAAAACTCAACACTTGCGAAAGTCAAATTGGTTTCACATTTCTCTCCCTCCTCCCTACTCAGAACAAAACAAATACCACCACCAAATCTATTTTGAGCTAGAGGTGTCACTGTGACTAACTAGAAACACCCACAGGGAAAAGATAAGGTTGTTTAAATATTCCTTTCAACAATAAAGCTTACCTCTATATTGTATTCTTCTCCATCAGTATTAATTCTTACTGTAAAGTCTTCATCACCAATATGTGCCACAACCTTGGAATTATGCTCTCCTTTAACATAAGCAAGGAAAAATAAAATTAATTCAGCTCTATTTGCACAGACATTGCTGTATGTCCTGGTTTGGGCACAGTTTTTTGGAACTGTTTTTAATCTTCAAAGCAAACTATCTTCCTCAGTCCCTGAAGAATGCTATACTGCTCAGTTTAAAGAAAATAGAAATGAACCAGCACTCTCCTCCAACCTTAACTTCTCAATGGTCATAGTCATGAGGACTCAGATTTAATTGATAATTTTGAAGAACATGTTGGGATGGCTGTGGGGATTAGTTATGGGACTCAGAATAATCCTGACAACAAAAGCAGCTTGCATCTTCTTAATATCATGCAGCAGTTTTATGGTATCAGTCTGCATTCCAATGGAAAAGACTTTCATCACAAAGGCCATGAAAAATCGAAACAACACAGCAGAAGCATTAGTGTTGCACTGGAGTAACACACTCTCTTTTTTTTTTATTTACAGAAAGATACTCTTTACTTACAGAAAAGTAGTCTGCAAAGAACCATCTTAAAAATTTTTTTAATGTAAGAAATTGGGCAACACTGCCTCATGACTTACTACCTTGGTCTCATGTTCTGGGACAAGGAACATTCAAGTCCTACAGTCTAGTTGGAAATAAAGCCACCACCATGATTTAAAAAATAAAATAAAACAACTGTAATCTGCTGCTTGACTAATTACAGCTTTGTGTTCTGCCAAATTACACAGTAGAGTCCCATCTCAGAAGCTTGACACAATAGTTCACAAAACCCCCACCACCCACCAAACCATTAAAAAACAAACTAAAACAAAACACAACCAAAGCCCATCGCAAAAACTCCACAACAAACAAAACCAGAAACCCCAAGGAGCAAGAGAATTACATTTATTTCTTCATCCTAACAATATCTGATAAAAATGAGGGCAACACAACATTTACTTTGGCCACGAGACTTGTGCAAAGCTGTGCTTTCTCAGCACTGACAGAGTCCAGTCCATACTAACCAACAACATGTCCGGTGAAGAAGTCTTGCCACTGAACACGATATTCCTTTTCCTTGCCTTCACCATCCACAATTAATGCTTGAAATTTTTCTGAAAAGTGTTCAGCAGTTGCTGTCAAGTATAATTTAAAGTTCCTGTAAAAGAATTTGTTTCCATTTATTTTTAAGCAAAGTAAACAGAAAGCAGATACATCCAGTCTCCATTAGTAAGGTTCCAAAGAAGTTAGCATTAATTTTGATAAGCAGACTACAAAAATATATACTGTGTGATTCAAAACTGAATATTTTTAGTAAGTATTTTTAAAGAGTCAAAGATGTTTAATTAAAAACTAAAAAGTAAACCCCCAAATCCAAAACAGTTATGGTTTGCTCATGATGCATCTCTTCCACTTATAGTCACATAAAACCAGTTGTGCAGAAGCATTTAAAGAAAACCAAGGAATTTGTTCACGTATTGTAAATAAAATTGTCTTTAAGTTCTTATTTTCTGAAATAATACAGTCAGACGACCATAAAAAGAAATCTGAACTCAAGATTTTTATGATACCTTATCATAAAAACTAAAAGCTATCCCAAGAATTAAGTAGAGAACCTTCTCTGGAAGGATCCTCAAGGGCTCTTGGTTTATGTGGGCTTTGGGTCAAAGATTTTTGCAATGCCCCACTGCAATTATTCTGTAATTATAATTGGCAGTATTGCAACCTAACCATGAAGTCAGAGTGCATGAGGCAGAGCAAAATAGAGACAGATAGACATTTGGTCCCATTAACCTTTTATATTTGATACTTAAAAGTTACCCCTCCAAACATTTAGAGATTCAAAAAGTATGCACAACAACTTGCACTATAGTTGTAGTTGTAACTGAGAGAAGACACATGAAAACAGTAGACAAAGATGAAAGATGAACAAAATCAACATACACTCTTTGGTACAAAGCATTATTCTCAACCTGCTCCTCCAATTCAGGTTCACAGTTTCAGCACTCAGATACAAGGTATTTCTGACACTCAGAATAAAATCTCTACAAACTTCATGCCTGCTCTTTTCTCTCTCTCCTTCCCCTTTCTTCTGTGCTTCTATTTCCCACTATATATAAAAAGAAAATTATTCAAACAAGTGGTTTTTCAGCATGGGAAATAAGATACTTAGTAGGAAGAGGATTAAATCCCCATGAAAAAATACAATGAATCTCTTGGGCAACATGCCACACACAATCCCCAAACTGAAGGCATAAATTTTCAAGAACCAGAGGACAGTCAACAATCTGACATGCTGCCAGAGAAGTGGATCCAACTCAGTTAGTAGAAGAAGTTAACATTAAACTAAAGCTAAGAACAAAGCACAGCAAATCTTATATCACTGCCACTTCAGCAAGCAGAGTAATAAAATGCAACTCATTTTTCTGTTTCCTCTGAGCCTCTCTGAAGTCACATTAACTATGCAGATTATTAAATTAGGAGAACTGGCCAGTCATGACAGAACAAGATAACTATTTTTGGGTTTGGAAATGCACATCATTCCTCACAAACTGAGGGAAAATATACTATTTCATTGCTAGTGATTAAATTACCTTTGCAGGGCTGAAAAACTTAAGAGCCTCTCTACATGTGTCTCAGGCTGAAGGTCCCTCTTCTTCAATGAGTGCTGCTGGATGCTAGACTGAGAAAGGATGTCATAGTCTGACAGCATGGACTCAACCGTGTCTGGAAGAAAACAAGGAAAGTTTTAGTTTCAAGAGACCCTATCACAAATGCACACATCACACAGCAAAACAGCCTCCCGTTTCAACAGCAAGACCACTGTGCTCTAGGTTTAGGATAACCATTGTATGTTTCTGTAAAAGTGTATTTTATGTAGGCAAATAGAAATCATACTGTGAGACATAAGATGATCTATGAGAGGCAAAGAAGTTAATTCACTTCTTATAGCAATTATTGAGAAAACAACTCATCATTTTTGCTGCCACAGCTGTGCAGAGTTAATGCCCTGCCTGGCTACCTCCAGAAACTAAATAAGAGAGAAGGTACCAATTTCTCTGCAGTGAATCTCTCTCCTCACCTGATGGTACCCATCTGAGCTTAAGGAAGAAAACAATTTCACCTAAGAAACTTCTACCAAATTCACTCCAGATGAGGACTGCACTTACTACCTTTCTGTCCAACCGCAGCCAGAAAAAAAAGATGTCTGCATAGCATAACCACTCACCTTGCCACCACACAGAACTCTGATTTCCCTACACAGAACATGAAAACTTGCACAGAGGATGGAGACCAAGGGCCTGAACCCTTGTGTGGAGGAGCACACAAACTCCAAATTCAGGTCAGTTTTCTGCACAACGTGGGCTCCAAACCATGTCCTGTTGATAAAGCCTCCTACTGCTTTCTAAGGCGTTCCTTCACCAGGAACACCCACCCACGGTCCTCCTTCTCTGCAGCACCCACCACCTGGCAAGACACCTGGATCACCACCTCTGCGTCTGCAGCAACGAGCAATTCATTTGCTATTTGCTGCCTTAAACAGGGGCCCTTATTCCCACATCAGTGCCTTTCTTCTCTGCCAGAGGTGTTCACTCTTTCCATTGCACCAAATGAGGAGTAAATCATGTTTTATAAGAGGCAGAAGTGCTCATCTGGTCATTCTTTATTTTAAAAATTCCCATTTTCTCCCCTCCATTTTAACGTGTGTTTCTATACCAGAGGTGACGGATACCACAGTGGGCTTATATTAACTTTATAGAATCATAGAATCCTAGGGGTTGGGAAGGGACATCGCAAGGAAACAAACATGGCCTTCCCCTTCTCCAGAGCCCCTGATCACTATCTTACACCACTCAGCCAAGCAACCTCACACATTCTATAGACCTTTTAGGTAAACAGCACCACAGTAAGTAGAGTTTTACTGGCTCTTGTGAAACAAGCCAACTTGAAACCTAGATTGGTATAGCTCCTGAAGTACTTTTTTCCTAGTTTTTAAAACTGAACACTAGGTACTATTGTTTTTCCCTAGATACATATCTCTAAAGTCCAAGAAAGCCTCTAAGGACAGGTGCACTGTTGGGGACATGGCAAGCACCTTGCTTTTTCTTTGGTGAGGGGCAGTTGGGGAGAATTAACCACCAGTGTATATGCACACATGAACTTCTGTGCACTGGAAGTGAAGGAGCTGCAGAAACAAAGATGACCCTGACAGCCCTCTTAGCACTGGACCTACTAGCAAAGTGATGGATAGGCAGCACGACTGCCTTCTCCAGCAACTGCTCCCAGGATTCTCCCTCCCCAGCTGCCCCTCCCCTGCCATTGAGCAACACAGGAAGGGCAGTGCACTTGCAATTTCCTGATTTCTGTTTACAACCCACAGGTTGAGAGCACCTGCAATCGATTACCATGTGTTTTGGGTTACATGCAAAAGCAGGTTTCCATCACCTTCTTCCCTGGCGTGTGTTTTGGTTTGGTTTGGTTATTTTCCCTTATGTACCTAGGAGGAAAATAGGGAGAGGCAGGGAAAATCAATTATGAAAAAAAAAACCAAACCCAAAACACTCTCATTAAACCATCCAGTCCTAATTTTTTTTAAAAATTAAACCTGAGATTCAACACACTCAGAGTAGACCTCTGAATTAAAGCAAATGTTGATATATGGGATACCAAAAATTCATTTGAAATACAGAGCAAGTGTGTGTGGTATGTGGGCCATGAAGCAAGAGAGGTGTGGTACCACTGCTACACTGTGTGGGGACTTAGTGACATGGGGATTTGAAGAGCTCAAGGTCTGCCCAAGAGGCATAACTCCAGCTGCAAAACTCTACTCCTAATCCTTTCCACCTCTACCTACAAAGTGTGGCCCAGAACCAGGGAAAGGTCACGCCAAAGAGCAAGATGCAGCTGCCACTGTAGCCAGATAAAAAGCCTCCAAGAGAACTCTGACAAAGAAACAAGTTGTGTTTTTATGTGACAGATAACGAAAGCTTCAGAAATCCTGAACCACCTAAACACATACAAACACCCTTCTGGGAATACCTCAGAGACATTGGAAGGGTAGTAAGAACAAGACCTACAAAGTTGATGAAGATGAGTAAGATGATTCTTTAACAGCAACAAATGAAACACAGGACACTCCTAGTTCCTGTAACCCTGAAACAAGAATGCACTTGTTCGTATTTCCTCTTGCTCTTCCTAAATTTGTTTGCTTTAAATTTTACTTGCGACATAAGTAAAGATGTGAGAAATGCTGCTGCTAGACATAAACCTGTAAATTAATTCTGCTTTCAGACAGATGTCAAAAAATATTTTGGTAACATACTCAAACCAAAATTTTTCTGTAAAATTTTCATACTGTGAAAATGAATTCATGGTCATAGCTTATTAAAAATAAAAGATGAAGCATCATTATCTTAAGCACAATACAGAACTGTACAGCATTCCCTGGATGGGACCCACAGCAAGCATACACTTAACTTAGTTTTTACTCAAATTTAATAATCTTGCTGGCATTCCTTCCTCATGATCTTCACTATGGTGTAAGAGTCTTTCACAGCACTGAGCTGATTCAGGTTTTCACAAACCACTTTCCTGTGGTTCCTTCCCTTCCAGCTTATCCTAGATACACGCATTCCTTTCTTTTTGGAGAAGGACACCCTAATTTCATCCTGATATCCCAAATATTTATTTATGATTGCCAGCCTTTACCTCATTGCACCTTCTCCCCTGGAGGGCAGCCTCCTCAGAACATACCAGGTTTGTAAGAGAAACAGGGAAGGAACATCAACATCAAAGACAATACCACAAAGTTCTCAAGAAGAAATCCACAGCAGTGATTTTTCCTCTGACCTAAACTTTGCACTCACCAACTCTTTCCTTCTTTTACCTCATTTCAAGGCTAAAAGCCTACTGCCACCAGCCTCTACTACTTATCATGGGCAAGTGTCTTTTAAATAAATTATGGGCCAGTATGCATTGCAGCAGCAAAGAGCTCAACAATGTGCTGGGCAACAGCTTAGCTGACTGAGTTGGAGGCCAGTGAATATCTTTCAAAAGAAGAGGTTTCACTTCCAATTCAAATACCAATGGCCCCTTCTCCAACCAGCTTTCATAAGCAGAACAGAAAATTCCCATGATCTCATGCCCAATCTATTGCCCAGAAAACAAGAAGTACATGTGGCATGTCAGACATTTCATAAGCATTATTTTGCACTGCATTACTTATAGAAAGGTTAATCTTATCTAGAAGCACGAAGTTTTAGCCTGGAAGATATTTTTACAATTCTCTTCACAATTATGAGATTATAGAAAATACTTCTACTTAAAACACAAGATCCAGTAATATTTTAAAATAAGACTCCTGGGGCTTAAAAATGATCACAAAAGGGCTTGCATGAATGACTGCACTTTGTCCAACCATCCCAAAGGGAATAAAAATAGAAATACATCTCCTGTCAAATGGCACAGGGACAGGATGGCAAGCCTACAGAAAGTAGACCTAGAATAAACACTTCAAACACTCTGGGAGGATTTTGCAGAATGAAAACACTGGCATCTCCAACACTGAAAAACTGGCTTCAGTCTGTGTTTTGTGTAGAACTCATGAACTGCAACCTGGGTGCTGATCTGGAGCTGATTTCTAACAGGTATCAAACACCTATGAAAAGCTTGTGAGCAGATAATAACAATTTTTCCAATTCAGCTGGGAACTGACTGAGTGGTTGAATATAATATTCTTCATTGTTACTATTTAGGTTTTTATTCTCCAAATTATGCTCTTCTTCATACATTAAAATACTTTATTTACAAGTAACAAAATATAATCACTTCAAATATAATTTAGAGCTTCAGTCAGAACTTGGACCAGGAAGCACTGACTGTAGTCTTTAGAAGCCTAACTGTGTGAGCTAAAGCAGGTTTCCATCACCCTATATACAAGAGCTGCCCTTGTGGTTTTGGTAACAGCTGGTTACTGGCTGTAATACAGTGAGATCATTTGACTAAAGCACCATTACAGGGAATGCTTGTGGAGAAGGCAAATATATTCTTATCTCAGCTGGGCACAGAACGAGTCTTCACCAGGCAAGTGATGCAGTCATGCCTAAATGTTTATGGGTACCTTCTCTTAACAGTTTACACTGCTTTAGGAGACTGCTGATCAAGAGGACAAATTGAGAAGATCCACCTGTGGGAAAGCTGTTCCATAACAGCTCATTACACGTGCTGTTATGTCCTTCTCCAGTACATCTGCCACAGAGTCACTGCCAAAGTGAATTGAAACCCTTACCCCAGGCAAAACACACCATGTTTTTTACAGTTTAGAGAAATCACGGTTACTGGTTTCCACCAAAGAGCAGCCAGTGTCTTCCTCATCAGGTATATGTGAACTTTTGTGATAAACAGGTTCAAAGTAAGAACCAAGTGTGTGCCAATCTGCTTACAAATCCTAACAGGATAAAGGTTTACACTGTTTAAACACATTTCTGGACAAACCTGGAAGTAGGAACAGCCAGCCATGTTAGCACTGCTGAATGTTCTACAAGGCATGCTTTTGACTCGACCCCAGCTGCACCAAACTGTCTAAGCCATGTGAGAAACAGGGTTACAGATGTGGTGCTGGGAGGTAAGGCAGGCTGCTGACTTCCTGGCTACCAGCTGTGGCATGTTTTTCCTGCAGTTACACGGAGTAAACTGCCCTCCACACACTGACAAGTGCCCAGTGGGCATAGATACCATGGGAAAGCTGATAACCTACAAAAGACCCTTTAGCTCATCTCAGGAAAAACTTGTTCATATTGCTATACCCTTATATTACTCCAAAGTTTTTTCCCTACAGTAAAGTAGGCATCTCTTTATGGACAGTGTATTTCCTTAAGGGCGCAAATTCCTTTTAGCAGTCGCTGTACAGGTCATTAAACTGCCATTTCTGGTGGTTTTGAATACAGATGAATACCCTCAATGGCTCCTACATGGTACTTCCCACATTTCTAGCCTTGAAAATTCTCTCCTTCACTAAACACAAATAGAGACCAGTGAAGAAAAAAATTTATTCTGCTGGATCTCTCAGATTTTGTAACTCAGCCTGTCCTATTACTGAAAAGAAGAAAACACTTTCTGTAGGAAAAACACCAAACAAACAGCAAAATAAAACACACAACCCCCCCCCCAGCAATATTCTGCCTAAATATTGACATTTTAAAATACATAAAAGGAAGCCCACTGAATTAACATCCTCTTATCCAAAGCAAAACATGGGCAATACAGCTGTGTCATCTTAAAACCAGAACAGAATCATATGATGCTCAAAAACAAAAAAATAAATTTACAAAAAACCCAAACCCAACATGCTTTCATATATCCTGCAGACAAGAAAAGCCAAGTCACAGGACATAGTGTTCTCTGGAAACAGATAATTTATCTGACTCTCCAAAAACTGTCAGCCTCACTGCTGTGCTTGGATACCACACCACAAAATCCTGCTGTGTCACAAAATACATTTAAGTGGAGCTGACTCTAGGTACAGACTAATTACTGCCTGGATTACACTTGGTGAGTCCAACTCTTCTCCCCATCTAACTGCATCTCTTCTCCTTGTGAATACAACTTTGGACTAACTCAGACTTGACCTTCCAAAATTCACATCATGCCACAGGGACTGAGGGACTTTGTGATTTCTGTATCAGAAAAGGTGAGAAAGGAAACAAAGGAATGCAAGGGATACCTTGGTTTTGTTCACCACCTCAGCAATTAGGGATTAACACTGAGTGGGTGGCAGCTATAGCTGCCTCACTGCATAACAGAGCCACCTTCTATCTCCCAGTTCAGGTACCAGCTTAGGTTAAAAATATATGTACCAAGGAGTATATAAAAAAAAGTACAAATAATTTACATAAAGAGCAGTACAGGAAGACAAGGATGGATACTGTGAAGAGATACTGGGCACAAGCAACATAAGTATGGGCAGTACATTGGCATACATCTGCAAGAATAGAAGACACCAGAAAGACCATCAGAACCACTGAGAGGGTTGCAGGATATCCCCAAAACAAGCAAGTTTGAGTCTGGCGTATGAAATCTGCAGAACAGGACAGCAGGATGTACTGCTCTTTGTTAAAGAAGCCTAGATCTTGGCTAACCCTTTATTACACAGAGCAAAGGGCTTCCCCCAGTCAGTCAGGGGAACAGGCAAACTCAGACTCCTTATAAAAGAGCTGGTGGGAGGGGGGGAAAATCAGCCTGTTTATAATAGAAGTTATATTTAACTTCTATCTCAAAGATAAATCTCTACTTACTACTAAACACATAATTAAACCCTGGTGTAATGTTAAGAGTGCAGTCCAGAGAACCCTGCACTGGAGAGCTGCCTGGCTGTGCAACCTTATTCGCCCCTTCCAGCTGCAAAGCAGAAAGCCTCAGCAGGGCTTTTGCACACACAGAAAAATTCCAGAGCAGTGAAGGGTGAAACTGAGATGAGTCACTGCTGCTAACAGCAACGAACAGCAGCACTCAAGTTGTCTGTTTTTAAGATGGGGGAAAGGAAAATAGAACCACACCAAATCTGGGCACTGCTGAAAACCAGACTCACGCTGAGCACTTGATATACATGTTAAACCATGACAATTCCCACTACAAAAACCATGTAACAGTTAAAGGTAATTCTTAATAATTAGAATTCAATCTAGTGTTGACATTCTTCACTTTGTCTACTTTCTTTGAGTACTTCTTCCAGGAATTATGCTTTTATAACATTTTCTTTTTTTTTTTTTCCTCCATGTGGTACATGGTGAGATGCACACCCAACCTTCTTGGTTGCAGACTCAAACACTTGGCTGTAGACTGCAACCTTCTTGGTTGTAGACTGCAAAATCACCTCAGTCCAAAATAACCAGCTTGCTTTAAAAGATACTAAAATGGGAAAAGAAATGGTAACAAAAATGGGCAATTAGCCATTTGGCCCTTTACTAGACCCTTAGTCTCCAAGAGATGCTTCAGTCCAGAAGGAGGAAGTTTAATCTTGCATAAGGATTTTGTCACAAATTATCTCACTGCACGCTCTTGACACTGAGCTAAACTTTTAACCTCTCAACTCTCTGGCAGCCAGTTACACTCCTGGCCTTACAGACTTCCTGTGGGAAGTATGTCACACCAAGTGTGAAGTAGAATTCAGAACTGTGAATGACTTGATGCTGCCTTCTGCATCACTCAGCTCTACCAGTCTGTTCGTCACCACCATCATTTGTTTTATTCATTAAACAACTTGTAAATTCTAATCTTTTGATGTGCATTACATAGGTTTGTACTAAACCATTTTTACTGGGTCATCTCTCCAGCTCATGAAGTTCGTTTCGAGTTTTGCATGGTATTTGTGTGGAGAAAAAACAACTCAAGCTTAAGCTCCCTGTCTCAGATTTTATTAGTGCAATACAGCAGGTAGAAAAGCCCTCTAGTGAGTGATTCGAAGGGTATCATCTGCTCAGGATATGAACAGCTGATTTCTTTTAGTTCCCTGCCTAGCCTGTGATAAAAAGATCTCATTCAAAACAAGAAACAGTACAGTAAGGCACACTTTACATGCAGACTCTGCTCTGGGCAATCCTTGATACATGCTGCTTATTGGCAGTGCACTGGTGTCCCTGTTGTAGAACAGATTCAAGCAGTTCTTTAGATACACTCAGTGACACATCCAGCAGCACTGAAGCTGGGTATTTGGAATGCTGTCCTTTCCAAGTTACCTCTCTGTTACCATTCAGACCCATCTGAGCTCCAAGACAAACAGTGTTACCAATTAATAGTTTAACAAGTTATCTGCAGAGATAAAGAACTGAGAATTTTTTTTAAGTTGCCATTAGTTTTTCAGAGGTAAAACTATAATAAGTCATTGTATTGACTAGTGAAATCAGACATCTCCCAGAAATTAATCTCTGCTGCCAATGCTGTTAAAGAGAGCATCAGTTCCAAATCATCTAAAGGCAACAGGCTGAGGTGGACTCCACAAGCAGAAAACACTCAGAGACACCCTAACTGAAAGAAACCATAACAAAAAAGACCTTAGCTCCCAAGCAGCTTAGGGCCATGAATGTGCTCAAAGGAATGGGGAAAGGGATCAGAAATCTGAGGCCAGGACTCTGGCAGTCCCAATTTAGATCAGTTTAGACTGCTGGAGCACCACACCCTAGGATTACTTCATCTGAAAAATGCTGGGAAATGACCCATGTGTTTTGATCTATTTACTCTATTCTTTGTCGAATTCTCTTTTTCACTGTATAATTATTTTCCTTCCTGAAAAACTAAAGTTTTAGAGAAACCAGAAATAAAGTTCTTTGTAGAAATCACAAAACTATAATCCTTGAAACTTCCTTAAAGATACTGCCTGCCAGAAATCTGGTTTCAGTTCACAGGACTCAAGCTCTGAGGTTAAACAGAACTCCCAAAATAGCAAAGTTGAAGTTATTTGAAGGAAAAAAATATTTCAGAAAACCAAGCTGTGAGTAAGGTAAGGACAACAGAACTCCAGCAAAAGATGAACACAAAACTACAGTAAAGTAGGCAAATGTATTTTGAAGAGCAGCCTGTAAATGCCATAAAGTTAAAACTTTAAATAGCTTTTACTGTATCAAAAGAAATAACCCAGACAAATAACCAAGGGGCTTGTAAAACAGATAAGCTGCAAAGATGACCCAAAGAACATACGCTAAAGGCTGGTACCAAAAAGTAAGAGAATAACTGGCCTTAGCATTCACTACAGAGGAGACCTTTATATTGTCTTTATAGGATTAACCTAAAGACCTGCCTCTAGTTAAAGACTCAAGAAAAGGTGCTTTAGAGCAAACCAACACAATGAACAAAGAGTTACAACAGAATGAAAGAATGAAATGTCTCGGTATACGTAACACAGTGGAGCACAGTGGCATTTTTCAAGCTCCTAAACTCACAAAATACTTCTAAATATTTAGTTCACTTAATGACAGAACATCAAAATGCTTGATGATGTTGGACATCTGAATAAATGTGAAACAACATGAGGAAAAAACCAAACCTCACTATACCTGTGCAGCAGGGTATTTCAGCATAGCTACTAACACTCCAGAATTTTTTTAAAAAGAGAAAAAAAAAAAAAGGTCTTGGAGTGACTAGTGGAGAATAAAAACAGGACAAAAAATTTCTTGGAAAGAAAACATAACCAATGCCATTCACCGTTATAAATCCCCACTTAACTTTTATCACACATTTTTCCTGCAGTCTAGGTCAGACACCTCAAATTAAAAAAAAATAAATTAAAATCCAATACAAATAGAAAATGTATAGACAGAACTAGCATAAAGTAATAATATAAGAACATAAAGAAATTCTTTCCCACACTAGGAATTGTTATAGAGACTAAGATTTTCCCGGTCAAAAGAACAAGATTACAAAAGAGAAAAATTACATAGGTCTGTAAGTAACTAAAAGTGTGAAGAATATAAGTGCTCTTTCCATAGCTACCATTTCTGACAACAAAAATAGTCGAAGTTCAAAAACAGAAGAAAGGAGTTTTCCCTCCGTGCAGTGTTTCATAAAATTGCACTCACAATCCAGGCATCATGGTACGAGGCCAAGAACACAAAAGGTATCAAATAAAGATGACACAAACTCATAGCAGAGAAGTCCTTTAGAAGGCACAAAAATCTGACAGCCCAAGACAGACCTATTGTCTGAGAAGCTCCCTGACCTGCCTGAAAGGACATGCTGGGTTTGTTACACTTCCTGGAGCACCCACCACTGAACCCTGTCCTTCCCAGCTTCCTGAGGTCACCAGTTGCTGAGGTCTGCACAGAACCACAAGTCCAACAACTCAAGTGTGGGAGAAGCACAGGCTAGACACTTGTTGGAAGATCTAAGCAAAGAAAAAGGGTCTTGAAGGAGTCAACACCAGCCATGGTATCTGACTGGGTACAACACCACAACAGCCTCTAGCAAATGACAAGCTTTTGTTAATGGAACAGAAGTTTGCAACTTCTTTATTCTGAAGCTCAGATGCAAAACTTAGTTTACAAAGCAACGGTCCTCATCCTTCTTAAGCTTTTCTAGAAGTCATACTCAGCTCAAATAGCTTCAGGCTCTCTCTGCAACAGTGACTCTCCAACCAGAACTATGAAGGGAAGCCATTTATGTGATTATCTTGCTTTAATATAACGCAAACTCCTGTGAGGAAAACTCTTCAGCAGACCTCGAGCAGGAAGAGCGAGTGGTCTCATCACACCCCTGGGAAGAGCAACGACCCCCGAACACTGCCCAGCAGTGATGTCTTCAGCTACAGGGGGGTCACCGCCACGCCGGGACGGGGAGAGGCCTACACAGTCTCCCAGGGTCTCTCCCGCACTCCCCAGCGGACACCCCCCCAGCCGGAGGCAGGCAGGGACCAGGCCAAGGCCTTGTCCACCGCCACGGGCCGGCCCCCCGCTGGAGGTGGGTGTCCAGCTCCTTCCCCTGCCCCACACCCCTCTCCCCACCGCTACCCCTTGGCAGAGGCGGGTGTGCACCCTTCCCCCGCCCCTCTGCTGCGGTTTCTCTCCCNATATTGGGCGGCGGGGCCGTGGGGTTTGGGGTGCTCTGTGGTGGCTGCGGGGCCGCCCGGCCTCGGTGCGATGTGCGGGGCCTCGGCACCGCTGCTCTCCTCAGCGACTGCTGCGCTGTGAGGGCACATGGATGCGCTGGGTGCAGCCGTCCTCCCTCCCCTCACGGGCACTGTCTCACCGGGGACACGCTCCCCAAGGTGCCCTTGCCGCCCTCCCGTCTGTCACCTGGACAGCGAGGGGACCCGAGTTTTTTCAGCCCTTGTTT
The DNA here is from genome assembly GCA_038090715.1 of Florisuga fusca. NCBI lineage: Eukaryota > Metazoa > Chordata > Aves > Apodiformes > Trochilidae > Florisuga > Florisuga fusca. The sequence goes on along the minus strand of JAAWXA010000029.1, from coordinate 4,422,851 downwards.
GGGATGACCTCGGGATGCAGCCTTGCCCTGGGGGAGACTCCCCCAGCGCTGTCCCACGCACAGTGATGTCTTACACAGTTGTGTTGGCAACTCGTAGAATACAGTTTCTTCTCAGTCCACACGAGTGACTTCTCTAGGTGAATTTCCTAGGTTTTATGTGATTGTCTTAAGCATGTCTGAGGGCTGTGGCACTTGGTACAAATAATGAGTGATGGATCTGTGACTTGACTGTTCCTGAACAGCACACCTTACTGCATTAAAAACAAGTTAGTTCCAGGAAACTTGAACTGGCATGCTACAGCCCAGCAGTAACTGAAGTCCTTTTTCCTGGAATTAGCTTGGTCTCTGATCTATTTGCAGATGGCTCTAGCAAAGCTGATTGCAAGTGTTGTACTCAACAAAACCACCATCACCTGTATTTCTTTTTGCAACACATTAATCAATGTGAAATACTTAAGTAGCTACATCATGACTAGAAGTGTGTGCATTTTCCTAAGAACATAAGGACAGACATAGTGTTTAAACCAAGAACGTATGTCTCCCAGTTTCATGTCACCAAAGATGAGGAGACCAAGAAGTCAAACCACTGGTGAAGCTTCCAGTGGATCCATTTTGAGTTTCCAACAGTTTGCATCCACTGACTTCCTAAATCAGAGAAAGTGTCTTCTTCCTGAGCAGCTCAATGTATCTCATCCAGATGTTTGGCCCTCTCCAGCTTGTAAATGTGTAGCACCATAACGTCCTGAGGAGGGGAGCTCCACAGTGTAATTGTCGTATAAATGATATCTTTATTTGCTTTCAGTCTGACATATCCTGACACCACTTGGTAATTTTAGCTTCTTGCTTTGGAAAGGACAGTAAACAGTTTTACTTTCTTTCTGCCAGTCATCACTTTGTGGGCTCCATAAGATCCCCTTTCAGTCTGGCAAGGCTTCTCTTGCAGACTGACAAGTTCAAGTGAAATTTAGTTCTTCCAGAAAGTGTGTGTTGGTATTCTGTGAGCTTAATCAACACTGTTTGTGTTTGTGGTGGTGGATCTGAAACTGCATCCAGTGTTCAAGGGCATGCAGTGGATTTGTAAAGTGGCACAACAGTATTCCCTATCTTGTGCTCAATATTGTTCTTAAACATTTCCAACATTCAGTGTGCTCCTGATCTCCACTGAGCTAATGTTGTCCTACAGATAACACTGAATGTCAAGAATCTCACTCCTGAAGAGCAAGGGTCAGTTCAATCACCATTATTTTACATGTGACATAGAACTCTGTTTTACCCAGGTGCATTACTTTGTATGCACAATCATTACTGTTTTACTGCCACTCTCTGAAGGCTCATTGCAGTTGCCCGTGTGTTGGTGTCTCGAGCTGTTTCAGATGACACAGGATGCCTCACTGAGGCTTTGGAAGAGGGTGAGTTCCCATGGGGTCCTGTGCCAGAACCATTCAGATGTCTTCCATATCATCCAGCCTGAGTGTGGGTAGTTGAGCCCTGAGTACTGAAAGGTCTTTCTGCAATTCTCAGCCACACCTTCTCTTCCATGAATAACACAGTATCATCAGCAAGCTTGTCTCATCACTCTTTGCCTCCTTATTCAAATTATTTATGAATAAGCACAGAGATATGAAGGTGCATTGGTGGCCTCCTTTCACTGTGAAAAGTGACCTTAGACTATTAATCACATTTTAATCCAGGGAAGAATCTTCTCATCCCATGGTTGCTTAAGAAACTTTGGCAAAAAAGCGTGGAAGGTTTTTCAGAAATCCTCTTATTCAAGTGCTTGTTTGTAAGGCAAGGCTTCTGTTTGCAAAAACAATGTTGACAAAACCCATGTGTACCTCTCCCTAGTAAGTGTCTGTCCACATGTGCTCTAATTCTATGCTACTGCTCTGTGCAGATCAGGTATCACTTCTAATGATCAGTAGTTCTGCAACTTTCCTCTAGAAATATACTTTTTTTTTTTTTTCAAAAATGTAACATTTGATACAATCCGCTTCTTAGATGCCAAGAAAGTTTTAAACAAGAATTTACACCACAGCATTTCAGGTATTGTATCCTCAGGTTTCTCTGATGAACAGAATCTGTTGAGAATCTGTTACTGTTCATGTTGTCTACCCCTAATCATGAACCTTTTTTAAAACATCGTCTCAGTTTGAAACAGATTGAAGGGAAGGGAGATGATGAAGTGTTTCAGCAGAGAAACACAGCCATAGAAATATCTTGTAGGCTTACCAGTATGGCCTTATCATCTCTGACGGCTGCTGTTACGGTCTGTTCAATTCTTGGGTTTCAGAACCTAGCAAGCTTCTGGCACCTTATACGCTAAGATTATTGAAATCCTCTCAAATCCTCTCAAAAAGGTTTTGTTGTTGGGTTTTATACATTTTGTAACTGTTTCCTTTGACGTCACTCATGAGATCTCTCAAAACCCTCTGAGGCTTTTTTTTTCCAAAATGAGAAGTCTTCCTTTGGTTAGTCTTCCTTAGCGTGGAATTATTTCATAGTTGTGCTTATTCTAGTTCTTTCTGTATTTTTTTAGATACAGTATACCCAGTCTGAAGTATGTAGTATAACCTTTTCATCTGCTCATGTCTTAATTCTAATGACTTTCCTATTTTTTGACCTCTGATGAGTACAGAGATGAGATCTCAGGTAGTTGATGCTCCATCAGCTTTCCAACATCTCTTTCCAAAGTAGCAAAACTAAAGAAGTGCTAATTGTTGTGAGTAATTGTTGTGAGTAATTGGTGGAGGTTATACTTGGCATGTTTAAACATCAGTCTTCATTTCCTGTTTTATCAGATGCCATTTAATATAGCAGAGTCTTTCTGAAATTCCTAGAGTCAACTTTGAGTGGAACTTAATGGGACAGATTTGGTTTGTCTGCTAACTAATTATCCCTATTTTCAGTCATATATTGAACTGCAGAGGTCTCAGTACAGATCCATTTTTTATTGATGGGTTGACTTTACTATCACTATTTTGTAACTTGTAAAGCAAGACAGAAAGACAAGTAAAAGTTTATAAATATATAACAGTAATATAATAAATAGTAAACTATAATAGCAAAACTGTAAATAGTAATTAGGAAAAGTGTAACTGATTTAGCAAAATTGCTTATTCCATGTTAATGATTTATTTCGTATCAGTAGGCTAGTTTGACAGCATGTCTGGGTGTGATTTTTTAAAAGCTTACTTATACAGAAGTATCATCTTCTGTCCAAAATAATTTCATGTATATAGCCAGTAAAATGTGTTTTCCTGTGATAATAATAAAAGCTGGAGAGGTACAGAGACAGCTAGCTGGACAGAAGCTAGCCTGTTCAGAAGAGGTCTTTTAAGAAAAAGTATTTGATAAAAGAGGTTAGCCCACTAACCAGAGTGATTCCTAAATATATACAATTTAATAATTTGCTTAGAAAGGAAAGTAGATTTTTGTGGGAGGCCCTGAAGGAGGAGGATTACCTTTGTTTTGTGAATGTTTGAATAGTAAATGATGCCCCGAGGAAAAAGGCCTGATCCTGGTTCTAAGCTAAAGAGATAAGCAGAGCCTCACCCCATCCATGTGGGAGATGCTAGGCTGCATAAAGCTGCATATTTTCCCATGGGAATTATTGGGACCTCTATGACTTGTGGCTTTTGAATCTAAGTTGGGTGAAGTTTTGTGAAGCGTGGTGCCTTACAAGCAGTGGTCTTCCTGTGGGAGGGGGATGGAAAGAATGAGTTCATAAATCTCTTCCACCTTCCTGATCATCTGCCAAAAATTTCCTTAAAAGCATTTGGAGTTTCTCAAAGTAAAATAACCTCCAAAACACAGAGACACACCCATCATCAAACCACCATCCACGTCTGTGTAACACAAGGAGGACTTTGTGTTTGATTGATACCATGGGCCATCAGGATGGTGAGGAGAGACCTGCCAGAGTTACCAGACAAGAGTGGCATACTCAGTATTGATTGCTGAGGCTCAGCCCTCTCCCTCTTGCTGGAGCAGGCTCTTCTGATAAATAGGATCTGCACTCTGGTGGCATACCACTTCTCCAGGAAAATCTGAAGAAGTTTCTAGAATTCCTCTCTTCCTCACATTTTCCTTTTTGTTTGCTGTTCTGTTCTCTTCCGTGCCTGTCTTTCACCAGGGCATCTGACTTACTCTTTTATCTCCATAGGTGTTTTTTTTCCCATACAGCCTTTCATTACTCTGAAGGCCTCACCCTTACTAAGTGCTGTTTGGCCCATTGTCCCTTTCTAAATGTGTGTAATAGCATTCCACACGAATGATCCATCAGCTCATGGCATTAATAGTCTTTTCCACTATTTCCTCTACCTACTTAGCAAGACAGAAACTTGGCTACAACTCTTGAAATCCACATCTTCCATTATTTTCTGACTACAGGGAACTTCTGTGGTTGTCTATGGTCTTCCAGGACTGTACTAGTAGACTGCAACTAGAGTAACTCAGCCCCTGTTTTGAAATCTGATATTATTACAATATAAGGGGGAAAAGAGAGGCCAGCATGAGAGAGCTTTTTAAATGTTGAAGAAACATGAATTTGTTCTTTATAGCTGTGTGTGATCTCCACGATTATAATAACACATGATGCTTTTCCTCCACAAAGCACATCAAAGTCAATCTTCTTAGGGAGGGAATGTGCTCTTATGAAGTTACTTCCTTTTACAATCTTTTAAAATCCACAATGAAATTGCTTGGGCCTATTTTCTGACAGAGTGGTCCATATTTCTTCTATCTGCCAGGAGATGGTGCTGCCAGTCTTCTCTCTACTCCTTTCTAGTTCTTCAGGAAGGTGGCTCATGTTTGTGTAGATTTAGGTATACAAATGATGAAGATACTTCTGCCATCTGGATGGTGCACTTTTGTCCTAATGAGGATCTGAAGGGAAACAGAAAACACCTTTCCATATTAAAAGCTTGCTACTCTCTCTAGAACTGGATGTGCATATTTAAGATCCACCAGATGTCAATGACAAAGCCATTCAGGATTTTCCCAGAGTTTTGTAGTGTTCCATGACAGGATGATGAATAGAAACCATTCATCTTTGTGATTTGTGGAGTAGTTTCACATCAGCCTTTCTCACCTTTACAGATGTCTCTGGATGCACTGGTTCATGCTTTCATAGGCATCCCAGCCCTGTTTAGAGAGCCAGAGCTTTGGCACCACTTTAAATGGAAGCAGGATGTGGATAAAATTTAATATTATCATAAATCACTTTAGGCAATTTTGGCAGTTCTCTCAGCATCAGTACTGGTATTAACCAGAACCTGGTGCCCTGGTTCCACTGTGTACACTTCCTGATATTTGGCTTGAAAGGAGTTGCAATGTGTATGAGTGACACTCTCTCTTCTGTTTGATCATTGTGATTGCTCATTAATAATGTTTAATCTACTGTCAGCACTAGGGTTACATTTATAAATATGAAAACAGAGCAAAATACTTCCTTTTTGATTCAAAGGATCTATTTTTTAGCTTTGTTTGGTACCAGATTTTCTTTCCACTGCTGCAATTGTTTAGTAACAGAGTTATCTTAAAAAAAAAAAAACAAAAACAAAAAACCAAACCAAACCAAACCATACCAAACAAGCTGGACTTAATTTCAAATTGCTTGGGTTTGTTATGTTCTGGGTCTAACATACAATCTGGTGACTTAACATATATCCTGGTGATTTCTCTTACCTACAGAACAGCCATCACAGACACTAGTAAAATTTACATCTCTGATCCAATCTACTGATTTTCAGAGGACATCAGATATTTTTATTTGTTCTTTTTTCTCTCCTAAGAAAAAGCCTCTCTGCTGATTTGTAATATAATAGAAGAAAATAGAATCTTAAGTATTCAGGCAGAAAAAGTGTATGTATTGTGGGCAATATTTTTGGTCAGACTAATGTAACACCAGGAAGTATTGTTAATGTAATGGCAGCTAACTTGGAACTTTTGGAAAGTAATGAAATGTGGGCTGATCTCCAGCTGTACTATTTTGGTCTATGAGACACAGAGGGAACTGATTGCCCATATAGACCAGCAGCCCAAGCAAAACCTGGCAGCTGGACAATCAAACATCTACTGAACTGGAAAGAAACCCCAAAACTGATTAAATTTGCTTGCATTTGAATTTGGAAAGATCTGCTGGGAATCTGTCTTATGCTGACTGCTTTGGCCATGTATTTGAGTGTATGAATACATACCTATATCTACATATACATATGAACAGTCCCTGTATATGCTTAGAGGTGTACAGGAAACTTTATAAGAAACAAATGAAACCTTTTCAGGCAAACTCTGATATCTGTATTTAATGGCTTCACAATTGAGATTTATTCCTGTAAGTGAGAGTTGCAAGGTGGAACTCCAGTTTGGTGGGTTTTTTTCCCGCAGGCTATGTGTGCAATACAGGATTTAAGTCTAAATGGAGAGAAGCATGCAATGACAAATTAATGTATTGAATGCTGTATAATCTGCATTTCAAAGAAACAGAAGAAGAGTGGGCTACAGAGAGGCTTTGCTGGAATGGATTGATGCCTTCTAGGATTTTTTGGCAAGATCTCAGACAGAGAGCAATTCATGGAATACATGGAACGTAGCATTGGACTCTGGTATTCCTCACTAGAGCTGTAGTAGGCCATACTTGTCAATGTGCCATTGCTGACAGTTGCTCTAAAAGAGACAAATAACTCAGCCAAGAAAATGAAACCATGCATCTTCCTTGGTTTCCACAGTGATGACAGGAGCCCAGAGCTTCTTGAAGAATCAGGTACTCTTGAAAAAAGATCTGCTGTGATGGGGTGCTGCAGTGATTCTCCTCCTGTACAAGGACAAGTTGTGTGCCTGTCTTGATGCTCCTCTGGGTACCATCTTGAAGCCTTAATGGATGGAAAAGACCAGGATCAAAAGGAAGAAAAAAATCTCATCTCCTCTAATGACCTAGTGGCCTTGCAGCAGGACAGGGCAGATTTGCCCTACTTGCACCACTGGCTGAATGAACCCATTCACCCCAGAACTGGAGGAACACAGGCAGCATTTTGCTGAGCTGGTGCAGTCTGCAGTGTCAACAATCTATCAACCTGTTCAGAGGTTTCATTCTTACTCCATGTTTTTGACCCTGTCAGCTCATTGGTGTCTGAGCAACCAGAGGGAAGGATTGCTGCTCCAGGCTAGCAAGTACAGGTGGATGCAACTCCTCACAGTTCTTTCTAGGACAAAATAGTTGTGCTGACTATGTGAGTGAGACCAAGAGGTTTTATTTTTAAGTCACTTGTTTGCAAAGAAAAGAGGTTCACCAAATACCCCGTGTCTATGAACACTATACCAAAATTTTCACATGACCAGAATCCTGACAAGGCACCTATTTCTAAAGAGAAGAGGAAATCTCTGTGAGCAGCCTGCATCAGGTACTCAGTTCATCACTGCAAAATGGGTCTATGTGTGTCTGGCTTGCAGACAACCTAGTGATGTCAGGCTTGGGAGCACCAGCTGGCTCACTTCATCTGACAGCTGGAGTTAGGTTACTCAGCCTGGCCACCCTCATGATGGAGCTTTGATGAATGAGCTGCACTTGAACTGCTTAAGACATGCAATTCAAGAGTCACCTGCCCATCAGCTGAGATTGCAGCCATTATTTTTGTATGCCTTTGTATTTATGTGCCTTTGATCTCTCATTTTCATGGTGCCTCATTTCTGTCAGATCTTGCAGTTCTGTATGCTGAAAATGTGACTCATACAACTGCCACTCCCCAGCCCTACCTGATTGCACTCCTCTGAGATTTGCTAACCAGGTGGATATGATACAGGACACACAATAGGAAGACCAAAAGAAATATATTTCCAAGGAACACTTCTGCCTTAGGGGAGTGCTGCTAGAAGGCATGTTCCTTTGCTACACCTGTGTGGATTCTCATCCTTCTGGCTTACCTGGAGACATTTTGTTGCAAGTATACTCTAGTATAACGTAGTGGCAATAAAAAGCCTTGAGCCATCTTCCCTCTGGGTCACCAAATATGCCACTGAGCTATTTTATTCACTGAGTTGTGACTTAGATTTCACTAGTAACATAGCTGTACCATCAAGGGATCTGGGAGCGCTTTGGTGATTCTTTAATCACAAATGTCAAACTAGGTCAGTAGTCTCCAAACAGTTTGGACCACTGGAATTCATTAAACTCCCAGAACTTATTTTTCCCTGTTATTAAAAGCCTATTTGAAAACATGTTTTCCTATGGTTCTGCAGAGCACGTAACAGTGGCTCATGGAGCACAGTAAAGAAATCACTGTCCAAAATGCATCTTCAGCTGTGAGTAACTCAAGGTACTCTACGTGAGTGGGGAGCCCTTTGGCCAAGTCTCTTCACCTTTCTGTGTGTGAATTAGTTTCCCAGTGGTAGAGTGTGATTGTTGATATACATTAAGTATGCAATATAAGTGCCAAGTACTCATAGTTATTGTACACCTGCTGACCTAGAACACCAATTTAAAGAACTCTGAAATAACCTGAACATAAGTGCCATACTAGACCCATTTTTAAGTTATTTATTTTAAAGCCAAGAGAAAATTTTCTTTAGGAAAAGTGAGATGGATACTTAGAGCTCGTGTGTTAGATACTTAGAGCTTAGTTTCTCATGTGTGACTCTATACTGTTAATGGTGAAGAACTGGTAGTCAGGAAGTTTGTAAAGTTTGTAAACTTTCTAAAGCAGAAAGCACAGGCACAGTTTACTGCAAATCTAGGGTGGGAACTTAGATTTGGTTATCACTCTTTTAATGTTTTTTATCTCAAAGGAATACTGCTTTGTATTTAACCAGGGATGTTAATATGGCAGTTTGTAAATGAAAGTATTTTTGCACTTGAGGGAAAAGATAATAAAGGGAGTGTTTGAGTAAATGTCTGTCTTGAGCAAATGCCTGTTAGTTAAGATAGTAGGTAAACTGCACTGTAATCAAAGGACTCAAACTCGTTTGAAGTTGCTGAGGAAATGTGTGACAAATATCATCAAGAATGCAGTTCAAAGAATACAGTTTGTATCTGCAAGACACACAGAGAAATCCTGACTCTGATCTTACACTGCTGGTGTACCTGACTTCAGCTGAATCAAACCTTGCTGGCAGAAACCAGCAGTGGGTCCCTGCTTTCTCTGAGACACTGAGAAAAACTGACCCCATGCCAGGGCAAAGCAGGACTCTGAAACAGGCCCAAAAAAAGGCCATGAAAGATGAGGATGTCAACAAGGTGATTAAAAGAAAAAAAAGTTTAAGGAAAAAAAAATCAAACTCTGTAATGCTGTTGGAGCTTTTGCTTGTGCAGTTAACTCTGTTAGTGGGCTAGCAAGAACAGCTATAGGTTAATGGTTTTAATGCTTTGTGGGGCATTAAGACTGTTTAGCATCAAGTGTGTTTCAAAGACAAGGCCCTGAGGAGCCTGTAACTTTAAAGCTGGACCTGGTCTGAGAGGAGGGTTGAACCAGGTGATCTCTAGACGTGCTTTCCAGCCTTAATGATTTTATGACTCTAAAGCATTAGTGAAACTAGGATGCTTTTATTGGAATATTTGCCCCATTAGTGGCTGTCAATGTTGTCTACTGATAAGACCAATGCAGGTGTGATGTGAAGCTGTAAAAAATTATGATGAGTGAAGTATAAATGCATAAACCAATGGCTGTGTTTTATAAATATGAGTGCAATTTGTGCAATGTAGAGAAACACTCTGAGATGTTTTTGTAAGGTCTCTAATCTTATTATATTACTTGTATATAAGCACACACATATATATATACTTACATTACTGTATATTACTTGTCGTGCTTCTATTAATGTAATAGCAAGTAAATCTGAGCATTTTTTTGTATGGTATGAGCTTATTAGACTTTTGCATTGTTGTTTTTACTGTCCAAGCCTGTAATATTTCCTGTAATAAACAATGTTCAAATGAGCTATTTGAACAGTTGAATTTAATTAGAATGGGCATTTATCTGGCTACTCCTATGTAAGTCTTTAAAAAGCAGGCAGAAAATAGGAGTTTATCTCTAAGGATTTATACTTTTATTTCTGTTTTTCAGACCACACAACCAGTAATTACTGTGTCAAATGTTGTTTCTAAATAGTCTTCACCTAAGACACCATAATCAAAACCAGGTATTTGATGCAAAAAATTAACAACATTTTTCTGTCCCCATTTGAGTCCAGAATTCTGAATCATGCAAAGACATGAGTGGCTCAGAGAACTGCAGACTTAGAGCTGATGATGTGTAGTTACTGGCATGGGTTCAGGGTAGGTCCTTAGTAACCAAAAGTTGTTACCATCTGATTATAACTAACTTCCAAAATGAAATGAGTCAGTCTTCTGAAAGCAGATGTGGTCACATCTCGGAAATATTATATTGTATTGTATATATTTTATATGTATTTGGGTTTGTTTGTTTATTTACTTATGAGTAAAACATATATTTCAGTATACACACACAAGCACAACTAAAACTAGTTGGCATACTACTTACTATTTTCTTACGCTTTTACTTCCCACAAAGTTGCTCCATCTTTTAGGTTATGAATTTAAAGTGGGAATTCCAAATATTCTTGCTTTACTGATTGAAATTAATAGGAGTCTTGCCCTAGATTGTTTCATTTTATACATTAAAACTTTTTTTGTGAACTAAGTTTCTCTGGATAATTTTCAGATCATCTTGTTTATTGTATTAATCCCATATTCTCCCATTTCCTTGATTACAGGCATCAGGACAAGGACATTTCATTCTGGAACACTACAGAAACAGCCTCCCACACAGTAAAGCACAGGGAGACTAAATACAAGGTTTCTCTTTTGATGCTTAATTTTTTTTTTTTTTTAAATCCAAAACCCAACTGCAGAGGTAGGAAGATGATTGGATCACACAGAATACATGAAAACTGTACTAAGACACATTTTCTTACCATGTTGGTGTTCCAGGGTGTCTGTCATTTGGATAGTTGGTTCTGCTAAGGATATCAAGGTTCCTTCCTCAGTGAAGTTCATAATTTCTGTCTTTTAGATATAACTAAAGACTTCTTTTTTGTGCAATGTACTTCTGAGTCATGGGACCTTTCACCACTGTATTACTCCCAAAGAGAATTTTATCATACAGCCCAAGCGAGTGCAAATCTGGTATCACTTACTTTAGGCCAACAACAAACATGACAAGACCAGACCCAGAATCCCACACAAACAAACGGGCCTTGAGTCTGACAAGTTGAGGTATTCAGAAAGCCCTTGTCCTCAGGCTTTTGTTTTGTAGCCACATCTGTCCAAAGTAATCTGCATTGTCCTGGGGAGGGGTAGTCCTCCTGGTCTCTCCTCCCAGGCATTTCCCTCATTGCAGAGCTGGCTCTGTGTGGGTCAGCACCTGCTTGGAGAAGTGATAAGCCAAAAGTCCATCTTTGTATTCAGTTTTGCATTCCAGCTGCCTAATGCCAGTGTGAGGGAGGCACTGGGGACACCCACAGATGAGAAGGCAGAGGGTTTTGGGGGCAGTTCTCATTTACGTTGCACAACACTGACCACATAGCCATGGCTTCAGAGGGATTCTTTGGAGCATGGATCCTGGGCTGTGACTGACAGTCAGCAAGGGAGGCATAGCCAGGGGGACAGGCTGCCACTGGAGCTTTGTACTGCAGCAATTCCCATTTAATGGAACAGTCCTCAGACACCACTGGCAGCAAGGATCAATCAGCATTGCCTTTGGGGTTCTCTAATTTATCGGGCTCAGGCTGATACATTCCAGCTCACAGCACTTTTTAACAGCAACTTAAGCCGAAGATCTTTAAAGTAAGAAAACAAGTAAACAAATTACTAATAGCAAATAAGAATTCTGAGTGTGGGTGGAAGCAAATGAATATGAAAGCTGAGTGACAAGGAAGAAAACCTAAGAAAAATACATCAAACTACATCTGCTAGTTACTCTAGTCTGAACGAGCTAGATCTCTGAGACAAATTCCCTGAACAGCAACAATATCTTTGTTCCATTTGGAAAAGGAAAACATGGAAAAAAATCACAAGTTAAGGGAAAAAAACCAGTAAAACCAGAGAGGAAACACACTGTTAAGTGTAGGATTTTGAATTTTTTGGTAATTTCTTCCAAAAAGGGCCCTCAGTAGTCAGACATTCCTAATTTCTAAATGTTAAACTTTCTTAATTATCGGAATATTTTTTCTTATTAACCAATAAGGTTTTTATAATCCGTGTGTAATTATTTGTATTTCAGAAGATTTTTTTCTCAGTCTGTTTTAGAAATTGGGATCACTCTTCAGAGGAAAATACTTTAGCAAGAGGAATGCAGGGAATGGAAAACAATCCACATCCCTGTATCTTGTCCTTGTCTCTGGCTCCACAGATGGCAGGGTAATGAGAGCTCTTTCTTCAGCCCCCAAGAGGAGGAAAGAACTGATTGCCAGTGCCAAAGGAACACAGGACTGGTCTGAACTTTTACATCTAAGAAAGCATGCAATTGCCATCTCCTTCACAAGCTCCACAAAACATTTTGTTCATAAGTTTGAGCTACAGTACAGGTTTTCAACATCCTGTAACACAAAATACCTACAGAAAAAGACTGAAAGCTACAAGAATTAAAATAAAAGCTACAAGAAGAGGTCAGAAGAGCAGTCTCTGCAGTAGTAGAAAGTATATGACATCATAAAGTTGCAACAAGTAGCACTCTACTCTGCTTTCTTTTACAGAGAAGGAAATAAAACTTAGAATATTTCTTCCAAAACAATTCTGAGGGAAATTCTTCCTGGGTCTTTGTTGGTGGAGCATCCATCCAGTATTTGGAGATCAGAATTGTGAAGGATCTCAAAGATCTTACCCACTTTCAGACAACAGGGAGGTTTTGTGTAGTTTTCCAACAACAACAGTGTGTTATTGGTCAGTGTAATCTGCTTTTGGAAGTTCAGTATCTTGTACACCCTCACTCCTTGTCAACTAGATGAAAGTCTTTCTAAGGTCATTTTTGTAATCCTTCCTCACCTTAATGCCACATTCTGGATTCTTTTGCACTTGGTAGGTGATTTGGTTTGTAGGTATGACATGAATAATGTTAATGGAGAATGATAGGGGTGGGATACATGAGATGGGAGTAAAATTTCATGTACAAACTCTGCAATACAAGAATATGTCAATAACACGGATTTCAAAGATCTGTCCAGTGATGATGATGTTGCATTATCTAAATAGTGATTAAAAAATTCTTAATATCCCAGATGGAGAACACTCAGCAAGAAGCCAACTGGAAAAGTGAAGGGAAAGGAAAATGTGGCAAATGGTCAGAGAATATTTTACTTGCCAAAAAAAAAAAAACAACTTTAGACCATGACAGCCAGATCATGGCTGATGTACAAACAACATTAAAACAGTCTTAACACCACTTTAACCAACTACCCAGGCAGTGTAAATTTTACAGTGATGATTTCACAGTGTGGTGTGAAATTATATGGCACAGCAAGCTCATGTAATTTGTGGACAAGGTGTGATAATGAGTAGTCTGCATAGTGCTACGCTTCCGAAATCCTGTTGCAGATGGGTTGTGTGGGATAGTATTAAAAAAGGGCATAGACTGCTTTACCCTGACAACTGCTTCACTGCACTGTTCTCAAAACTTGCTTGTGTTCACCCATCAGCTGCACCAAGCAGATCTCTGACGGAGCTGAGGAAGCAGCTCTGAATTCCAGGCAGAGCAACTGTCAAGTCAGTTCTAAAGGCTTCATCCAAAAGACCAACATAAAGGCAGGAGGCTTATGGCATTCAGTGAATCAGCACTTGCAAGGTGATGGAATCAAGAACAGCAAGATTTATTTGTTATGCTTGGAGATATGTTTTCCATATTTTTTTATCCTTGTTGTTGGTCATGTGCTTGCATGACTAGATGTGGAATCAGAGATGGCTCTAATGGAAAAGAAATCAGGTCATTTGGTCCATCCTGGCTGCCAGGGCATGACTGTTCCCTGCAGTATATCACTTCCCACACAGCTATCTTTCCAACTGTCTTCTGTAAGATGGAAATGCAATTCAGAGTCCCATTTGGCCATGACTACCAGAGTTTCTTAGGACTTTTCATTTGGACAAAAATCCTTAATGAGAGGCTTAGAGCTGGCAAAGTTAACACATCTAAAAGAAAAGAAAGAAAGAAAAAAAAGAAAATAAAGAAAGCAAATTTCAGAATTTCAGTCTTTGTAAAAACTTTTTAATAGGAAAATTGTGCAATATTTAAGATAATTGAGGACACTGTTTTCATTCAGAGAGGAAATAGTTTCTATGACTCAGTACTACAAATTAAACAATAGGTTTCCTGCTAAAGAATCAAACAGACAGTTCAGTAAGTAGTTCAGGAAACAGCCAGTACTCGTGATGCTCTGAGCAGAGTCTCAACAGGAGACTTGGCACTAGTGCTATCTGACAGTAAATGTTCCAGGTTGCCTTGATAAATGACTCCAAGTGCTTGGCTGCCCATCCTTCAGCAGAACACCTCAGTGTGCAAGCACTTGGACTATACAGAGCTGGATTGGTTTACTAAGGAAAAAAATGAACAAAAATGGAAAAAGAGTGATAAAACCAACATGTAAGGAAATGGCAAGCTACTTCCATCTTGGCAGCTTTAGCATTACTGATTTCCATACTGTCTGCAAATGACAACCCCTTCTTTTATCCCCTTGACTGCCTCACCACACTCATTGAGTAAGTCCAATGGTTTCAACTTGTAAGTGGCAGTCCAAATATTTCCCTATGGCTTGATCTCCTTTACCAAAGGACCCGTTGCTTGGCTTTACCAGGAGGTGCCACCACATTGTTTGGTTTAAGGATTGACTTTCCTAAGTTAGGCAGGGGTTCTCCAAACTCTGCTCAACTTTGCTACAACATTTCTTTTTGCCACCTAGTTCTCAGCCTTCTGTGCCTTCATATACTAATGTACATCAAGTCTTGTAGTTCTTTGACCACCATCCTTCACTGAAGAGTTCTTTTTGCACTACACCTTGCAGAAACATTTTCATCGGAGAGGACCCAAGAGCACTTAAGGAACTTCAGCAGAAACCCAGAAGTTCAGAAAAAAGCTCATCATGACAAAATTAGTAATTTCTTCTCTGGGTCTTCTCTGAGAAGATTACAACCACTGCAACTCCAAATATGAGTGCCTGTCATTGCTCCTTATATCCCCCCAGAAAAACCGTGAGATTTTATTGGTGAGAGATGCCTTTTTCACTCCTCTAACAGAGTGAGAAGAGTGCTTCTGAGTTCAGGAATTAAACAGATCAGCCTCTACAGCTGCATTATTAAATCTGCAAATTAATCCATAGAGTTTTTCCTTGTCTTCAGCAAATTAGACTTATGACTACAAACATGGCAGCTTTATTCCATCTCAACTGTAAACCCAGAAGTCATTGTCAAGCTCTTACCATGCTACTTATCCTTTTGAGAGCATAAGAGGACTCTGTGTTTCATTCTTATACACAAATAATGCTTGACTTTGTGTTAGTATAAATGTCCTGTAGGGCTTTACTCCATGGTTTTGGATAGTCATTGAAGCACTCAGCTGGTTACCATAGTTTGTCAAGAAGACATCAGTCATGAAAATAGGGCTAGCATGTCAGCATGTCAGGCATGGGCTCCTGGGGACATGACTTTTCTGGATACTTGTATATGTAATGCTCTCCACAGCATGGTTGTAAAACTTTACTGTAATTAAAAAAAAAAAAAAAAAGATCCATTCTGACACGAAAAAATTTCATGGTATGTCTTGAAGTAACAGGTTTCTAGATGCCACTTGCAAAGATCATAGAATCATAGACTAGTTTTGGTTGGACAGGATCTTAAAGATCATCTGGTTCATGTGCAAGGGCAGGGACACCTCCCACTGGACCAGGTTGCTCAAAGTCCCATTCAACCTGGCCTTACGCACTTCCAGGGATGGGGCACCCACAGCCTCCCTGGTCACCCTGTTCCAGTGTCTCACCACCCTTACACTAAGGAATTTCTTCCTAATGTTTATCCTAAATTTATCCTCTTCCAGCTTAAAGATATTACCTCTTGTCCTATCACTACACATCCTGGTAAAAAGATGTGATAATTAACAGATGAACACACTAAGTTATAGTGTTTTTGTAAGCAAATCTTTAGCAATTTCATACTGTTACAGAAAAAAAAAAACAACAAAACAACCCAAACCCAGACAAAATGTTCCAGTATTACAAATCCACAGAACACTGTTTTCTTTCCCATTATTTTTCCTACTGCACTATTTAATTCTAGTGATTTATTACCTAGCAATGAGACCTGCCTAGTTGTCTCAACAAGTGAAATTTAGAAAGTCAAGGAAAAGACATGAAGTTCCAGGATGCTGATGCCAATCTCCTATTTGCATCTGTCTGAAAAAAGGCTACATTGCATTTAGAAGTCCTGAGCATCTTTTAAAAATTGAAGTGCCTTAGACAAGAGCGATCCACCCTTTCTCCTCTGATTCTAGTTGGACAAAAGTTGTATTTACTGTTAGCCCAGCAATCAAGACAGACAGATAAGCAATATTTCCTGCCAGTGACTAACAAATTTTATCTCTTAAGATAGTGAAATAACAAGTGATCTGCACTTTAAAAGAGCAGCAATTTGGAGAAAGGAAAGAAAATGTTTATTTCTTTTAAATGTACATGCCCGTGCTGTCAATGATCATTCTATTAGGCAACCAAAATGAGAATTGAGAGGTTCCTCCTTGCTCAGCTGTTTTTTTCCCTTTGCAATTTAGGCTCCATACACATGCACACAAAACCAAAATGTCCTCCTTATTGACCAAATAAACATTGACAAAATACAAATCTCATTATTGCAGACCACTTAGAAACAGAATCACCACTAAAATCAGCAAAGCCCTGAACAAAAGAATGTGCAGCATTAGGACCTGCCTCTGAAAACCAATTACAGCAAAGCTCTGCAATTCCTACCATCCCTGCACAACACTGCAAAAGATTCCTGGAGCACTCTCATCTATTAATCTATTAGTTAATCTATTAATCCAAGATTCCTCTCTGTGCAGCCATCCTGACAGCTGAATGCTCACTGGGTTTTAGCCAAAAGGCAGTACTGACAAAAAAACTAATGAGTATAAACTGGCTTAGAGTAAGATTTTTATTTGGATTTCTAGCTATCTAGGAAGGTGAGGACCTGGAACAGGCTTCCAGTGACAAAGGAAGAAAATAATTTAAATGTTAGGTTTAATAAACATGCTGTGTAGTGCCTGTGATGGGACTGAGTGGGATGGGATGATCTAGGGGACTCCTCTGATCTATTTTAAGTACACAAACCACAGCATCCATTGTCCCAGTTTGAGGCACATGTCTCTAACTGGTTGGACAGGCATGCTTTCTCCTCCACTGGAACCACTCATATTATTATTTCTATAAATTAATACTTTTTGTTATTTATCAAAGCTGCTGATTTTGAAGCACATTCTATAGATCCACCAGAGATGATTGTGCACTCTTGATATGAGCAGCAGATGTATTGTCCCAGTGCTTGTAAGGATGGAGCACTACATACATTGAGCTATGAACATCTTTTCAGCCTTGACTGTAGAAGACACCTTCATGTCTCTACATGCCCATGCATCACCACTTTAAGTGACTAGATATTTTAAATTCTTCCCACTTTAGAGGTAATAATAAGAGACAGCAGTGTTTGCATTCAGTACTACTCGGAGCTGTGGGCACTCTTCATTTTTGTGTTCCCTTGCCTTACCCTGTACTTTTGGCAGTGATCATCTTGCGGCATCTTCTGCCTTCCAGAGTCCCACACAGCTTGCACCTGTATGCAGAGTCCATCCCCTCCAACAAATATTTTCAAGGTGCAAGATATCAGAACCACTCATAGCTTCAAGCACAGCAGCTCTTCACTGAGCACAGTGTGCCCAGCCCTCACTCCAGACCCTTAGAAGGACAGGGCAGAAGGTAAGAGCAACTCCAAGGAGAGCTGGAGAGGAGCAGGGCAGGAAAGTGACCAGAATATTGTAGAAATGTGTAGAAATGTAAGTTCTACAACAGAGGACTTTTGAACTCAGCTGGTAAGTAATTGAAGAGTGGGCCTAACAAAAGCCATTTCTTTGTCTCCCAGTGAGTATTACTGAAACTGTCACAGACGGGATTAAAACTGAGGGAAGGGACAAGATGGATTCAATGGAACTGCCTCTAGCTGTAGTACTACTGCACACAAAACTTTCTAGTGATGCTTAGGTATGGCTTGAGAGGTTCTTCCTGTTCCTACCACTGATAAAATCAAGCAAAGCACGAAGTTTAACAGCAAACTGACATAGCACAGTTTCCACTTGATGAAATATTCACCATGCACTAACATATATTTGATACATTTTGGCATGGCTACATATTAACAAAGAAATACACTTTGTGGCCTCAGAATAAAAATATATTTTACATGGGTATCTCTAAAACTAATGCTAGTATTGTTTTCATAAAATCTTACTTAAGTCCTGTCTATAAAACTTGAGTTATATTCTCGTGGCCCTGTGTTTAAACTGGTTAATTCTAACATTAAAGGTGAATTAAGCCATTAATAACTTTTTAGATCAGTCAGCATGATCTTGTTCAGACTCTTCACTCCAAACACGATTTATTAAATTAGCCATACAAATGGCATTTAAACCACCAATACATTGTAACCAATGGAAATTACACTGACACAGAAAAAGCAACTTTTTATGGTACTCTGGATTTTTCAAAAGGATGAAAGAGCAGCAAAATCTTGACTCTACCACTTCATAAAATAGCCCCAAAGCATTCTGTTGTCTCCCATTTCACATCGACATAATTTGTTCTGTGCATAGAAACTTAAGTATTTTCCAACCTAAACCTAACTGAGCTGATTTCACACATCCTGTACTGGAGAGGCTACAGTACTTCTAATGCATGCACAAAACCTCTTTGGAAGACTGAAGTTATACGAAGAACATTGTAACATACCGTGTTGTTATTGCTTCTGCTGCTGAAACCAAATTTTGCCATTCCTTGGCTGTACACAGGGACTTTTACTCAGATAGTGAAATCTAAGTAATTAGACATAGAAACAAATATCTCTTCTCTTCTTTCACTCCCTCTTACAGGGCCATAGCAAGCCCCTTCTATAATTTCCAACAGATTTACAACAAATCTGAAACACCCAGCATCTGCTCAGCAATAACAAGATCAGCAGCCCTAAAAAATCCCCATGCTTCTCCGCCCCAAACAGGTTTTACAAACTGTCCTCCTGCTTCCAGAAATAGAGGAAATTTACAATTATGATGTCCACAAGAGCAGGAATAAGCATTTAACTAAGCGAAGAGATTGGACAACTGAGAATATAATTTGCAATAACACTTTATGAGCCACTTCTAATGGCATTTACAGAATCTCACCACAGGGATTCTTACACTGATGTCAACTCACAGATCCAACACTACAGAAAAACCTGCCCTAAACAACTTTGCATTTACACCAATTTAAGTCTTATAATGCTTGATCACATAGTTTGAGGCTACACTTCAGTACCAGAGATGTATTCATGTCTGTTTATCCATTTAAGGACTCTGGCAGATGACGACAGAGGCATTCCTCTAGCGAGTAGAGTCTTTGCAGTGTAGTGGAAAATATCATGGCAGTAATCCAAAACTGGTACTAACATTTCACCCTTCCCACACTGGCATTTTATTCATCCGAAAGCTGGCCAAGCTGTAATTGCTGGAGCTTTCAGCAGGCATGTCATCCAGCTATGCTCACACAAGAGGACAGCTAGTTCTTGTTACAGCAGTCTGGGATTTCAGTTGTACAGTTGGGATTTCAAGGTTGTAGTCTTTCACTAATGTTGGAAATAAATTCCAAAGTTTGTCCTTTTCCTTCCTGTGATGATTTGCTGCCTGATTTGCCCTCTTGGTTTAATATGGAAAACAATTTTAGGTGGCCTCAGACCATTCCTCAGATGTATTTAGAATATTACCATTACTTCGAAAGCCACATTAACATTTAAAACATCAGTATACTTTGTATATTCATGTAAATTCTCGTTACCCAAAGAAGTATTTCTGCTGGCTTCATGTGTCTCTGTGACGTGTGTGCCTAAGTCAAAAGCTTCCAAAAAGGCCCCCCCAAAAAACCCACTCCATCACAAACCCGATTTACTCTGGTCTCCCTACACTGCTTTGTATTGCACAAAAGAAAATAAGGTGCAAAATAGCAAGTGCACAATTTGCTTTAGAGAATCATAAAATAACTTGTCTCCTGCTATGACAGGTACCTGCTATCACACAGACAATACTGGGACTAAACTTAGAGACAAGGAAAATAAAAGTGTGTTTATGGAAATTACTCATTTCAAAAAAGATCTTGAGAAACTGACTTGGTTTGCTGCTGAACTGAGTTATAACAACACCTCAAAAGACTGGCTTAGCATAAAGTACCATCTTTACTACCCCCAACAGTAAGAAGTGAGCTCTCTTTTTTAATATTTTGAAAATAATTCTAAAAATACTAAGAAAGAATTTGAAAAGGTTAATGAAGTACTGTGAAATTAGTTGTAGATTTTAAGACAGTAACTCTGCCCCACAGGACTTACTGTATACAACTTTATTCAGCACAGAATCATTAAGGTCGGAAAAGACCTTCAAGATCATCAATTCCAGCCATAATCCAACTACCACAACCACTAAACCATATCCTGAAGCACCACAGCTAAACGTTTCTTGAACACCTCCAGGGATGGAGACTCCACAGCCTCCCTGGGCTTCCTATTCCAGTGTCTCACCACTCTTTCAGTAAAGAAATTTTTCCTAATATCCAACCTAAGCCTCCCCTGGCACAACTTAAACCCATTTCCCCTCATCCAATTGCTAGTTACTTGGGAGAAGAGAGCGACACAGACCTCCCTACAGCTTCCTTTCAGGTAGCTGTAAAGAGCAGCAAGATCTCCACCGAGCCTTCTCTTCTCCAGGCTAAGTAGCCTCAGGTCCCTCACTCACTCCCCATACACCACACCCTCCAAACCCCTCAACAGCCTCGTAGCTCTTCTCTGGACAAGTTCCAGGACCTCAATGCCTTTCTTATACTCTGGTGCCCAGACCACAATACTCAGGCTGTGGCCTCACCAGCACCAAGTACAGGGATACAGTCACTTCCCTACTCCTCCTGGACACACAGTTTTTGATACAGTCCAGGTTGCCATTGGCCTTCTTGGCCACCTGGGCACACTGCTGGCTCACATTCAGCCACCCACCCACCAGTACTCCCAGCTCCTTCTCCATCAGGCTGCTTTCCAGCCACTCTTCCCCAAACCTGTAGCCTTTGTGACCAAAGTGCAGGATCCAGCACTTGGTCTTGTTAAGCCTTGTCAAAGCATCCCATCCTTAATCTAAAAAGACACTACTGTTTTAACTAAGGAGTCTTGGGTAGCACAGTCAGTTGTATGTCTGGTTTGCAGTAAGCATGGGTTTTGAGCTGAGGTGTTGGTGTGTCCAGTGTTCCCTAAGCTGTGGGGCATGTCCTGTTACATGAGGTGGGACAACATGTAGTGCAAATTATCTCCTGGAACTGGAAACCATCATCCCACATGAACGTACCCAATTACTCTGGGTATTGCAGTTTCAACCTTTTTTTAATTTTTTTTTTTTTTCCTTCACAAAATGTAGATGCAATGAACTAGAGAAAGCTAGAATTTGCTCAGCTTGACAGACATTAGAAAGAACATTTAGTAAATTAAACCATCATCTAGATACAAGGCCAAGGTACTGCTCCTGTAAGGAAAACTGACAACTCTCTTGCCAAGTTGCAAAAGGAAGGAGAGAATGGCATTAGCTGACAATGCAGTGCAAGCTAAGACAGTACTCCAGAAAAGAGCAAAGAAAGCAAATGCTTAAATGAGCAGATAGAGCTGACTACTAGCATGTCAAGACCAAAACATTCTTCCTGGAGAATGAGAGCACTTAGGAGTTAAAAACCTTTAGGAAACAAAGCACCAATAAGAAATGCATGGGGGAAGGGTAGAAATTATGAAACCAAAACACTGATTGAGAAGCATATGAGTTTATGTAGAATCCTGCCACACAATATTTGGACAGCAATTCAAAGTGACTTCATGAAGAAAATGGAATTGATACAATTTATTTTTTTAAAGCAACGCATGTCAATTGAAGCACAGAATCTGAACAGTTTTATTGTTGGAACACTCACTTGTGCACACTCAGAGAATGAACAAAAACATGAAAGGTGGAGGATGTACCATTAGAAGCCTGCAAGGACTGGTAAAAAGTCCTTTTTCATAATGTCATATCCTGTCTAGCCAGGACACTAAAAGGAGTTAAATATTTTAAAAAACCCACGAACATGGGAAACTAGGAGGTAGAGATTTAGGAAAAAAAACTCATAAGTGATCTAGGGGAAAAAAAGAATAGAAAAAAAAAAGCAGCAGAGAAATGTATTATTACAAAAAGCTTTGAAAACTGGGGAAAATGGTAATACTAAAAAGCAGCCTAAAACCAACAGGAAGCAGATTATGATGTGGCAACACACAAACTAGCGGTCTAGCGCAGCACAAATTCTTCCACATTCCTAAAAGTGTGGCTGGAATACTGTAGTAATAATGATGACTATCAGTGCAAACACACATCAGGAGGACAGATGGGAGAACTGCAAAGGATTACAATAAATTGCATAATTTAGAAGATCTGCAAGTCATGGAAAAATATCAGGAAATTGGCTGGTTTTTCTTAAGTAATTATTGAGGCGAAGCCACTAACTCCAGCAGATTCAGGTAAGAAGTCCACACGTCAGGTTAATTAAGAAAAGTTATCCAGGATATATTCATAAAATGAACACTGTTAAATACGAAATGAGTTAACAGCAGACTTTTTAGAAGTATGCACTGAATTTGAGAAAGACACTTCTAGCACAAGATACTTACATTTAAGTTTAGCCCTTAAGCGATTACATGGAATTGTTACAAGTCAACGGTAAGTGGTTTATAAAATGTAATTTTATTTCATGTTACTTTGCTGTTACAGAGGGCATAACATTTTCACAAGGCTTTTTTGGGACTACAATCAATGATTAGCAACACACAATAGTGGTCCAAACTCTCTAAATAACAATCACTGGACAAACTTGACACCTTCTCACATGTGCACAAACCTGCATGGAAAAGTACTAAATTTTATACTTGGACATGTGAACTTCAATTGGTTTTCCCATTCCAGTGTATTAAGAAATGACATGCACTTTAGTCTGCCAAAAAGCACTGCCTGCACTCCGGCAGTAACATGCTGCTTCTAATATATAGTAAAGTGAATACCAGAACTACGAAGGCAGGAGTGTAAGTGAACTTTTATTGGGAAGGGATACCAACTTAAACAGCAGCAACTGAAGAATAGGAGAAGCCCCTGTTCTCAAACACACAAGCTTCTGTATTACACGATACAGGAAGCCACTCAATTTGTCATTTTCCAAACTAGAAATGCTCAACTTGATCTGGCCCAGTACTTCCATATTCCTACTGAAAAGAATACACAGTAGCATGTGAAAGTCAATTATGGAAAGGAAACCCTGCGGAATAAGAAGGGAATGTGGAGAATTAAAAGCTATGTGGAACACTCTTTAGTTGCAATTAACTACATTTTCATATCTTACTGTAATACAAAACACAGTCAACTGGCAGGAACTGGTTCAGATTTGTCTTTAAATACCAGGTACACTTTAGTCCGCTACATAAGTGTTTGGAAGTTACTTATGTTTATATGAAATGAAGCTATTAATACTTTTCTACAGCAGTAACCGCACACCAGGAAGGCCAGGACAAACACAAATCAAGGAATGGAGTTTTCCCAAAGCTGCAGTGTGAAAAGACTATAAATTGATTTCCATACACATGGATGGGTTTTCTTTGCTATAGGAAATCCAAGTGGAGCTATAAGGAATGGAGACGTGTAAAAAGGTTTCTTGAGAAGGAAAGGGAGAATGACGCCCCACGTGCAGTTTTAGTTTTCTGCACCTTCTGCAGCATCACATTCTTCTCCTGCGCTGTCTGATGTCCATAACTGGGAAAAAAAAAAGAGAAAAGTGTCATATTTCAGAAGTGCAGCTTTGCTTCCAAAAAGGGACAACTATTGACCGTATAGAAATTACACTGCATTGGCTTTAGAGATGTCTACAAAGTACCAGAGCACTGGAGGTGTACAACCCTTGCTCAGAGAGGTAACTGGCAGCAGTTTCCTGTGCACAGGGCACAGCTGGCCATGCACCTCACATTTTAGAGGCAGAGCAGACTGTGCAGTGAACATGCCCAGACTTCTGTGCTTAACAGTGAGCTGTGTCATCGATCCTAGATCATTCAACAAGTCTGAACAGCAGCTCCATGAGTAACATCCATTTTAAAAGCAGCCATCTGAATCCTGAAAGTGAAGATTACCATTTTGATTACTGAAGCTAAGTATTTATATTGCTAATAAAAGACATGTCTAGTGAAGGAGTACTGCAAAATAATAAATGTTGCTGTAATGTTAAATGCAGTGAATATCCAGAGAGAATATTCCTAAAACATTGCTCTAGTTACATATTTTAATAGCACAAAGTGATTCCATTAGGTGCTTTTCTTAAATGGTTAATCTTTAAATTACATATTCAAACATCAACTGATTTTATTCCTAATACATTGAAATTCCAGATTGGGAAAATAGATAAAGCAAGCTGCACTGGATGCATAACTAAACAATAAGTTTTGTTTTTGAGGCACAAAAGTTTGCATAACAATCGTTAACAGATCACAGGCGACTGGTCTTTGACCCCTTGTAGTATCTTCTAGGTTGCTAGCTGAATGCACCTTCTCCTCCACGGAGAAGGCTAGGAAACAATAAAGGATATGAGCTATCCAATCATGAAGTTGCTGACATGAGCTTACACTACATTCAAACTAAGTTACAAAAAGGGATAGTAGGGTAAATAGCCCAAATCACTGACGTGTTTTTCACTAGAGTGAAATGTGTTTTGTTTCATCACAAATTCAGTCTAACTAAGCAAATAAATGGTTACAGAACCAGATAGCATATAAAAAGTCAACTTACTGTTAGGTTGTCTCTAAGCAACTGCATGATGAGAGTACTGTCTTTGTATGAGTCTTCATTCAGTGTATCAAGTTCTGCAATAGCCTCATCGAACGCCTAGGATAAATAAATTGTTTTTATTCTTTCTATTAACTGATCATTAAACATCCAGAAGCTAAACTTATCAGTAAAGGTATCTTAAAAAAAAAAACCAACAAACAAAACCAAAACAAAAAGCAAGCAATATGACAAGTTAATGACTTGAATTGTTCTATTAGAAACAGAAGCATAATAAAGGCATAATAAAAGCTTGCTGTGTTGCTGAAGATTTAAGTCACATTGTAAACACAGCCTGCTTTTACCCCCCCCTTAGGACCAATAACAGTATCCACTTGGAAACTAGATACAATAAATAGGATCATTTCCTGCATAAACTCTAGGAAATAATAATTCATATTATTTTAAGCATAAACCCTTTTCTACTGTTCCTACAGGCATACAGAATTAAAAAAGGAACTTACTGTCTTTGCCAGTGTGCAGGCAAGCTCAGGATTGTTGAGAATCTCATAATAAAATACAGAGAAGTTAAGAGCTAGACCCAAGCGAATTGGATGTGTTGGCTGCATCTCCTTCTTGCTGATATCAAATGCCTCCTGATAAGCTCCCTGTGAGTTTTCTATTGTTTCTGTTAAAAGAATGAGAAACATTAAAAACAAAACAGAAAAACCTTAAAGATTTGACTATCTAAAGCAGTCCATTAGCTGAAGACTGAACGGTACTCTGTCTGAGCCCCAGTCTTAGAAAAACTGCACTTTAACCAAGGTCACGATTTTGAACTCATTTTAAGCACAACTGCCACACTGACAAAACACTGGGAGCAAATTAAGCTACTACAGAGCAAAGGTATTCAAGAGACAGATAAACACATATAAGTCAGTAAATGAAACATCCAAGATGACTGCAGTACCTCAGTGACTTTGATATTTTAGGTACAAAAAATTAAATATTTGTGCATTACTTTTTCTATGGATCTCCTGCTTCATTCCTTGCACAGGATGGACATGCTTGTGTGAGCTGGGTGTGCAGAGTAAGGAAAGCTACTGACTGTATGGCCCTACTTCTTGAGAAGTTTGGAAGGCATGTACTTCATGTTCCTGAAAAACTGAACGTCTGCTTACAAAGACTGGGAGTAGACGGGTCAAGATAAAAAACTCTAGATCAGGCCCAAAATAACTGGGAGAAATACCACAGAGGAAAGAGGTGACCAGGCCAGAATACACTTAAAGAATGCTACACCTGGTCTATTCCAGATTCTCTTCCAGGAGACAACCAAAGGACAAACAGATACCCTAAACATGTCTGCAGAATGGAAGGAGACCACAGGTAAAGAAAAGCTCAGAATACAGTCTTCTGAGGGAGATAATACCATATTTGCTCTAGAAAATACTGAAAAAAAACCCCAAGAAAAAAAAGTATAATCTCTGAAGTATTTAAGAGCATCACAACATAGACTTGGGTTCTCCAGTATTCACACTGTAATGAGTGCTAATGAATTATTAGTTTTTTGAGAACAGGTGAAAAAAAGGCAAAAAATACAGAAAATGCAATAAATATATTAACTTATAAGCACACACTATATATATATGATGCAGAGAAGATAAGGACATTAAGGAGACTAACAAAGGCCTTATTTAGTTGACAACCAGCTCTGTCCTCTCACTTTGCAATTGAATCAGTACAAACTGCCCAACAATACTCAACAGACACCTGCAATGCCAAATGAAAAGGGACAATCACTTGAGCACTCTGCTGCTCCAGCAGTCCCACATCTCCTTTCTGTGTCACAGCATCACTGTAGGACTAATTTTAATTTGTTATGTAGAAATGTCTCTCTAGTGTATGCCATACCAAGGGTTTTTAATATCACAACAGCATTTGGGCACCTTGCAAAACAGTTCTTATACTTAATTCAATACAATTTATTAATAGAGAGTTAAAATACTCCCCAGAAGAGCTTCTAGGGGTACTTACAACTACCTATGCATGGTTTAGCTTCTAGGACTGTTCTACATCCTCAGGATGTCCAGTATCAAGTGACAGTACCAGCTGTAAAGTTTTCCGGGACTTTTCTGCTCGATCAAAAAGGGGCAAGCTACAATTACAGGGATAGTATTATCCCCATGAACATGAACTACTTCTGAGTGCAGCTCACAGGTCTTTGAGTAGAGCACTGACCTAAAAATTTTGTTGTTTTCTTATAAACATAGGTGACTACAATGGAGTCTCCTTTGCCCTGAAGTTGTTAAAACTTACAGATCAACAGGTCTACATCATACACTACAACAATGTTGCAGAAATCTGTTTGCTCTTCCTCACTAACTTTACTTTTGTGAAGAAATACAAAATAGCAATCTTAATTGTGTTAGCAGACCTTCACCTGTTTTTTTCCCAAAACTTCTGAATAAGCGCTAGAGAACATCTATCCAGAAATTCAGGATACATGACAGGAACACCAGTTACAATTCCCTGGCACACTATGCTTAAGGCCTATTCAGAATTTTGCTCTGTCTGCATGAACACTGGAGATTTCCAACTAACAGAGCTCTTCCTACTCAGTGAACTCGCATGAGCTGGTGTAGTTCATTTACTGCTCCCTCCTCCACAGCCCAAAACTGGAGTTCAGTAGCTATGAAAGACCTGGAGATCAAAAGGTACTCACGTTTCCTGTCATCACCACAGGCAACTTCAGCAAGGTATCGGAAGTAGTCTCCCTTCATCTTCAGGTAGAATACCTTGCTCTCTGGATTAGTTGCATTAGCTATTAAATATTTGTCCAACAGCTCCTGAAACAAGATCAACAAGACAGGCATATTACATACATCATTGCAACTAAGTTAAATCTACTTTTACTCTCTCTAGAAAGTTTGGATGGACTCGAGAGTCCTTGTTTGAGCCAAGACAAAGCCAATTTTCTTTCTAGCAATTTTACTTATCAGTTAAGTCTCTTCTAAGTAACTGCACCTGCTAAAATTAGAGTATGTTTTCTGTCAGTGTCTGCTTCTGGCACTGATAATGCTTGATATTTATAGTTACTACTGGAGAATGGTATGCAGACCAAGCCCACTGTTTGGTTCTGCTAAATATCTTATGCTCTGGAAATGAGGAGGAGGCTGTGACCCTCCATTATAGAGGAGTGAACCAGACAAGGGACCAAAATTGACCAAATGAAGGATTCCATCCCACACACATCATACTCTGTGCAAGTCTGAGGGATCATAGAATCACAGAATGGTTTGGGTTGGAAGGGACCTTAAAGATCATCCAGTTCCAACCACCCTGCCTGGGCAGGGATACCTCCCACTAGATCAGGTTGCTCAAGGCCCCATCCAACCTGGCCTTGAACACTTCCAAGAAGGGGATAGCCACAACTTCCTTGGGCACCCCATTCCAGTGTCACCCTCACAGGAAGAATTTTTTCCTAATGTCTAACCTAAATCTTCCCTCTTGAAGTTTTAAACTATTCAAACTATTTCCCCTTGTCCTCTCCCTTGATTGACTCTGCCCTTGATCCTGGATCTGTGTTTTCCTGAATCCCTGTGTACCTGCCTGCAGCTCCCATCTGCCAATGACTCCAGGAGCCCAGTCCAGGACTTTCCCTGGGCCAGACTTGCAGCCTAATGGTGATCCCAGAGTTAAGGACGAAGTGTGACCTCACTTTTGTATATATTTGTGTATATTTTGTTACTCTTTTTCATCATTAAGCTGAATAGTTTAGTTTCCAACCAGCAAGTCCATCCCTTATTCCTTACTTTTCCTCTCCAAGGAGGGAGAGGGGTTGATAGAGAGCATCTGTTACTCATTTAACTGCCCATCCAATCTTACACCGTGACACTCAAATGTTTGCTACAGGGAAAAGTGGGGTTTTAGGGCATTTTAGAGATATCCATACTTATTTAAACACACTGTGGAAAGGCACAAAGCTAGAGGCTACATTAAGATGATCAGTCAGACACTCCATCTGACTGCAGAAA
This sequence comes from Florisuga fusca, assembly GCA_038090715.1. Taxonomy (NCBI): domain Eukaryota; kingdom Metazoa; phylum Chordata; class Aves; order Apodiformes; family Trochilidae; genus Florisuga; species Florisuga fusca. The sequence goes on along the minus strand of JAAWXA010000029.1, from coordinate 4,393,747 downwards.
AACTCACAAAAGATACACTGGCATTTAGTTTCAGGGCAAAGTTTAGTTTCAGGATATGTGATTCTCACATCAAAAATGTTGTTGCAAGTGAATAAGAAAAAAAAGCAGAAAGTTTCTCAGCCATTTATAAATAAGAACTTATTACCACTTCCAAGGGGGAAAAAAGTATGAAAAACAACTCTGCTATTTTTGGCATAAATTGCATTCATTAGACTCTGATAAGAAACCTCCAACCCACCTACCAGAGAAAGCCAAGGACTAGAACCTGTCCACTTGGTAACCAGCCTCACCAATCCATACCAGCCAGCACTCTGGGAGGCTGTAAAGTACCACCCACTCACTCTAGCATAGTAGGGAAGCATCCTTCACATCCATCCTGCTGCTCTTGGGAATGGGAAGAGCTATACAGTGCTCTTCAGCACACCCTAAACTTCTGCTGACATTGCTCCCCTGCCTCACAGGTCTCCCCCCTGATAACCAGAGGGACAGGTAAAGGTACACAAAGCTCCAGCGAGAAAAGATCAGCCTCCCTCCAAGGCTGCAAGGCTTCCTAGTCCTCCCAGAAAAGAGAGTACTTCAGGAAACTGGCAAGGAGAAGAGTTGCTTCTGGCTGACCTCCAATGTCCCTGAGCAGTTTTACCCACCCATTGCCACAACCATCCCATGTTTTCTGGAGTTGACAAAAGATGTGAGCAAGCAAACCCCACAACACTTTACACTAAGAATTTAAGTGATAGGGATCTGCATTCAGTTACTTGGAAAATAAACAGGTCATAAAAGCAGCAGAAAGTTTCCACAAAGCTTGCAAAGTGTGGCTAGATAAGTAAGATTTCTGTTAAGGGGACGTGTATCCAAATTCATGAGGCAGCTACAAAGAACATATTTTAGGAACTGAAAGCTTTCAGGGCAAAACCCCTTAGCATTTTAATTAGCAACTGTAGCACCACAATGAAAACGAGCTAATTTTAGACACAAACCTATTCCCTATGCATACCACCGTACCATTATTACTTCCTTAAATAATCAACAGCAGCAAAGCAATCCAGCTCCAAGTATTTACTCATTCCAAGTACATTTGAGGTCTTAGCAATTATTTTAGACCAACACTTCTAGTAGTGTACTTCAAATTGGGTGAAAAAAGGCTTTTTTTTTTTTGCTTTTTTTTTTCCACCAGTATGCTTCTCACAGATGTCAGACTGAAGACAGACAAGCTCTCTCCACAGAGCCCCTTAACAAAGCAATAAGAAAACAGTAAAGAACTACAAGTGCTCTTATTGCCACCCCAGAATTAACAGTGGGAGTGGTAAGATGATACTGAGCATGACACAACCTTCCACTCTAGGACTTTCTGTAAGGCCAGGAAACCACAGCCAAAGACTAGTCACTGGCTAGTATGGCATAGGGTTAAGTGGGGGATTTGCCTAAGTTTAACACAGTGAAGCATGCAAGGGTCTGAGCAAGCACAGTGACTAGTAGATCTCGATGGTGCTATGGAAAAGCTGCAAAACAGGCACGTTTCAAAAGAGACTTAGGCAGATGGGTAATAAAATCCCATATTAATACCATTGGTTTTCATGAGTCATTCCCATATTAGCATGAGTTATTCCCACTCTGCACATTTCTGCAATGAGAAAAACTTCACATTTTGGCTCAATGTTTTCCCGAGGCTTTCCTCCTGTCAGTGCTCAACACTACACAAACCAGTTTCAAAGACTTCAAGACAACAATGCAGCAACCTTGAGTTTCACACTAGTTTTTGTAATAGACCTGTACTTCCACCTATCCTTCTGAAAGTTTGCATTAAGCAGCAGAGATGTGATTTATCCATGTGCTTAAATGTGATGTGAAAACCTACAGCAGTCTCAGGAGCACTGACCAGGCAAGGAAAAGGATACGTCGAACAGGATTTTGAACCAGATACTTGACTAAACTGTATCTTTGATTTTCCTTTTTAACACCAAAATAAAACTTCAAATGTCACAACTACATCAACAAGAGAACGAACAGGCACTTTTCTTTTATGCCTTCCAGAATCTAAAGATTTATCATAAACTTAGCACACAAAAACTATTACTGATCTTATTACAAAATTCTGCCCTTGAGACAGCTCTAACAGTCGAGTACCGTCTGTAACTGATACAGCTTGGTCAGGGCTTAAAAACATGAACACCCTGGAATCCAGTGTATGTGCAAGAATGTTTAGGGAGCAGAGTTTTAGCATGTCCAATTTAAGCTGAGCTTCAAACCTATATTCCCTAGAGCATTAATGACCTTTTTTTTTTTTCCAGACAGGGTATGCTCAGCACTTCTTCCAGGAGCACAAAAGGACTTGGCCATGGCCCCAGACCTACCACAAGCATGTACAGTGCTGCAGCCTGTGTGTCAGTGCATCCTGAAAGTGCTTCCTCCACTATGCATGTTTGAAAACCAGTGGTTTTGTGCAGATTTCTAAGAAACTTAAGAGAAAAAGTGAATGCTGAGGTGAACTGTTTTTTTTCAGACAGCAAAGAGTGGATTACAGACACTGCTTTATTTCTCCCAGTTTTTCTCTAGGACCTCCTATCCTTACCACAGCACATGATAAGGGAAAGATCCATGCCTCTGTCAGCTAGGGTGAAACATCCTTGTTCTGTTTTTTTGGTTTGTTTGTTTTGTTTTTAAATAGCCTTCTGGAACAAGATATCACATATGAATCATGTAGGATAGAACAGAATACAAACAAACTTTGAGTAAAGCTAGTTATTTACCTACCCAGACATCTTTCAAATCAACAATGTATACTGGTACACTAGTGAGCCATTCATCTATGGACATCATCTTAATTTCTTGGAAGACATCTTACCCTCCCTCTAACAGACAAAATGTTGGCAGGGCAATGAGAGCAAGCAGACAGCACAATAAGCTAAATTACTTACTTTACACTGTTGTGAGTCAGTAATATTCAGGGAAACTCCAGATTTCCTACATCTGTTCTCCATCTTTCCCCACTAGAGCTTTCCTATTTTTCCATCAAAACACAATCAGCCATGAATTCTCATTTTAAACATCAGATGATAGAAAGCAAATGACTATGAATACCTGATCAATGAAGGAGACCTCAGACAATCTCAAAATTTATTATGGTGAATTTTAACTAAATAGAGCCCGGCACTGCCCCAGGTATGATTCTGTGATGAAGTCAGCAAATACTGCCATCCATATTCACAGACAGCAAACATGCCCACTTGTTTTTTGGTCAAAGAAAATTATGTATCAAAACACAGTTGCCATCATCACTAGGAACTGTGATTGTTCTCACTACCTTCTAGACCAAGACCTGAACAACCAGCGATTACACACTCAACAATGTCAAACATGCCTCTCATTGCCATGAGAAGCCACAAGATGTTTGAGCTGCTGGCCACTGGCCTGCCCTGTTGATGGGTGACTCTCAGAACCACAAGCAGTAGCAAAACACAAGGGATCAAAACTCTGTCCTCAAGCCAGACCCTTCAGTTCACTGTGCAGCTGCATTAGAACAAGCCTGCACTGTGATGGTTTGTGGCTGGTATCTGATGCTTCCCATACACTGATACATTATTCTCAAGCCACACACTGGTCCTCCTGTAGTGTGACAGCATTTCCCACCCCACTTCTCATTAGTGTTCTCTCTCTCTTTTTTCCTACCTTCACTGTGCTAACTCTTGCTGTCCTAATAGCATTGTATTCTCATGTGTGATGTATTTCTTCCCTGCTAGAGAAGGCAGATTTATTTAACTATTAAAGAGATGCCAGAAACAAAGGGCTACACAGTCCCTAGAACAGATCTGCAGCTGCCTGAAGGAGCCATGGGGAGCAGGCTAGGAGCCTGACCGTCAGCCACTTCTTCCCCCTTCAGAGACATAAAGAAACTTACATTTCCACTGCCTTTTTGGATACTTCTCCAGTTCCACTTTTGTTCTTTCCCAACTGAGTAACTTTGCTCTCTAAGTCTCTTTTCCCTTCTGCTTAAGCAGGAACAAAGATTGAACATGTGGTTATAGTATCAGATCACTGCAATTAACCGGAACCAGAAATATTAAGTTTAATTCATCTACTCTCATCACTTCTCCATTATTTCCATTTTATGAAAAGCAAACCCTGAAGGAATATGCCAGCTGTTATCCTGAAGTGCCTGATACAGAGAAAGCTGCCTGAAGACATAGCTCCTTGAGAATTATTTGTTGCATATGTATCCAGCCAGGCTCTCCTTAAATACACCATGTGTGCAGCAGCTGCAGTTCGTGTACCAGTTCCACTCCACACATGCTTTCTGTTACCTGTTTTCAGGAAAATCCCAACAGAAAGTCCCACCAACCACTTCCTGCCCTCCCCCCACTATCTAAGCCCATTATAAAAGGTAAGCTTAAGACTTCCAAATTCAATTACACTGTGCACTAAACACTTTCTGTACAATTTAACTACGTGGCAGATTCAAGTGTCAGAAAAATACCACTACTACCTGATATGTGCTGTGCTTTCTTCACACACATTCAACTATAAACAATCATAACAGCAAAGATGAATTGAAAAAAAAAAAAAATTCTGGAACAAACTGACCTTTGAGCTGCTGTCACCACTTGAGCCATTTAGAATTAGACTTCAATAAGAACAGTAAATATGTAAGTAGAAGTCTCTGCATATATTACAATTCTATTAGCTAATAGATACATTCTTCAAACTTATTCATTCAGTCACAAGATGAACATGAACCATGTCAGCTCCAGAGACTACCGACTGATCACAAGTAGTTTAAGGTCACTTTTCAAAGCAAGCTAAAGATACCAAGTGCCTAGGTATGACAGAAGTTCTCAATGTGGCAAACTGAAGGAACTCAATTTACAATGCCAGCATCACTCAGATGTCAACAACTAAGATAAGTTTGGGTCACATCACCAGCAACAAGTTATTTAATGTCATGCTATTAAAAGAGTGGTCTACACTACCATTTGCATTTCTCACCAACCTGTAAATACAAACTGGTTAAGTTGCTGCATGACCTTTAGCAAAGAGGAGCATGCCAAAGTTCAAAATTGTTGGCATAGGGTTTTGTGAATGAAGTCTACATGAAGTTTATTTTCAGGCTCTTTCAGCAATGTTCTTGAGCCTAAGGCAAATAAATCTTACTTAAGTTTGTTTAAAACACCTTATTTCAAAACCAGCTTGCACCCAACAGGCACACTATGTGAACTTTTATGTGTGACACTAGATAAATTCAGCCAGGGCTGCAGTGCGCAAAAATACTTGGAAAAATTCTTCACTCCCAAGTATTTCTGTAAGTCCATTCAGCTACAAGAAAAAAAATCACCTACAAGCAGCATATGGGGGAACTGTTTCCACCCTAACTGCAGTCAAAAAGTAAAGCTAAGAAGTTAGTGAGACAGCTCAGACCAATATATTCTCTTAATGTAACTGTTATACATGAATTTAAACACATTCAATTTCCAAAGTGTTTGAGAGCACAAATGATCAGTGTATGTTTCAAGAAGGCTTCTACTCACAAATGACTGCCTGTTTTAATCGTCTCATAAACTGGTAGTAAGACTTCTTGACTATTTCAAGTATGATCAGTCATTCCAAAGTCCACAGTATGACTCACTGAAACCTAGGTGTGTTTTAACATTCAGCAGTTGTTTTCTTGACAGGAAAGGGAGAGTCCCCTGCTGCAAAAGTAAGGTCAATTTACTTTCAGAAGTGTAATGCAGCAGAAGTAAGCTCTTCATCCTTTTAGATTCAAGTTCTATGCATTAATTCCTTTTGGTAGAACACCGAACACTTTTCATACAGATCTCACAAGACCATTAGTATTTTATTTTATATATTGAGGAAAACACATTCATGACTTTCCAGTAATGGCATGGCCTTAAGCTGACCTCACAAAGCAGAGACAAGTGTACCTGGCATGGAAAGAGAGAAGGTGATCTAATTCATCTTTTCCATTTGGTTCTGAACCTTTGTCTACATAGTTTTAAAAACTGGCAGCTGATATTTAGGATTGGCTCTGAATGAAGTATCTGGAATCCCACTTAAGAAATGCATTGGAAGCCTCAGCTACAGCATGTCTGCCCACACTATTCTCACCTGGGGCTGAGATCAAATTAATCTAAAATTTAAATTCACTGCTTACATTTCTCCTAAAACAAGAAGTCAAAGTTCTGTGGTCCCTGATGGACTAGTAAGCCAGGAATTAGAAGTGTGTAGAAATGCAGTTTCTCCTTTCTCTAGATTTTCATTACACAAAACCAACAATCCAGTGAAAGTCAAAGAATTATTCAGGTTTTATGGATGAGCCTAAAGTTTTCCAGTTTCTCAGTGCCAAAAGTAAAGGATGAGTCTTCAAAAAAAATGCTATTTCCCTTTTCAATCATTCTAAATTTTTGCTGAAGTGATGGCCATAAAACACAACCAAAAGCCTTCAGAAAAAAAATCTTGGTTATCTCAAATTGATTATAACATTCTTCCCTGATTGCATTTTCCATATATCTAATTCCTCAAAATACTTCCAAGTATTATTCTTCACTTGGTAAGCGTGAATCTTTCCCTTCAGAACCCTGACTACCTAAAAGTTTCTTCCAGCATCCTACACATCTGTGATCTTCCGCAATATGACAGAATCAAACAGAAGTCTAAATCTGCATTTTAAAATATTTTTACGCTCTGCAGCTACAGAAGCCCTGAAGGTATGATTAAACAATTGATATCTATCTAGACTAACACTCCTCAAAACAAACAATAGCATGCAGGAGTTACATTGGTCTAGGGTATGTTGCCCTTGTGCAAATTAATGATTTTTCAAGCCACCATTTGTTGATTAAAACCAAACTCTCTCAGGAAAGCCTGAGACTTATACTAGCTTCAGTTCTGCTGCTTGGGAGTCCTAGACCAGAGGCTTGTGATCGCTGAAATCTAGAAAAATAATGAAACTGATGCTCTCTCTTCCCATTGTTTAGTGTACCTGAAAGTCTCCTGCCCTTTTGAACTTCACCTTGAAGGAAACACAGCCATGTATTATTCCATTCAGTGTGCTAGGTGTTATTCTCCACATGAGACAACCCACAACAATAAAATCTAACTCTGAAGTCAGAGAAAGTTGAATTCAACATTTCAGATAACCTTGTTACAACTATTTCTCATAGCAAGTGAACCTCAACACTCTTTCTAAGGCCCTGCTCCCTCCTTCCATTTAAAACAATTTCTGCTTACAAGAATTTTGCAAAGTGTATCCAAGTTCTGCAGAACAGAACTTCTTCTGAAGTGCTATCCAGGAAATACGAGGCAGTCAGACTGATAAGAGTCTATGTAGTGCATTTAGAAAATTCAGCAAATGGCAAGTTTTCTGTTTCCAGAGCCTAGCATGACTCCCATATCCAACTACTTCACCAGATGGATTGTACACGAGAGGGCAGAATAAAGGTTGCTAAAGCAAGGAATAAGCTTTTACCAGTGTTTGAAACTGCTAAATAAAACCCTTTATTCCTTCAACAAAACAAGAGACAAGCCTAAGCAAAATCACAAGTAGTTGAAATTGATTACTTTCTAGTTCATTGGTCTTAATATCTGATGTGTTTTGGTCAGTGCACAGAACCACAGGATATGAAACTCAGCACTCAAATTATTTTCACTGCCTCCTGTGTCTAACTACCTGGTTCACATTAACTGTTATTCAGATGTACAGAGCAAATTAGCAAATTACCAGCTTACAAGCCAGCTGCATGCTCAGCTGGAGGATGCTTCCCAGCATCCTCAGAAGCACAAAAGATGAGGAGGTATCTGTAAAAGCCAGGTTAATGAACTCAGGAGGAAGCACCACAAATAAATGCAGTGTTCAAGAACAGTCTTAATTACCTTACCTAGCTATTACATATTATAATTATATCTTCAAGTTTATGGTCAAGTACAAAAGCACTTAAAACACAAACAGCAAGTAATATCTAGGGGCACTAAGCCCATCATTACCAAAGTCCAAGAGCATACTTAAAAAGGGGCAAGATCCACACAAATAAGAGAACATTGATTTATCACACACCTCCACTGACTGAACTTAAAAAGCAAGTATTCTCAGGCACTTTTACCATCCTTCCCTGCCCATCTAATGCCTTCCTCTGAAAATCAGGTATCCCTCACTACAGAAAACAGAATGCCAAGCTTTCGTGCCCACAAAGAAAAGGGTACAATCTAGTGTGCTAAATAAAGTGCTAAACAACTTCAGTTTGTGCTATAGAGAAGATATCAGCCACTAATAACTTTCAAGCTTGACTATGCTCTTTCCTCATCAAGTTCTTTCTCTTTAATATCATAGAATCAGAGTGGTCTGGGTTGAAACCTTATTAAATGCCTGCTATGTCTTAATTCAAAAAGGCTCCTATCATATTAGTAACTCTCTGGCAGGTAAGAATGGAAGTGATTTACAAAATAACAAAAATGTTAAAAGCTTCACTGCATTAGCAGAAATAAAACAGAATTTGTGTCTTTGCTGCCCCATTCTAACTAGTTGAACACATCCTACTTTCTCAAGGCCACCAAACCTGTAAATGTCCTCCAGGAATTTTAATTCTAGATGTAAGTGTGGACGAAGTCATAGTATAGACAAAGCTTTAATATCCTTAACTACAACCAGGCTAGTTAATCTATAGCTTAGTATCATTAATAAAATAGATTTGACAGTGAAAATAGATGAAGCTTTGACTGCCTCATCCTCAGCAGCTGGTCACCTGCATTGGTATTACAATTTCTTACCCTACATCCTGCTTCTCACAGGATAGTGACATTCAGGACAGGCCTTTTGAAGCTGTTAGAAGCTATGGTGTTGCAGAACTGGAGTTTGCTGGTGGTCATTTCTAAAACTTTAAAGAACAGCAAAACCTGAAAATTAATGGATTTTCTGCTTTCAGCAGGCGTTAGGTTAACCCTATTGTCAGCTTGGCCTAACGATGGAGATATCCATGCGAATCAAAGCTGTGACCTAAACTCATCCTGGTAGCTTCTGAAAAAAGAAATGACACAACACAATGGCACAAGTTTTCAGAATCTCAAAAATAATACCTTGCTGCCATTTATTTTGTATCTTCCACCAGCTTGCTTATGTGTTTTAGAAATTCAGTACCCAGTTGCAAGGGGAGGGGGCAGCAAGTGATGACTGCACATGATGGCAGCCTCAGATACCATCAGAATTTCTTGAACCATTTTTGGTTGGGTTCTAACCATCTTCAGCCACTTCAACAACCTCAGTACATTCTAGTCTTTGTTTCTACAAGTGTCAGTCCTTTCTTAGAAATGGATTCAGTCCTCCTTGCACAAAAGGAGCAACAGATTTTAACAAAGGGCAAAAACTGAAGTAAGAAAAGGTATAACTGTGAATAAGTTCAGACAATGAATTAAAGTTTTAAGTATACTAAACCAGAAAAGATTCATGCATTAAGTTCCACAGTACTTACTACAAATGTGTTAACACTTGCAAGAAGTTGTACTATGAACACAAAGGAGAATCAACTCTCTACCACGTATTAACTTTCATTAAAAAACCAAACTATTTTTATTCCAAGCATTTTTTTAACACTCACTCCAGAAGTCTGGATTTCCCAAGAAGTAACATTCCCAACCTAAGATCCGGCTTTGAGTCATGAAGTAGATAATCCTTTTAGTCATTTACTTAAAGAGGATGAGTCAATAGCATTTGCTTTAAATTATAAAATGATAAAAAAAAGTTAATACTTGAAACAATGTCCCAACCTCTATCAGGACAACCAAGGTCCAAAAGCAGCAGTGACTTGAGTCATTAATATGCCCAATCTTCAGATTCAACTGCATCATAAATAGCTCCCAATGTGTAATACCCTTTTACTCAGAAGCCAGTTTCACCTCTACAACACTCAGCATTTCAGTAGAAACTCCAGCTGTTCACTGAAAACAGGAAAGCAGAGGGAAAGGATTCACAAGATGTGAAACTGTTCATAGAGCAGCTTCAAACAGATACTTACTGAATCTGCCAAACTTCTGCATGTATAGTAAGAACCAGGATTTCACTTTTCTGAAGGCAAATGGTAACAGAAGAGAAAAACAGGACTACTATCAAAGCTTATGAATTATCTAATCAGGTATTTTAGGTGACACAAGGAATCTATTTGCTGCAAGAAAACACCAACTTTATTTTCAATGAAACAATGAAGTGCTGCTGAAAAATGCTGCTTTGAACATTACTTCCTAGTATGAAGATTTCTGTTTTATTTATTTTTAAGTTATTTACTTTAGAACTAGATGGACAAAAGTCAGCAGTGGACACAGATTTTTACCTTTGGTTTTATTAGAATTTTCTGTTTCTTAATTAAGGAAAGCAGAAGTACTAACAACACTGCAATCTGGAGAGGAAGGGAGGGAAACTACAATAGAAACACACTTGACACACTTTCAACAATTAACACTGCAGCCTTACAGAAGGTTAAACATTTACAAGCATCCTCTCAATCTTAATACAGTAAGAACTGAAAGTAGATACACCTCACAGCTCAAGACTATTTCATTGCAGGCATTGCCACAGGGTATCAAAAAGAATTGAGAGCACAAGTAATGCTACTGTTGGTCCACTTTTGAAGGCTCATGGTACCCTTGCTTATTTGCAGTGAAACTGCCCAACATAAGCCTGACACAGGGCAATGTAAAACTGTTTAGAGAGGACATAGCAAAAATAGAAGTCTGGAAATTACTAAAAAGCCTCATATATCTAACCTTTATACGGAAAAAAAACAACTTAAAAGCACATTAAAATAAACCTTTAAGTTTCAGCTAATCTGCATCTTCAAGTTTAAAACTATAGAGCAACAGATTTCATGACTGCTTTCCCACAAAACTCTAGCATCAGGACCTACAACTTGAACATATGGAGAGCACCAACAAATAAAAAAACAATGAAAAAAACCCAAACTCTCCCATTGCAGGTGGAGAGTAAACTCCTTCCAGGCAAGGACTGATGTCTTTTCTTCCTTTACATCAGTTCTCTCTAAAAAATGAAGCAGCTTGAATGCAATGTGAATTACTGCTATGCAGAGGCCCCACGAGACTCTCAGCAAACTCAGCAGTTTCACCTACTGCCCCTTAGGAGTTACAATTCAGCAGTTACCCTTTTTGAAAACCTGAAGCCACCAGGGTGTATACACAATAAAGCACTAGTCTTGTACCATATATTCCATCTTCAAACTTTCACATATTTAATTATGTGAAAGTTGCTGCTGCACTCAGCCCTTCTAAATAATCCAGTATCTCTGCCTTGAAATCAGGGAATAGAAAGAAACATCGACTTTGTGCTCAGGGTATATGAAACAACACACTTAAACTTTATATTGAAAAAAAAAACCCCATGTTGCTAAGCTGTTTGTTTATTCAGGGACTAGAGATTCAGGAACAGTTTTGAATCATGCCTCATGAATCACAGTCAACATAAATCCTCTGTATTAGCATAGAAACAGTCATTTAAGATGGGGACTTCAATTAAAGCTGCTAGTGTACGTTTCAAATGAAGCATTCATGGAAGATGTTTGACAAAGTAATCTCAGTTCTTCATTAAAAAGCTACTCTCACCTGAAAGACCAGTCACAGAACTAACTGTTAAAAAGGGTCCAGATCACATCTACTCCTGCCTTGCAAGACAGACAAATAAATGTCTTCATTGCTTGGCATAAGATGGAATATCTTACTGTGAACCACAATAATAGTTGTGAATTAAATAATTCGTAAAATATTACAATTTTATTCATAGATATATATTTCATTTATATCAACATAATTTCAGATGTTTGTATTCTAGTGGTTCTTTATCAAGCCATGGCAAAAAAGAAAACCCACAACAAAAACATATACCTATTTTGCTTGAGCTATTCTTTACATGAAAAAATCTAATTGCAGCTAGAATGTTGCTAGTTTTTAAACAAAAAAGCAGAATTTTGTAATGCCAGAAGTATTTCTAAATGAATTTTCTCAATCAGATATATTTCACTTTGAAAAGTGTGCCATACCAGTAATAATAATTAAAAAAAGCCTTCTGACAAAACTGTTAGTAGAATGACTAACAGCATCCACACTCCACCCAATGCATCCACCCTTGCTAAATCCAAATACTCCAGATGACAAGCAACCTTTCCATGCTACTTGCCAGAAGTCATTTCAGTTTAGCTGCCTTCCTGGAACTAAAAAAGCATATTTGAGATTCAACTTAAGAGATCTAAAAAAGCAGTTACTATAGCATGAGTACAGTAGAAATGATCATTCAAAGAAGGAGGAGTCAAAAGCAGTTCATGGCTCAGCTTTAAGAAACCCATCCTTTGTACACTGGGAGTTCCAACCTCTCAGATGCTGACTCATTAATCATAGGAGTGGCAGATGGGGAAGGGAACAGAGAGAAGCAGAACAGAACACAACTGCACATGAACCTCAAAGGAAGAGTAAAAAACTTAAGGCTTGCAGTAGATGGCTGACATCTGAAACCAAAGGGTGGCACATCTTTGCCAGCAGGGCTGAACAGGAAAAGCATGCACAGCTGTAGGTTTTGGTCTGCACTGCTTCCTGCTGCCTTCCAGACAAGAAGAGAGAGCTGTCAAGCACGCTACCTTCTCTTAGGGACTAGATTTGGTAGAAGGACAGAGGGAGATTAAGAAATCTCTAGAGTGAGCTTTGTGAGGTCCCAGTAAGTTAGTTCTGAAGTGGGGCACTGAGGAACAGAGACAGTAACAACAGTACAAGTCCTAGCACCCCGTCACACAGGTCCTCCTGAAAGTCTTATCACAGGAAACAGGAACCAGTGCCCCACAGAAGTCATGTTATTTTCACAAAGGTGAAAGTTTTACAACTTAACCACACCTGTTAACTGTGGAAAGACATGTACTCTTCAGTGTCTTAAGGAATTAACTGATTCATCAAGCTAATAAGTTTCCAAGTTGTTTTCAAGGAAAGGTAACTCATTTTGACTGATTTAGCAAAAAAACCCACCTAGGTGGCAGTATGCATGGAAGCATGTAGGTATTTTCAACACAATCCAAAGAAGCAAACAAACCACTCCATCTCATTTGCCACGTAATTACTATTACATTACATTACATACATGCAGCTTCCTGCAGCCACAACTCCCTGTTAACACAGAACAGGGTCTAGCAGCTTACACACTGCTGACTTGCATCTCTTCAGCTCCCACTACAGTGCACTACAGTTTCACTATCGACAGCATCTGGAATTCTGCTGCTTGCACAGAAATGTACTCCTGAGCTATGATGCATGCTTGAGGTCTCATGCCAGTATCAGCACCTCAGTTTTACATCATTCCATAATTACTGCAAATTCATCTTAAAGATTCCCCTGAGAAGTCAGATGAATATGACCATCAGTTATTTCCATTCCTCAATATAGATATCTTACTTTATAAAATCATATTTTATATCCCAAACCTTAAAGTGTCTCTTGAAAAACCTTTAAGTGTATTTTTCTTTGAGAAGAAAGAAAATGCATACCTAGTTACTTTAAATGTTTTAAATGGGTTATTAGCTCCAATCTGAAGAAATAAAGGGGTTTCTTCACTTTCTTTTCAGTTTATTTCATGAAAAGATAAGCTTACTAAACAGACCACAAATAGGAGTAAGGCTAAATTCTCTGCATCTCTGCAATTACCTAGCACAATACTGCATGTAGATCACTCCCTCCAAAAACATATTCTAATTACACACTCAAAATTTAGTTATCTCAAATACCTCTTCATATATGGGCCCCACAATGTAGTGCATATAATCTTCTGTCTCACAGGAACCCATTCAACATTGCAGAAGTTACTCCACTGACTTCCCCCATGCCAGCATAACACTTTGCATGACATTACCCAGTCAAGTTCATGGTCTTAGTCCCCAGGACAGCAGCACACATGAACACTTTATTTCATTTTCTTAAAAAAAAAAAAACAAAAACGGAAATACAGAAGCAAAAAAGAAAAGTCCCCACTCACCAGCACAGTGGTGCAGATGGACCTGAGCTCAGACTCCACCTTCTCCCGATAGTCCTTGATAAGCTGCATCTTCTTGTCACTGGTGTCTGTCTTCTGCTCAATGCTAGAGATGACCCTCCAGGCAGAGCGTCGCCCCCCCACTACGTTCTTGTAGGCGACTGAGAGTAGGTTGCGCTCCTCGTTGGACAGCTCGGCCCCTTGCTCAGTTACTGCCTTCATGCAGGTGGCCATATCATCGTAGCGCTCAGCTTGCTCAGCCAGCTTGGCTTTCTGGATCAACTCGGTCTTATCCATGGTGGCTGGCAGTGGGGCAAGAGCAGTACTGTAGCAAAAGCAGGAGAAGCTGGGGATGTCACACTACCGACCTGAGAATGCACCTCAAAACCTGCCAGAAAGAAGACAGCAAGCATGCTAGGATAAAACTCTACTGACCAGGATGTTAAGCCACCCTTTAAAAAAAAAAACAAAACACGGGGGGGATCACAATGAGCCTCGCCTTGCCTTGCTTCCCTTTCCCCATCTCCAGGTGCTTCTCGTGGAGAGATGTACTGTAGCATCCTATTCTTCTATGCAGGCCTAAGGGGAAAGGCACTCGTCTCAAGGGTCCACCCCTAGGGAACCCACGACCTAGAAACCCAACTGGGGAAGGCACTGTCAGTGCTAGCCAAGGGACAGCAGACTGAAGACCAAGCGCTAGAAATAGCTATTTTTCCATCAGAGCTTAATTTTTGTCCTCATCCTGCTTTTCTTCCTTGCCTTATGTGAATACATTAACACGCTGTCCATCAGGGACCTGGAGAAGGACACCTAGTTACCACCGGGCATTGGGGGCAAAGCCCTTACCGCTGTGCCACAAGCCCTGCAGGCGAGAGCCGAAAAAAAGGCGGGTGCCACAGCCAGGACAAGCGGGGAGAAAGAGATGATAAAAGGAGCCGGACGAGCTGCCCTGCACGGGGGGCAGTGGTAAGGAAGGGGTTAAACCCCCACGGGCTAGCACAGCGGGCCCGGGATCCGCCTCTCTCGGACACCCGCGCTCCGCCGCTCGAGCGAGGCCCGGGGCGCTCGGTGCGGCCGGGGCGGGGCGGCCCGGGGGCCAGGCCGGCTCGCTCTGAGGTGGCTCGGGCGGGGCTGGAGGCGCCGTCATTGCCGCGGCGGGCGTTGGTCTCCGTCGGGGCGGCTGTGCTGGGGCAAAGTCCGCCCGGCCGCGGCCCGGAGGAGAGGGGCTCGGAGTGACTTGTCGCCCCTCCCTGTCTATGCCGCGGTCCGGGGTGGAGGCGGCAGGAGTGTCGTGGGGTTCTGTTCCTGACACGGCTTTTTTTCCAATGGCAGGTTCTCAAAAGGCTGTTTCAAGCGAAGGTGGCTGGGCTCTGCCTCTGGGACCCCGGTGACGGGAAAGTGTTCCTCAGCAGTTCAGGTGCTTGAGGACCTGTGCGGGGCCAGGCCAAGCATTTCACATAAGCAACAGACAATATATTCACACACACCCTGATTTCTCCTTGATTTTCAAGAAGCCGGAGAAGTGATGGACACAAACGGGAATTCTAGGTCCATGCAACCATGCTATTACAAACGAATAAAATGTTATCTACTTATGAGTGCATAAACATAAGGCTTCTCTTGGCGTAAGGATGTCCAGAACACTGGCAGAATGGATGCATGATATTGTTTGTGCTCATGCTGCCTGAGTCTTAGAGGATGTGGTAAGAGCACAGTGAGTTTGCACAGTGAGTCTCAGCAATTCAACAAAATCCAGGTGAGGATCAAACGCATCTGGTCTGTCAGGGCTCAGGCTAGGTTTGCTGGTGTCTTTATGCTATACCAAGTCTCAGCATGAAGTGATGAGATTTCTCACCTTTGGTTTCAGCATCGCCAAATATAGTCATGCTGAGGAACTTCAGCATCCAGATGGGATGATGAATTCTCTGAATCAACCCCAGGATGTTATTGTCTCAACTCGAAAAGCTCTTGATCTGTGTTTGGACTGGGACTGGGATTATGTACATGGAAATTGGATCTTTGCCGTGAACAAGCCACTCTTTTTGTCATTTGAGTTTGGGAAACATTTGTTTTTGCCTTTTTGATCTTCCTTGTCAGTAGGATGCTCTCTCATTTTCACCAAAGTCCCTAATGATTATCTTCATTTACACATGAAATAAAGACTAAAACTGACCAAATGTACAACAAAACCTTTCTTGGTTTATATCGTGTCTCCATCAGAGAGAAAACTAACTATTCCATCTGTACAGCTCAGATGAGTGGGTTTTATTTGAGGAAAGACAGCTGACCTAATCAAGATTACTTCCTTCACTGATTCCCCTCAAAAATCAGGAAGATACTAGAATTATCCTCATATAATTCGGATCACATCTCTCTCCCACTTACTGAGAGGTTGCATTACGAAATGAAAAACCATCTCAAAAACTGGAAAGAGCTGGGTATAGCAGGTCTGCATGCATAGAGCTGTGAGGTGGATCCAGACTCAACTGCATGCGTGGCACAGTCTGATGCAGAGGTGCAGAGCAGCTGCATGGCTCTGTGTCTGGCATCAGACCTGCAGTGTGCTGCAGCTGCTTACTTTTCAAGTTTGGGTCCTGTGGGCATATGTGACTTAAGACTGCACTGTGATGTGCTTTTTAATCACATAGCCGCAAACTTATTTCCCCAGAGGAACCCTTATGCTGAGTAGGAATGATGTTCTCTGAGGACCTCTCATAAGAGAAGGCTCAAAGAATTTGTTGTGTTTAATTTAGATTTAATTTAGAAAAATAAAGGTTAACATGAGATTTGATGTCTCAAAAAGAGAGTCAAGAATGTGGATGTAGAATTGTTATTTAAATGGCAGAAATTGACATTAATGTGTCATTAATGTGTGTAAAATTGACATTAATGAATTTAGTCTGTAAATTGGAAGATCTGGAATTTTCAGAGCCATGAGGTTGTAGAACAACTTCCCTGTGCTGAGGGCAGGAAGCCCATCCACTTTGAAAGGTGGAGCCTGATCAGTTTATAAAAGTGCTTATGTGATATAGTTGCCTGAGATAACAGGACACTAAACTCCAGAAGCTTTCCAATTCTGCCTTTCTATTTAATGTGGTGGTTTTTTATTGCTTATTCCATGTCTAATTTAATGTACTGTTTACTGCATAATATTATCCTTCACTGAATTAAAAATTCTTCAGAGTATTTCAGGAGTGCTTCTGACCACTAATGACCTTATCCTTGTCATAGCATTTAGAAATGGTTGGCATTATCCTGTCTTACATCCAAAAAAATGAAACTTATCAACACTTCTGGGTACCTGGGTGGAGAAACATAAAACCTTAATTTTCACAGTGGTAAATATTAGATCAAAAACCTTAATCTCCAGGGTAGTAAATGCTCTATGTTACCCAGCATGTACTGAAGTCCACCTCTCACCAACTTCAGATGCACTTACTCAAATTCAGCACCTTTGTAGCTCACACCACAATTTTTTTTGATTTGTGGAGAAAAATGAGGAATAATGCAAATTCATTAGATTTACATATGAACCTTAGGAAAAAATTAGAATCCAGTTTTCCAGAGGCTCAGTTGCTCAATTATTTGCCAGTTATTTGTAGCTAATGGTGGGTGCTGTTTCATGCAGACTGTTTTCTTCTGGTGGGAGAAGAATAATCAAGGAATGCTTGGGTTGGGAAGGTGACTGTCAATGTGGTAGAGTGGTAACCAGCCCCAGTTTTGCTGCTGAGTGCCATCTGACCAGTTTAACCTGCTGCAGGATAAGTGTATCTCCATGCTGGGTAGTTTAGTCTTTGCTTGTTAAAGATGATATTGATGAATACTGCAGGGTAAATGCTGTTGAAACAGCTACTGATCATGGTTATAGAAAAGTCTTAGCCTTTGTCTGACATTTTTCTCCCCTCCCTCTGTTACAGTAGTTGATGTTAAATCCCATTCCTCTTTCTATGGCTGCAATATATATCACCATATTGAATGTGACAGTGTTTTTCTGCATCCTTTCCTTCAGTGGCTTGGGGTACTGAAGTGTGGAAAAGGCTCTGGGGAGCAGACTCAAACCTATGTTACCTCTGTGAGGTATCTCCCCACCTCAGACAGGTTTCCTTTCTGCCTGTTGACCTGTGAGGGAGGATGCTGGCTAAACAGAACCATTCCCTTCTTTGTGCACTTGGCCTAAAAACCACAGGTTTCTTAGAACTTGCCCTAAGCAAGTCCAGTGAACCTCTCACGAAGTGTCTCCAAGCCCTGCGGCCTCAGCAAATGCCAAGAGACAGTCATGGAGGAGTCCTGTAGGGGATTCCTCTCCAGGAATACCTTGCACCTTACTGGTCTAGTTGGACACAAAGCTTTTGCAGATCTCCCTTGGGCTTCTTGAATGTTTTCCCTGGCTCTTTCCCAGCAATTGTGACTTACAAGCGGAGGACAGGGGAGCCAGCTGGACCTCAATGGTATCCGTGAAAGTTGAGGTGTGTTGTTTTGGTTTTGTTTTTGTGGAAATGAAACAAATAGCCTTTTAATGGCCGCCGTTCAGTTAAATGCAACTTGCTGTGCCAAAACATTATAAAGGGCCCCCTTTTGCTTGTGCAAACAGGAATGACAATAGTCTGTGAAACTGTCAAGTAAATTTTATCTTCCTATCAGAAGGCAACAGTAGGGCTCATAGAATTAAGATAAATGAAGCTAATTTCCTTTTCACGGTGATTTGATTATTCTTTCATTACAAGTAACTAGTTCCCTCTTCTAATTATATGGCTTGCTTTTATCCAAGAAAAATTATCCAATTTATGGGAGTGGACCATTAAAGTCAGTCATCCATGAACAGTTGATTGTGGTGTTATGAGATTTCTGGTTTCAGAAAATGTCTGTATTGAAATAGATACACGTAGAATTTTGGCTCTTCTGCTGTTTTGCCAGTGGTCATAACAAATGAGAAAGCAGGTAGTGGGTATGGATGTGCAAGGCAAAAATGAAATGCAGAGGGCAAAAATCGTGCACACATTTGGCATGTCTTTAAGGGAGTGAGATGTTTTGGAGAGAAAGAGGGCACTGGGGAACAAGACAAGTGCAGAAAGGTGCACTAGTGCTTTGAAAGGCCTTATCAGCTGGCTCTCTAGCAAATTCAGGGAGAGCTCTGTCTGTTGTGCTGCTGATATCAGCATTCATTGCTTTTTATCTCTATCTACTTCTTCTGCCGCTGCCGTAGGAGCATGTGATCCAAACAGGAGAAGGGAGATCAGTCAAGCAGATGACACCACAGGGGCTGGAGAGGAGGCTCTGGAGGTGTAGTTGGGAGCATGGTGAGGTTGTGAGAAAGGCTCAGGTTCTGCAGGCAGGTTTCTGAAGGCTACTCTGATTAGTTTAGTTATAAACTGGAGTAACTATGATGAGCTAGGGAAGTCCACAGGCTAAGCTGGTGCAAAGAGACAACATCTCATACTAGATCAATTAAAAGTCAGAAAAATAGACAAGCTTTTGATCTGAAAGCACCCAATGTAGTTTCTCTATGTAAGCTAAACATACTTTTTTTTTCTGTGCCATTATTAAAGCTGATGAATATTTGAAGGCCCCTCTGCATGGGAAAACTGCTAAAGGAATAAGGAATAATTGTACCTGTATATTGTTGGTAAGCTGGGGTAATTCCCCACATGGAAACTCCGTTCCAGAAAGAAAGCCACTTTTATTCTGAAACACAGTGCCTGCTAATAACAACAAACTACAATTATCAGATTATTCCCAGTGCAGACAAGCCATAAGAATAAAGGAAGGAAAGGCAGAAGACATGAAAGACAGAGATGGATAGAAGGTAGTTAAGCAGCTAACCAGAGGTAGCTGTGGGAAGATGGGATATAGCTATCCTTTCTCATGTGGACTTCATACAGGCTTGTGGTAAGCCTCCGAAATCTGTTTAAAGGAAAGCTTGTGGTAAGCCTCAGAAATCTGTTTAAAGATAAGATTTTTTTTCAATATCAATTTTGAAGAGTTCTTGCTCTTCCATGAGGAAATGTGGCAGCAGGATATGTATATATTGAATTTTTCCTTAGAATTTGTAATGACAAGGTTCTTGGGTATGAGGTCTCAATACTGCCTTCCATGTACAAAGATCAGGAATCGGAGGACTGTGAAAAGTGTGTGTTAGATCTCTGGCTAGTTCTGATTACGTACCTGGTACCCCATTAATAATGAATTATAATAGAGAATTAAATAATCCTTCAGTGGAAGAAGGGGATGGCATACGCACATACATATATTTTGGGATGAAATGCTCTTTGACAAGCCAAGAACAAGACACTGTAAATGCAACTTTAGTAACTGAATTAGTTTTGGCAGTTAATATGCTGCATCTTTGCTTTACTGAAATGCTTTCACTGTTGTACTTATTTGCCATCGTTATAAGCAAGCTGCTTAATGATGGCCTGTGCTAATGCAAATTATATCACATAATTACTTGCATTAATGTTTTAGGAAGCCTCAGATACACAGAATGAGTGTCCGTGGAGCTACAAACAAGAAAAAAAGCTTCAAGCTAGTGAAAAAGCTATCTAGGCAATGGATTGTCTTCTACATTAGCAAGATGGTCTCACCAACAGGAGGTGTTGCCTTCTGGAGAAACCCAAATGAGAGTGACATCCCCCTCTGTCTCTTTCCATGTTTTGCTGCTAATGAGAGAGTAGAGCTTTCTGTTGAAATAAAGAGCTACACTTACAACATATAGGCCAAAAAAGAGCAAGATAGGAAATGTGTTTGCTGTGTTGGTTGGTAATGTTTTTTTTCTGCAGTGGGAGACACTTTTGAATAAAGAGATTGACATGTGGACCTGATACACGGGTGAGTACATGAGGAGTTTAGTCTCCTAAACATGATGTTAGCCAGTGATGCTGGGAGAAGCTTTCAAATCTAATTTCCATGTATTTGAACACTGAAGACTTTCAAATAGAACACACAGGAAATCTGTAATTAAATCCCAGTATTTATTTCATTCTGCTTCTTTATGGGATTCCTTCCACGGCAGCTAAATGGTTCCTGTTCTTCTCAAATTATTCTTCTTTGTGTAAACTTCAGTAAAGTGTTTTTGAAAGGTTAGATTTACAATGTTTATGTAAATCTCTGCCTGTTTTTCTGGTGTCACAGATTACCACTTTAACTATTTTATTGAAATGTTCTCCTGGAGAGATGGTGCCTTTACTTCTCTGGGTGTGTTGCTGGAGGAGTACTGATTGGCCAGTTTGCTTTATTGTTCCCATTCCATTGTCATCAGAGCTGGATAGGAAATGAATGTCCTGTTCTGTTAAACTCTTCACAAGTTCAGGCTTCTTACCCTACAGAAGAAGGTTGCAGAATTTTTCTCATGAAAAAAATTTATCATATTTCTACAATATGAATGAAAGACCTCACCTGGTATGTGAGGTCTCATTTCAAGTTCCTGTTTTGCCATTTTTAAATTCATAGAATCATATAATTCATAGAATTAGCCGGGTTGGAAGGGACCTCAGAGATGATCAAGTCCAACCCTTGACCCACCGCTGCAGTTACCAGACCATGGCACTGAGTGCCACATCCAGTCTCTTTTTAAATGTCTCCAGGGACGGAGAATCCACCACCTCACCGGGCAGCCCATTCCATAGCCTAATCACCCTCTCCGTGAAGAAATTCTTTCTAATATCTAACCTAAACCTCCTCCGTCACAACTTAAGACCATGCCCTCTTGTCTTGTTGAAAGTCGTCTGGGAAAAGAGACCAACCCCCACCTGGCTACACCCTCCTTTCAGGGAGTTGTAGAGAGTGATGAGGTCTCCCCTGAGCCTCCTCTTCTCCAGGCTGAACAGCCCCAGCTCCCTCAGCCTCTCCTCACAGGATCTGTGCTCGAGTCCCTTCACCAGCCTGGTTGCCCTCCTTTGGACCTGCTCCAGGACCTCGATATCCTTCCTGAACTGAGGGGCCCAGAACTGGACACAGTACTCGAGGTGTGGCCTCACCAGCGCTGAGTACAGGGGCAGAATTTGTTGGGTTATTTTAAATGTAGAGCGATCTCTCCTGTCTTTTCCGTATCTTCATCACAAGAAGCTTTTCAAAGTAGAATTTTTATTGATTGTCAGTTTTCCATCAGCCCCCCCCTCATGTTTCCACAGTTAACTCTGGACAATGACCAGCTGTTTTTCCTGGCTTCAGTCCCACATTGCCCCTGAAAATAAATATGTAAACTCTCTGTCCTTCATATACTATGGAATCAATGTGCATAGTATCAAAGAAACATCTAGCTATATAATATGATGCAGAAAACTAAACTTTTAGTATTTATAGGCTTTTCCTCTTGGCATGCTTAGTTTAAAAAATAAGTTGTGACTTTTATTGTGGCTCTTGTACTATTCAGTGCTGGAATCTCTATGAGAATCATAAAAAATGCTACATGAGAACTGAAGCTCGAATGACATTTTCCTAGAACATATCAGAAGCAAACTTTGTGTGAACTAACTAATGAAATTCATCCTTCTCAAGGCAACAGTCAATGCCTCCTGCTGAAGTATCATCAAAATCTGTGGCCTGCAGATGTTGTTTCCTAAATATGAAATATTTTGTTCAGTGTGCCAAATGGATCAGATCTGCTTCATGGAAGTCAGTTTCTGTCTTCCTTCTCTGTATATTCACTCTCTCTTTTTTTTCTTTTTTTTTTAAAATAAATCCTTTTAGATAGTAAGTGGCCATCAGCTATACCTATCAAACATTAAATTTCTGCTTGAAATGGTGTTAGTGGGATATCACACAAAATGCTGTGCCTCAGATTTGGGCAGATTTGGGCATTCATAATGGGCCATCTTTCTCTTTAGACCAGCACCCTGTTGTGTTGAGGGTTTTGAACTTTAAGGTAGTTTTACCATTTTAAGTAGTTTGTCTTGATTTCAAATATGTTTGTAAGAAAAGGGACCTTTGGTAAAGGTGATTGGATTTTAGATTCTTTAGAATGGACAAGTAGTTATTACTGAGAGCAGACGAATCTTAAATGAAAAAGTTTGTGTGTCTAGGAGAGTATTCTAACTGACACATATTTGGCTTGACACATAGCTGCCCAGATAAGATTTAGGCATGGCAGGGACAGAAGTAGTTGATACAGTAGTAATGTGAAATATCTGTTTTTGTATAATGGGCACTCATTTGAGAAATAACTTGTTCTCCAGCTGTATGATGAGTTTAGAGGGGAATCAAGTACTTTCAGAGTCTTGTGTAACAATTTAATTGAATAATTTAAACTATTTCACTGTGAAAATGTATTTATCCTTATAGAATCATAGGGATGGTATGTGTTGGAAAGAACCTTTAAGGATCATCTAGTCCATCCTCCCTGCCATGGGCAGGGACATCTTTCACTGGATGACATCACTCACAGTCTTGCCCAGCCTGACCTAAACACTTCCAATGATGGGGCAACCACAGCTTCTCTGGACAATCTGAAGACTGAAGACTCTGGTTCCAGTCTCATTGTAAGACTGGAGACTGGAATGTAAGTCCTTCCTTACATCCAATGGAAATCTATCCTTTTTCAGTTTAAAAATAATTTCCCCTTCTGCCACGAACGGCCCAATAAATAGTCCTTCTCCATCTTTCTTAAAAACCCCCTTTATATATTGAAAAGCTGTAGTAAGGCCTCCCTTCTAGATTAATAGAAGAGTCTATCCTGGAAATGTCAAGTTTGTTTCCCAAGAATTTGTTAGGACACGACACAAAAAGACAGATGGATTTCTCTTGCAGGCATAATTCCAAGTTGCTGAATTTTGGGGCATAGTAGCCCTGGCATCTCTTTATAGTCAGTGGAAAGCATTTCCAGGGGACTATTCTTCCCAACCAACACTGTGCCTCTGGAGGTGTCTCTTTCCAGATCCTTAAGGAACTAAATAAAATGAAGTAGGTTGAACATAAGCCAAAGCCTACAAATGTGAGAGCAATTTGATGAATATTCATAATGGCTGAAGGTTATTCCTAATAGACCAAGAGAAAGACTATATACTAATTGTGTACAGATTGCTCACTCAGGAAGCACATAAGCAGTCATCAGTTCTGTACATAGGGCTAAATTTCATACTGTTTAAAGTGTTATTTTTTAGCAGAGTGAATTATCTAAATTTTCCCCTTCCATATCATACCTGTATATTTTCAGTCAAAGTAATATATTTTTTCAGGTCAAGAGGTATATTCTGTACTGCCAATGCAGTAGGTTTTACTGTCGTTCTTGGCACACAGATGTTTAAATGGTTTGAATGAACAGCAGTCACAGGGCCTGATAAGTAAGATGATTATCATCAGGAGACATTTAGTGCTTTGCCTTCACAGAGCACAAACTCCTTTTGATTCACATTCAAAAGATAAAGCCAGATTTTCAACTAGTGTAGATCAGAGAAAAAAAATGCTGCCTGTTATGAGTGTGTGTCTTTTGTATGTCATTTATTGCTTGAAGATTTTTCTTGTAAGTCTATTGTAGGATTTGCACAATCTCATTTAGTTCATCCTTGTTTCTGAAATGCTTCTCGTATACCTCTGTGGGTATTTACTGTTTCATGTATGTCTCTGTGACAGGACGCTTCGCACTGAACACTGCTTGCAAGTGTTGACTCTATTGATTTGGGCAGTGGTTTAATGCTTTCAGGACTTTTAATGCTTTTCAGGACTTTTCCAGTGCTTTCTCATATTCTGTCAGCTTTTTAGGGTGATATGAAACTCTATGCAAATGTTCTTATTTTACTGACCACATCAATACTTAAATGGTTTCTTCCAAGACTGTACTTGATAACATGGGGTTTCCATTGGTTTGTGTTGTCCATTCAACCAGCATTTGTTAGGTCTGTATGCAGTTTTTTCACAACCTCATCTCAGGCTTCTATTTTGACTGTCAAATAACATTGTGTCACTCATAAACTTGCCCTGTTCACTCTCTTTCCAGATCATTAGTCAAGACATCAAGCAGTAGCCTGCATCTTCAGGCACTGTGTGGTTAATATTTGGCCTGAGTGAAAAGTAAAACCTGTATTACCACTTTTTTTGCCTGCATCAGGGATTGATGCACCTGAGAAGGTGGCTAAATAAATCTTCTTGTCCTTGCAGTCTTCAGCATTGGTTGAAGTTTGAACCAGTTGGGATAGAAAATTATGCTGTGAGCTGTGGCACAAGAATCTCAGAGTGGTTCCAAGAAACCTGTAGGAGCTGCAGGAGTGGGGCCCATGGATGAATGGTGGTGTGCAGAGCCTTGCACTTGTTATCTGGCGTCTAACTACCTCAGACTGCCCGTGGTCAGGAGCTGATCACTCGGGTGGGAGGTGAAGTGTGGGCTAAGCTGATGAGTGTGTTCTGCTCTCTACAATATGCATAAGCCTGGCTGGTGCACTGGAGATTGTACCCAAGAGGCTTGGCTGCACTGGGATCTGTGTAAGACTCTCTGTACCTTTTTCTCTTTTTTCTGTCAGTCTTTCCAGTCATTACCAGAAAGGGGTGTTTCTGCACATCCCTTGCCATCACTGTGCTCACTCTATGAGAATGGGATAGTACCAAAGTCCACAATCCCTGAAATGCTGCTCTCTTTGCTATGTTGTATTCCCAGAGCTTAAACATAGCATGACCGGCATCTTTTACGTTCCCAAATGCTTATCTGACTCCTAGTCAGAAAGGGGCTTTCCACTCTTCTCGTATTGCTGAAATACTGATTCTGTTTCATTGCAAAAGAGCTACTTAAGGCCCATGTTTAAATACAAAAGCCTGATATGAGACTTTCCCTTTGTATCATCCCTCAGAAGCATGTGGGCAGCTTGTGGAGGGAATGGCTTGGGAACTGGAGGAAATATGTGAGCAGTTGGGGAAAGATGGGATCAGATATCAAAACGCCAGGATAGGAGTCCCAGCTGAAAAATCCTAGCAAAAAGAAGTGTTTCATTAGTTGGAAGAAGGTGGTCTCGTCTAGTCCAATTTGGCAAGGAAGATCCACTTACTTTTCAACATTTTGCTGGATCAGCTTCTGAAGGAGCTGGTCCTGCAGGCCTGCCTGCACTCTGAGGTTTGTCTTTATGAGCAGTAGAAGTCTGCTGGGGGTGCCTTTGGGAAGGTGGTAGGAGGGGTGCTGGGAGGCTCTGTACTTGTTGACTGAAGCACGAGAGTGAATTCTGTGTGTGTTTCAAGACAGGAGCAAGCCTGGCTGCCTGTGTCTGCCTCAAATGCTGCAGTCCTACCTTACAATTCTCGCATACTGCCCACACAAGTGTACCCTAAACCTTCCCTGTTCTAGCCCCTTTTCAGCTTCCTCCTTCCCTCAATCCACCAAAGCAGCTTCAGCACCTCTTGAGTCTGAATTTGTTGTTTTTCAAACCAAAAAGCCCAGTGTCTTAGAGCATCCGAGTGAGATCCCAGTAGGACTTCAGGTGCTAGCACATTCACTCTGTTATTGGTGAAAACTACTCTTCTTATACTTCTTGGCATCATACTTTAGTTTCTCAACCCTGCATCACATTAGCAAGGGCTTGTCAGATTGTGCTTAGCTAGAAATATCAGGTTAGCTTCTATTTTGCTGCTAAATTATGGGCTTCTAAAATTATAGCAGAAATTCTGGTCTTAATGCCTAAACACATGAATTTATGCTCCATGATTTATAGTTTTATCCTGGCTATTTTACTCTTAGCCCACCTGTATTGTATTCTGGTCTTCCTTTGCACTAACACAGCCTTTGAATCTTGTGATATGCTCCAATTTCATTAGCAAGTTTTCATTTTCTTGTGCCAAAGTTGTTAATGAAAGTATTCAATAAGACTGGTTCCAAGGTCCCAAGTTTAAAGAAGCCTTAGTTGGTTGTGCAAACTACATTTTGTAGATAAACAAAGGACATAGCACAGATCCTCATGGGAGCAAATCATGGTGATCTGCTCACATTTAATCCTGGTGACTTGTGTAGAGTTAGTCTGTTTATTCATAGGATAATTTCATAGGATTCACAGGATGCTTCTTCACTTCAGTCTTTTGTCTTGCTCACTGGTAGCAGAACAATCCTATGTCCTATGGCCTGAGTAGCTATATAAGGACAATGAAATATGATTTGGAAGAAGCACGGTTGGATGGATAACACTAATATTGAGGTGGAAGCAGGGCAGAAGTACTAGGGTCGTACTGCTGAGTGCATTTTGCAGCAGCTTTGTAAGGGAAAAAACACAAGAAGGTCTTGTGCAGATGTGGAAAGAGGAGGTGGATACAGGACCTGAAGCCCCTGAATAGCCAGACAAAGAGCCTCACAGAAATGCTGTGTGTTCCTGGGGACAGAGAGTCAGAAATGCATTGTGCTCCTGGTGGGACTCAAACAGCCACTTGTGAAAAACAGATACGTCTTTTTATAAAGCATTAGTCAAGCTTATTGCATGCCTTGTTGTGTATGGATTGTTGTGATTCATGTGTACCTTATACCTTATTTTATGTGCAAAATTAATCACACTGTGTTGGAGTGGAAAGATATTTTCAGTGATTTTTGTGAGAAGTAGCAAGGAGTACACAGATCTAAACATTGCACAAAATAAAACTATCAAGCATCTGAATAGCAGCTAGAGTATTAAAACCCATGGGTTCCAGGAGGTTTATCTGCTCCTCCATGATCTCCAAGAACTGTTGTGTTCTATCAGTCCTTCTCTTCTCTTCTCTTCTCTTCTCTTCTCTTCTCTTCTCTTCTCTTCTCTTCTCTTCATCTACTGAAGCTCTGGGGAAACACAAAGGAGAACAAGAAGTTACTTTCCAACTTACAGGCATTAACCCACTGCAGATGTCCTTTTGCTTTTTCTTCAAGTTTGGGTCTTCATTCCCAGAAAGTCTTTCCAGACCTAAACAAATCTGAAGTTACAAGGATTTAATCTTTCCAAATTTTTGCTGGTCCCCTGGACCTGTTGTATACATGCAGTGGTTTTCTGGTAACTCAAGAAGTTTATGAAAGACAGCATGGGTTTTAGATACCCAGGGAAGAAAAGAGGGTAGAAAGCTATCAGATGGAGGGAGGCTTTGGGAAGTGTTTGTGTCTATGTTGGGAGGGTCAATGGATGCTTTTGGTATAGGGTAGCAAAGTGCATGAGGGGCCAATTAATAAGTGGGCACTTTTAGGGCTGTCCTCACTTGGAAGGATGTCACTGTCAAACTTGTTGCCAGCAGGCAAAATCAAATGTTTTAATAAAGGTGAGGACAGAGGAGGAAAAGTAGTTCTTATTGCTTCATAATACTGCCCCCAGTCTGGACACAAGAACAATCTCAGTATGAGCACCACCAGAGAGCTGTGTCAATGTGCAGCCTCTGTGCTAAGGGACAGCACTACTGTCGGCAGAAGTTAATTTAATTCCATCAGGTCAGCATGAAGTACACAGCAAAATGACAGGAAATCTGCAGAGAATTCCTTGTATCAACAGTCAGAATTGCTTTTCTTTGGCAAGTGTCTGCATATTCTGAGCTCAGCAGTTTCCCTCATAATTATAATTTATGCTGGCTCAAAACTGAGGGCATCAATTAAACTATAAGCCAGCAACATATCTCTAAAATTTCCCCCTTGCCCTTGTCCAGTAAGCACTGTTAGAATAAAAGAACTTTTTTTCCCATGTGACGTGGTTTTCCTTTAGTTTTGGAATTCTTTGACTGATGTAAGGTCCTATCATCTGGGCAAGAAGCTCAGTGAAGGGAGCAGGAAGCTTTGTGATGGATGTGGAAGGGTGATCTGGGGGGCTTCAGCAGATTACTGTTGTCTGCAATCTTACTTGTTTTGAAGATAGATATTTTTTATCATCTCTGAACATGTGCAGTGTAGTGTATCATCTGATATTGCTTGGAATGGTCCCTTCACCAGTCTACAAGGTAAGGTGATGCTCCAGCTGGAATTGAGGGACAACCCAAGCAGCCAGGTCTCAGTATGCAGCAGTTGGCCGTATTACTTTTTCTTAATGCCCTGGTACCATTCTTGCAGCCTAGCTCTATTTTATCACAGTGAGGGCCCTAACCAGAGTTGCATCCATCATCTGCTGTTTTCCCTGCCAGTAATGTGGCCAAGAGGCAATCTTCTCAAGAGGTCATAAGCTCCAGGCTTCAGTACAGAATTGTGGTGGTAAATCAGCTTGCCACCAGCTAGAATACTGAAGACCAGCACTGGGCTCTTTGCCAGGAAACAAAAACCAAATACCAGGTAGCTGGCAGATCTCTCTTCTGGTTCCAAAGGCCAAAAGAGACAGGGTGGAAAAGCTTGTGTTTCCTTGGCTTGAGTCTCACCTGCATGTGCAGTATTGTCCTTTTTCATTCCTATATTAGTGTTTATGCTGTAGTTCCACTGTTGTACTAGTCCTCAGGCTTAAGAAGCTCTCTGAGTGCTGGAGAAGGAATTTCATTCCCACCTGGATACAGTTGTTCCTGTTTATTGTGTACTGAGTGTGTGATCTCAATGCTGTTAAACACAGAGCAAGTTTATAAATTGCACTATACATAATTCCTATTCCTCTCACATCCATCCAGCTTGGAAAGGGGAAGACAAAAAGCTGTCTCCTCATAAAGCTCTTCTCTTATTGTAGGAGATCAGTTCTGTTCCATTTCCTCACATTCTTTGCATTCTTTTGCAGTCTGGGCTGGGTCTGGAGTGAGAACCAGTCAGACCAGGAGCCTCCTAGGGCCTGAGGCACAAGGATGAACCTTATCAAATATTCACTTGCATGGAAGGGGAAAGTGTGCCTTGTGGAGCATCTCCCTCTTTCTACTGAAAGATTAGGGGCTTTGTCTCCAAAGGAGAGGAGGGACCATTAGGGATGAATATCTTCTGGTCAAATCTATTCCCTTTCAATGACAGGAAGAGGAAAGGCTTCCACTCTCCACTCAAAAAAGCAAGATCAGCAGTAGAGTTGGTCCCTGAACTCAGGACATCATATTGCCTACCTTCCCACATGAATTTTACCATTTGTATTACCCCGTATCTGGGCAGAGGTTTCCTACCACACTTCCAGGAAGATGTGTCACGTTATGCTCTAAGCACAATGTCTTGTATGTACAGGAATGGGTTCACTCCCATTTCAGCTGCAAGCTAGCACTGCCAAATATTTGGGAGCAACTTAGTTCCTATACTAATGCAGGTATATGTATGCTAGATGGATCTGTTTTGAATGTGATATTTAAAATATTTAAATTGCAGTCCAAGGACTGGTTTAGAACTCATAATTTTAACTGAAATCATTAGGAACCCTGAAGCACTGGTTGAGCCCTAGGCCAGAAACATTTCTCAGCTCCTCTTCATGTTTTGTAAGTTTAGCTTTCACCCACAGATCTAAAGTTCCTAACTGTTACAATTGTCTCTGTTTATGAAAAAAATTGAGATTGTATTAACAGATGTCATGCGGTTTGCACACTTAATTGCTTGTGAAATACCTCAAAAGTGTCATTAAAAGTTGTGGGAGCTGGACACTTACTCAGGTGCACTGGCTGATGGACTCTGACACTAGGAGGAAAAGCCAAGGCAAGCCAAAAGCAAAGCACGTTTCACTCTCTAGATCCTTTTTGCAGGTCCTTTCTTAAGGCATACATTGTTGTTTACAACAAAGGAAATATTACAACTAAAACACAATTCCCAGGGGGCACTTCCCTGTCTCCCTTAACTGGAGGAAATAAGACACACCTTTCATGTGATCTGAGAAACTGCTTTCTAATGTGCCACGCAGACCTGAGGTAGGCAGAGATGCCAAAACCATCCTTAGGCTGCTGCTTTACCTTGTAAAACATTGCAGCATTTGTTAACACATGTGAGCTCTGGGGAGTTATATGTTAAAAAGCAGTGCAATGCTCTTGAGTACTCACCAGAACCCTCTTCCACTTCAAAGGCTGTGTATTGCTCTGACATATCTTTAAATAAGAAAAGCAATCCTTCTTCCAGACAAGTTGAAAGTCGCACTGCACACTGATACAGATATGCTGTCCTATTTATAACATGGGTCATTTCCCACCAGCTGCAAACACAAGCTTGGCTTCATGAAAATGTTGCTGAAGCTCTTAAAGCCTGTTGGCTTTAGTGGCAGCTGGGGCTCATGTTGTGTTGTGAGGGGTTCTCAGTGGTTTGCAGGGCAAGTTTTCAATAGTAGAGCAGGTCTCTTTGTACTTCTGGTTTATAAATTTTGTCCTTAGGTTGGTTTCCATATGGAGAGTTATGTTACTAAAAAGGTCAGTATTTTATCAATGTAGCTGTCTGCATCTCAGTTTTGAGGACAACAGGTATTTTAGAAGAGCTGAACATCCCTGATTCACAGGCTTCTGGAAGCTCCATTCTGAGTTTCAATTTCTGTGTTAAACTATGATATTCATCCTGCATTTGTTATGCAAGCCATGAAGTTCTTTTTAGTAAAGCTCTTTTACTAATAATAGGTTGAGTCAAGTTGCAGTGCTTTTTACTCCAAATACTTTGTTCAGAACTTGCTTTTGATAAATGCTGAACAATTTGATGCCAGCAAACATTTTCCATTCCTTCCAAGATCATTGTCATGCTGTTAGGCTTCTAAGCAGGCTACATGAGAATCCTACATATCTTCTGGTGGCTGCTGGATCCCACCATCTGCAATGGGGCTCTGAGCAAGATGCTCAGGCCAGGCCAGGCCACAGCAACAGAACCCTCATCTTGAGAAAATGGCAAAGACACACCAGTTAAAATACTCTTGCAGAATGCTGCCCAGTTCTAATCAGCAGAGGTGAGGAAAACAACAGGAAAAACTGGGAAAAACCCAAGGATTCTCCAAAAGCAGTGCTTTGAAATGTTCCCTGATATAACTTGTTGAAGTCACCAAATATGAACTAGGTCCAGCAAACTCATTCAAATTTTTATTCTATAAATAGTTTCTTCTCTGCAGCAGTGTGAGTTTAAGGCTTAATCGCGGTTTGGCAGTTTCCAGGGAAAAATCTGAAGGCTCTGCCAGTTTGCTGGAGGGAGGGGCCGAGGGGTGGTGAAACACCCTTCGAACTCGTTCCCACCAGATCATACTGACTCAAGGCTTGAACTTAACCCCTTTGTGGGATTATTTGGAAAATACAGGAAAGCATAAACCCGAGGGGTGGCTGCTTTCCCCAGCACCCTTCCTGCCAGCCTGACTCAGCAGGCACTGGAACCTCCACTGCTCTGCCCGCCGGGCTCCCGCACCTCGGCAGGAGGGAGGTCCCGATGCTTTCACGCATACCAGTTTTGCATAATATTTCACACTGGGTAACAGCACCAAAAACGTTTGGGCTTTGTTTATTTTTGGGGTTTTTTTGTTTGTTTTTTTGTTTGTTGTTTTAAATAATTTTCCTTCACAACTTGCTTTCCCAGCTCGGTTCTGTGTTGCTAAGTGGAAATGCAGAGTTAAAGGAGGCAGCACTGGAATTACTGAAGAAGCCAGGCAGGAAAGAGAAAACAATGCCTTGGATAAAAAACATTCCCTGAACAGAAACGGATAACCATGCAGAGAGGGATGAAGGGGGACCCCTGAGCTCCATCCCCCTGAGCTCCATCCCATGTCTGGGAGTCAGCTTTGGGAAGGATGGGGAGAAGCAGGTGAGCTGAACTGTGGGGTTGGGAGCCCTGCAGCAAGGGGGGGGCTAGGGGCTGGGGTGTGGCGGGGGGAAGCTGGAGATGGAGGGAGCCAGCTGTGAGCAATGCTGGCTGCTCCTAAGGCTCCTGAGGATGAGCAAATGGGACTTGCCTGGGCTGGGAACAGGGAGGACACATCTAGGTAAGGGAATATGCTGGGAGAATTATATTTGCCCTGGGGGGGGCTTACACCTTGGCCACGCATCACTTCGATTTTTGGTGGGGATTTAAAAAACAGGTTTCTTGTTGCAGATTCATGGCAATCAACTGGCAGAAAGCAAATGTTTTTTCTGGGAGACTTGAGGCAGCTGTAGCTGGTCACAGCTTATTGTGAGCCATGGCAAAGCCCCCCAGGAAAGCAGGGAGGTACAGGAGGCCCTCTGCTGATCCAACATCCCTACTGAGACTCCAGGAGTGGGGACAGTGTCTTTGGCTCAGCAGTCAAAGTAGGACCAAGTTCTCATTTATTATTTACTATTGTTAAGTCTTCAAAAATCACACAAACACATCAGAGTCATCCCTGCCTCTGCAGTGGATCCTCAGTTTGGAGGAGGCCCCGGAGGGAATTCTTTCAAGGGCATTGGACTGGCTCAAGTTATAGACCTGCTTCGTATCACTGTCACAGCTGTGTGTGCAAAGGAAGTGCACTGGGGAGTCTGTGTCTCTGCATGACCCAAAGCACCTCTGTGCACTGCAGGAGCTCTCCTACGTAGCAGGGAGAGTCTGCAGGGCTGGTGATCCTTCCCAACACCGTTGCAGCTGCAGCTAGCACTTTCTTTTCAGGAATGTATCCTACTCAAACAAGAAAGGGAGAAATGTCCTCTCCAGGAGACACCTGAGAGGATCAAACAAGGGGAAAGAAACCTCATAAGACTCTTCTTAGGGGAGCTTTTCATGGGTGTCCCCTGACATGACAGGAGTGGGATTCATTCCTCAGTAAGTCACAACTCCAACTCTCACCCCTCACAGTTCTGCCTGGGTTTGTCTGTATCCTCATGTACTAGTGTGGCCCAGGTGATACACACAAAATGTCAGTTGTCCTGCCTCTTGTCTCCAGAAGTGTTTTGCTGCTGATTTTCAGTCCTGTGCTTTTGCTCTCGAATTTTGCATCCCCTTAATAGTCCTTTCTGCTCCAGGGCAGGGCATCATCGTGGTCATCCAGTGTTCAGGGGCACCAGTACAAGGCCTGTGGAAATAGGATTCATTGGCATCTCAGCTGGCTCAGGTTTGGCCTGTTGCTCCTTGCCCACCATGCGTGCTGTGTATGGCTGGACAGGGAGAAAATATCTTCTCCAAAGACAGTGTCCTGCATTGCCACGGCATAGCCCTGGGGCAGGTATTTCCATCTCATGCAGAAAGGGGAAGCTTAAATAACAGCTTAAGCTGTTCTTAAATCTTGTAAGAGTGAGGTGTTTTCCATTCATAAAACTTTCTGAGATCCTTCTTCATTTGGCTTTTTTCTTTTTCATTCATTGTGCAGAGAATAATGTATGTATGTTGTTAATAAATAAAAATATTAAGTATTTAATCAAATAAAGTGTTTTATAACAGGTACTCCTGATTTCATGTGCTAGTTATTTATGGTAGCTTAGGTTAAAAGTATTGCTTGAAGGAAAACACTATATCCTTATCCCAAGACAAAATGTTTCTCAGCCCTAGTCATTACATTTACTTCGCTGTGACCCTGATCAGCAGAGTAGTGCAATTAGTTCATAAATTGACTTTTATATTAGAGGCCTGATGAAAGACCACAGGCTGCAGACATTAGGGATTGTGCATGGCATTATTTTGGCAAAGTTGTGCTGTTAATATTTGGATTCTGGCCAATTTTCAAGTCAGATA
This sequence comes from Florisuga fusca, assembly GCA_038090715.1. NCBI lineage: Eukaryota > Metazoa > Chordata > Aves > Apodiformes > Trochilidae > Florisuga > Florisuga fusca. Next base: position 4,359,344 of record JAAWXA010000029.1, on the reverse strand, counting down.
ACTAGAGGTTCCCCTGTGGACTGTCTCCTGCATGTGGAATGAAACCTGGTCCCACCAAAGACAGTGCTGGACTTCACACACATTTGGGGTTAGATTCTCATTTGGGGTAAATTGTGTTTGATTTATGGACTGCATGTGCCTGTATGCAATACATCTACATGGAAATTTGTGTGGGTTTGGGCTTGGTTTAGACATTTAAATATGACTTATGTTATGCTATTTCCATATAGAGTACAGTATAAAGGAATACAGTATGTTCTTTGTAGCCTGATAAATTGCCAGTGAGCTTATAGGTCTGATGCAATGCACCTGTGATCAGGGGCAGCTGAATCAGGGATTGAAAATGAGCTATCAAAGGAGGTGTCATGAAACCAGGTTCAGCTTACTGTGCCAGCTCATCTAACCTTTGGCTGTGGGGGGAAGACGTGGGTGCATGTTCTTTCTTCTCCTGTGGTTTGGGATCTAAACCAACTGCATCAGTGACTGAAAATAAATAAATTAAAAAAAAAAAAAAGGCAATCTGATTCTGTATTCTGTTTCAGACATTATTCAAATGGTATTTTGTGAGGACCGCAGTCCTATAGATTAAGTTGTTTGACATCAGATAATTTTGCTGGAAGTTGTAAATTAAAATGAGAGGAAATTTCTGTTCTTTCTATGGACTTGTGCACCTCTCACACACAGCAGCACAAATCAGTAACTCAACCAGAGCTAGGACTCATCTGCACGAAAAGTCACACCACTGTAATTACAGATATATTGGTGTAGTTATGCTATATAATCTCCCATGTGGAGCTTCTTATTACAGGATAAAGAGTGACTCTTTTTCAGCTTAGTTTAAACTAACCTCTTAAGAAACCTCAACTGTGTTAAAAATGGCCACAGCTCATTTTGGAAGAGAAATGCTCACCTGGGGAATTAGGTTGCCAGCATGATTAATTAAATTCACACTTTCCTTTATATTGGTGTAATTCCCTTTATCCCTGCTTAGTGTCAGGTTCAAGACAGTGTTAATCCTTCTTGCAGCCTTTGGAAACTTCTGCTGGAGTTGGCTGGTAACAAGCTGTCCAGACGGCCTTATTTCTGACATTTTCCCAGGAATGTCCTTTCTGCTGCTGCATTGTGGCTGAGGAAAGGCAGAAGTCACCAGTGTAATCATGTCCATCAGACCTCAAAGCACTGGGCAGTGTTTAGTGAACATTACTGTTCCCAGTTTTACATCCTTTTTTATTTGTGCTTGGTATAAAAACCAAAATCTTGCCCCCATTGAAGTCAACAGCAGAAACTGGATAGGCTTGGAGCAGGACAGGTTTTCCAGAGACCACAGAGCAGTTCTGCAGGGGCTGGCTACCTTTGTCTTGGTTCTCTCAGCCCAGGGCTCACTCCATCAATCAATGGTTGTCTTCTGAAAGATTTAGAGACTTCAATAAATCTTCCTCCATGAGCCAAGTTAGTTTTATCAGCTGTGATTTCTATAGGATGCAACCCTATGCACAGAAACTTGCTCAAGTCTCTGCACAAAGGCTGAGCTTGGGCTGATAGTCAGGACTGGTTTTTAGCCTCAGGGCCATCTCTCCTGGTTGTTTGTCAGGCTGCTCTGTAGAAATCATAATGATCCTCCTTCCATTTCTTAATCTGACTGGCAGAAAAGGTGCAGTATTGTCAAATATTACAGTCAGCAGTCTTGGTGTCAGAAGGGCTATTCTCCAGCAAATCCCAGTTGGCTGGCAGGATGCTGTGCATCATGCCATGGTGGGTGACTTGCCCCCAGGACAGGGTGCAGCAAAGAGCCTGCTGTTGGCAGTGTTTGCAAGGTGACTTGATGCCTTTTTGTTCTGTTTAAAGACAAACTGAAGTAAAATGGATACTTTTTGTGTGATTATTAGATGTACCCATTCCTGGTTTATTCCCCCAAGAAAACTAAATCCTGTGGTTTTGCTTTAGCGTATGCAAACCTTTGAAAACCTAGGTTAGAAAGAAATTCAAAATGCTTTGATAAGCTGCTGAAAATGCTGTGAGTAAAGCTAAATCAAGAAACAGCTTCTGTCTTCCAATTGGTTATATGAAGGTTCAAAGCTGAAATCCGAGGTCAGAAATCTTCCTTCTGTATCTGAGGGTTCTGGAAGGTTTAAATCAGTGGTAGGATCATAGAATGGCTTGGGTTGGAAGGGCCTTTAAAGATCATCTAATTCCAACCCCCCTGCATGGACAGGGAAATGTTCTACTAGATGATGCACATCATTGAGCAGGAAAGCTTTTTTTTTTTTTTAAAGGAAAAGTGTGTTAAATTATACTGTCACTGAGACAGTTTTGACCAGTGCCTTACTGTGAGTAAAAAATGTTAAAACCCGAATTCTGCTTTCTCCATAAAAAAGTGCACAGAAATCCCCTTCTGCTTTCATCCATGGAGGACAACACATGGTACCTGCACAGGGATGACCCCAGCTTAGAAAGGGTGCCATACACATGGATCACAGCTAAATGGGGCATTGATATCTAAAGTCAGGGCTGTTTTTTGTCTCTCTCCTGACACGGTTTTCTCCTACATGAAGCTGTAGAAGGTGATGCAAGCTGGAGCATATTCCTCTTACCACTTTCAAAGCACAGATTCACATTAGGTATGTGATAGCTACAGAGCAGTTTTCCATACAAGAAGATATTGGTCCAGCTTGCATGCAGACCAGAATGATTTCTGTGACCAGACTGCTCCTCAGTCTCAGCCTCCAGCAAGCTTAAAACCATGCAACATGAGAGCTGGTCTGTAAAGGTGATGATGAACATTTATGGTGCAATAAGGGTTCTTTCTTCAGCTTTGATTTTTCAGGGACTAGCTCAGCATTGTTCAACCAGCTCTGCAAGTCCTCAGAAGTGTGTCTCTTTCTGCTCCAAACCCAGATGAACTTACTTGACCCAGTTTTCACTGATTAACAGGGCACAGCAGGGAAGATGCACCCCTGAAGCATGGACATAGCCCACTCTTCCTGGGAGAAGGGAGAGCATCCCAGCTGATGAATGTCAGCTACCCCCCTGTGTTACTGCATGGATGGATGATGCACAGGAACGTACAATAATGTGCCTTTCCCTACAGCTTGTGTCTGTTCCTTTTCCCTTAAGGGATTCTACATACTAGACCTATTTCCTCAATACTTTTAAGTCATTTTATTGACCTGATACATTTGGCATGCAGAGGTGATACTACTGATCTGAGTCACTCCCGTGGGATGAGGTGATGTCACTAATGGCTTCCCTACATGCTGGGGCAGCAGCAGCTTTCCCCTGGAGAAGTGGGGACCCAGAGGTGGTGCAGCTGATCAAGGGGGGCTGCTCCTCCTCCCAGACCTCACTGCTGCAGGGGCTGTGTTCTCTATTGTTCATTAAATAGATTAACCCTATTTCTTCAGGCTTACTTTATGCTTTCTTTCCTGTACTGCCTGTGAGCAAATGCCAGTCTGGCTTTGCTGATTAATTGGGGCACAGATCAAGAAATTAAGGTTTCCTTCTAATGCTGCATGTGAACATCTCCATGGAAAATGTCCTCCCTGCCCTCTCTGCAGGGTGGGAGCCCACACCACACCCTTGGAGGAAGCCTTGGCCAGTGGGAGCTCCATGTGTCACATTGCTTTATGCCAGTGGGGTGTCTCTTTTTCCTTGGGGGTGTCCATGCTACCTCCTCCTGCCTATGCCTGCGTCCCTCTGCATCCTTCTGTGACCTTTCTGTACATCTGGGTTGTGGGAGCGAAGTGTTGGGCCAGTGGGCAGCCTCCTGCTCCTCCTGCTTCCCCTGTAAGGAAGCTGCCAAACCTGACAAAGCAAGGCCTGCTGGAGGCTGTGCCTGCTCTCTTTGCTTAGAGGCCATTCACACTGTGTGGCCTATATATTTTTTTATAGTTATGTCACCCCTGGCCCAAGTGCTGTTCACCTGGAGCAGGCAGGTTTGCTTCCAACACAACAATGTACTCATAGCCCTGCTAGAACTGGCACAGAGAGCATGCATCTGGGGACATGCCCAGGTGCTCAGAAAGACCACCAAAGCATTGTTTTGTTTATTTTTTAAACTTATATTATATTACATATTTTAAAAACTATTTTATATTTCTCCCAGCCCCTTCCCTATGGCCAGGAGCAATCCTTTCTGGTAGGCTGTGGCCCCAGCAGCAGGATCTGTGGAGGGACACCCCTGTCCTGGGGACCACAGAGCATTCAGGGGACCTTGTGACCAAGCAGTTGTTATTTGCTCTTGCAAAATTGCCAAAAGCAGGTATGAAGCTCTAATGTCATCATAAATTCAGCCTTTCTGGTTCTAGTAATTCTATATAAGTGTAATTATGTGTTGGTGTCTGAGCTAGATTGTATACACACCAGTGTATGGTCTCTTGCACAAATCAAATGTTGATGATGGATGACACTGATGAGCCACAAGTTTTCATAAAGAAATGGTCTTCACCAGGACTGATGATTATAGGACAGGGTGCTGGTGCTGTTGTGCTGTATGCTGTTTTGTTTTTTTTAACCATTTGTCCCCAGGGCATACAGCAACAGGACAAGGAGTAATGACTTTAAACTGCAAGAGGGTAGATTTGTATTAGATATTAGGAAGAAATTCTTCAGTGTGAGAGTGTTGAGACACTGGAACAGGTTGCCTAGGGAAGTTGTGGATGCTTCATTCCTGGAAGTGTTCAAGGCCAGGTTGGATGGGGCTTTGAGCAACCTGGTCTAGTGGGAGGTGTCCCTGTTCATGCAGAGGAGTTGGAACTGGATGATATTTAAGGTCCCTTCCAATCCAAACCATTCTGTGATTCTATGGGGGTCAGTCAAAAGGCAGATGACACTTTTGGCACCTCTGAGTTTCTCAGAAGTTTCCCATCACCATGAAGAGTAATTTAGCTCTGTGAGCATTGCCACCATTGCATCCCTCATGTTCAGCTGCTGTTTTCCACAGGTGCTTTCAAAGGAGAGGCTCACAGAAGATACAGTCACAGGGTGCAAGTCATCTACAAAATACCTGTACCCTCCCCAGGCTGTTCAGGAACCACCTGCTAGATTTTATCAGAACACTAAAGAAGCTGAAGCAACACTCGCTAGCCTTTAAACCTCAGATTTAAGTGGAGAAACATACTGGAAAGTCTGTGAAATTCAACATCTAGCTTTATAATAGAAACACCCACATACACTTGAGAGCAGTGGCACTTGCTTGTCTGAAGTCTTCAGATTTCTTATGCATGCTGTGACATTTCCCTCCCATTTAATGGCACTTATCCTACACCAGGATTGCCTTAGCTTGTTGCTGGGATGCTCTTCTGCCCAGCAGTTGCTACAGTTGAAAAAAACTTAATATTTTGTGGTGGGCAAAACTTGCCATTTGGGTATTATTTTTACCTTTTTGTTTGGTTTTTCCTAAATTCCAGCACCACTTTTCTCTCTCTCCCTCTTTTGTGTGTTACTTTTGGTGTAGTGTGAGCCCATCTGCATTTAGCTGGATGAGTGGGAACTGTGGGCACGCAAACAGTACGTGATCCCTTCTATTACATAATTAAATTGCCATAATGTATATGACTTAGGAATATGTCTGAACAAGTTGCTATGAATCATACATTTTTCATCCTGAAACTGCCCTATTTAGCTTTTGTTAATCATTTCACTGTTCCTACATTTTGAAGGAAAGCTTCCCTTTGCTTCAACTCCAGAAGCAAAAAGATGGAAAGGGTGAAGCACATTTCCATCTCAGTTATTCTAGTGACGTGTGAACATAAGGTAAATTACAACATGTGCAATTGAGATCAGAATCTGGCACAGCATCTCTGTGCCCCATGATAAGAAGTTTCTGCAGTCCCAACCTACAGAGTGATCAGTATCAGCAAGCAAGTAGATGGGTAATTGTTGGAGTTCAACATCTCAGATATTTTTTGGCACAGGTCTACAGGGCAAGTGGAAGCTTTTTAAAAAATTGGTCCTTAAATCTATTGTTTTCTTCTCTTACCAGTTGCCAATTATCAAAATAAACAACAAAATAAATCCTGTTCTGAACAAATCCTTATCTTTAGCAAAATCCTACTCTGAGCAAAATCTATCTTGTCTTTTTCAGAACCTCTGTCTGATCAGAGAGCATCTGCCAAAAACATGGGAGACATTTGGCAAAAGCAAAATGCAAGAAATCAGTGGTAAAGGAAAAAAAAACACCAAAGTCTGCTTATTTACTCTGTGTAAAACCTCTTTTTCACTTAATTTAATTTAGCTTTCACCATGCAGCTCAGAGCAGAGCTTGGTGCTTGAGTACTTGAGTTTTTTTCCCGGTCCAGTTTGGTTTTACATGAAGTAGACAGGGTAGCTGAAGTGGTGCATCTGGGCAGCAGAAACGTGCATGAACCAAAAGTAACATACACCACTGGATTAAAGAAACCCACCTGGTTAAGGAAGCCTCTGCTACAGAGCTGGGACCATTTGGGGGGGGCAGCAAGTGCTTACCTGGTGCCCTGGGCTTGCCACCGGTTCGGGCAGGGTGTCGTGTCTGGTGGCTGCCACCAGCCAGGAGATCACTGGGTGGGCTCAGCTGCCTCTTGAGTCTCTGGGGGGGAGGGGGAGGGTGTGTCTCACTGGTTCTCCCCCCAAAAGCCAGTACCAAGCCGCGTTTCAGGCGGATTTGGTGATTCAGACTCCTCCCTTTGTGTCTGTGCTCTTTCTGCTGTGTCCGCAGCACCGCGGCCGTATCTAGGGGACATCTCATTACCATGCAGAACTCTATGCTGAAAGAGCAATCAAACCTCTGCCATGTATTTTAGAGTCAGGCTTGCAAAATCACTGGTATAATGAAGGATCTGACTGCACAGCCCAGTCCTGCCCAGCGTAGGGGCAAGGTAGTGAACGCGTGTGTTTCGATGAGAATTTCGTCTTCTGCATCTTGCAAAACATCCAGAGCTGCCCGCATGGGTTCAGCCTCTTTTTTCCACATTGCAGCATGGAAGCTGCATGAAGTGAATAGCGAATAGTTTTCACAGTGACTGCCACGTTATTTCTCCTGGCACCACAAAGCAGAAAGAAGTAGCAGTTTGGGAGGGGAGGGGAGTCTTTGTCATGCAGATGGAAGCACTTGCATTCATTCAGGCAGAGGCTGTCCCAGCAGTCTGCGATCTCTCCGCCGCTTTACTTCTTTGATTAGAAGATTCACCAGTGTTTTTTCTATCCTCTTCTTAGTACAGACGTCTAGCATGAGCTTACATTTAATGCAGAGTCTACATCACGGTGCTAGTTATGAACAGTTTACTACAGAGCACAATTAGAAAGCTATGGGTGGTGTGAGGAGAGAGCCATCACCCGCTGGTTTCCGTGGCTATGCCACAGAATTTTCCCCTCTTGCACAGTGTAATTTGTGATGCCAGGGTTGTAGGACACCTCGTAAACATTAAGTACTAATGTAAGTCCTGACTTTTAGACTGTGTTTACTGGGTAAGAGAAGCAGTAAATTACCTTGCATAGCAGACTCAGACATATAAAACACTAATGGCAATAAGGCAGGGTTGCACCCACCCTGAGATAGTTAATTAAAGGAAATCCCTGCTGGAAGCTCATGATGGGAATGACCTTCTCCAACTACATAGAAGTAAGTGTGACCTGTATCTTGCCTCCCAGGGATTTTCCATTTTAACAGAGCTGTTTGGACATACGTGCTGCAAGATACTCTGACACCCAATAATTTTAGCCAAAGCTGAGAGAGGTCACCACTTCTGAACCCATCCAGCTCTAAGAAGCAAAATTTCAGAGACATTCAAGTATCCTAAATGTTGAGTACAAGGATAAGGGCTAAGTGCTAAGTGCTATTGAAAATCTGGCAGAATATGACCCTGCAGGGCAGTGGCACAAGCAGGAGGACAACCCCAGAGGTCAGTCCTGCTTTCCAGTCCCACATTTGGCCTGTGCACCAACTCTATCTTGTGTTTTCCCACTGCAATAGTGATTGCTTAGACATTTTCTCCACACAGTAACATCCTTTGAGAACTGTAACAGACTGAAAACACGGGAGCTTTTTCCAGGTTGTTTCTTCTGTATGGCTTTTCCAATGCATTTATAAAACAAGCCCAATGTATACAAAGTCACAGAATGTTGCCTAATCCACTTTTTTCCTGGGAAATTAATGAATTTCTACTTGTCACTTCAAGTTTTTTCTATCTATACTAGTCACTTCAAGTTATCCCTCAGTTTAGAGCAAGAAGTACTGAGCAAAGAAGTAATGCTTTACTTTTTGCAGAGACGAAGAAGCACTCAACAGTGTCACATTATCTTTATTACAGTGCAAACACTATGTAACTCTCTTCAGAGGAGGATGCTTCTGCATTTATCTGGATCTTTGCAGCTTCTGATCAGTTCAGGGAGCGAATAAATGAGAAGGCACAGAAACTAAGATCCATGATCCTCCCTACCATGTATTTTTCATTTTTTGAGGGCCTACTGAAAATAGAGTTAAACAAGATGTGCAAGTAGGTGCACTTGATAAATTATGGCACCAGTTTAAATGCCATATCCTAGAGTCAGATGATTGCTCTCAAATGTAGCACCTTGCTTTTGTAGACTGCAGCAGCAGAGTAACCAAACAACCAGCCAAGGATGACATTAGAAAACCGGTCCAGATCATTGCCAGCTCCAAAACTCTTCTCAGAAAACTGAAGTCAAAATTATGCTTATTCAGAAGGCATTTGTAGTCAACATTTCTTTCCAGGCAAATGTTTCTTTAATTATTTTAAAACACGTCTTTCTATTTTTGTCACTGCTGATAAACCAAACCAAATCAATTTGTGTGTTAAATTAAAGAACTTCCCATCGAATCAAATTAGTTTTTATTGACACTCTCATCTTTTACTTCCAGTACAGCTAAAACACCTGCCTTGTGTACACAAGATAATAGTTCCTTTTGCTTAACATGCACAGATGTCCTGGAATGCAAGAGGATAAGAATTTGGGGGAACTAACATGTTCAACTGACAGTTCTGTTACTGGGTGTTTGTGCTTGAGTCTGGTTGGTTTGTGTTTTGCTTTATTTTTTAATAATGTAAAGAAAAGTAACCCAGGAGAACATTATTTTGTATTAAAGTTGGGAGATTTAATCCAAACCTTGTGAAATGCAGAGCTTTTTCCTCTGTATTGGGTGAGCTTTGGACCAAGTTCCAGGCCATTTGCTGCAGAGGGCATCTTTCTTTGGAGGTACTGGTACCTGCTGTGTGATGGTGCAGAGGGCTGAAGGGGGTGGGCAGCAGAGCCCCACTGGTGCTCCAGGGCTCCTACCCTAAGGGTGTGGGCATCCTTGGCTGGCATCAGGCAGCAGATCTGAGAACTAAACAAATGGATGGTTGTCCATGTGGTTTCAAGGCATGCAAATGTTTAAATAAACTAATTTGCTTACTTACAATTGTCTTGCTAACATTCATAAACAGTCTTTAAAAACAATTTTGATTTTGTGCTCCTGAAAAGCAGTCCTGGTAGCTGAAGTTATTGCTCCTGCTTCAGGGAACGATCAGCAAAACCCTTCCCTGTGCACTGCTGACAGCCTGCCTCATCTCTGGCCAGCAGGAGAACTGCCTTTGAAGTATCAGGATGAGTTATTTGGAAAGAGTGTGGGACTCCTCAGAGTCTCATCTCACCCGAGGCTTATTGCACAGGCAGTGGACTGGAACGGTTGTTAACGCTGACTGAATGTACTGGGATTGGTGTGGCTGATCTGCAGGCTCTGAGCCTTGTTTGCACCACGCTGGGATGTTCAGGTCCTTGCTATGTGCTATGCTACCCTCTCTAAAGTCAAGCCTGTTACCTAGAAACAGAAATTTATTAAATCTAAAGCTGGTTTAGCTGAAGAAAGTCTTTCACTCCCCAGACTGTGAAGATCTCTCATATGGCACATTCAGTTCATAACGGGTTGTCTTCTGCAGACTATGCACTTGCAAGCAAGCACTAGATCCACAGCTTTCACCCTTCTCCAAAGTGCAGACCCTAAAATAGGCTTAGAAGTAGTTGTTAACCAATACAGGAATGTCAGATGTGGGTATGGCTTAGTTCTGCCTCTAATCAGACACTGGACTTCTCGTGAAATGTGTCCAAGGACAAAGATGCTCTTGTTTGAGTCACCTGCAGGTTGCAAATCTGGGAGTTTCATGTGGACAAACGGGAGTCAATTTTCAGAGAAACTTTTACATGTGATCTCATTTCTGGACAGCATTAAAAAAATTCTCTGTGCATCTCTTCTGAAGTGCCATTTTCCCCTCTACAGTGGTGCAAAGCCCTTCCCTGTGCTCCATCTGAGGCTGAGGGGCTGGACTCCCTTTTCTAGCACTGCAGTTATTTTATCTGCTCAGTGAGTGAGGGATATCTGCCTCTCCCTGCTTATTGGAGAGCAGGAAATGTGCATGATTCTGGAGACAGAGCTGGCCTCAGAGCTCCAGCCAGCTGGCCTGTAAGCAGGGAGCCCTCCTATACCCACTCCTGAGAAGAGCTCTTGGGCTCTCTCTCCCCTGCACTCGCTGGGGAAGGGAGGGCACCTGTGAGCCTGCACTGTGATGCTCAGGGAGCTGAATTCCCTCAGGGTCTGTATTTTGAGGTGGCTGGCAGTGGTATCTAAGGAGATGCAAACTGTGATTAAATTTTGTGTCTGACGCTGGGAAATAATGCCAGTGTACCAAACTGAAAGCAAAGTGTCCCTTTCCTGGGACACTCCAGCTGCAATTATCTTTGGGACTGCAGAAAGGGAAGAAAAAGCATGTTGTTGTTGTTGTTGTTGTTGTTGCTTTTTTTCTTTAATGGATGTCCTCTATTGAAGGACATCATCGCAACAGTAATTTGGCAGTGGAGGTGAGTTGAAGCTGAAAGACCAGATGCTCAGGTGGTGTAAAATGGCATTAGCTTAATGGAAATCAGTGGAGTTTCATTGCTTTACCCTTTACAATCTGATTCATAAGCCCTAACACCTTGTTTCTAACTGCTAAAACGTCTTCTCTTAAATAATACTTGCAGGATGATATAAAAAAACCCTTTCACTAGATCAAGCAAACAGAAAATTAAAACCTTTTAAATCAACAGATTTAACTGACTCACCTTATTTTAGTCCTTGGGTAGTTTGCTTATAGGAAATGAGATGACATGAAACTGGGGGAAGGGACTATAAATAAAAACCCAGCTGGATCACATAACCAGATAAAAACCAACACAAAAGCTAAATGCTTTTATTTTAAAAAGTAATTATATGATGCAAACTCTTCTCTTTTGTTGATACGGCAGCCCTGGGATAAAAGTTTACCTAATGCACTGTGTTTTTTTTCCGTACCATATCTGTTACATCCCATCAGTGCTGTGAGGTCCTTCCTATTCCCTTACCCACCTGGTTCAACTGCAGTCAGTGGCTGATGGGGCAGCAGTGGAAGATCTCCAAGCCTGGCAGAGCTGTGCCTTGTGCCTTGCTTGCTGCTGATCCCTTACCCAATGGCCACAGCATTTCATTTGGTCTCATCGTCATGGAGTTTGGCGCTCCTGTACATTTTTTCCTCAGTGACATTAGAGGACTGGCTGTGATGGTCCTTAGCACTGCCTTTATCATAGGTAGAAAATCCCATCACATATAACAAGCCAGCCTCAGACTCTGTGTTGTCTCCCTAGGCACAGTGCTGCTTGCATGTCTCATCACCTTACCCCCAGATGATCCTCACCTTCAGGATATCTTCGTTGGGGTATGATGCTGTGCCAGACCACTCCTTCAAAATGCATATGGCAGCACATTGAAAACACACAACAGAAAGAGATTAATCGATTTCATACCCCATTTTTTCCTAAGAATCTAATAGGCAAAGCTATACTTGAGGGTCCCAGCATGCCTTGCACAATTTGGTGTGGATGTAACAACACAAACAGTAATCGCACAAGTGCAGACAACTGCTTCTGGACCAGGTGATGCCCAGAGGCCCCTTTCAGTCTCAAACACTCTGGGAACCTGTGCTTAGAGTCTGGTGCCATGCAGTTGCAGAAATGCAATCACAACCTCCATTTAGCAAGCACTCCTGGAGGATTTGATCCTCCATCAGGATAAATAAAGGGGCTGTGCTGAGGAGGGGTCAAGTGGGCTCCCAGTCTGTGATGGTGCCGCACTGCCCTGGTCTGAGATATCTGGGACAGTTTTTTCCCCTCCCTATGTATGGATGATGTCATTGCAATCACCATGAGATCATCTTCTGGGAGAGTTGCTGACATGGAGGGGAAGGAGGAGTGAGGCTTCCTCGTGCCACACCTGCCCAGGCGGGTTTGCTGCCGGCAAATCTTGGGAGCGCTGACGCGGAGTGAAAATGTCAGCAGCCCTCAGACAAACCCGATACAGCAGTTTCTACACTTCACCACCCTGAAAGCAAAGTTCAAAAAGGAACTGAAATACCAGAGGATGAAACGATAAAGGTGGAGCAAACTGATTTTTAATATTTTCAGATTTATTTCTATGGTATTTTTAATTGAAGACCAAGCAACTAACTAACTAAATAAGAGTTCACATAATTGCTGAACAATAATTAAAAAATCTTGGCTCTTGGCCTTAGTAAACCATCTGTTTTATACCTAGCAGGAGTTTGCACCTAAGTAATTTTTTTTCCTTTTTCCTTTTTATTTTTTTCTTTTTTTTTTTTTCTTGTCTGCTTGTTGTATGAGTTATTCCTTGCCCTGGATTTCTTCCATCTCTGCCTCTTGTGAGGCTGAGCCAGTTGCATATGTCAGGTTTCAGCAGGCAGCAGGCGGCCTGCCCAAGTAGCAGATTTAATGAAAATTCTCTCTTTTCCCATTCAAGCGAGCCAGTTATCATCCCATGTGCACACAGGAAAGGTGTGATGGTCTCCCAGGCCAAGAGCTGCCTCATCAGTGACAGACCCCTGGTGAAGGGCTGCCAGGCACAGTAGTGTGTTCATGAGTTCCTCATCCTGCTTGAGTCCTGAGAATTTACTGTGTTTGCTGACATATTTTAAAATGTCCCCTTTGTTTCCATTTCCTACTCAATATACTACCTTTGTTGTTTCACAAAATGAGGCAAGCTATTGGTATCACAGCTGAACTGTAAACTGCACATATGTATATGTATGTGTCTAACTGAAACACCACAAACCTCAGATTTCTTCTTTTGGGAGATTTTTCTGATTTTTCTCTTCCCCATAACTGCCTCAATCCTGCAGAGCAAGGGTTTCTTCTTCAGGAATTCAGGAGGTGAGGCTCAAAATCCATTGCATTGAACTGATTAATTTTAGCATGCTGTGTTCCTACACTGTTCACCTTCCTTCAGATTTTAAGAGAGCAGATCAGGAGCTGTTGTAATAAAGATGTCCTTGGCACCATAGTAGCCCTTTCCACATGGGGTGTTCCCTGCTGGAAGAGGAGGAATTACCTCCCTCGTTGTAGACCCCCTGGGACAGGGAGAAAGTCACAGGACAATAAGGATACAAAAGGAGTGTGTGAGGGTTTTATTTTTTTAATGTCATTATTTGTGAAGATGAATGGTTAGCAATACTAAAGGCCCATATGTGCTCTGTTTGCAGGCACAGGGCAGTGGGATACTGGTCAGGAAGCCAGAACTGCTGGGAGATGGGATGGTGACCCATGGTGTCCTTTTGCCCAGGCTCCCCAGTCCCAAGGGTGTTTATAGCACTGCAGACATCCCTTGCCCTGTCCACCAGCAGTTTTCAAGCAACGTGGGGCACATGAGAGGGACAGCAAAGCCAGGAGCTTACCAGCTTGATTACATAGATGAACTCCAGTCTCATCTCTCCCATTCAACAAGGTATTGCACCATTCGTCTAAAGAATTCTAATCCAAATCTTTACTGTTATTGCAGTTACAAAACTTCCCTAAAGTAAGACTGAATAAAGCTGTGTCACTGTGATCTAGTTTAAAGTGGAATTATTATTTCTGGGTGAAGTGTTGACACAAGGGTGGTGGCATTCCCTGTGGCAGCTTGACACAGAGTGACAACAAGATGAGTGCTGTCTAGCTCAGTCCCACTATAACATTTCAAATTCTTTTAGCCCAATTGAAAACATTAGGCACTGGAGGCACAGCCCAGCCATAATCCAGTCCAGCTGTAGCAAAGCTCAGCCAGAAGGCTCATAAAACTGCAGTTCAGAGGTCAGAAGGACCCATCAGAAATAAATTAAGGGTATAAGAAGAGGGAGGTATAAGAGTAAAAAAAGGAAAAGTAAGTAATGGAATTTTGCAAACTGCAAGACTGATTTCTATGTTCCATCACACCTTCAAGTCAGGCAAAGATGCTGTGGCACTACCAGGAGGAGCCTTTGTAGAGCAAGAAGCTCAAGCCCTGTTGGACAGGGTCACCCACAGCAGGTCACTTAGGACTGTGACCAGCTGTGTTCTGAATATATGCATGGATGGAGACTCCATAAGCCCTCTGGTCAACCTGTTCCACTGTTCAACCACCCTTACAGTAAAAAAATGTATTTAACTTATTTTTAAAATGATTTTCTGTATCTATGTTTGTGTACATTTGCTCTGGTCCTGTCACTGAGAAGAAACTGGCTTCATCCACTTGACTGCTTCCCCTTCAGGTATGGAAAGACATTGAGAAGATCCTGCTAAGCCTTCTTGTTTCCAGGCTGAACAATCCCACCTCTCTCAGCTGCTTCTCTTGTGGTAGATACTGCAGGTCCTTCATCACCTGGGAGGTCCTCACTGGACTTTCTCCAGCATGTCCACATCTCCCTTATACTGAGGAGATTCTCAGCTTCCAGATTTTTTTCCAGCCTAGTTTTTGCCTCACAAATCCTCTACATGTTGTCAAACAATAAATAGCCATTGCTCAATCAGTTTTTGAAAGCCTTATTTCACAGGCAAGTCTATTTTAGCCTTAAATCTAACTTCTGCATGACAGTGGAAAGGTGTCTGGGTAGTGGCAGCACTGGGATACACAGGTTGAGTTGACTGCATGGCTGTACAGAAATAACCAAAGCTCCAATAGTGCATTCAAGGGAATGGAGGCCATTTGGAAACCAGTATAATTAGCACAGAGCAGAGAATATTCTTTTCCCTGGCCACATGCTTCACCACACTAACCCATTTTACTTATCCTTGAATAGACTTTGCGCAGCTACAGATGTGCTTGATATTAAAACCATTTGGCCAGGGGCTGAGTAAATACATTTCCCTGAGAATTTTTTCATTCCCCAAGATAATCCATTGCTCATGCTGCAGGAAAAATTGCCCAGCTCATACAGTGTGATTTTTGCTTTCTGAGCATCCGACTGCCAATTTGTTCATGTGTTTCAGTGTGGCCAAGCAGCAATTTCCTGCAAGCTGTAAGATCAATGTCTGTCTCCTGAAGTATTTATGATGCCTTTTTCCTACAGCTGCATTAGCGAGAAGTTAGTTTGTAGAAACAGCAATTGGAAGTGAACAAAGTGTTTTGTGTGTCATCTAGGCATGAAAAGCTGGAAGTGGGATAAGACCTAAACATTGCATACCTGTCCAAGCTGTATGAGCTCTCTCCTATTGCAAAACAAAACACCAGTGACTGTGTGGTTGCTCCAAGCTCAGCCTTACCAGGCTGTTGCACAGCAGAGCTGTTGCACAGCAGAGCCCCAGCACTGCTCTCTTTGGTGAACACCACCCCAGCTTTTTCATCAGGATCAACCAGGATCAAAGTCAGACTTTTTGACAGACCCTTAAAACAACATGCATGTAATTACTTCAATATTTACTCTAGCGTTTTTTCCCCAGCACATAAGGTAGATAATGTCTGTACCTAGTAAAAACATTTGGATTTAAAGAATAGGCTCAAGGCACTTGTGAGCTTGTGTGTACAAAAGAGAAGGCTTGTTGCTGAAAAATATTGCTGCCACAATACAGAAGAGTGGCACTAAACTGTAGCCAGCTCCAACAGAAAAGGATCGTGCTGCACAGTCCTCAGGGTAAGGAGGGATGAAAGGACTCAGTCTCACTCCATTATATGGTTTCATATAAGCAATCAAGCATCTTTGCAAGGAGAAGTGTCCTGTCAAGTCTTTTCTGTGGAAATCTGTAATCTCTCAATTCTAACCTTTGTGACAGAAAGAATTCAACTGACTTCAGTATTCCATTTCTTTAAAATAAAGATGTGGTTGCACTATGCCAGTTAAATGCTTGATCTTTTGCAAATGCATTGGGAATATTAAAACCTGGTAAAAAAATACTGGCTTAAGATTGTATATTTATCTAGCACCTAGTACAGAATGATCTGAGCGGGTCACTGGGAGCCCAAGGTTCCATACAAGTCGTGAGCTCTTATAAATGTACTGTTTATGCAGTGTAAATGATATTGAGATAGCAGCTCCTTGGTACAGCCACTTATTTTAAGGTTTTGGGGTTTTTTTTCTGCCAATTATATCACTGTAGTTAAAATAACTAAACATTTTGAAACTTAGGCCAAGCTTCAGAGTTGTAAATTAAAATTAAGTTTGATGGGAACTTCAATGAAGTAAAATGATAAGCAGTTACTATTATGAATAAAATAAGAATATTTGTTCAAATTTGGCTTGGTACAGGATCCAAATAAAGGCTCCAGAATATGTGTTTGGGCCCAAATTCTTGTTTCCTTCATTGTTTTCCATTCTGTCATACTTCCACTGAACTAAGTGAGTATCCAAGCAATGCCCTTGTGTCATTTTGAACTTTCCAGCTGCCACTGGCACCACTTTACGTAGTACAAAGCAATTTGTTTCCATTATAAAAGGACACTAAGATGATGTAGCTGAAATTATTTTGTGCCCTAAATCTACATGATTTGTTGCTCTTGAGCAATTGTGCTCAGCTTCCATTACCACAGTCCAACACCAGCAGCCCATTTCATCTTCACAGACCTGTCACATCCAGTATTTTTTACAGCACTGTTATAACTTCATTTCAGAAAGCTACTGTGACAGAGACAGGGCTGCATTAGATTCAGTGTCAATAACAATCTGATCTGCCTCTCAGAAATTTCATTAGACAAAAATAAATTAAAAAGTGACACAGAGCATAAGTATTTCAAAACCATCGAGAAATTAAACCCTTCATCAAAGTAGTGCAATTCTTGTGGATGTCCCAGCAGAAGCACCCATGGCCACTGATGCCTCCTCAGCAGTGATGTGACCATTGCTGGTCCCATCCTCTCTGGTCTTATCAGCTTCCAGGAAAACCTTTGTTTTCAGACCCACATTCTCTAGAGTAACTTGTATCCCTGTCAAGGTGTCTGCTTCTCATGTGATTGGGCAAACTCTGGTTTAAAACAGCAAGAGATTAAAAAACAAGAAAAGCAGCAGCATTGAGTAAAAGGGATGAGGGATGCAGGCTTTGCTGGGAGGAGTCTCTGTGCCCAGAACAGTGGAAGTGCTGCTGCTGTTTTCTATGGGTCTGGAAGTACTGGAAGGGGCTGAGACAAATGTATTCAGCTTCTCTGTGCTTTCTTTAGCATAGTGCATTTTTCCTACTGCCTCCCTGATCACTAGACAACTCTTTTGCTTTTCTGAACCACATTCAGTGCTCATGGTGCATTGCACTGCTTGTCCAGAAGCCACTTCTTCTAAGACTCAGTTCTTCTTAAGAAGAAGGTCTACCTTGCTTGGGTCAGACCAACTTTGTATTTTAGTGCCTTTAAAAACCTTGCTTTTAAATAGTTTCAGTTTGCTATATGTTCCAGATCTTTCTGTCCTCCCAACATTTGATGCATATGAAATTTTGCCAACAGTGTTTTTTTGCCTTATAGATAATGGATAAAAATTCTGGAGAGGTACCAAGCTCCTGCTGATCTTTCAAAGATGCTGTAGATAACAAATCTGTTTGATGAACAAAATACTTTTGAGTTGTTTATTAGTCACTTCTTAATCTACTTAATGCTTCATTAATAGTGTATATTGATAATTTCTAATCAAAATGACAATATGGTGCTCAGAAAAAAAACCTTGATGAAATCTGTTATGGCTTTGCAGTTGTAAATCAAACACATAGCCTCCTCAAAGAGTGAAATTTTCTCTTTGGAAGCCTTATCTTCCTTAATTATATTTCTACTCTTGTCCTTCATCAGTTTTTTCACTTTTTTTTTTTTCCTGATGCAAAAACTCACTGTCGTTCAGCTAATCTGATATTTTTGAATATGCTACTGTGAAGTCTTCTAGACTTCACAACCTGCTTAGGAAGCTGAGGTTTGTTCAACAGCACCAGCAAAGGGAACATCTCAATGTTTTATTGTGATTCATCCTACCAGCGACGGCATTTTCTTCTAAGAATTTAGTTTTCTTTATAAATTTCCTACATTTTAAAATAATGGATTTTGATTCCATGTAAGGCATGAAATAGGTCAGAGCAAACATCTAACTGATGTCTTCCTTACATTGTGTACTGACATTTAAAGGGCATTTCAGCTGTGCTCATGTAATGACACAGCATTGGCGACAGCACTCATGGGACAGGAGAGTCCTTGGGGATGCTACACAGCCTCACACCAGCACAGCAGACCAGACCCTCCTCACATAGCTTTTACCATCAGTGGGGTCCACCCAAGTCAATGTTTCTCAAACTTCTTCAATGTACAACCTTGTTTTTGGCTCATTCATCTAGATACAGCTCCCCTGAGCATAGACCCCAAGGTTAACAGCCAACCTCATCGTGTTTCTCTGCAGAGCCAGTCCATATTTAGTGGATCACTTCCTTTTAAAGTTAGTGACCTTAGTAAATGCAGAACTCGTGTTGACACACCAATGACACTCCACGCTCCTGCCTAACACCCACTCACCTCAGATGAGGCAGCAGCAGTTTGGTTTCTCCTCAACACAGAGTAAGAAATACCTTTTGTTTCTCTGTGATGTGTCTATACTGCTGATTACCTTCAACTGCTAGCAGGTGCTCAGCACACCCATGCTGAGGATGAAGTGTGTGTACCTGCAGAAAGCAAAGGTCTGGGTGACTGTCCTTCCTCTGTAGAGATGTGTGACGTGCACCTTGCAGACAAACCCTGGCAAGCGGATGGCATGTCCAAGACCCATCCTGGGAAGTGTGGCTCATAGCTCACTTTTGCACCAGTCTGGGCATCACATCATAAAGGAAACCCATGAAAAAGTGTTTGCATAGTAGCTGTCAGCAGGGATTTTTGCTGGCTGTAGCCAAGCACTCCCTGGCTGGCCTGTGGTAATTTGGCTGAGAGTGAGAAGGAATACACAGGAGAGAACAACAGACTTATTTACAAGTTCAAGTTCAAGTACCAAAAAAGTCTTTTTTTTGTTTGTTTGTTTCCCAACATATAACAAAAAAATCTTATTGTTTTCATATTTCACAATTAATAATTTATATAATTGGATTTTGTTTAGTTTTGTTAACTTCATTCTCTACTACCTTAAGCAAACTGCAGACACTACACACTATTAACTTTTAAATTAAGTTCCCTGCCAGCCAGAAAGCATTGAGCAACTCTGCACTGCTGAGCCTGGGTAGTTCATTGGTCAGCGGGTTGTCTCTGCCCATGTCGGGAAGGAGAAATAAACATTGTGCAGGACATGGGCTGCTGCAGATCAAAAGATGTCATGATGAGCAATAGGATCATAATTTTTTACTGTTGCCATAGAAATCCTCTTTTTTAAGAAGCAGCAGTTCCTTTTGTGACCTGTGTTGGCATACCCTGATGTAATTTAGTCCTCTGTGAGCTTGACTTACATTTCTACTACATTTCCTTGCTGCATCCTCACACCTCTGGCAGGACTGCAGAATGAGATTTAGAACCACAAAGAAGTTAAAGCACACAAAAAATAGGATGACTGAAAGTGGTTGCTTAGGGAAGAACATATAAATATGAAAGATATAGGAGAACTTCCCCATGAGGCTTGTCCAAGTAACTCCTGAGTAAAATATTATATCTTTGTGATAAATAATCCTTGATATATGCTGTCTTCTATCAATATTTCCCATGCACTGTTTGAACACATCAGATTTGTGACATCCACCAATACAATGTGTCAGCGAGTTTCCCTGGTCTAATGACACACTGTGTGCACTTCTTGTTTTCAAACCTGCCACTAGAAAGTTTTAGGTGAAGTCCTCTAGCTTTTTTTTTTAATTATGAGGCATTAAATAATTACTCCCTGTTAGCTTTCCCTATGTGTCTCATGATTTTATAAACCATAAAATATATTTCTCAAAGTCCTTTCTTCCTTAGGTGGAAGACTCCTTACCTCTGTCAGGTTGTTCCCTACATAGGAAAACCATTCTTGCCTCCTCTCTTTTTGTACTTTCTAGTGTTACCATGTTGCTTTGGAAAGAGATGCCACTGATGCACAGAGATTTATGCTAAGATGCAGGCATATCATGATTATAATATTCTATGGTTTGTTCTCAGTTTATTTTCTAACAGTTTTTCTAACCAAATCTAGTTAGAAAAAATCTAAAACTAAATCTCAGTTTATTTGCTAACAATCTAACTAAATTTTCTGTTCCTCACATTTCCAGATCATTTATGAAGCTGTTGTCCTATGATACATATGATACATATGACTCGTAAGACTTGTGGGACTTCACTGGTAATCTTCTATGTCCAAGAACACTGTCTGCCTATTCCTACCTCATTTTCTTGCATCTTTTAAAGGTGATTTACTGATGCAAGGCCCTTCCTTTTCAGCAAGTTTACAAGGAGACTAGCTTGCAGACTTACCCAGGGCAAGTGAGTATTGTTGGTGAGCATGAGACAAAACGTATCTTCTCTGCTCTCCACGGTAATATCCATGGGTATTACTCACACACTACATAGGCCATGCTTCCTGCAGCAGAATATCTTCATGGGCTGAAAGACACCTCAAGAGACTGGGCATTTGGCTGTTGAAACACAGAGGGATAACCACGAGATGTTTGGGCCTGCTTGCTGCAACTCTTCTGGCCCCATTCTTGAAGACCTGTCCTAATCTAAGGACAGCTGGCAGAAGAAGACTTGAATGTACATTTAGCTCTTGCAGGCTGATTCCTGAGTTTGCGTTTGAACAACAAAGGAGCAGATGCCTCTGAAATCCCTGGGACAGTGATCTTTGCTGTGCTGGCAGTGCTGTACCCCATGCTGCTTTTGCAAGGAGAGGGGGAAAATCTCATGAGGAGAGGTTAAAGATGTTGCTGAAGGGAGCTTTGGGGTGATAGCAGAAGAGCAAATGAAAGAGGCAAATGAGAGATGCCACCTGTGTCCATGCCCTTGCTGATATATGCCAGCAATGATGTGAGCCAGCATTAACTCACAGTTGCAGAAGCACTTATCAACAAGGCTCCTAGTTTTTTTGTTTGTTTATTTGTTTTCTCCAGGGCTGCCTGGGACTGAGAGAAAAGTGTGTGTCCACACAGGATCACTGCCCTGCCAGGAGCCTGTGTGTTGGCTTCTAGTGACAGTACAGAGAGAAGCAAGTTTTCACTGTATTTCCATTTGAAGCCAAAATTGGAGAGGTTAAGAGCATTTTTCTTTACACAGGCTGATGCACACTGTGCTGCCTTTATGATCTCTTAAGAATGTGGAAAAGCTGTCTCATACAAATACCTCTTGTTAATAAACATAATAGTTCACTTTCAGTGAACAGTGAATAGTTCAGAGGTCTTTAAATAGGTAATTCCATTATGTGGTGCTGGTAATGAATCATACTCGCTTGTGAAATCCTATTTGCCTATACAACACTTTATGTTCCAGCCAGCATCACATTCTGGTGTAAGCAATTTGCTAATGACCATTAATACAGAAATAAAGCCATCATTGGTAAGAGAAACCGTCATGATTTTTTTCCTGCAATAATAATATTGTTTAATCAATATAATAATGCAATGAATACCAAATGCTTCATTTGGTGTTAATCTGCAGGACTGCTGTTCCTGCGGTGAGCATTGGGCTATCTTTGCTTAGCTGCACTGAGATTGCAATGCAATAGATAAACTTCTGCTCCAGCTGCTGGGTCTGGGGCACACCTATGGCTGGGCTGTGTCTTGTTGGAGTCAGGGACTTTCTGCTCCAGACCTGATCTGCCACTGCAGAGCTGGACCCAAGCAGGGTCAAAGCTAAGGAATGTGCTACAGAAACCAGTTATTATTGTAACTTTCCTTCCATAGGGCTGCTCAAACCTGTTTGAGAATAAAAACTTGTAACCTGTGTGTCTCATAAGAAGTGCACATTCATAAGGAAGAGAAGGGTTTCACTTCTAATTATACTTCATGGTGAAATGAGAACTTGAGACTTCATGGCTGGATGGGCCTTGTGATACCCAGTCTCAATTTGGAAAGTTTTCCCTGCAATCATGAAGAATAGAAAACTCATTAAAAAAGAAAAAAGTGGAAAGCATAAATGCTGTCCAACCTGAACAGAATACAAATAAGCTGTGCAGGCTGTGCTGATCCATACCTCGCTGTTTAGTAGGTCTGGTATTCATAAAGGCACACAGTGAAGGTGGGCCCTGAGGTGAAGCTGATTTCCTGAAGCCTGGGGAGGCAGATCAGAGCAACCCAGCTCACATGGGCATGTTGGTTTTAGAGACCACCAGACATAACTGGTGGCCCACAACTCACTGCACCCATGACATTTGCCCCACAATTTCCCTTCTTCTCTTCTCCTAGGTCCCCTCATGCTCATTACCTCTGCCATCTGTAACACAGAGGCACACTGAAACATCTCCAATGTCTCCTACATGACCCCAAACTTGCACCCCTGGAGCCCTCCATGTCCCCAACCACCCACGACTACAACAGCCATCCTCCATCACTCTTCAGACAAGACAACATCCAGCTTACCACTTGCTTGTCCCTTGGCCTGGACAAAATGAAACAGGGACAGCTTGGACACTGTCCAGCAGTACATATGTGCCACTCGGCCAGACAAATGGTATGTGTATTTTCACTGGCCAGGAGCCTGACTTCAGGTCCCTGCAGCCTGATGGGGCTCTTGGCTGCTCCTTGTGGCTTCTGGAGGGGCTACACAGCTCCCACCCACCCTCAGCATCTGCAGGGCTAAGTTGCCTCAGGGACCACATGTTGCACAGATTTTGTCCTAGTTTCTCCCACTGATGCTGCCTATTTGCTATCAGGGAGTGGGCTGGACTTGGTCAGAAGTTTGTTTTGGACACTGGTAGTCCTTCTGCCAGGGGGAGGGAGAAAATTTAATTTTTAAGAGTCACAGTTGATATATAACCTTTAAGATGTATGCTAAGAAATTAAATGAGTTTTTGTAATGTACCACTGACAAATCTAAATGCTTTCCAGTAGAAAACAGACCTGCTGAGACAGTACAGATTCTTCTCCCCACTCCTAGCTCATTGTTCCAAAGACTTAAAAAAAATGTGGTATTTTTTCTTACCCCCTTAACATAGCCTACTAATTCTACATATGATACTGAGACAACCTGTTTTTTAGTGGGGGAATGCATCAAGGAATGGGTCATCTTTTGTGAACTTCACTGAACATTGAACATCTTTTCTATTCCATCTTATTTTCAAGTAACTATCCACAATAAAACAAGAGGAGGGAACTGACCCATAAGCAACCCCTGAGTCACCTGGTAAAGCTTTTCACAAGACAACAGCAGATCCTTAGCATGGAGGCTTTGGAAACTGCTTTAGAAATGGTGCTTCCCTGACGTCAAGCCAGTACCTACATCTCTGAAACCAGGGGCTTCAGTGCAAGCTGTGACAGAGCCAGCACACAGGGGCTCTGACATGAGCTTCAGAAGATGCTCTGTTGTCAGGCAAGTGCAGGGATCTTTGACCAAGCTAAAGGTCAGGGAAGTAGAAAAATAAAAAGCTTTCATTTGTATTAAAGCACAGTCAGTGACAAAGACAAACCTGCAGTTCACACCCTCCAAAGGATAACATTATATAAATATTTTTCATCAAGTATGTCTTCAGCAAAAGTACTTTGGATTTGACAGCTGATCTCATTTAAAGCAAACTAGATTTCCTCCTGCAGGATGGTTTGTGTTTTTTAGTATTCAGTATATTATTCAAGGGAGGAAGGTTTGTCTGATGACACTGCTGTGGTGTCGAGGGAGCAAGATGTGAAGCATACATAATGTTTGCAGACTGGAGAAGGATGGCTGTGCAGAAGTGTGTTCTGCAGACTGAGAGGTGCCATGCTTCCAAATGGTGGCAAACATAGGATTTATTGCTCCGACCTTCACTTCTTGGTGCACGAGTAACCATGAAGGTCATAACAGCAAGTGGGTGAACTGTTTTTCTGCAGGGAGAACACCACAGATATTGTGCCAAGCAGCAGCCTCAGGGGAAAGTGCCAGGGCTAAACACTCCCCAGCATGGGGTGGTTTTCTCATGAGCTGGTCTGAGCAGATGAAATTATTTCCCATATCCAAAATTTCTCTTGAATTTTCTGAGGTCAAAGTGGCTATTGCCTCTCTATCCCTAACTAAAACAAGCAGCCAGTTAATTCAGGCTCTTATGTTCAGCTTTAGCTTTTCACATCCTGTCTTGGAAACTGCATTGGTAATATCTAAAAGGTCCAAGATTTCAATTTCTTTGTGACAAGCTATTTTTTATTTTAAACACACGAAGACCTTTGTGCATGAAAAATTTGCTCAGCAACTACCAAGCAGTTCTGAGAAAACTATTTTCAAAGTAAAGCTATAGAGCAAGTGGGTGTAAATATTCCTATAGCTGCCTTTTTTCTGAAAGTAAATGCTATTAACTCATGGCCAGCACTGTGTTATATGTTGGGAATGAATTCATGCCAAGTGCTACTTTGCCTCTGACTTTGGTGTTACCAGCCACTGTCAGACACCAGATTAAATGGCTCATTGGTTTGCTTTAGAAAAGCAGTGTTGGTGTTCTTCCACAGCTTTTGGTGAATACCTCACACAACAAGATCTCTGGCAATTCACTGTCTTCAAGAAGTATCCTAGTTTGTCCTGCTTTGTAAGCTCTAATATTTCAAAGGAGGGGTCAGAAATGATGCTATTGATTTGGTTTTATTCAGAGAAAGGATCACAAGAAAATACAGCTTGAAGGGATCCTTGGGGACGCTTTTGTGGTCCACCATCCTGCTTCAAGACAGGATCACCCCTGCCTGATAAAAGGATGCCAAGCATTTGAAAAGATCATCTGGGGACAGCTATGCCAAATGAGATAAACAGACCTGTTCTGGATGTTCCACCACTGGTGTGTGTTAGCTGAGCCATTCATGCTTCAGAACTGTCAACCACAGATGTTTTCATCTTTTAAAACTTTCCTCTAGAAGACTCAGCTGGTCTGAGCTGTTCTGCCCATGGTGGAGAAGGGCAGAGCTGTTCTGCAAGAGCTCTCTGAAACCCAGAGCATTCAGCTGCTGGTGACCAGCGAGATGCTGCCCTGCCACTCCATCCCTTTTCCTGATGGCACTAGGGTCACTGCTTCACTCTTGGATTTAGAGTGTCCTGTGTATGTCCTGTGTGATTTAGCATGTCCTATGATGGTAAAGATTTCCCAAGCAGTATTTTTAGACTGTTTATGCAAACATTATTTCCTGGAGCAGTGATGTTGAGATGTTCCATGGGTGACTCTGAATGTTGTCACTGAAATGCTGATGCTCAGGCACATCGTGACCCTCACAACTAAGAGATGCCAGCAGCATCTGCTGTAATGGCAGCAAAATACTTGTGAGTTTACGCTATTAGGCAAGATCTGTGTCAAACAGAGCCTGGAAACAAGATCAATTTCCAGCTCTGCCTATCTCACCTTCGTCCCCATTTACATTCTGTCCCTGTCCCTCCCTTTGTAAGATGAGAATAACAATGCATGTCACCCATTAAAGGCTGGTGCCAGGTGTAAACTAATGAAATACATGAAGCATACAGTGTAAACCCACAAGTGAAAAACTCTCTACAAATGCTGTCAAACTATCATCGCGTTGCTCACATAACAGACGTACAAGTAGCTCTGTGCTGATGGAGCTGGAGTTCAGTTCTCAGAGATATTCTCATGTAAGTGAAAGTAAATCTACCAAATTATACAGGGATTTATTTTCCATTTGGCTACTTATCCGGGTAGTGGCCCATCAATGATCAGCTGAGTAGCACAAGAGCACCCTGCAGATAACCTTACTACACTAGAGATCAGATTGTTTTCAAAGTGATTACAGGCTTTAATCTGAGACAAAATGTATGATTGATACTCCACAGTTTAAAGAGTCAAACTAATGCCTTATGATTCATCTATGATTTATAAGTAAGCACTTGCACTGATATAATAATGGGATCACTTGATGACTCGTGCATGATTTAACGTGTGTGCAAAGTTCCTGTGTGTGTCACTCGGTGAAACTTCAGGCCGAGTTTGCTGTCTCAGCTGTGCCCTCAGGCAGGTTCCCCAAAATGTCTGTTGAAGAGCAGCAGCAGGGAGCCCAAGGGTGCTCACATCTCCTGTGAAACCTGTCCTCTCCCAGGTTCAGGCGGGTGTGATGCAAAAGGCACAGTGACATGTTCTCCAGGGTTTTGTTGTTGCAATTTCTCCAACAAACAATTGCTATGGCAACCTCACTGCTGCTCAAGTCTTCTCATTTCCTATTTATGCCAAAATACAGATGCAAAACGTGACTGCTCCAAACACTTACAAAACTAAACTATTAAGAGTTTCAGATGAGGAAGAGTGGACAGAGAAATGTGATCAGCCCAGACTGTGAGATGACCCACAGGCCTCGTTTGCATGCAAATTTCAAATCTGGATTTTAGCCAGGAAATTGTGGTTTTCATTGATGTTACGGTTTTCTGTTCAAAAAGGGTGGGCTTTTCTGGCCATGGTAGGCTGATAGCTGGTAGTGAGGCTCAGGAAGGACTGAAGCTGAGTACCTGGATTTCCCCTTGAATGCTAAAGCATTCCCAGGGCTGAAGGAGATAGATCTGCTAAAATGAAACGTTTCTCAAAAGGTAGTTCATGGTAGACCTTTGCAAGTTATAAGAAATTCATGCACAACCTGAGAGGTTGTTAGCTCAGCAGGAATGCAAAGAGGCAAAAAAACCCCCAAAACAAAACATACAAGGGAGGGTATGACTGCATCACCCATTCTCAGCAGTGTTTGCCACCAGACACACACCCCTGGGTGCCCACAGGCCCACCGGATTGCCAGCCTGTAATGAAACATCCTAGCCCTCCCCTTATTTTAAAAAATATTTTAAATGAATACTAAAATGCTTGCTTTTGTTTCAGTTGATTTTTTAAAAGACAAATTCATGTGGGAATTTGAAGGACAGATTCACCATAAGGATCTTCCGCAAAAATGCCTGGATTCTCTAAACAGCCCCTGCTTTGTGGATGCCTGGGCTCATCAGGCTGTGCAACATGGTGCCTACTTGCTTCACCAGAGTTTGTTTTCTACTGGAAAGAAGAGATTTTAATTGGAGAAAGAGTAACTACAGTGTTTCTGAGTAAAAGGTTTGTGTCTCTGTTCTCAGAGAGTTCCTGCCTGCTTTATCTCCTGGTAAAATCAAGTAACAGGTCTGAGGAGGGACATCTCAGACCAGCTTCTAATCTGATGTTGATTGAAAATTCATCTTTTCCAGCCTGTGTTGCTTACCAATCTCTAATCATCTAATAGATCTCAAATCTATTCCTGGCCCTGCCACACAGCATGAAGTTGGGGAAAGCAGTTTAAGTTGTCTATGCCTGACTTTCCACGTATACAAGGTGAGGATAAGAGGAATTAATTTGTTGGGGGTTATGAGATTCATTATAATCATGCTTTGAGATCTGATTAATGGGACAGAGTTCAATCATTTATTGTTTTCTTTGGCTCAGGTTTCTCCCTGTAAAAACAGACACAGTGGTCATGCTCTAAAATTGTTTGTGTGAGAGGTTGATGCAAACCCCTAGAAGGAAATCGGGAGCTGTGGAAGGAAAATGTGGACAACCACAGAGGGGGGAAGAGGCTTTCCTGAAGGGGTGAGTCAGTTCCAGGAGAGAGGGGTGGCTGTGTCCAAAAATAACAGTGCCAGAAAACACAAAAATCTGTGCTGAGGGTATTGTCCACCTGAGGAAGATGTTCGGTTTCTTCTGCAAGTTCCTTCTCTTTATTCATGAGACAGGTCTCTTGTCTGCGTTGAATGCCACCAGACCTGTGTTTGATATTTTTTGAGTGCATGTTAATCTGGCCTTTGAAAAATACTCTGTCTGTGTTTGGCTCTAGGTCCATAGTAATTTCAAAGTGACCCCGAGGAAGGAATTAATTCCCAAGGGTTAATTTCAGTTTCCTTGTATTTTTTTGAAGGCAAGTTTATTAGCATGCATTTGTGTTCAGATTCTTGTAGGTCTCTAATCATTCCCTTGTGTTTAGGCTGATTATACCAAACTCAGGATATTCTGGCCTGTGCTGCTCTTGTACAATGCCCATAACAATCATCTGCCCTGTAGCTTTTCTGCAGTGGCATTGCTGCTGAAGGGCTTATTTATCCTCTGTGACTCTGTGAGTGGTGCTGGGTATAACAGAAATACTATTCTGAAGTATTAATCCCCAGCATGTTTAAAGCAGACTCTTAATTGTTGCATTTGCTTGCTGAGCAGAGAAACAGATCCCTTTAAAATCCAGACTTTTGCTGTAGAAGGAGGATAACAAGATCTTTGTATTTACGAGTTTGCATTTTAATTAAACTATATGAAAAAAAATCTAATAATATCCAGGACTGTCACTTGCATTTGAGTCTGGAAGAAGAGGTAAGTCAGAATGATGCCATACAGAGAACTGGTTGTGGCATTTTACCTACTTTTGTCTGTATCGGGAAGGGAGAGAGGAAGGAAGAAGATTTTCAGGCAAGAGAAAGCAGTGGCTGTATCTGTTTGAGAAACCCCACCTAAAACTCTTGTACAGCTGCTGGTCTGCAGGGAGCTGGCTGGCTTGATGACAATTCCAGACACCCTCCAGCATCCTTCTAGGGACAAGGTTTAGCTCCTGGGGAGTAACATCTTCACATGCCACAACAGTGTGGTCCAACTTGCACAAATGGCAGGTTACATGAGCTGGGACCATGATATTTTTATCCAGTCTGGCACCTGGCATGTCCCATACACTGTAGGAAGGGAAAGAGTGAGAGGCCAGGAAGAACTCCTGTCTCAGCTGGCTCCAAATAATTCGGCTCAGAAGGAAACAGAGCCTTCTCCAGGTTGCCTCAACTCTCCTCATCTCAGCTAACATCAGTGCCATACCAGAAGCATTGCTGTACCATTCAGCATCTCTGTGCTCTCATTTTCAGTTAAAAAACAGGTTTCTTACATCAGCACCGAATTTAAAGCAATTCACTTGCTTTTGGATTTAAAACACAGGTTGAAATAAGTCTTTTTTCTCTTTGACATGGCCATATAATGCTTGGTAATGGTCCAGTAGGAACATGGCATGGGTACCTTTCTCATCAGACCACAGTAGTGTGTTCAGCCCAACCAGCTGGATGTACATAGTGTTATTGCTTATGGGAAGCTATTGCTTGTCTAATCTCTCACCTTAGTGATTGCCCAGTCTACCACAGATGTTCATTTGGAGAAGGACTGTATCTGATGATACTGGCATCATAGTAGCTGTAAACATACTTTGGGACACACCTGAAGTTTTATAAGTAGCTAAGTGGAGAAAAACACCTACTAAATATTTCCAGGCATTTGTTGAGTGAAAATCTGTGTGCTTTGAGCTTTGCTGCGGGTAATTTTTATAGTATCCCATTTTAATAAGGTATTTATCAATTTGGAATATCTGTTAATGACTTCAGAGGAATTGTGGGTTTGTTTTTATACAGCTAATAGTTTAATGTTGAAACACAAGCTCTACCTGACCTACCAGATAAGGACCACTGCGTGGACTCCATTATCTGTAATCTTGTTTTCTTGACATTGATTTAACTTTTATTTAGTTTATCTTCCTCAGGCTCTAAGGGAGCCTTACAAGAGGTTTTCTCATTTAAGGAAAGAAAGAAAAAGAGAATAATCTGTTGCTGCTGTCTCAGACACACAGCTGGTTTATACATAGCTTCAGATTTTTATTAGTTGGTAATAATAAATGAAAAAGCAGGGCACTGGCACCATGACATGGCTGATCACGCCAGTACTACTGGTCTGAACCCAGACTGTGCTGTGTGTCTGGAGATGCAGTTCCTCAGTGCAGCCCAGCAGCTGGTGGGTGAAGGTTTAAATGCCAAAGCAGCAATAGAATGGACTGGACTTTTGTTAGCAGAGATGAATGATCCATGGAAAGGACTGTGAGCACTTTTGGGCAGAGCAAACCCTGATGGCAGGTTCAAGGGGGCCTGTGAGCTGCAGAGGATGGGCAGGGAGCTCACTGCCACTTACCATCTCCATCCCACCCTCTCACAGTCAAATCCAATCCCATATTCAAACTCACTGGCATTTTTCCCTGCTCTGGGAGCTTTCCCAGACCCTCCTTACTCTAATGTGCCACAACTGTCTTTGCATTTTCAGTCTGAAGCCATTCCTGAGCAGAGCAGCCCACCTGCACCAGCAGTGCAAGTGCTGACAGCAGTCCTGCAGTCACCTTAATCATCCTCATGCTCCCTAATGTTTGCTGCCCTAATGGAGATCACAATCATCCTCACTCTTCCAGGATTTACTGGGCTAAATCAAACTTAATTTCCTCCTAATCATCCCCAGAGCCTGTCCTTGAGCCTCATTCACTTTGGGTGCCCAAAGGACAGACTGTCCCTCTGCTGGGCTGGCTCTGCCTCCTCTGTAATGTTGTTGGCTCACTCCTACATTTCACACAAAGGTAATTCCTTAATATATTAAATAAGTTTTACTCCAAGACAGTAAAATTGAAGAAGCCCCAGTGCTTGAACTGGAAAGTTTTGTAGACCAAGCAAGGACAGAGCTAGGGCACACGCTGTAAATCCAGATAACCTCATTGGTTTCAATAGGCTTATACTTGCCTTAAACCTGTGACTTTTCAGCAAAATTACATGTTGCACTTTTAAGAACAAACGTGAATTGGGATTTTCATGCAGCAATTGGTTAGATGTCTGTGCATATTAAGTTAACCTTCATTCATAAGCTCTCAGGACCTTGAAGTCGTAGGTCAGAGCACATGGATAGGGACAAATCACTTCCCAGGCAAACAAGGGCTGCAACACTCAAAGGAAAATTTTCTATAGTGAAAATCAAGGTAATCTGCTGAAGCTGGGGACACTATGCACAGCTCTTGGCTTTTTCTGTGAGGTTAAATCCAACCATTCACATGGAGTTCAAGTACAATGAGGGAAATGGGAAAGAACACATCTAAAAAATGACAGTAAAAGCTATCCTAGGATATTCCTTGGGAGCCCAGTCGGAAAGTCTGTATTGGAAAATCTGTCTGGACTGTTCTTCTACTGACAGCCCTATTGCAGTCTCCATAATTGCTCTGGAAAGATTTTGGATTCAAGCCCTGTGGGAGGCCATGGTCCACTGAATAATGAAAAATGTTTGCAGTTTAAGACCCCTGTACAATAAAAAAAATTAACTGTTCCATTACCAGAAACTCTTGAGGTGTTGGGCGGAAGGGTCAAGTAAAGACCCTGATGTTCTGCTTCTCAAAAAAAAAAAAAAAAAAAAAAAAAAAAAAAAAAAAAAAAAAAAAAAAAAAAATTAAAAATTAAAAAATAAAAAATAAATAAAAAATTTTAAAAATTTAAAATTTAAAAAATAAAAATAAAGAAAATTTTAAAAAATTAAGAAATTTTAAAATAATAATAATAAATAAAAATAATAAAAAATAATAAATTAATAAAATAAAATAAAAACAATAAAAAATGAAAAATACTAATTTAAAAAATTAAAAATAAAATAAAAATTTTAAAAAATTAATAAAAATTAAATTTTTTTAAAAAAAATTTTAACAAATTAAGCATACTGTAAAATCACTTTTAGCCAGGGCTTAGTTGCTTAGTTTCCCATGCCTCAGTGATTGATTTCCTCATGTGGACAAATATGGGATTTTCCAGGCATGTCACAGCAGCACAAACCTTTCTTGGGAATTCCTGGCAAAGAAGCCTGAGCGGGGTGAGGCTGCATTCCCAGATAAATGTCCTGGGGCAGGATGGTTTGTAGACAATGTATTACTGCTCTGGATTTGTTTGTCTTAAAACCTCACTCACCCAGACCTGTGGTTCTCCTCTACAAACCACCAGAAGGATTCGGAACATGTGAGTGAATACCCACCATGAGCAGGTGGCCAGCAGACCAGTAAGGTCCAAACAAACCATAACTGTCCTCCTGGTGACTACTTGTTCTAGGTGCATTTGCTGTCTTTGATACTTTGATAATAAATGCAGCCTAAAGGGAGTCAATACCCACCATGAATAAGAGGCCACAGTGCAAACTTCTTTCGTATGAGACATCAGAGAATCATAGTGAAGCTGGGTTTGGTGGGGACCACATGACAGCCCCTCGGGACCTAATGTCCTCCCGGAGGTGGCTGCAGTCACTGCTGGCTCTGCACTCAGGTCTTGTGATGCCACTCCTTGCATGGGAGTGTGTGTGATGCATCACAGATCTAAGGGGTTTTGGCAGAAGACAGAAGAGACCTTTCAAAATGGAAAAAAGGCAGAAGGATGCTGTGAAGCACTGTCTCAAAGGCTGACAGCCAAATTTCTCTAAACTTGAAATTTTGGCTTGTTGTAGAGAAGGTTATTGTTGCATTTAACCCAGACTGCTCTCTCACTGGAGAGGTCTCAGAGGCATCAGAGAGGAGCTTTCTGCCTGATGCCATAAAGGCAGGTGCTCTACAAGAAAGATTTCTGGAGGAGCTAAAATCCTTAATTCAGGATAATTCAGGATTCAGGATAGCAGTGCTAATGCAAATACAAATAGGAGTTGAATCTGTGCTTGTCTTACACTGCTTATCAAATCACAACTCAAAGTTATTCTGGCATTAGCTTGGGAAATGTGTCTCTCTCAAGTTCCTTAAAGAGGATTTAATTTCCTTTCCCTACCAAGGTTTCAATTTTCTTTGAGGAGGTTGTCTCCCTGTTTGCTGGGGAAGTGCAGGCCACCAGCTCAGGCACGCAAAGTGATGGTTAGAACCATGACTTCAAATTGCACATTTGAAAAAGGCTTCATGGAAACATAATCCTCAGATTGTGAAATGATGAGGCCCACGGGGCTCTGCATATGTGGGGATGTTCACAATGGAAATTTAGCAGGCGTGTTATTACAAAAGGTACCTGGTGTATCACCTGGAGAGGGTGAGAAAAGAACTAAACCCTGTGTGATATCTCAAAAACAGAGCAAGAATGAAAGCACATTATCCTGGCATGAACAATTCTGAAGCTGGACTTGGTTGAATTACTTATTATAAAACATCTTCGACACATATTTACTTCTCTTCTGACCAGTTTATAGCCCATGAATCAACTCTGATTTCCCCTAATTGTACCAAACCTTGTTAAGCATATTGAATGACTGACAAATTTTTAGCCTCCTGGCTCACTGAAGTGTTTGCCTCCATACATGTGGTACAAGGCCATTCCCTAGAACAGAGGCATATTTACCAGCAACTTAGTGTCTGCCTCTGGTATTTTTATAGCTACACCAAGGAGATAAGCCCTTAATAAGCAGAAAATGTTGTTCTACTGAAATCAGGAAAACACCAGGACTTGAAAATGTGACATTAATACCTACCAATTGTTTGAAATTGCTCTAAGCACTTTTTCTCAAAATCCCTTAAACCTTCTCCATATTAAAATTGCTCTACATTAGTAGTGTACATGAAATGCACAGGTTATTCATGCTGATCATTTACTTGCAAACCCTTGACAGTAGCCAGAGAGGGAACCAGAAATGGTCTGTGTCTCCCCAGGCTAAGAATGTAGATTTTCTTGCTGTTCATCCCCAATTCTCCCACTTTATCTCGTGACTCAGCTGCCTAATGCAAGGGTTTGCAATTACAGCTTTTCTGATTAGCTACCCAAATTTTGTGCCACGGTTTCAAGACTTCACAGGCAATTTTGACAAATGTATGGATTTTACAAATTCACTTTTGAAAAGGACTTTGCTGTCCTATTTTGTGAGTTTTCCTCTGATCAGCCCCAACCACTTGAAAATGAAAACCATCTATAATCCAAGACACAAGAGCAGGCAACAGACCAAACCAAGACTCAGCTCTCATCTTAAAAACCCATTCAATTGTTTGCTTCGCATAGGTGATAGCCTCAGCACAGAGAGGATGCTCCAAGCAAGCTATCTCTGGGTGCCAGCGACCAAGACACCATTGATCCAAGCCCCTTGGATTCTATCAGCTTGGCTGGGAAGCAGGTGCTGCATCTGTCAGGGGGTTAATGCTCCAATGGTGAAGCTGTAATTAAACAACAGAGGAAAGTTCCTATGGTTTGTGCCTGCAACCGAAATAATCTCTCCCGGACCACGCCAGCTCAGCTGGAGGAAAGGCCCCTGGGGCTGAAATGGTCTCTGCTTCCTGTTTTTCTCTTCGCATTGTAAACGGGTTTCTAAGGTCTCCAGAGACGTGCCTGAACCAAAACCTCTGATCTGAGCATCCTTGAACTTTTGGCAAGTTTGGATTCAGTTCTGGATGCAGAGATTGCTTGTCAGATATATTTTTAATATTATTTATCCACAGAAGGCTCTGGCCCTCCTCCCCGCACAGCACGGCAGCCATGGGAGCTGCTGTACCTGTGAGCTAACACAAAGTTAAAAGGAGAGGATAAATCTCAGCTTACCAAGCAGCTGGGCACTTTTTCCTTTGTTCTCCTATGATGTATGAGTTACAGAACTGTGTCTGTGCAAGTGAGGTCTGTCATTGGCAAACTCCAGTTACACTGGGGGTAAGCTGGGGAAGGAGCAGCTCCCTCCTGCCTCCCCTTCATAGCTTCTGCCAGCACTGAGTGAAACATCAATAACACATTTTAGCATTCCGAAAAGTAGTTCCCCCTAAAAGTCTTCATTTTACTAAATTTCCATTGGTCTTTCCTTTATTTATTTTTAGATATTTGAGTTAGGAGATGCAATCTTTATAAATGCAGATATCAAAATCAGAGGTCTGGTTCAAGCCACAAAATTGAACTGGTTTCATCAGGGTTTTTTGTTAATATTTACTGCTCTCCCAAGAAACAGTGCAAGTCAGTGGAACCAAGTTGTTCAACTAGAATCACAACTTTTCAGCCACAATTCATATGTTTTTTGCTCCCATTGGTTGTTAACTGATGATTATTAAAATGTGAATTAAGAATTAAGATGAGTATAATCCTTGCAGTTTCCTCACACTTTTCTAATTCCATCCCTAGAGTGTGCAGGTGAGGTTTTGTCATCCCCTTGTCCCCACATACACAGTTCCACTCTGTGTTTCAATTAACTCCAGGTATGGGGTATCCAAAAGGGTGTGCAAGGTCCTGGGTGCAATCTCAGCAGCAGCCATGTGTTGATGCTCTTGTGGTGTCTACTCTGGAGCTCAGGGAGAAGCAATTTATGAGAGCAGGTAAAGCATGGAGCTGAAGCCTCCATCTGCATCTGGGTAAGTGGGGCTTTCTACCTATTAAAAGAGCAATATTATTCCATTAAAGTAGAAGATAATTCCTCCACCAGCTAATGTGCTATTACTTATTCATGTAAAACCTCCACCATGCTGGTTAGTGAATTATCTATCTTCCTGCAACCAGTTTTAATTTGTCTCACAGTGGTTACGTGCACTTCAGGATTTCTTGCCTGGGTCCAAGAGCAGATACTGGGGACAACCACACAGAGCACAACCTGTACTCCAGCACTGTGCCCTAGGGGAGGGACACTGCAGGACCAAGCCTGGACATCTCACCATTGCAAACACTTGCCCATGGATCAGCTGCACAGGGCACATGAATACAGCCACAGAAAATCACTTGTGGAAACCCCAGAGCAAAATATTTATGTTTCTTGAAGGAGTGCTGCTTTTCCCTTGACTACTTACATTGTGTTGGGGCTGGGTATCTTAAGACAGTTTCACTGCTGGTGAACACATTTGGGCAACCAAAGGCTGAAGAGATGGATACTGCTGAGAGAACAGCTATGGCTCAAGAATGGCTCCACCAGCTGCCACAATGCAGACTGCTCTTATTAGTCATTTACTTATCTTTATTAATTTTAACTCAAATATTACCACTTCCCCCAAACCTGCAAGTTCTAGGGTGTTCTTATGTCTTACCTCTTGTCAACAAAAGGCTAGCAAAGGTAGTTTCTGCACTAATGCAAAGGTAGCATTCAAGACAAAAACATAATCAGAAAAAAAAATAGTTTACTTCTGAAGAAAAGACTTACTGAATCTGCCCTCTGATCCAAGGTGTCAAGGAGAAAGCAGGGATGTGTGCTGGAGGGGTTGTATTTTCTCATGCTTTGTGTGCTTTCACATGCTGATTTGGGTATTCTGATTATTTACCCCATGTGAAAAGGGGTCTCATTCTCCCAGTGTTACCTGGAAGCTAATAGCATCTGAAGAAGGGAAACTGCCTCCTAAGTACAGGCATTAGACATATAGATAATGGCTTTTAGCTTTCTGTTTCCCAAATACCCTCAGTCCCTAAGGGTGTTTCATAAATCACCCTCTCCTAAGCTGCTCTCAGGCTGATCTTTGCAATCAGATCTTTGCTTACAGTCCTTTTGAAAGCTATCATGCAGATCTGTCTATCTCACTTGTTGTGGGCTCTCACTGGGAGTCCAGACATGATGGGATGTGGTAGGCTTGTGCCTCCCACTCAGTGCAACGTCCATAGTCTGGGAGATTCCTTTCTGAAGCCCACAGCAGCCAAAGCTTTTCTGAGTTCAGGAAGGATCTCTGAGGAGTTCTCTTTTTCTCTGAGGACAAAGCCATTGCTGGACATGAAGTGTGCTGCTGCCAGAAAAGACCATCTTGCCAAGGAAGAGCAGTGGCATGGCAGGGAGCATGTGGCTGCTTTGGTGATTCCAGAGAACTCCAAAGAAACCATAGTGTTAATTAAGTCTTCAGAATTAATTAACTGAATTGCTTCTGTTTGGTGCTTACTTCTTCTCCATGCAAATGTAAGGTGGTCTGTTCCTGCCTCCTACCACATCAAAGGGCTTCTGCTGGAAGTGCTTCTGCTCAAGCCCCAAAGCAACAACCTCATCCTCCATCTTTGGGTTATCTCCTCCCACACATTAACATCTTCCTGACCCGCACCACCCTGGATGTGTTCTTGTATCACCCAGGTACCACTGCTGCTCCAGAACAGCCATTCAGTCCCAGTATGAAGGTCTGGATCATGCCAAGTTCTGCACTCAGTCCTGTGTGGTTTGCATTAAATTGCTTCATGTTGGTTTTGTGACATATTGGCATACTGATCCAGCAAAACACCCTGCTGATGTGCCCTGTAGAAAAACCTTTAGAAAGTCAGCAAAAACTAAAAACCCCTACTGAAGAATTCTGTGGGGCCGCTCAAAGATTTTCCATCATTATGCCGGTACCTTCTTATACAGTGATACTTTTATGCATGTGTATAACACTGGTATTGGCCTTTTGCAGACTTTTGGAATAAGTTTATTTGAAGTAACCCTGTTATGATGAAGATGGGAAAAAGTTGGTCAGGTTTTGATGTTGTTACTGATCTTTGTAAAAAACACTGTCAGGAGGTGCCCAGAACAACTCTCCTCTGGTGCCAGAGGCTGGGGACATCCTCCACCCTGGTTCTGGAGGTGTAAAAGAGAGTGAGGAGAGCATCGGGGAGGACAGAAAGAGATGGCTATGTCCACTTTCTGACATCTCCTTTGGCAAGCAGCAGTCCTTGCAACACGCCACATATCTGCCAGGATCTAGCAGGATGGAGAAAATGGACTCAGACATCTGGTGGCACTACTGTGGGGAACAGGAGACATTCTCTGGCTGTTCTCTGCCCATATCTGCCCATAACAACCTTATCACATTTCCAAGGTGAAATTGTTTGAGTGACCATAATGGCTCCTGATCAGAAGGAGGCACTTCAGCAGCTGTGCTGCATGTTAGAGCAGGAATGGTGGCTGAAATTCCCAAGACCATGCTTGCTCTTGCTTTTTTGACTGTGACATTGCAAATAGCACTTTATGGAAAAATACTTTTGAAATAATATATTCCAGCCACCCTAACACGGAAGGGAAGTGACACAGCAGACTGCACAATAAATAGGAAGGCAGATAAATCCAGGGCCAGATTTATCAAGTGACTATTTTCATCAGTTGAAAAGAAGTGTAAAACATATGCTAATCAGAGCAAAAAAAATTTCATTTTATATTGTGCAGACACAGTGGCTGGACAGGCAAAAGTCACATTCAGCACAGCTGAATGTTTTGGGGCATTGCTGTGCTGTGGGGTGGGATGTTCCTCCGTGCCCTTTTGCAACATCACTGATTCTTTCTAGGGCCACCAGTCAGTGGGGCTGCAGGGTCCTGGTGTAGGTGCAGCCTGCACAGGGATGTACACAAGAGAGTTAAATTGAAAGAGCCAGCTGAGAAATGTTTGCACTTAAATGGATACAGGTACAGTGGAGCAGGGCACCTCCATGGGATTTTTTAGGAAGGGTAGGGTGCTGTGGGTGGTGTGGGGAGTCCAGGCAGTCTTATTTCAACAACTGTGATTCCTAATTAAAATATATTTTTGCCTTAGGTACTCCCTGTTACTCCACAGTGATGATAATTATTTACCTCATAAAGGCAATGTGAGGGTTAACTAGATGAATGTCAATTTATTTTGGAAATTAAGACTGTTGCTTCATATATTAGCTAAGTATCCTTATCTCTAGTAATTGTAAGAAGGTACCCATTTCTTTTGACTAACCAAAATAAAGATGAAATTATGTCTTTGAATATTGATTTAGCTCATGATTTTGAAGGGTTTAAATTACAGGTGGCTCAGACTGCCACCTATAAAATCCAAATAAAATCTAGTCTGGTAACACCTTACTACCACAGGAAGTATGTGGCCATGTGGGTGTGACCCTGATGCCACCCCACTCCAGACCAGAGTCCACGGATCTACAGAGGGCTGGAAATGAAGATGAAAATCAGGATCTCTCTGTGCCCAGCCTTCCTAAAGCCATTGATAGGTTGGACTCAGGTTGCTTATCCAGCTGCTAATAAAACAGTCCTGCTGAAATAGTTCATTACAATGTGATTTCCCTTCTCCACTGCCAGTGTGACAGAACCCCATTCCCACTGGGCTTTTTCCCATCTGCTGCCACCAGTTTCAGGGGACACCCAGGGCATGCTGCAGCCTACATGTGCTTGCCCCATGAGTGACAAGCTGGAGGAATCAAATCCTGAATCCTCTTGATAGGATACAGAAATACCCATTTCATGCTCTTCTTTAGACATTAAATTACTGAATGAGTCCTCTCCCAGTTCCTTCCTCTCTTTGGGAGATTTTCAGACAGAAGAGCTGCTAAGCTGTAAACAACTTTTTTTTTTTTTTTTTTTCACCATCTCACTCCATAAATGGTTATTCTGTCTGCAGTGTGGCAGTTTTGATTAGGTTTGATTAGGCTGACAATGTGCTAATACTGCAGACCTTCAACATTCCTTAAGCAGAATTTACACATCCAGAAAAAAGCCCCACAAACTGAGGAAGCAATTTCTGTACTGGAAATTTTGACCCTTTGTCATGGCTTAGTTTGCAAGGTCTGTACTCTCTGAACTTTGCAGCCTTAGTCAGCTGCTGCTCCAACACCTCCTAAGCCATTTACTTCACCCTGAAGACCTGTGTCATCTGCTTTCCCCATACCTGTGGTCCCAGGAGATGGATGCAGAGGAAGGTTGCCACTGGCACAAGGTGAAGGT
Source organism: Florisuga fusca (assembly GCA_038090715.1). Lineage (NCBI taxonomy): Eukaryota > Metazoa > Chordata > Aves > Apodiformes > Trochilidae > Florisuga > Florisuga fusca. Next base: position 4,319,631 of record JAAWXA010000029.1, on the reverse strand, counting down.
GAGATGCAGCCCCCGTGCCAGGAAGGGATGCAAGCTGAGTGCTGACACTGTGGCTTTGAGTTTGCTGCCACTGGCTCAAAAGCAAAGATGAGCTAAAGGATGCTGATGGTGCCTGGGGATCTCATAGTGAGCTGGTCCAGGTCTCTGTTACACTTCCTATCCACAAAGTTTTCCAGCTGTCCCAGGTGTTGACAGCTCTTCAGTGGGTGCCTGGGTGTTTTGGATCAGGCTGAAAAGTGCTGTAGGGACTTATGGGGGGTTAGGGAAGAGGAAAGCAAGGGTTACCTTTGTCATCATTAAAATTATTAAGCTGCAACTTCTTTCTTGAGGAGTTAGGTGATTGCTTAAGCCCTGGGTGCTGCCACAAAATTTCTGGCTTGTTGAGTTGTAAGTCTCCCATGGGCTCCTAACCAGCCCCCACTGCAGAGCTTGCTCTCAGCTCTCTCCAGACTCTCCACCCAGCTGGGGTGCCATGCACCCTCCTCTAACACTGTGGACCCAGCCAAGAGGATCAGTGCCTGTGCAGACAAAAAAAGCCAAATCCACAGATGAGGCCTGATACTAAATCTTATGAGGAGGTGCTTTTGACTTATCCATGATTCAATCATAACACCAGAATGGGAGGAAATCTAATAAGAGACATCTTAGTAGGATCCCTGCCAGTTTTTGGTGTTGCAGGTACCACCCCAAATCCCAGGATGTGTAGGATGTCCTAGGTGGATCTGCTGAATGCTGTGCCAGACCTTAATCCTTCCAGCTCTCCAGCTGGGAGGGTGATGCCTGCAAGTACCTGCCCTCTGCACCAGTGTGCCAAGGGTGGACACAACATGTGCTGTGTGAAGTCCTGAAGCATCAAAAGCAGACAAGCACCTTGTAATGTATTTCTAGTCCTATAAAATGAAATACGAATCTGAGGTGGAAGGGAGGCTTATTTTCCAAGGAAAAGCATCACAGAACAACATCTCAGAGCTGCATAAAAGCCCCAAGCTTTTCGTGGGTAAAGCCAGCGTTGGGCTTCCTTAGTATGAAGTGTAAAAAATGCAAATACATTCTTGCAAAGAAAGTAGGAAAAGAGAAAGGCATAACAGTTTAACTGGATAACTACTCCTACTTCATAGAAGTATTTCTATTTCTATGAAAATACATTGAGAACTTTGTTAAACTAAAATTTAATCAACGATCCTTCAAAATCTTATTGCTTAGTAAACCCATTTAATGTGTGAAAATAAACTCTTTTTCTCTGGAGGTATGGCAATTTTACATGCATATTCCATATTTTTGGTGTTGGGGCTTTGCCCCAAAAGATGTGCACAGTTATTACTTGGCAAGTGTTTATGGCCATCACTGGGAGGGGAAGGGTCCATAAAACTGCAGGTGTCCTTAAAGCAGAGATGGGTCCAAGCCAGCAGAAAGAGCAGCCAAATGCCTCCAGGTAGTAAAACCAGCTGCAGACAAAGGCCTAATGAAGGCATTAGTCTGCCTGGCCAGAGCAGAGATAATCCATGCAAATTAACTTGAGCTTTTTCTGATTACAAAAGCAGATCAGGGGTTGGTGGGACCTACCTGTGGGCATGGGGCTGAGCATCCCTGGAGGGGAGCAGAGATGGGCCTTGTGTTCAGAGGGGGAGAAACAAAATACTTGTTTTCTGCTTTGAAGAATAAGTCCCATTTACATAGGTTGCTCACCTGCCTGGAAAGTCTCCTTCCAGCCCTGATTTTGGGCTGAGGACCAACCACAGTGCCTGTGTGAGGCAGTGCAGGCTGCACACATGGTGATGAGGATCAGCTCTGAAGGCAGAGGAGGAATAAATAACCCTGACCACAGCGCTGGCCTGCAGCCAGCAACTGGAGCCTGCCAAGCCCCAAACCAGTTCAAAGAGCCACCGAATGCATAGACAAACCCATCCACCTGCTGGCTGCTTCCTCCTCTGCCTCCTCCTCCCCCTCTCTGCCGTTCAGGAGCTGCTGCCCTCTGTCTTCACTGCTCTCACTCAGCAAAATTTAGCCAACAGCGCCTAAATGTAAAAAAAAAAAAAAAAAAAAAAAAAAAATTAAAAAAAAAAACATTCCAGTGTTTAGGTGGAAAAGGAGCATTTATCCCCTGGAAATGGGACAATCTGAAGCTTCCCAGTGCATAACCACAGGGGCTTTGTGTGAGCCAAGGGTACAGATCTTGGAAACTGCACTGTTGGCAGATGCACTTAGTTTTGCAGTGCTTCACCCATGTGCATTTTAATGTTTCTCTCTGCAAAGCTGCCCTCCAGGTAACCAGGTAACTAATGCAGCAGGGTTTATAAACTGCTGTGCTTAAAAACATTCCAAAATTAGCTTTTCTGCAGTCCAGATGGTGCATCATGAATGCTTAATGGCATGGTATAAAGATTTTATTGACACTTGTGAGGGCTGATCCGAACTCGTGCCTCTTCCCTCCGTAAGTAATGCATTTGTCAAAGCCATGCCAGGAAAACTTTGCATCCCACCACTTCATATTTTGTGTGTGCGTGTGTATCCATACCAATACTAAATGACAGAAGATGATGTTGAACAAAAATCTCAGCAAGCCACACTTTAGACTGACGCTATCTTGAATATTCAGTTAACACTCTTTTTCCCTTCCTCATGCTGACTTCTGCTTATTAGGTATTTTCATCTCCTGTAAATCCAAGTCCTCCATGGGGGTTAAGCAGTGGCATGGTGGTTGTGCTGTGGATCTCGTCCTTGCTGGATCTCCTGATTCCCAGGGAATGCCCAGACTGAAGCCCTGAGACCACAAAGCCTGAGGATGAGCTATCAGGCTTGGAGTACAAACTGTGGCTTGAGCCAGGTATCAAGCTCCAACAGGTTCCAAAGCCTCTTTTCAAAGCTTCTTCCTATCTATTAGAATAATCAAAGTTCATTCCAACAAAATAGCTGCTTCCAAGGACTACTGAAGTACTTTTGGAGCATCAATATTCATGGTTTACTTTTTTAAACATGAATATATCCCTTCTTTCCTCATTTTACTTTGCAAATAAAATCACAGATGACCAAGACAGAGCATAGCAGTACTGGGAAGACAGTGGCATTAGCCAGCATGTACTCAGGGCAGGGTGACAACAGATTTAGCTTTGCACTGGCCATGAGACAGCATACCTGGGCTTCTCCAGTTCTCTGAACACCTCCAAGAGAGGAGTGTCGATGAACAGTGAGACATGCCTGTTTGGGAGATTGTTTGTAACACTGCTGCAGGAAATGTCTCTGGGCTGGAGTCCACATGAGTATCCTGAAGCATAAAATAGCCAAACCCTCTCTTTGCTGTACCCATCAGCACACATTAAGATCTCCTTGATGCTCTGCATCTTCTGGAAGGAGAAAGAAGAGACTGGGAAGCATCTTGACACAGAACAGGGTTTCTGAAAAGTTGTGCTTGGGAACTTCAGATGAGCAAGGGTGTTTACAGCAGGGAATAAGGGACACTTTTTCCATTAGACAAGGAGCCTGGTTTTTGCACCTCTGGTGGAAGAAGCTCAGACCTGAGCTGCATGGCATCATGAGTGCTTTGGGGCCAATCTGATCTCCCCACTGTCTGCTGCAGCACTGGGGATGGGAAGCAAAGGCATGGAGTCCTGCCTACAGCAATGGAACTGGAGATGGAGTTCACTAGGGCTGGTGCCACGGTGATGGATCACACAGCCTAATGGCTGGAGATTTGCATCGCTGGCAACAGGGGGAGCATCACTGGTTATAAGAGGCCCACAGATTCCTATCTATTGTTTTGTGTTTACTGGGGGTTGGAGGGTGGGGAGTTTCAGGTTGCCACCTAATACTGACATTTCTGGATAGATGAAATAGAAGTCTGTTTGATCAAACAGCTTGTTAAAGTCATATATAGAACATGGACTTGGCCAGGTTTAATTGGGAGGGGAGAAGGCAGAGCCCTGCCCTGCTCAGCCTCCTCAGCCCTTGGGGTTTCCACATGATGAGGTGAAGGTGACTCCACAGTTTCCAGCCCTGCTCAGCCACAAATGTGGGTTTTTTCATGATGGTCCTCCGAGGCAAGATGTGGGCAACCAAGGCAGTGGTGTGGGACCCTCATGCCACAGGGGCTGTTTGTCTCTTCCCTGTGGACCAGGGCACAGGGGGAGGCATATCAGAAAGTCCGTCTGCAGCTTTGCTTTTGTTTCCTGTTACGTGGTATCCATGGAAACAAGGATGATTTCCCATCCTTTTCTGGGAAAGGCAGGGCATTCACTGCAGTACCATCTTTCCTACTAAAATTTTGCAGAATAGCTCCACAGGGTGACTGTTTTGGGGTTTTTTTTATCCAAAAAGCCTTTGGTACATACGGTTAAGGGAACAAGGCCCTCTTAACCCTCTCATGCAACACAACATTTCTCAGTGGGGCTGAGGATCCTGCTTTCCAGATGGGTTTCATGGGAGGGGAAGGCAGACAGCACCCCACACTGGCACCAAACCCTTTCCCAAAGTGCCTGGGAATGGAGAGAGATTGTGGTGGTGAAGTCTCAAGGCTGTGGGGAAGGAGATACTGAGGGAAAGCAACCAGATTAAATACTCACCTGGCTTCATGACTGGGACTGATTCAGGGCCACTGGTACTTAGGACATCACATGTGGCAGGCATCATAAACATGTGATGCTGGGGGTCTGTCAGGGAAATGTTGTCCAGCCTAAAACTAGAAAATTTCTGGAAGTTTTGAAGGCTTGAGGGTAAAAATGTTTTTCAAAAAAGCCACCAAATTTGTGAAAACACAAATAATTTCACTGATTATCAGAATAATACAGTGCTCATCAGAATGATTCTTTTTTAATTCTTTAAGGGTAAAAAATGTCTTATGCAGTTAGCACAGCAAAGGAGTTGATGGTTACATTTACAGAGTATGAATTTTTCACTTCCAAATGGTGAGAGGTCATCGCTACACACTGAAGTACTTACATGTGTTGCACACTAATACATTTCTACCTTGAGGAAAAGTAAACTGCTGAAAATTAAAAGCAGCCAGCTAGCTGTCTTTTAAACAAGAAAAAAGGCTGTATCCTATAGCTCAGCAGTGGGACATCAACAGTGACTTAACAGAACAGAGCAGAAGTTTGAAAAATGAACATTTGTTTTCTCTCTCCATAGACTCTGCAAGGTAGCAAACACTACACCCCAGTCAGGACCAGTGTAAATTAGGCACACAGTATTGAAGCCTAGAGCTTGTGAGCATTTTAATATTTTTTATTTTTTAAATAAAATACTCTAATTTGAAATACTTCAGTTGCAGAAAACATTTTGAAGAGCTGAGAATAGCAGAAGTAATGTCATGTTAAATATCTCTCTAAGCTTGCTTCACTGCTTACTCTCAGCAAAAATTATTTTACGAGAATGTTGCTTCTACATTTCTTCTCCAACTACATGGTTTTCCATATATAAAAAAAGAACAATCAGAGTGGGTTTTTTTCCCCAAATTCTCCTGTGTTTCAGTTTACTCCTGATTCTCCCACACTTAGGCCTCTACAGGATTTTCCTGGGCTTCGGGGGACTGGAGTCCTGTAGCCACATGTACCATATCACGGATTTTCAAAGTGATCAGAGACTTTGCTCCTGTCAGTTAGAAAAGACATTTATACACCCAAACAACTTTGAGACATTTGGCCCTATCGTTGTTGTGTACCTGCATACTGTTACTGAATGAAGGAGAAAGACTTGCTTTGGTTCATTGGCTTTCCTCACAGTTTTTTGCTCTAGTTTCCATTGGAAAGCTGCCACTCTACCTTCAGATCCTCCTGATACAGCCACTGAACCTGATGGTCACCTTCTCCAGCACTTGGCATCTGGTAGTTGCTACCAAAACCATCTGGGATGTGGTGGGCAATGGGTACACTGGGCGCACAGGGGATGTTCCTGGACATGTGGAGGTTGTAGGGGCTGGGACTGGATGGCTCCTTACCTCACCCCATGGTGGCACCAACTCTGCAAGAAGAGGGTGGGATGGAGTGGCCAGCAGGCTCTGTGACTCCATGGCAGGATGGAACTTACTGACTCTGGGTGCCTGAGCTTCTGCCACCCCCCTTTTACCACACTGCAGTCCCTCCTGTCAGGAATCTGTTTTTCTGTAAAGTATCACGTCCATTAGCTGTGCAAAAATAAAGATGCTTAAAAGAGATCATGTGCTCAGACTTCTGTGAAACCACCTCTGACAGTAAGTGGGACTTTCCTCTCTGAGGAACTGTTTAATTAAACTTTAATCTTGAACTCCCCTGCTGCACACACCCTTGCTTTGCAAACACAGCCACACAGCTCTGGCTCCAGCAGTAAAGCTGGGACCACCTGGTGCTGAAGAAGGTTTTGTTTCTTCCCAGCCTGTTGGTCACAGGCAGGGAGGGACGTGGGGGAAGCCATTCACCGCTTCTGATACTCCCTGTTGGCAGGGCCATCCCAGGTGCAGAACATTATATCACAGACCCAGCTACAAAGTTTTTCCCCACCCTGATGAATGGTAGAATCACAGAATGGTTTGGGTTACAAAGGACCTCAAAGAAAATCTAGCTCCAGCCTCTCTGCATGGGCAGGGACACCTCCCAGCAGAGCAGGTTACTGACAGCCCCATCCAACCTGGCTGTGAACACTTCCAGGGAAGGGGCAGCCAGAACTTCTCTGGGCAGCCTGTGCCAGTGTCTCACCACCCTCACGGTAAATAATTTCTTCCTAATAGCCAACATAAATCTATACCCTTTCAGCTTGAAACCATTCCCTCTATTCCTATCATTATGTACTCTTGTAAAAAGTCCCTCTCCAGCTTTCCTGTAGCTCCTTCAAGTACTGTGAGGCCACTATGAGGTCTCCCCAGAGCCTTCTCTTCTCCAGACAGAACACCCCAACCCTGTCCACCTGTCATCAGAAATATTTTCTTTATCTCACTGCATCATTTTGGTAGACATGGTTGCTCAGAACAGCAAAGCAAAGCAAGGTATGGGAGACAACACCAAAACCACTGACATCCCCACCTCTCTCCAAAGCAAACCATTTTCTGCAGAGTTGCTTCTGCACAAAACTCTTTTAATTGCGTCTGACATGGGATTCAGCAGCCAGACAGCAGCACGAAGAGACTAGACTTGATGTTTGCTTGGTGGCTGCACAGAGTCCATGGAAACGTGCTGGAAGATTTTTCTTTTCCCTTGTTCAAAGCTTTACCTGTTGGTGAGTCACCAGAAGGCTGGCTGAAGGAGCATATCATGCATAATTATTTGGAAAAGCAATCTGGTATGCTTAATACCAGTCATAAAATGTGCAATTCATCATGTATGGAAGGACAAAACACAACAGAAATGCAAAAGAGGATTTCTTGCCTCATTTAATTCCCCCATCGCAGTCTTACCCAAGAGGCAAGGAAGATGTAGGACTCAACATGCACTTGCCAAGCACAGTTCCTGGTGCTTTGTCAGCACCAGAGAAGCCATGGTGCAGTGGCCAGGAGGGAGCAGCAGCTTCAGTCCTTCCCCTCCTTGGTCTCTGCAGGTGGTGGACCCAGCTCTCCCAGCCTTGGCAGGTGGTGTGACATGACAGCCACAGGGATGTGGGATCAAAGATGCTCTGTCTCCCTCTGATAACCAAAAATGTATTTACTCTCTGCTTTCCTCTCTCACAAGGAGTTGCAGCATAGCAATAGGTAAGTGGAAGATGAGTCTGGGGCATCTCTACAGCACAAAGCTGGGTTTCTCCACCCAGAAGGTTTATCCCTTCCAGAGCAGCACAGCAGGACAGCATCCCCCAGCAAACCCTCTTTGCTGTGGTGGTGCTGGTGCTCTAATAAGTGTTAACTCTGTAGGAAATAAATGACATTTTGATTTTCACTGGCAGCAATAAAAATTAAGCATAAAAATGAAATAAAATGTCAGGCTTTCAGTCGTCCTTATCTGGTCATGTCAGGCTGCTTCAATCATTCTCTAATGCCTCTTCTCCCCACACAATGATGTAGCTTGTGGTACAGCATCTTCAGGGCTGTGGGTCCTTCTATGCATTACCTTTCCCAGCAAGACTATGGTCAGAGCAATAACAGACCTGGTGTGAATTCACCTATTCCTCTCTCCCCTGATTTATACATCCTACCAAGGCTCTCCCATCCTGAGGTGACCTGGGGAAAGTCTCTGGTTTTCTGAAAATCAAGCACAGGACTGGTGGCAGACTGAAAAACAAGAAAGGGGAAGGGAAAAGGAAAGCAAAGGCTGCATCGCTGGTGCAGCACAGGCTGGGAGGGTGATGGCTCAGGGCACCATGAAGCTTGATGAAGTTTATGATGATTTTGCATGTCAGGACCTTTTCTGACGTAGTGAGAGTTAAGATGCAGGTGAAAAGAGTTGCTCCCAGGACAACCTGTTTTCCTGGTAAAAATGCTGAGTGACTCAAATCTCCTGGGAGGAGGTCAGGCTGGTAGGATAGTTGGCTCTCTCCCCAACCTGTGTGATTTGTTTGCAGAGTGCTGCTCCAAGGGAGGTCAGTCCTCTCAGGGTGCAGAGGTGGGAGTCACTGTTTGTGTTTCAGGCAGAAGGATGTCACTAGCTTCACATCAAAAAGAAGAAAAGAGAGTAAGAGTCCACTTGTGACAAAAGCTGGTTGCTGGTGACTTGTGGGGGAGGATGGATGTGGAAGGCTGGGGACATGCATAAGGTTTTGATGGCATTTGATGAGAAGTGGGTGGAGAGCCCACACACCACCATCAATTCTCCCAGATCCTATTGCTGAAACTGAGGGGAGGCTTTTTCCTCTGTCCCTTTCCTCCTTCCTTCCAGGTCACTGTGGCCCCAGCACATCAGCTCTGCGTTACTTGCTGTGGTGTAACACAAGGCTCAGGCTCTGCCAGACACACCAAATGTGTCTCACCAGTGAGCAAACCCTTAGAGGCTCTTTCCCAGAGTCTGGGGGACCTGATTTGGGCAGCTCTCACCCTTATGAGATGCCTCATGGCACGGGGAGGGTTCCTGTGTAGGCAAGACCCACTCCAGACAGGAAGTTCCTACACCCTGGCACAACCCCAGAAGGCAAAATGTCAGTGGGGTTTGTTTCCCTCATTGCCACACAGAGGGTTTCCATTGCTCGTTAAGTCAGGTTCTTCAACCAGACATTTATTTCATTCAGTGCTTTAATACAGAGCTTCAAGTAGTGTTTTGGCAGGTTGCTGCTGCTCTGCATTCATTGGGAAACAGCTCAGTCCTCTTGTCTTTCAGCCAGACATCCCTGGAGGGAGGTCAGAGCCCTGGCCTGTGTGCAGCAGCAGGGACACACTGCAGCCAGCTTTGCTCTGGGCCTTTTGGGGTGCCTGTGGCCCAGCCCAGCAGTGTGCCAGGTGCTGGGCAGTATTAAACACATCCAGTTGTTCTCAGCCTCTGAGTGCCTCTCGAAACTCACATTGTCCAACACCATCTCCAGCCAAAATTGAAATGCAAGACAACCTGCTGCCAGCTGCTGGCTACCAGTCACCAAGGCCTATTCAGATGGAAGTCTGAGAAGCTGTAGCCTAAAGCTGCTTAAGAGAAATTAGGGTGTCCCTGGTTATTTACTGCAATGATAATAGAGAAGAGCAGTAGCGGGTCTTGCAGCAGCAGCAAGCACAATTTGCCAGTACAGTACCTACCAGTACAATGCCAATCTTTGGGGCTCCCCAGAGCCCTAGGAAACGAATTAACTTCCTTCCAAGTGCAGAACACTCACGTTGCCATCAACAACTGTGAGTGAGGGTTGAGCTCTGAGCTTGCTCAGGGAGGAGAGCAGCGGGGTGCAGCCGCAGCACCAGGGGCTGCTGGAGGTGACAAAAACTGCTGCTGCTGATTTAGCCAGGCTGTGTTGTTATGGAGTGACAGCTGTGAGTCTTCCTTGCAGGAATAGCAAGGCACCAAAAGGAGCAGGGAATATTGCCAGTGCCCTGAGGCAGAGCACTGAGCCAAAATTTCCCCTGGGGTCTCTGTGTGCAAAAAACCACTCCCCATCTACATCACATACATCTTTGCAGCTGTCAGTACCCATAGAGCAGTGGGAATTATGTTCTTCCTATCAAAAAGGGCTCAAGAACATCCTCCATGTGGGCTCCTGTCAATGCTTCCCAGCAAACTATGTCCCATAGTTTGAGGAGCATAGGAATTTTGATAAAAAACACAATAGGTCAATCACTGAGGAAACTGAAGTTGCTGGGCTGTAAAATCCACTGGTGGCAGAAGCTGTGCCAGGGTGGCATCCCTACAGGCAGGCTCAGGATCAGACAGAGGAAGGCAGAAGCAGAGTGATCTCTGAGTGTCTCCCACCCACAGCATCGACTGGATGTTATCCTCAGGAAAGAGCAGAAAAATAAGCAGGCAGGAGCTGCAACAAAGCTATGAAATAAAAGGTCTGTGGACCAGAAAGACATCATTGGAGAAAAATGTTATTGCAAGTGGCAGATAGAGGGTGTACAATAGAGGATTCTGGAGCTACTGCTGTAACCTTCATCAAGGTTTCTTACCCAGGTATGTATCAAAAGACTGTCAAGCACATCAGAAAAAGAAAACAAATCGTAAGAAATCATTATGCTGACTTTGTAATTGATACCTTAGCAAGGTAATTCATCCATTGATCTCCAACAGAAGGTCAGCAGTGCCCAGATGCCAGGTCTGCAAATTCCCTATTAACCCAAAAGCTAAGTATTTTTTGTACCTAAGTATTATTTGCTCTTCTAGTTAATGAGGTTATTATTAGAAGCTGAAAACCCTACAACAGGTTAAACAAACTGGTGCTGGATTGTTTGCAGCTCCCAGTGAGAGATGGAGCCACTTCACTTGGAGGGTTACACACACAGTCATTCCACCAGAAGTAATGCACTGGGTTTGTATAAGCCCAGCACTGCTCTTTGAGAGAAAGGCACCTTTTTGTTCTTTTGTTTTTTTGTTTATGTCTCTCGTGCTAGAGGGGAGGTGTGCAGGTGCATGTGCTGCCAGTTCATGGGTAGAGATCCCACTGCCCATGCACCGGGCTGTCTGAATCCCCTGCCCGTGTTCTGTGCAGCACCCATGGTCTCTCTTCTTCATAGTTCTTGCTACCATGAGCTTTCATCTACCCATTCCTTCCCTTCATCCAAGGACCTTTCTCCTCTGGGGCTTGAAGATCACTCCAATTTCTTTTTTAAGAACTTGAAAAATTGGTAGATCTGAATTCCCATCAAAGAGACCCTGGTGTCAGAGGTGACAGAGGGGCTCTCAGCACAAGGACCCCTGGCTCAGTTTTTTTGTGGGACCATGGCACAGCTCTGAGTGTCCTTGTGTGCTGGTGCCTGGGGGCTGCTGACTGATGGGCACTGCCAGGGTTGTCTTTGACTCTTGTTCTGCACAGCTACAAAGCCAGGCATGGAAAAGGATGCTCAGGAGGGGTCAGGGTCCTACTGCTCCCCAGATGTCTCCAACTGAGCTGTGCCACCTCGTGTTGCTTTTGTGTCACCTGGGAACCACTGATATAAAGCGAATGGTGCAAGGTGCTCCTTTCCCAAGAGCTAATTGTGGGGTCACTGCTCATTCAGAGGTGGTGTTTAAGGCTTGGGAGTGATGTAGGCTGATGGCTGTGGGCAGCCTGCCAGCGCCTACCCAGAAGATCAAGAGGGTGGTGATAGGGGAGCCATGGAGATAGTTCCTGCACTGATGTCAAAGGGTTAAGTCAGTGATATGAGAGGGACAATTGTCTAGGTGACACAAACCAAACCCACCTTCCCTGTCAGATAATGCTGGTCTGAGTCTAGATCGCAGAGATTCTGCTCTGCCTTATAGAACCGGTCAAACAATTAACCTAATTTTTCATTTTCCAGACCACACATGTCCCATAGGAGTTTAAGTATTGCCAAAGAGCTCAAGCTGTATCTGAAGTTTAAATATAGCCTTCCGGTAGCTGATAAGAAAGTAGAATAAATAAATACATTTAAAAGGCATGTGCAAGTGAAGACATTTTTAGAAGTCTTAAAACCAGGACAGACCAAAAATAGGCTGTGAGGGAATGAGGAACTCCAGGCTTGCACCTGGAGTGTCTGACCCTTGGACTGAGGAGCCTATGGAGGAAAACAAGAGGTTTTCTCTGTAGAAAGTAAATTCTGTTATGAACTGGGCTGGAGCAAATCCCAGTCTGTATCCCTCAGCCTTGTCTCTGTGCTGTGAGCAACCTTCTGGTCACCAAGCACCAGCTGAGGATCCTCAGCCAGATGTGATGCCAACACTGAGTGTCAGCAGGATGCTCCCTGTACCTGGTGTTATTGCCTAAATCTCCAGCAGCATCTGCCAGGCCATGGGCCTGCATGTCCAGAGTGCCCTAACATCAGGTCCCTGCAGGAGCAAGTCCTTATGGCTGCACATGTTTTTGACAAGTTTTAACCCAAATCCAGTATTCCCAGAGCAATTTCCTCTGCTTCTCTGGCTCGTAGTGCTGCTCCTAGGCATGCAGCTCTGGTCACATCAGGTCATGACACCCTTCCACGTTTCAGACAAAAAAAAATCCACCTGCCCTATTCTGCAGTGACATTGAGTAGCTGCTTCATGCTCAATGTGACAATTCCCATCTGAACTCCTAACAGTTACGCAGTTTAGTTGGCCACTTGAGGACAAGAAAGTGTTTTAATGATGCTGCCCTTGTTTCTTAAAATGCACTTGTCCTTCTGCAGCTGCTTTTTGTTTGGGTTTTTTTTGTTTTGTTTTGTTTTGTTTTTTCTTGTTGTTTTTGTTTTGGTTTGGTTTGGTTTTTGGGGTTTTTTTTGCCACACAGCTATCATTAGCAAAGGTTTGCTGTGGGTCCCCCAGCACACCTTTCTCAACAGGCATCCTTCACTGGTAGCACTTCAGTTGCTACTGACGCTGAGGGACACGTGGACACGTGTGAGGACACATGGAAAGTGGCCAGAGGAACAGTGGATGCTCATTTTCCACATCCCTCCAAAACAGTGCTTTCTTCTGTATTTACAGGAAGAAGATGAGAAAGGATTTGGACTTACGATGTTTTGGGGGTACAATTTAGGTTCAAAGCTGAAGCAGCTACCGCACTCTCAGTATCTGGAGTGCTCTCATGGTTGGTTTTTGCTGCGGTTGCTGGAAAAGGGGGGTTGCACAACATCCCCACCAGCTGCAAGTGAAAACTGGAAAAAACATGTCTTGGTACTAGGTAAGAACCAGCATAGCAAGGCTGGTGTCAGCCTGGGATATGCATTGCATGGGCCTTTCCTTTTGTGGATTTTTGGTGTGGGATTTGAGGGTCTGGTTTGGCTCTGCTGGCTTTCAGTTGGCAGGGAGAGCTGTCAGGCAAGTGAAGAATTGTACTTCATAATGCATGATGCTGAGAAGAAAATCTGTCTCAAAATTAATTCCTCATCTCATATCTTTCGAATGGGCTCTGCAGAGGTAAGAAACCCAGAAGGTTTTCTTAATTCTGCCAGGGGCTCTTGAGTAGGCCCAAGTGTTTTGTTTTCCTTTCAGCAAGAAGGAGGCACCAACCTAGAAACAGCTTTGCAGGGATTTTTGAGCTCCAGAGATGAAAAGTGTTATTTTACCTCTGTTTTGACTTTTTGTTGCAAGGCTCCTGTAATTATTTTGCTTTGTTTGTTTTGTTTTCAACCAAAGAAATACCATTTCAACCTAAATTTAGTGCTCCGTGTTTGTGTGTGATGTGCAATTAGCAAACAATGTATCACTGTTTGCCATGGCAGGGGAGAAAAGGAATTGTCTTAGTTTGGTAGGTGATGTTTTTTCCTACTAAATCACAGGATGAAAATATGGCTAAGCCCATACATTCCTGACAGCTTTTTTCCTGGTGCAAATATGGATATTGATGGTAGGGCTATTGATAGAAGTTGTCTCTGAACTGCTTCAAAGATTTCAGCAACGTGCTCCCCAGCTTGCTCCTTCCAACAGGCCCCTCCAATGGCCCATCTGCATCCCACATCCTAGCTGCTCAGAAGGTATTTACAGACTTTGCTTGCTGCTACCGTGATATTCAAATCAGAATAGAAAAGCATTACATATGGATAGTGCCCTTTTAAAGTATATTTTATCCCTCTAATATAATTCTTGCAAACCCCATGATCCCTCCTTAACTGCATTTTTAATGATCTGTGCTAGTGCCCAAGTTCTCTTCCTTGGCCTGTCAGCTGCAGGATGGATGCATGTCTGTCTCTGCCTCTCTCTTTCCCTTGCCTGAGAATGTGTCTGCCAATAAATTCAAATTTTATTATCAAAGAGAACAGTTACTCTCCAGCCTGCTAGCTTGGAAAGGGATGAAATTTGCATTTTAGCTCAGAGGAAGGAGATTTGCTGCCATCTGCACCTGGTGAGAGAAAGCTCCACAGCTGGAGGCAGCTGCCAAACTTCTGCCAAACACCCCACCTGTGAAACAAAGCAGGCTACTCAGTTCTGCACTGGATACAAGTGTTAAGTCTACACATATATTATTGGACAAATTCATTTTAATAACAGACTATACTTGGATTGCATACAGCTGGATCAGAGCACGACAGAAAATGGCCATCCACATGCAGAAAGAGATTTTTCCTTTTCCATAGTTTAAGCAGTGAGATCCACTGGGTTTTATCCCAGTGCCCATGGAAGTAAGTACTAAAGACAATTCAGATCCCATACACATGTGCACTGCACAACAGAATGAAACTTTTGGAAATCTTACATCAGCTATAATCAGCCTGTTGTCAACCACATTACCTGGGTCTGCTAAAGAAGAGAAACAAATGGTCATACTGTTTTCTTATTGCATGGGCAAACACCCTGTGATAGACACAGAGCTTTCCGAGAACAAAGTCCAGGACCAGGAGGGATACAATAGCCAGAGGTAGGTGCAGTAGGTGATGACATTGTGGGTTAACAATGACATCATACTGACTCACATAATCTATTTAGATAGTCAAATACACATAGATCTTATTCTTCTGTTGATGAATTCCTTCAGGCCACAGCCAGGAGCTGTGCAGGGGCTGCAGGTGAGCACTGGGGACAGCAGCTGGAGCTGCCCGTGGGACTCAGCCACAGGCAGACCCCATCAGCCCCCTCTGTGGAGCATTCCCAGGTGAAGAGGAGGCAGCTCCCAGGCTGAATTCCGGGGTGCACAGGGTGTTGCATGCTGCCCCGCCTCTGCAAAAGCCTCACCCTCGTCACCACCCTGCAGCAAAGCTGGTGTCACCACTCTCCTGGCTTGGGAGCAGAGGTCACATCTGGAGGACAACAAGGTCCCTTCCAGGCTGCCTCAAGGGGACTGTGGCTCCTTGCCATGAGCACACCATGGTCACAAGGTCTCTTGTGTGGACACCTGCCTGCCAGTATTTGGGCCCTGGCCCTAGGTAATGTTCTAGCCCAGAGACTGCATTTCTAGGGGCTCAGAACAAAAGCTGGGGCTGCTGTTTTAGGATATCCATCTGTGTAGCTCACTTCACCCAGGAGCTGAAGGGCAAACAAACCTCAGACTGTCTGTCTGCAGGACAGCCCCATTCTCACTGGAGAGGGCCCGAGCATCGTGCCAGTATTTCTTGCCCTATGGGTCACTGGCTTAATTGCAGAAAAACCTGACCACACTTAGTTCCCATCTCACCCTATTTGTGTTTTGGGAGTCACTCCATAAGTAACTATCCAAGTGAAACGCTCAGCTGGGAAGGTTTTGGTGTGCAAAACTTTCACTGGGGAGGAGCCTGGCATCACGAGCTGCAGATAAACCTGCAGGTGGTCTTTGAATACCACCAGCAGAATAGGCATTTGGTTCCTTGGACAAACACAAATTGAAAAGGTAGTATTTAATTGACATTTAAGTAAGCAATATAATAGCAAGTGGTCTTTGGTCAAACCAAAGTTTGTTAGTTCTAGTACAGCTTCTGCTCAACATAAAGCAAGATCTTGAGGGCTCTTCTATTCTGTTCCCAGTCACATCTTCACGTCCATGTCTTGCTTTTCAGGAGTCTGCACTGCAATAACACAACTCTGCTTCTTCATCCTTGCATGTTCCTGTTCATCTCAGGCTGCTGTAAATCAGGAAGAAAGCTGCTAACATCCATGGCATCAGCATAAAAACCGTAAGAGAGCCACATCTATCAAAGGCTGGGCTTGCCTGGCTGTTCTGGATGCAAAGGACAGGCAATAGCCACTGCTCTCAACTCCTCTTCCTCTCTGTGCCTCTTGTGTCATCCTTTTATCCATCTTGATGAGGAGGTTTAGTCTGTCAGAGGGAAGAATGGACTTATGAGAGCCATGCTGTGACTTTTGCTTCTACAGTTGTGGAGGGTGCTTGCCAATTGGTGATATCACACGGGATCCTTCTGTCTACAGCCCAATATTTTGGTGTCATAGAGACCCTTCCACTCTGTGGGGTGGTCCTGGGGAGGAGTGGGAGGCAAGGTGTGCCATGGTTGCACAGGGATATGTACATACATGTAATTTATGTTTTAAACATCTGTTTTATTATATATTTTTTAAAATTTATTTTACTGGAGGGGACGTGTTGACAGTTGGATGTGGTGATCTTAAAGGTCTTTTCCAACTGTGACAATTCTATGATTCTGTGTTTCTGTGAAACCACACCAGGGTTATGGATGGACCCCCAGCACTGTGAACCAGGTCCAGCCCCAAGCTGGAACATGTGAGGAACAGTGGGACATGTGAGGCCATGGCAAGACGACCACAGGAGAGGACGAGCGAGTGCCAGGCTCCCACCTCTGCCTTCCTCCCTGACCTCTTCCTCTTTGTTTTCTTCCTGTTGCTCTGAGCAAGCTGCTGAGTCAGAGCAGCAGGAGCAGGAAATCCTCTGTTTGGAGGGTGAGATCAGAGTGTTGTTCCCACTAAGCTATAGCAATTTATTCTGCTTTGCTGGCGATTTCAGTGCGGTTGGGGTGGGAGGCTGGGCAGCAGGCTCCTTGGCTGGCAGACTGCTTGCTCTCCTCACAGCATCACAATAGTGCATCTTGAAAATAAAATTACACTGGTTTCACAAATTAAGTATTGCAGGTAGATTGTAATGAAGTGTGAGTCGGATTATTAAGAGCAAGTCATATGACTTTTTTTCACACCCATTTTCACAATAAGTAATTATACTTATTCCATCCTGAGGATTCTAAATTTTAATTATATTTTAAATTGTTGCGAAATGCTTAATCTGACATAGGAGAAAATATATAGGCTGAAAAAGAAGCAGCCTTTCATCTAGGGATGTTGCAATGGTTAACAGGATGCTCTGTTCAAATACGTTTTGGTTTAGAAGTTTTATTAGCTAAGAAAGTATTTTGGGACTTCATATTGAGGGATGTATTTTTTTTACATCAACCAATTTAATTGGTTTTGTCTCTGAAGGCTTACAAAGAGACACTTTCATTGGGCTGCAAATGATATTCCCCTTTCAATGCAGAGGGTGTTCTGTCTCCATCTAAATGAAAAACACAATTCCATTGCTATTCTTCATAAATGGTCTTTGCAGTAAGACAGTTTGCATAGTAAAGAAGAGAGACCAAAAGTTGAGTCTCTAAGAGCCTCTCTCCTGGAGCAATGTCAGGATTTTCTTTCAAAATTTTTAGTGCAACAAGCAAAAAAAATTCTTAACAATTTAGAGCATCACTGATTTGGCAGTGCCAATTTTGGTGAACAGTATGTTAGTTTGAAATGTCCCAGATGTGTATTACATCCTTGCTTCATATGAGTTGTGGCAGCAGACCCAAAGTGCTCACAATCCACAATGCCCACATGTTAATTTTTATTTTTAAATTATAGTTAAAGTCTTCACTCTGTATCCCTCTCCCAAAATATTTAGATGAGGTACCCACATTTTTGATGTCTGGAATCAGGGGACATGCATCTTGCCTTATTTGTGAAAAGGAAGCTGAAGAGCTTCCAGTTTAATTGGGAAAAATGTAGAGTTAGGTTTCCTTGGTCCTCTCTGAGTCTGTTTTGTAGTTTGGGTAGCACAGATCTGTTGGAAATACCACAAGCTGCTAGATTCTCTCTATGGGAAGAGCACATCTTGCTTTCTCCAACTTCCCCCTCTGCTCAGAGGTTGGCCAGGCCCTTGTGGAACTGGAGTCAGGGGTAACATGGAAAGCTGCTGAGCTCTCCTGGCCCCTCTGGAGTGCAGCACACCCAAGGATCCAGCCCAGGTCTCCTGGCACGAGTCAAGAGTCTTCTTCCATGCTCTTTGCCTTGAGGGTCTTGATGTTTGCACACAAAATGCAGCCTTGGTATTGTTTTAAAGTTGTAGGGGGAGGAAGAAACATACTTTCAGTTGCTGCTTTTTTCTAAGGCTATTTTTCTATTTGAAAGAAGAGTAACTTTTTTTTTTCCCCTAGTATAAAATGCTGTGTTCTACCTGTGTCATCTGAGCACAGGCCCTCTTGGGTGAAGAGACATCCACCAGTGATGTGGACCTGACAAAGGTGAAACCTCTGAGGTTGGTCCCTCTACCCCACGTGTTCTCTGCTTGAACCCCCAAGGCCTCACTCCACCTGCATGCAGAGGTGTGACATGGAGCTGAGAGGAGGAGGAAGGAGCTTTGCATTGATAAGGAGCAGGTAGCACAGCTTGAGATTGTTTGGTGGGGTCCACCTGCAGATATCAGGATGTGCAGCTGGAGCTGGTCAAGCTGCTTGCTACTTTCTCACTTCCATGAGGGTGGAGAGCAGGTATTCATCTTGGGTGAAGCTTTTTTGTGCGTGGAAAGAAAAGGCTTCTCTAATGGACAGTGTAATTAAACAGTGGGTCATTAACGTTTTCATTTCCTGCCCTTGGAGGATAATTACAGGTTAGGCTGTGTCAAGATGTTCCTGAATACCTTTAATGACACAACAACACAAGTTGCTTAAAAAGATTTCTAGAAAATTATGGGATCACCAATATCTCTTGGCACTTGACAGTTCAGGCCTTGCTCTAATGAGGCAACTCTCTGGAACTGCTCACAAGCAGTGGTTTGGTAGCAGCTAGTTGCCATGCCATCTTTCTTTCCCTTTGCTTTCAGAAAGACTGGGAAACCTTCCACTCCCTTTGTGGAATGTCTCCTTTTGTGAAGAGGTACTCAGAAAGAGGAGTACAAGCTAAACAACAAGAATTTCATGGGCAATGCTGAACAGATAAAAATAGGATTATCTTCTCCATCAGCCATCTGGTGACAAAATAGGGCTGTGCGTACCATAACTGGTCAGTGAGACAGCTGTTATTTATAGACTGCTCTAGATGAGCATCACATTTCTCAAGGGCTGAATCTGTTAGGGAAATAGGAATTAAATCCCCAAAGAAATCACATCCTTGAGGAATAACACTACAAATGGGTGGCCAGCAGGTGGAAGACGGCATCCCATGACGAACAGAACAAGTGTGGTCACTTCAGCTGTTTGCTTGTTCTCCTTTCTCTCATGGCATTTCCTATTGCTGTGATGCTGAGGCTGATCTGCATTGCATCCTGCCTCCAGGCCAGAGGTCCTCCCGGCCAGGCACTGCACAGCAGGGGAATGGAGAAACTCTCCTATGGCTACAGGCTAACAATTTAGTGTTTTCTACTTCACTGCTTCATCCTTCCCTCATATTATCCCAGTTCAGCAAGAAACACAAACCCTGTTGTTGATTCAGAATGGCCAAGATATTTCCCCTCTTATGGGAAAAATAAACACAGATATTGTCTGTAGGTTCTCACCAGCTCCAACTCACTTTCAGCTGGTGCACTGAGAATTAGAGTACAGGTTAATAATACATAAAGACACAACAGTTACTGCGAGAGTTTAAAACTTATTTTGGTCTTAAGCTTATCACAGTCCTTCAGCGTATCACAGAAAGATGCAGCATTGGGTTGCTCTGTGCTCATGGCTACCCAGGTAGCAGCATGGGTTACAGCAAAGGTCGTGCCACTTTTGGAGTGAAAATGGATGACTATATTTTAAATGGGGTGTTTATGATGTGCAAGTGTCATGCAGGTCAGTATGTGTCACACACAGGTCAGGGGTCCAGTGTGATGTGCCCAGCTCTGCAGCACTTTTGCAGCCTCAGCTTTTCTGGCCCTGATAGCAGCAACCAAAATGAAGGCGTATCCTGGTTTTTTTTCCAGGGGTGTGGGGGCCTGGGTTTTGCATCGGGATGGATACCATGCTATCTTTGCTACCATGGGGACACGAGTGGCCACTCTTTATATGCTTGAATCCCAGAAGACCTTTTGAAGAAGCAAGCACAGTAAATAGTTCCCTCTATTAAAAGGTCCAAAATTGATTTCCTGCACTGCCCACAGTTTAACAAATTATGTTTCCAGCAAAGTTTGCAGCTACAGATTTAGAAAATGTTGTTGCTACCAATGCCCTTAGCGCTGTCAAAACCGGCTTTTCGTCATGCTCTGACTGCTTTACAATGGAAGCTTTGTACTGCACAGGACCCCACAGTTCTGACCATTGCTCCTGTATAATTTTCTGCTGCTGCTGCTAAGGGAGCTTGTATTGTGTTCATGCTGAAAGCCACATCTCCAAGATTGCTGCAGGAGAAGGTCTGAAAGGATGACTGCAGAACTGGAAATAGCTGGGAGGGGAGGCTGGCCCTACGAGCTGGCCACTGCTGCTGACTGCTGGCCACCTCTCCAGGTGGTGTTCCAGGTAGAACATTTGGATGCCCTGGGCCAGGGTTGCAGCTGTGCCCTGGCTGCTTGGGCCAGCCCACGTGTGATTCCAGAGGTTTTATCACACAGCAAAGCCACCTGCCAGCAGTGGCCAGGTGACTGCCTTGTTCTTCCTTCCTGCCGGCAGAGCTCCGAGCTGCAATGGGTTTGCAGAGCACCCGCAGCAGAAAAGCACCCTGACTGCTGGATCCCCACCTCCCTCTTGGTGTCTCTCCTTCCCTTCCTCCCAGCCTGAACGGGTCTCTGGGATGGTGAGTGGGACAAACAGGAGAAGCTATCCGTGAAAAATCTATTAAAATAAAATTCCTGATAGATAGCACATTTGCATGTGTAATGGTGGAGGTGCTTTCCCCAGGTTATGCCATCACAAATTTGGGAATGGCCATAAGGCATGTCTGCTTGAAGCTGTAGTGAGCAATACTGTAAAGAGCTGGGTGGAGCAGGGAGGGGGGCAGCTATTATGTGCACATGGTCATTACACATGTAAACATGATATTAAAAATAGAGTTGCCTGAACACTGCCAAGCATTTCTCTGATTACCAGTTGGAATTAGAGTCATGGGTTTGGCCAGAGTCCCTGCCATTTTGATGACAAAATGCTCCTATGACCATTTCAGTGTGAGAGAAAACACCTGCAGAAAAAGTTTTAAAAAAAAATGTGTGAGTGTGAGTATTTACATGAGAAAGTTTTGCTCCTCATGAGGTGGGACACTGTTCAGTGCAGTGGCAGAACAGGATCCTTGAAACCTCCTGCCAAGGATTTGCATCCCTCCCTTGAGGTGCAGAGGCTGTTGAGATTCTATTGCAGTAGGTGCACACAGATCACACAGCAGAGCTCTGAAGGAAGAGAGATCCTGGAGGACTGATTCATACCAGGAAAAGAGTGAAGATCAGCATGGTCACTCCAAAGGAAAGGGGTGCCCTGTAATTTCACCCATCACCATGAGAAGCTTTTCATTCCAGAGACAACATGAAAAAAGTGGGAACCTTTGGACTGAGATTTAGCAGACTGGGACAGGTTGTGAAAGGGAAGCTGAAGCCAAGGACCCTCAGGCTTAAAGGGTGAAATTGCTCTTCAAAATTCAGAAGGGTTGAAGAGGCAGAAAAATGTTTTGAAGGCTCAGAAAAAAGTCCTTTCTTGTGAGCAGTTCAGTTTCTTTAGTTTATGATAAAAAGAGAGACTGAGAGGTATAAAGATACTTTCCTAGGGAGAAAGCAGTGCATACTGAAAAGGCTTTAAAACCAACATGGTCTCCATGTTTCCTTATATTTTCCCATCTGTCTATCATATAAACCCAAGTAATATAGCAGGAAGAAAAAGAAGGAAGAGCTGGGATGAAATTTTCATAAATTCATTTGACTTCCATGTGTGAAGTGCAATCACAGCCACCATATTTTGAACATAAGTTGCTATATACTGAGTAGGTGCCACTCAAGAGTGTAAAACCTTATGAAAAATAAAGAGGAAACTTCATTTTCACCTTCTGAAATTTGGAATGCAGTGGGTCTGATAAAGGCTTTCACCTGACTGCATCCTCTCTTGCCTTCTACTTGATGTTATCTCAGGGTTTGGAGGTGAGGGGAGAGTCCTGGCACATGCCAGATCTCCCCCAGGTCTCCATCAGACAAACCAAACCTGTGCTGCTCAGCAGGGGATGCTGGTGGGAAGCACACTCTGAAGTGGTTAAGGGGGTAGTGCTAAGGGTGCTTAAACCTTGAGAGATTTTTAAAAAGGAATGTTATTCTGTCCCAGGAACTAACTTGCTTTGAAGGAAATTAGAGAGGAAGAAAGGAAAAGAAGTATCATCTTCAGCTGTCACCTCTGCTCCTTGTCTTTACCTGAGGGATTAAGCTGTTGAAACCAAATGTGAGACAAATGCTTTTCAGACAAGCGCTGGCAAACTAGAAACTTCCCTTTTTTTTTTTTTTTTTTTTTTTTTTTTTTTTTTTTTTTTTTTTTTTTTTTTTTTCCCTAAAATTCGTAGAAACAAACCCAAACCCATCACCCATCCCCTCTACACTCGCATCCACCTACAAGAGACATAACTTGGTCCTGGCACAGGATATAATCTGCAAAGTGTTTCGATTAGTAGAAGCTGGCATCAGCACTGGGAATAAACTGCAGAGGTTGATAAAGCAAATACCAGGTCGGCTGGGATGGGACTGCAGAGGGAGGGTGGTTTCTATGGCGATGGGAAGCAGCCGTGATGGGAGGTACTTGTGTAGGCGGCAGCTGAACGGCAGCTTTGCCCCCAGCAGAAGTAGTTGGTTGCTTTGGAGACAGGTACACAGCCTGAAAAAAAGCACCTCCAAGGGACTAGGATGGAGATGGAGGAATAGTGGGTTACTAGTTACGCTGGACGTGGTCTAGCCAGGAGGTGAACAAATGAGGTTCTGTCAAGTGTGATGCATTTTGCTCATTAAGAAGCCTTTTCTCTGCCAAAACACCACAACTGCCAGCACAGTTCCAAAACTGCACGTCTGGGGGCCAGCATCCAGGTGACAGTGGAGAGGGTAATGAAGAAGTATACAACAGTAAATAAATGCACAACTGGTGGGAGGAATAAAAATGACATTTAGAAATGAATGCAATTAATGCACACACCTTGCTGGAGCAGCTGCTGCAGTGGATCTTAGCTCATGAGCTGATCAAGCCTCCAGGAGCTGCCTCCTGGGCTCCCACGCCACCAGGAGAGATCCATGGGAAGATGTCAGTGGGAAGGTTATCTCCTCTTCCATACGGTCCCAAGCTGGGAAAACACACAAGGAAATATTCAAGCTAGAGTCTTCTGTTAGCCAAAGAGGGTAACTTCACAGGGTGGAAGTCATAAAAGGGGAATATGACTAAGTAGCTCATAAAGTTGCTCAGTGGACAGACCATATACAGTTGGTGTTTTGGGACGTGGTGAGACCATCTCTCTACCAGAGGATGCTCTATTTGAAAAATGAAGTTGTAAATGAGCATCTCTCCCAAACTGTCCTCTACTTCTTCAGCCACAATCCAAACAGGGACGGAAGGACCCTACCAGAATTCATTTCTTCAGGCTTGGGCAGGTCTGGAGCTGTGAGACACTGCTGAAGTACAACTTCCAAAGACTTCTGTTGGATCCTCTGTCAACATCTGCATGGCCCTAGTGACAGGTCCAGATGTTTTGGAGGTGCAAGCAGTTAATCCTCATGGCACTCACACCAGGTGTCAACACTTGAAGCTTCAGAGGCACGGATGTGCACAGAGTGGGGTGGCTGAGAGCCCATATGAGCGAGGAGGACATTTCTGCTCCCTCACCCATGAGGATGGCTGTGGGTGCTGGGTCTCATCCAGGGTGAGGGATGGAGTGAGGGGGTGTTTGCTCCCTGCCTACACCCCGAGAATCCCAGGGATGTGCAGCCACAAGGAGGGAGTGTGGAGGCTGTTCACTGCCAATTCCCAGGCAATGAAGTGCCAGCATCAATCCTTGGTGACAACACTAACACACCTACCCATAGCTTCCCCAGCTTAACATTAATACTGCTTTGCATGCTATCACCATTTGCACTTTTGCATTAGTGACAGATGAGCAACCTTAGATCTTCCTCCTGACTCACAGGACTGAACAGCAAGATTGAAGTTGAAGGATTTCTGATTACCATTAAGGGTCCTAAAGAAGCTCCTCCTTCCTCCATCCTAGAACATAGGATGGAGATCACATACACTAGTCCATTTGTAACAGGACTTTAGCAAGCCGAAAAAGGCTTGAAAAAGTAATGCTGTGTTGAGAGCTACATCTACAAAGTTTATTGTACTCATGGGAATGCCATGAGATTCCTTTGACAGTCAATATAATTTATTTGGCAGATAGAGTTGTTAATTTTTTACTGGAAAAGTAGTTTCTTAATATAAGAATGATGATTTATATAGATACCTTATTTAACCAACTTAAACATCTCAGTAACTTCATGATACAATGCCCTGTATATATAATGCTATACTCCTTTTTTTTTCACCATAATCATGCCCTTTCGCTGCCCAACAGCAATTTTATTAGAAAGGCCTTGCCAGCTGTACAAAAGAAAGATATAGTGATCTTGCCCTCCTCCTGGAGCTGCTCCCCACCCTGCACTGCCTGGCAGGTCCCTGTCCTGAGGAAATCAAACTTCCCCAAATTAAGTTTAATCCCAACTCTACCTCCTTTTCCATCATTTCAGCCTCATCCACTTTATTTTGGGCCCAGTTTCTTGGCAAAATTCCTCCAAAATGTGTTGTTGAAGTTAGTTTATTTCTG
This sequence comes from Florisuga fusca, assembly GCA_038090715.1. Lineage (NCBI taxonomy): Eukaryota > Metazoa > Chordata > Aves > Apodiformes > Trochilidae > Florisuga > Florisuga fusca. The sequence continues at coordinate 4,294,774 of JAAWXA010000029.1, read as the reverse complement.
TAAAGCTGCTAGCATTTATTTTTTTTCCCCTCAGTTATATTGGGATGGACAAAGATTTTAAAATTAGCTGGGCCGTCTGTTTTGATCATTTTACTTGAAATTTTTAAAGGAGTGATTGTGAATGAGTCCCTTCTGTAGCAAATCGTCTCAGGGAGCTGAAATGAAATAACCTGAGCATGATACAATCTCAGTGAATTTGTTGCAGTATTTACAAGACAACTCCTTTACCATTAAAAAAAAAAAAAAAAAAAAAAACAGTTTCAAGAGAGGAAATTAAAGATAAATTCAGCTTTATGAGCAATCATGCCTATTAGTCATTTGTCATTACCTGCTTGTGAGCAAGTGAGAGTGAGTATTTCTGCTTTATTTCGTGCTTTATTTCCACAACCTCTTTCCATTTTCTCCCACAGAAGAGCACAGATTATTTGGGGTTTTTTTAATGAGAATGCCTCTTCAAAGTTTTTTTAAACTGGAACTTAATGCTGTGCAACCCTGCCTATCTCCCATTCCAGCTGACTTAAGCCATGCTTAGTTTCATGGAATGGAATTAACTAAAGGGTATTCCACACAGGAATGGGATTAACTAAAGGTGATAAAACCCCTCAGCTTTATAGAAACAATAGCCCATTGGAGCAAAACACGCTCCCTGAGCACTATAAACACATTCCTGCAGCCAAGAGGAGACCATGAGGCACTGATTTAAAGGTGCAAACGTCCAGGACAGCTCCATGGAAGCTGAAGTTTCACCCTGGGAAGCAGAGGAGAGATTCTCCTGCTCTGGGGGCTCAGATGACCTCTCCCACTCATTTCCCAGCCTTCCTCATAAGCCTCCCAGCCACACACTGGAGCCAATGGATCCTACATTTAACATGGTCACAGAGTGAAGTGGTTGATAGAAAGCTCCTTGTTCTGCCACAGTCATGACCACACGGGGGTTCAGAGCATTCTCCCATGGAGCTCTGCTGCAGTCTTCTAAAAAATGTGTGTGCAAGCAGCTAATCCTGCAAATCCTACAGCAACTGCCTGCACCATGCATGGCTGGCTGAATTCAAATGTGCAAGGCTTATAAGACATGTTACATTCAAATGGAGAAAACTTTCTAGTAATATTAATATTCAGCACCCACTATCAAGATATTGTAGCACACCAACAAGATCTGACTACTTTGAATTATTATTCATGTGCCATGGAATATGTATTTTTTTAAGGAGCATCATAAATTAATAGTAGCAAAATGCAATTTGTAATTTAAATGTAAATCAGAATTGAGTAAGAATATAATTAAGCTTTGAATGCCTGGGTAGTATCTGCTAACCAGACTGTTTTGTGGTGGTTTTTTTCGCTGAGATTTTAAAGTGTATTATTCAGCCTTAATACCTCAATGCATATTATCTGTATCTTTGCTATAAAAATGTAAATAATAATAAAATATTAGGTTACACAGCATTGAATTCTAGATTGAAACATTTCTGTGAAACTGAAAACTGATTTATGAAGAGTTATATGGGATTCTTCACTGGTGCACAGAGGCTGATTCAGCCAGGCAGGTGTTAAGAAAAGTCCCCTCATCACAAATGGTGCTTCTGATGCTTGTATTTAATATTGGAACTGAAGAAAAAATCATTATGTCTTTCATATTAATCAAATGTAGCATGGCCAGGTAGCTTTAAGTGGTACACAAATTTTATATTAATATTTTATCTAATGCAAGATAATTGTAACTGTATATAGAATATATCGTGTAGCTTTAAGTGGTATACAAATTTTATATTAATATTTGATTTAATGCAAGGTAAGTGTAAGTATATATAGAATGTATCTATAAGTCTATTTTCATATTGAAATCACCACGTAGTTGTATAAACATTTTGTTACTGGCCAAGCTGGTGTGCAGAGTTCCCACTGCTCTCCCAGCCTGCTGCTGCCCCCCAGCACAGGCATTTCCCCACTGTTGCAAGCGACTGTGGGCTGGGCTGTAATGTGGGGCCACAGGTGTCAGTGAAATGATCTCAGTTAAAAAACCAAACCACGCTGCTGCAGCATTAGAGAGCTAACTGTGAGGCTGAAATGTAATTTAGATTGTAGCATAATAAAAATATTTTATTATGGAAACGGGGACTTTGTAGCAAGGAGCAATTGGCAAGACTATGTGCTTGAGAAATTGAGGATGTTATCTTTAAAACAAAGATGAAGGACTGATCAAAATGAGAGTAGCTAGTTGAAAAAGACTTGGACACACCACATTTTTAAAACAGGTGAAATGATTTAAAAATCCCTCTTTTGATCTCAGGGGATCTCTTTTGATCTCTTTTGTACAGAAGGAGCTATCAAAATATGAGGGAATTTTTTTTTCCATTCTCTCCCAGAAGATAGCAGGATCTCTTTGTTTCCCATAAGCACCTCTTGTAGCTCAGAGTTTTAGTCCTGAATCTCAGCTTCAGTTCCCCACACTGCCATGGCTGTTGGTATGAAACAGCCGGGGTGGCTGTGGACTGCTCCCTGCTAAAGAAGAACAACAAGGGAAAGGGCACATGGGAAGAGCAGGCGAAGGCTCTGGGGACCAAGCGTGAGGAGAATGGCATCTATCACCCCCTGCCTCCAGGACCTGGAGATGACAAGAGGTGTTCTCAAATGTGCAGTTTGCCTGCAGGCTGAGGTTGCCACTAAATCCAAGCAGTGAATGAATGGCCAATTGCCACGCTTGTAGCAAAAAAACCCCTTTTTTAAAAGCACTGGAATTGTAAATTACTGGTTTTGTGCATCGTGTAAATTTACACGCTAAGGTATCTGGGGTCCAATGCCTGCTGACACGTAGCTACAACCCTCTCTGACAGGCAGGACTGATATTATTACTGGCAGCTGAAATTAAGGTTTTAATAGTTACCTGAGCTCTTCTTTGCATAGACCCAGCAGGAGAGCATCCTACGATGTGCTGTGTGTCAGCCATTTATCTTGAAGTAAAGGAAAGCTGAGTCTTAGCAGCACTGTAAAGATGTTCAGCAGCTTTCATCACTGGGCTCAAGCATGTTTTCTTAACAAGAATAGCTGATTGATGTTCAGAGGGAAGTCCAACCTTGTGTAAAGGTGAAGGCAGACAAAGCTAAACAACATGAAGAGTGTAAGTGATTTTAAACACTCTTTAAGTGTAACAGAAAAAGAAAACAGAAAGGGAACAAAAAAAGAGAAGGTTAAGAGAAGAATTAAGATGGTGGCTTCTCCCTTCCCCCTCTTAGGTACTGATTTCATAACCAAAACCCTCCTTTCGGGGTTTATATTTGACCGCATGCTTGTGGAGCCCTTCAATATTGTTTTGATTTGACTTAAGAAAAAAAGATGGTGCAACCTTTGCACATGGGCAAGCCCTGAGTACTGCCCTTGCCTTCTGTAATGGTGTTGTCCAAGCACAGCCTTCATTGTCAGACCCTTGATGTAAAGAAACCAAGTCCTGTTACAGGGGAAAGCTGTCTGCTTTGAAGATTACAAAGCAATGAAGAATACTGTTAGGAAATTCTGATGCTGCAGGGATGACCAAGGGGGGTTAAAGCCACTGGCCTCTCTGGGATGAAAGGTTGTGAGCTGATTTAGGAACTGCTTTCACAGCTGCTGAGGAAGAGAAGTCCTTCCTCCCAGCTAACTCATGTGTGGCCATTCATCACCTTGTCAGGCTCAGGTTGCCTTCCTCAAATCTGGTACTTGGTTATTTGTTGTTTTCCTACAGATTTCAACTCATTGCAGCACATCTTGTAATTTCTAAGGGGCTTGGGACTTTGTGAACTTCACTGCATAGAAAACCTGATGATGAGCAACATGAAGTGTAGGTGGATACTCATCCAAGTAGTAGGGGGTACTGAAGAAAGAGTAGCTCATCAGAACTCTGATTTTTGCTTTCAGTGAAAATTTGCAAGAAGTGTACATAGTACAAGACATTTAAATCTCTAAATCACATATCCGAATATATAAAGTATTATTGTTTATATGAAAAGATGTTTATATGCAAATTCTAAATAATTCATCACCATAACAATCTCATCATCTTATCTTAAGACTTAATTTAGGCCTACACACACTGAAATACTTTTTTTCTGCTGAAACTATCTTCCACACTTCACTACTTTTTGTCCTCTACCTGCCCAGTCTTTTGAGAGCTCAGCTCCCTGCAGGGAAGGGAAATGCCATTGCTGCTTTTCTGTAGCTTTGAGAAACAGGGTGACTGAGAGGCACTGCCTGCACCAGTAATTCTGTCATGTAACTTGGTGCAAGTCCAGCTTAGAGGCTGAGATCATACAGAAACCTGGTAAATCTTCAGCTAATAGGGCAAGAACAAGGAGAAAAGAATGCATAGGAGAACAACTTCTTTACCATCTAAACCCTCCTCTTTCCTTTAGCTTGTGCTCAGTTACTTTCTCTTCCCCTTTGCAATGTCACTGACTTGAAGAGGTGGGAAAGAGGCAGAAGAACCAAATTTTTTTCACTCCCATGAAATGTGTGACAAGAACTTTCTACCTCCATACAGCACTGCAACCACTGCATGGGTCCTGCCATAGGGAAAGAGGGGATGAGGGGGTGGATATTGCTGTGCTGTGAGTTTCCTTATGCATGAGACACTGTCAGACAGAAATATACCTTTGGTGTACCTCCTGAACAATAAATTTAAATAGCAGCATTTTACACAAACTTTGACCCAGACCAGAGATTTCAGAGTGAAATCTTTTAGGACTCTTCCCACCAACCATAACTTTAAGTATGACAAAACACCTCACTGCATAGTTTGAGTAATGAAACCATTTTTATCAGAAATCTTTGAGTGTGAGGAGATTAGTCACAGGATGACTATAAAATATGAAGCTTTAAAAATATATGAATGAATGGTTGTTTTCAACAGAACAAAATTTAAGGAGCCAAAAGTTTTTTTTCAGTCTCACACTGTATGCTCCAGTGGAAACACTGCAATTAAGCAGATTTTAAAAGTGCTCTGGTCTGATTCCCTGTTAAGGGATTGAGCCTTCTTTCATACAGTAATATCGCAGGGAAAAGCAGGAATGTTGTCACTTGGGACACTTAAAACTGGATGGGGTAGCACTAAAACACAATATAGACAAGAATTCAGCCTTGGAAGGGAGAGGGGCAGGGTATTGCAAGACAGTAATGTCCTTCCAAATAATGTTGACCTGAGAGAAAGGAAATTGTACGTTGCCATCACTACTGAAGGATTCAGGTGACTTTCATACAGACTGAAGTCACCAAACCCAGTTCCTACCACTTCTATTTGTTGTGGTGGTACAGGACCATTTGTCTGGTTAATGTTAACTGCACTCCTTATCCCGAGGGTGCTATGAGGATAAAAATATTGAAATTCAAAGCCCTGAGCTAAACCCTGAGCATTGCTGGGGTAAACTCCTGTTTCATCCTGGGACCAGAACCTGTGTGGTCACACCAGCAGTTAGATTAAGAAACAGCTGAAAGTCAAAGCTAACTGATTTTGACTAAAAGTTACTATGGTTTTGGCAGCTGTCAGCACTGAAGTTACGAAGCCAAGGAACTAATGGAAAGAATTAATTCCAAATTATACCTTTTCTTAGAAGTTTGCATAGGGATGTATGATAACTTTGCAGCAAATCGTTAGTGCCTTGAGAAAGTATTTGAATGGAATATAACACTTAGATGGGGAAAGAACTGTGTTTAGAAACACATACCAATCAGGCTCCCTAAGGATGTCCCTCATTTCTTTTCTCCCCAGTTGCACAACACCAAATACTCTGTAATCCCTTTGTGCATACAGTACATTCAGTGCAATAATGTACATTCATAATAAGCAGCACTTACAGTGCTTGACATCTTCAAAGGTCTCTACAAACCTTAGCAAATTAATCTGTTTCGACACCTTTGTGGGCTAAGTGTAATTATTCTGAAGAAGCTGAAAGTAAAGAGGTTAAATGAGTTACTCTAGGCCACAGAGAGCAAGGGACAACAGAGGGTTGGGAGCACTGCTCCTGGCCCCCTCCCATTCCATGCCTTTCTTCACACACCACAGACTCTCAAACATATATAAAACTAAGAAAATTTTAAGAAAAACCTACAGCATTATTAAGGTTTTTATATGGTACTTATTTTGGAATGATCTGCTATTACTCATAGTTTTGTCTGCAGTGAGCAAGGTGACCCTAAAGTTACATAAAAGACTATAAAACAACAATAAAAACATCACACTGCTCTATACCATCATTAATATTGCCCATGGGGATCAGGACATTAAACCTCAGAGTGCAAATCAAACCAAAATCTAGCATCCTGGTTTGGATTTGGCGTGTGGGTTTAAAGTTTTAGATAAGGTTGAAGCCTATTTCCAAAGTTTGCCAGAGGGTAGTTTTGCACCATCACTCTTCCTGATAGCATCTCCAAGCCTCTACTGACATTTATCTGTTGTGTTTGATGAAAAATTGGTTTTTGATGCTTTTTAGCCCAAACTTTTTGACTAATGTAGATATACAAATTCAAGACCATGTTTTGTCCCACATCCATTTTGGTTTTGGTGAATCACTTGTTTTACAAAAGATATAAAATGTATTACCCATGTGTTTTGACCAGAAAGTTTGGAATTTCTGATTGATTTTATCTAAACCTTCCCTTCACATTTCTGTTTATACTAATATGGAGAAGAACTGCTTTGCACCGACTTTTTTTTGCAAACATGGAGGCATTTTAGAAGGATATTTCTGAACTGCCAGAAGCAGTTGTAGAAGGCAGATCTGCCCTGGTGACCTCAGCTATGCAGATGAGATCTATGTGCCACAGCTCCAGCATGTTTTCACGCCTGTGCTTACACACCATCCAATACTCCATTTTTCAGGGGGTTTCAAATTCCTGCAGAAAATAAGCACAAACATATACAACAAAAGTGTAATTAGTGGGTGAGTCATTACTTCTCATTATTCCATGGCAGAAGCAGAGCTGTTCCATCAGGGGGATAGCAGGTAGCTCTAACTGACTGTTAGCAATCTAAAACACATCCATCACAGTCAGGTTGCTCCCCCAGGGAAGCATCAAGGAAAGAAAGATGTGGATGCTGGGGCTGATAAGCACTGCAAGGCCCAGATTCTACAGAACACCAAAACATGGGTGTTTCAGTCATGCTGACTTCAGCAAGTGGTGGAAAAAAGCATGGCTGTAGATACTCAGCATCAGCAAAATGCCAGTTTATTAAGATTATCAGGCCTAAGGGAAAAAAAATAAACAAATTTCTTTAACTTATTAGATGCATAATCCCCTGATGCCTCTTCGTTGTGACAATGGTCTCAAATCAGGCTTATAATGTGATAACCTTGTGGGTTTTAATGGGGCTGGTCCTTGTTCACCATGGGTGTAATCAGGGCTAGCCCACAAGCTGAGCTCTGTGCCAATGCCAGAGATTTCACATACAGATTCAGAATCAACATTTTATTAGTTTGCGCTTCAAGGTGCCTAATTTAAAATAAGATGAATTTTTATTTTCTAGCCCAGCACATCAAGCATCAGAAGGACAAGAGGTGTTTTTCTGCTTAGTGCCTGGTGCTAAGAGCTGAGATCCAGACCACACACTGGCTCTGGGAATCTTCAGAGACTTCTGAAATCTTTAGAAAATATTGTATCAAAAACATTCATGTTGGTTAGGATACACACTGACCCTGGCAGGTCAAATTAATCCCTGGTGTTACTTTGGCCCCATCCGTGGATTGATTCCAGGAATATCTTTAAGTTATTGCCTTTGCTTTCATTTTCTATTAAATGATTGTAAAAAAAAAATCAATAGGGAGAAAGGGATGTACAGATAAAGCAAACTAAAAATAGCCCAGTGAACTGCTCTCACTGGACAATATAAATATTCCTTTCAGGTTAAAAATATTTCTTTGAGGATCCGGAGCCCTCAAAAAACCAGAATAGATCTTGGACAAAGACACTTCCTCACAGCCAAGGGAGTAACATGTTTTTGCCAGTAAAGGATGTGCTCTGCTTTGCAGAGGAAACTCCTGTTGGCTAATTTCACCATGGAAACTCCAGGCCTGACTATAAAAAGACAGATTTATCTCCTGACAAATATCCTTATGCTGGGAATAGCAAAAACTAAGCACGGATAGCACTAACCCCAGGTAAGGGGACAAGTTCTCTCACAAAGCAGCCCCAGGGGCAGCATGGCATGGGCTGGTCTGCACCAAAAACAGTGCTGAGAATCCAGCCATCTCCAAGTCAATTTAAAAACCAGCCTAAAACCAGTCTTAGCATCACTGTCCCCAAATCCCCCATCCCCAAAGCAATGAATGCATTTCTCTCCCATTTCTGGGACAAACATGAAATGTGCAGAGGTGAGAATAAGGTCCACAGTTTTCAGCTTCAAAAGTATATATGACCCAGAACTTTCTCCCATTGCCTCCTGGGGCAGTGGTTCTCCAAGGCTGGTTTGTTTGAGGTGCAGAGCACTTGTGCAAGTGTGCTGGAGGTGCTTTGATTTCCTGGGTCTGGACTGCAGAGACTTTCATGTTTCTGTTCACTCCTGGCCTGGATGCCTGCTTTGATGCATTTTTAACACAGACCTTTTCAATTCCCTCAAAGGATCATTATATAAATACACAACATAAATAGAACAATACTAACAATGCTGAATCTAATACAATAAGTAATACAGACAAACATAACATAAATAACAAAATACTCTTGTTGATGATGGATTAAGAGGGCATGGTCACTAGAATGTTTATTTTTAGTACTTTTGCAGACATAATGGTTTCCAGGTTTAATTATAAGCCTTGTCTGTCTGTCGTTGTCAGACAGAGAAGCATTAATGCACTGTGGGTGACAGACTGGCTGATGGCTGCAAACACAGCTTAAAATGAGTGCAGATAAGGGAAAGGCCAGTCCCAATAATCAGAAAGCAGACAAACTTGTTATAAAAGAGCAGCCAAAAAGAACGCTCTGTCTTTTCTCTGTAATCACAGCCACCTTAAGAGTGACACTGCACGGGATAGTTGGTCTTCATCACTCCCAGTGTAAAAACAGGCAGCACTGAGGAATGTGGAGGACTGTAGTCCATGATGTCATGCCCTACTAAGCAGAAAGATGCATCATAGCTCTTGTTTTTATATTTCTGAAAATCCAGAAGGCAGGATGTATTTTTTTTTCTAAATTAAAAACCCCAAACAACCCCAAATGAAACAAAACAAATAATTTGCAAGTGTTCAGGAGTGGTGAAAATAATTTTGGAAAGTGCTCTAGGCTAATTTTGTAAACCACAACAGAGCCGTAGTGGGTAGAAACACTTTCATCTTATTTATTTCTCTCCGTCTTTAAATGCTGGGTTTGTTAGTATAAGTTTCTCTTTCAAATCCACTTGGCACAACATATATTTTCTTGGTTATGAAGTGTCTGGCCACACAGGTACAGACACAGACATGCCTAATGTGCTTATGATCTTTCTGTCCTACACTAACACTGGACAAAATCTGGCTTGGTTTTCCAGGCAAGCTTTTCACCTATAAAAATCAACAAGGCTGATTATTTTCCATACACCTGGGACTGTGTTTTTTCTGCTCACCAGCAGCAGGATGTGTTAAATCATGCCCAAACTGGGAGAGATGTGCTGCAACTCTCTGCATCCAGCATGAAGTCTGCTGGGCCAGTGGTGTGATAGGTACAGCACAGTACCTGCATTCCACCTGGCTCAAGCACACGTGGGTTGGCATCACCTTCAAAAGATGTTTGTCATGCAACGAGGCAGGTGAAACCCCTCTCCCCACAGCTTTGGGTCTTTAATCTCTGTACCACCCCATCATGATCACCTCCCACTCCCTCACCTCCTGAGTCCTCCGATGCCAAAGGACTACAAACAGGGACTTGTAGTCAGGACTTACAGTAGGGATTTGTATACCTTTAAAGTCTCTGCCACTGTATTATTTTGCCACCAAAATTGGCCTGTGGGTTTAGGAACTCTATCCTCTTCCCTCCTTCCCTGGTCATCCTCCCTGTTTAGAAAATTTCTGGGAATTTCCGGTGATTTCTGCGAGAGGCAGAGTGTGTGCCCCGGGCTGTCTCTGCGCACCGCGGAGAGGAGCACCTCCAGAGGGAGCATTTGCCCCATCTTAAAACACCATCTAAGGGGAGGAATCTCCTTTCTCAACCGTAGCTGGTTAAAAACAAGCGAAATGCATCCTACCCGAGCTTACAAGTGTGTAGAATTGGGAGTGAGAAATAGCACTTCCCAACTTGTCAGAGGGTGAAGCAGTCCAGCAGGGACTGTAGACACCTGAAGAAGAGCACAGCCCCTCTCACCAGTGACAGATTTCTCACTCTGTAACACATGGCTTCAATTTTGAGCAGTAACCAAATCCTGAGGTGGGGTGTGAAACACTTGATATTTGGCTGTGTTGTGTAGCTGCTGAAACACATACAGACTTGTGAACATTTGCAGATCTGAGAGGCAGAAGAGTCCCCCCGCAGGGGTTGTGGAAATGATCTGTACCTTTTCTTGGCATTTTGGGGCGACCTGAGGCCAGCAGGAGGGGCAGAGCAGCATGTAAAAGGTATTCCTTTCCAGCTGGCACTTATGTATACGCGGTGCTCACTTAGTCCCTCATAACAGTGACCCACTGTTAAATTTATAATGATGTCATCTAGTAAGACATAACCTCCAGCTTCTCACTTTAGACTGAATTGTGGTTTTTTATTTTTATCTGTTCCTTTATGGGGAAAAAAGGTAAGACGAGGCAGTCTTAGTTCTTCTGCAGAAGATTTACTACTTATTATTTAATAACTAGTAGAAAGCAGGTGACCTGGGATTCTGCATGAGTGTCTTCAGCGAAATAGCTTTAACTAGTGTAATGGCAGGAGCATTCACTTCCAAAAGAAGAGAAAGTTCAATGTTATGCAGTAAATCATCCTTTGCTTTTCTATAATTGGGACTGTGTGTCCAGTAGAATAATAATTTAAAAAAAACAAAACCCACAAAGCTTTTCTAGATTTTCCCAAAGTCATAGGGAAATTGTGCTATACTCTTAAGAGGAAAAATATAAGCCTTTTAGACTGCTTTATTATTAAAAAAAAAAGAGAGAGGAGACTTAAAAACCTGAAGACCTACAAATCTGGTGGTAAAGAACTAGTTCTACATCACTGAACTCATTGGTTAAACAAGAGAAACAGGAGATCCAAAGGAAGCGTTTATCTACGTCACATTTACATCTCTGTTCAACATTCACTTCTTCAAGGATGTCCACAAAATGCGAGGCCATTAGAACTGTCAAATAGGTAAGACAAAAATATATAAAGTTGGCTTGAAGTAGATAACCTAAAACTGAGTAATTGTGAGACATTCAGATCCTCCCTAACTTTGTCCCGTTCCTGTTGTCTGTCACCTCTTTGGCTCAAGCTAACATCATGGTACCCCCTGGTACCTGGGGTGGTTTCTCTGGCTGCTGTAGAAAAGCTTGCTGAGGTGCAGATGTGGGACCACAAAATTGCTGGGGCATTTCTTTGCGAAGTATATAAAAGCAATGAACAAAGCAGCTCAAATTCTGAATGATCCTTTTTGGGTCCAGTGTGAAGTTTTGGGATCTGGTCTGCAGCTCCCACTCAGGGCCCATGAAAGAGAAATCCATTGAAAATCTGAGTGTGAGGATTCACTGTTAATTTTATCCTGGTACAAGAAGTTGTCTTCCTGCAGACTGAGGGTGATGGCAGCTGCTAAAAGTCTCATTTTGGATGGAAGAGTTTTGGAGCATGTGCTGAGCAGAGGGTCAGGAGGGGCAGAGGAACTGCACAAGGAGTGCTCAAGGGAAGTTGCATCTCTTGCAGAAAGAGAGGGGCAGGGAGGAATGTGATGGGGGTTATCAGGACAGTCGAGGGGTTGGGGTCAGCACAAAGTTCTACCTCCCACACGGCAAAGAAGGGGTGGGATGGCACAGAGCACCCTGTCATTTGTAGCTTCCAGAGAAAAAGAATCACAGAATCAGCCAGGTTGGAAAGGACCTCTGAGATCATCAAGTCCAACCCTTAATCCACTACCACTGTGGTTACCAGACCATGGCACTGAGTGACACATCAGCCTCTTCTTAAAAACCTCCAGGGAGGGAAATGCCTGATCACCCTCTCTGCAAAGAATTTCTTCTGAATATCTAACCTAAACCTCCCCTGGCAGAGCTTAAGTCCATGCCCTCTTATCTTATTGATAGCTGCCTGGGAGAAGAGACCGACTCCCCCCTGGCTCCAACCTCCTTTCAGGGAGTTGTAGAGAGTGATGAGGTCTCCCCTGAGCCTCCTCTTCTCCAGGCTGAACAGCCCCAGCTCCCTCAGCCCTTCCTCACAGGATCTGTGCTCGAGTCCCTTCACAGCCTCCTTGCCCTCCTTTGGACCTGCTCCAGGACCTCAATCTCCTTCCTGAACTGAGGGGCCCAGAACTGGACACAGTACTCGAGGTGTGGCCTCACCAGCGCTGAGTACAGGGGAAGAATCACTTCCCTGGACCTGCTGGCCACTCTGTTCTTGATACAGGCCAGGATGCCATTGGCCTTCTTGGCCACCTGAGCACATTGCTGGCTGATGGGGAGGCCTCTCTTTTTTCAAGGGGAGGCTGTGAGCCCCAACTTTCCCCCTTGAAGAAGGGCAGAGCCACAGGATGTTTTTCTGGGCTCAGTGACACTGGAGCATTCTCAGGAGACCCTGGCACACAAATCCTCTCTTATCCAGACCGCATCTTCCACCAGGGGACTTTCATGTGAGAGGTGGGGTCGTGCAGAGCAGCATCACATCTCTTCAGGAAAAATGCATTAAAATGTCCCTGGGGAGCTGGCACAGAAATTATAGGCCCCCTTCCCTCCTTTTCCCATAATATGCCCATCCACAAACCTTCCTTTATGTAATGAGAAAAAGATAGGTCTTCCTTTTGACTTCTGATTGTATTTTATTAATGAATAGGAAGTAACATCCTTCTTCTAACACAGTCTGTTATAACAAGCTTACTCAAAAATGCCAACTCCATAAATGCTCTACAGAAATTACCATAACAATTCTGCGGCTTCTTCAATTATTTTTTAAAGAAATCCTGAAGTTCTAGAGAAGTGGGCACTTCCAGCAAATTTTGGGGGAAAAAAAACCTCATGATCTGAAAGTCAAAATACACATAGATGGTCACAAAGGCCTCAGTTCTGTCTCCACAAATGATGTGATCTTTCTGAACTTGGGTGGAAGCAGGCATGATAGTTCTCATACCAGGGTTGGGATGTGAACCATATAATTTCGGAAATTTAGTTCATTAACTTATGTTTTTGTAGGAACTAGTTCTGGTCATGTCAGTATTATTTTTAAATCCCATTAAAATGCACTAGAAAATACCCACTTCCCTGCAGATTTGACCACTTGTCCACTACAGAGACATGTGAGTAAATTATAACCTACTTTCCCAACTCTACTTCTACCTAGATTTCCTCTTTCTTCCCCATGCTGCATGCATCAATTTTCAAACATAAATGAATAAACTAGCATAAGCATTTAAGTGTGTTTCCACTGATTCCCATACTCAAATTAAACATGCAAATGAAAACATTAAAAGAATGACTTATTCATGTTCTTAGGCAAAGCACATATTAAATTAATGTACATGTATCAAAGAAGGCACTAAGTGCTGACTCTTGGAAAGCCTGGTGTAGGAAAGTGTACTACAAACTGTTCATTTAATATTTTTTATTGCTTAATATGAAACTTAGGAAGACTGACTGTATTGATTCTATCTTAAATATTTGACAACATATGCTCATTTAGAGCAACCTCCTCATTTCCAAATATATATTTAATGAAGCACATGCCATTTTAAGCAGACATTTAAAGCATAAGTTTCATCTCTTTAACATTTTAGGAGTATATATCACATTAACAACTCTAAAAGGAACAACTCTTTTGATGGAGCATGTCATACGGGAGGTTATCAGTAACACAAAGCAGCTATGCAGGGTTGCATGTGCAATGCTTCAGAAGTACAGAAAAAAATATTTTTAAGAATGGCAGAGATTGGTTTTAATTTGCACCATTTCCTTGCATCTTGTTTTTGTTTTCTGTTCGGGTGAAAATTACACGAACATGCATTTTTAGATCCTTTTACACTAAAACAGCAGACTGGGGGGGGAGGGGGTAGTAGAAATCAAACAGCAATGTTTTTTTGTGAAGTGGCTTCTTAATTCTGCTAAAGAGATGAAGGTTTAAGTTCAAGTTCCAGAGTTCCTAGCAAGAAAAAGCAAAAGCATGTCAAGTTAACAAAACCAACAAACAGCTCAAGGGCAGAACTAGAAATTACTGGAAAGGTTTCACAGGAGGAAAATTGTCTTTAGTGGCTGAACTGAATTTTGTATATGGAGTATCCCAGTTCTGGAGTTAAGGCTGGAGCAGACACAAGTTATCTCACCCCCTGTTAACATGTATAAAACGCAAAATGGAATAAATGGGGAAGCAGGAAAAAACTGAGATAGGAATCTGCAAAGCAAGGAGAAAACACAAAGTTATATTCACAAGGCCAGGTGAGCAACAGGCAGTGGAACAACTGCTTACTTGGAATCAGAGAGGCTTGGGTGCAAGAACTGATGGCTTAGACACTGAATAATGAGCCCATGCAGTAAGATGTAGGAGACAAATCTTTTGGTGTAGAAGCTAAAGCCCACAGAAATGGAGCGGGATGTCCCTTGTGAGTGGAGCACTGGAGGTGTTGAGAGGAAGGCAGGACTCAGGAAAGACAGAGGTAGAGGTGACAGTGAAGCACTGTATACACTGCTGATGGGGCTGTGTGTAAAGAAGGAAAAGCATCATACAATCAAATTAAGCAAGGCCCACTGCCTTCCTGAAAAGCACTGTAAAGCTACATGTCATTACAGAAGTAGCACAGATCCATTAAAGATCCTCTAAATAAAATCTCACTGTGGCTATGGAAACATGGAATAGGATTATACAGACAACCAGACCTGTGGTAGACCTCTTGTTCCTAGATACAGTTTGTAGCAGAATGATACCGATAATAAAACTGAGGCTATGGGTGGTGAGAGAGCCCAGGTGCTCCTGGATCTGGACTGCTGACAGACTTTTTTTCAAGCAGATATTTATTGAGCCTGCAGGAGGTAATCCTAATTTAGACTTTGTGAGAATGTTACAGAAGAGGTGGCTGTAGAAAATAGCCCTGATCAAGTGTATCATAGAGAATTTTGATTAAGCTGAATGGTAAGATAAAGAATCGGTTTTCTGCATTCTTACATTTGGCTTTTTTAAATCACAAAGCAGTAAAGTAAACAGAACTGAGAGACCTGGAGACCTGACTGCAAAGGACATTTCTGAAGTTGAAATTATATAATAGAATCTACATTTTGGGAATGAGCAAAAATTCAGAGAGAAGAACTCCAGACCCAGCTGATGACAATCCACCTTGAAAAGGATATGAGGAGCAGGCAAAGGGAAAAAATGAGGGGAAAAAAGGGCTGATTAACATGAAAAATTGCATCTTGCAGGGCAGAAAGTGTGGAGAGAAAGTGAGATCTGCCAAAACCTGGCCTCTGTTAGGCCTTGCAAAGGAAATTAAAAACACGTTGTAAAATGTTCTTTAGTCATATAAAGAAATAAAGGGCAAAAAGAGTAATTTGAGGCTGCTATACAGTAAAGGTTGGGGGTGGGGTTTTACGATAACCTAAACCTGGGCCAAAAATGAAATGAAAACTTTGCTTCAGTTTTCAGTGAGCATGGTGACATGTGGGGCAAAGACAGCCAGACTCAAGGGAATGAGAGAACATCTGGAGCAGAAACAAAAATCCAGAGGCCTCATGTATTCAGACAAATGTGGTAACCCCATCTCTATCCAAAACCCTGGATGAACCGACACAGGAACCTGCCAAAACTAATAAACGGTATGTTAGCTCAGGAATGGGTGCTGGGAAAAGAACAAGAGTAGCTTCTATATTTTAAAAAGCAGGAAAATTTTGATACAGGTAAATATCAACTGTTACTTTGATTTCAACAAAGGTAGACAAAAGAGAATATAGTTTAGCACAGATTAGTTTGAGGTAAGTCACTCAATTCTATCCTGCTATGTATCTCTGATAAGCTTAATTGATTCTTACCAGGGAAAATCTCTACATTTTTTCTCATCTTGTTTTCAGTAAAATATTTAAGGTGATGTCACTTTAGAAACAACTACACAAGGAACATATTTAGAGCAGATGAATAATTTGCTAAAATGGAAATGGCAGCTAAGTAGATGGCTGGGGCAGAAGACAAATATTTCTGGAACTACCAGAAAAAAACCTGAACTAGGAATCAACTTACTGTTTTATTAGTGAGCTTTACATAAAAAGCACAGCAACACTAATGACATTTGCCACTGACAAAGGCATAAAGATGAGATTATAGTTCAGAAAAACCTGAAGGGCTTTGAGGATTACAAGGATAAGAAAAGGATGGAATTTTCAGGAGACAGTAATGCATTAAAAAATGTTTTTGGTTTTGCTATAAGCTTGGAATAATCTATTGGCAGTCAAAAGTCCTGAAAGGATTAGCAGATCACTGGTACCGCTGAAAAAGGTAACTATGGTGAAGAAACAGACAAATTTAGTGTTTGCAGCCTTAGGTTTTCTTTATAGTCAATGGAGAGAAATGGTAACTTCCTATTTGAAAATGAGATGAATAACTCATTTTGCTGTTCATGAGATGAAATGTGTATGGGACTTAGCTTAAACTTATATAACAGAGTAAAAATGTTTAAAGTTAGGTTAGATGAACCTTCCTGAGAAATATTTTGCATGAAAGCCCTGCTTTATGCTATACATATTGTACTGTGTGGTGCTGCTGACTTTTGCTTGAAGCAGTTAATGGCAGGTAAGGAAGGCTAAAAAAGTCAGACACCTGAAATTTTAATTGTTTTTAAAAGACAAAATGTTTCAACCCTGTCTTTGAAATGCTTCTGCAGTCTTCTTTTTGAAACTGGTAGTGAGCTCAGCCCCAGCAAAGGGTTGCTGTGGGTGGAGGCCTTCCTACAATAATGCTTACTAAGCAAGTGTGACTGCACTGATTCATGATTCATGCCATGAAGAGCTGCTGAATGCTCCACAAACACTTAGAGTTACATCATCACAAGTCCAAGGTTTGGGGTCATATTTTTGTGCAATCAGTGGCCCCTATTGATTGCTGCATTGCAAGGATGAAGGTGCTGGACTCAGCTGGAACTCCGAAGAGGTGGATTGGACACACAGCTCAGATGCTTTCAAATACATCCCAGGCAGTTGTCTCTGGAGGGATCAGCCTGCCTTTGAGCTGACATGCAGGAAAGGAACACCAGACTGTGACTTATCAATTGACATTATTGATGGCTGGATTTAAGCCTAAATTTGCTATTCGATATATTGTTGAAGTCTGAATTTTCCCCTCAGATGTGTGTATAAAACTGATGCAAAATTCCAGCAAAACTCTATCTTTCTGGTCCTGGTTTTGTTTTCTGCTCTGTGCATTTGTCATCTAAGACCAGGCTGTTGCTAGGAGACAAAATGTGTTTTGGCAGCATCACTTGACTGCTGGACCGTGTGGCTGGAGTTCCCATATTCAATTAGAAAGCTTAAATGAAATATTATTTTCCTCTACCTGCTGTGATCACCAGTAGTTATCCATCTGCCTGTTAGAAGCGAGTGTAAACACACACATGTATGCACAGATCTTCACAGGTCACACTCAGGAATGGAAACAAAGGCTCCCATTGCCATTAGGGCCATTTTTGTTTATAGAATCATGGAATGGTTTGGGTTGGAAGGGACCTCTAAAGGTCATTTAGTCCAACACACCTACAGTGAGCAGGGACACCTTCCACTAGACCAGGTTGCTCAAACCCCCCTCCAGCCTGACCTTGAACATTTCCAGGGATGGAGCATCCATCCACAGCTTCTCTGGGAAACATCAGCCAGTTTCTCACCACCCTCACAGTGAAGATCTTATTCTTTATATCTAGTCCAATTCTACCCCCTTTCAGTAGAAAACCATTACCCCTTGAGCTATCACTACGGGCCCTGCTAAAAAATATCTGTGCCCATCTTCCTTATGGGCCCCCTTTACATGTTGAAAGGCTGCCATAAGGTCTCCCTGGAGGCTTCTCTTCTTGAGGCTGAACAACCCCAACTCTCTCAGCGTTTCGTCACAGGGGAGGTGTTCCATCCCTCTGATTATTTTTGTGGCCCCCCTCTGGACCCGCTCCAGCAGGTTGATGTCCTTCCTGTATTGGGGGTTTGAGAACTAAACATAGGAGTGGAGTAGAGGGGAATAATCACCTCCTTTGACATCCTTTTTGATGCTTCTTTTGATGCAGAGGGTGAAAGTAACCCCAGAGCATGAAAAAAGGTGTTCTTTATTTTGCATGACCTTTGTTTATTGCTTTTTCCTAGGAAAACCAAGGCAAACAGGATGCAAGATGGGGTGTCACCAGCCTTCCTTATCCCAATGCAATAAGGTCCACTGACTGCTGGGAGATGACTTTGCATTGCAGGAAAAAGTGGGGGGTGCATTGCCTTTCTCTGCTGTCAGCAAAGATTCAGGAGCACTACCCAGAGGAAAGGTCTGGGTGCTACTGCACAAAAAATTTAGTTTCCAGGACTGGGTTTATGCTTGAGGAGCGAAGCCCCAGGACCTTCCAATGCAAAACAATAATTTGCTGACTGCAAGTCAGCAACAGTTACTAGACTGAGATGATGGAAAAACTGTTTGGCATATACCACATAGTGTGGGGAAATAAAGTCATCCTGGACCAAATTCCCCTGGCATGATGAGAATCCCTTGTAAAGAGAGCTCTGAGAAGAGTCTGCATTTCCATTGTGGTGATACCATTTTCTCTCCAAGCACCTGCCTGCATGATTAGGTGATAAATTCTGCCTTGCGATCACTCATCAGGCCAAGTAAGACCAACAGGGGCAATTAAATGCTGGAGGAAAAGATAAGGATCACTAATCAACTTGCAAATCATCTAATCAAATCACGCTGTTCACATCCCACTGTTCCAGTGGATTTATAACTATAATTATCCTATTTGATTTTTTTTTCTCAATCAATTTTACATATTTATTTTTGTGCACTAAGCACATTGTCCTCCATAGACTTGAGGAGTTTTTTATAGTCATGCTACTTAAACAGCCACCTTGCATGACAACTCTTAACCTTGACACAAATACAGACAGAGACAAAAAAACATTTCTAGGGAATTGCTCTAGGCTAAAGTACAGAATTTTATCGTATGCTCATTATGTTTTGCTTACATATTTTATTTTTCATCAGGGATTTTGTAAAAAATCTGAATAATACTAGATGATTTAGCTGTACTATAAAAGAACACAAATTAAAAGCTATACAGTAAAAGATTGCATAATCTTTTTAGAATAGTTTAATTCTCAGAACAAGTAAAATCCTCACATCTTTAGCAGTTTAGTTAGATGTGAGCCTTCTGTTTTCAACCAGTTAGACCTAATATATTACATCTTGCAAGAACAGTATTAATGTGGAGACAATTAGCATATACTCAGGTTACATATACATTTTACATCTTAGAGTTCTTAAAGGAGCTTCTGGAAGACTTTTTTTCCATGCAGTAATCCAACAGCAGTTAAGAAGAGGCCTCACTTAGGTGTCGAAAAATGTCTTTCGACTGGCAAAGTTGAAAAAAGCAAAGGATCCTCCTTTTTCATGTTCCCCAGGTTGGAACCCCTCTGTGTCTCAGATGATGTTCTTTCAGGTGGGACCTGATAAATGGCACAGAAAAAAATGGAGCCCCCTCTTTGTCATTTCAGCTGCCCAAGTGTGAGAGCACATTGGCAAGGCACTGCAGCAAGAGCCAGACAGCTATAGATTCAGGCATTTATATCTGCTAACTGGCCTTAATACCAGCATGCCTCATGGACTTCCAATAGATTCTACCAAAAACATGAGCTGTTGTATCCTGGCATGAGTTTTGTTAGGTAAGCACTGAAATTCCTGGCAAGAAGTTCACAAGCTACACAGTCAAAAAAGGGGATGGAAGCCACTGAGCTCATTAATTACCCATCCAGGAAAATGTAGTACTGCTGTTCATACTGAGCCAATGTGCTCCTTAAGGACAAAACCAAAAGGAAACAATCACTACTATATGAAAAACTTGTCAAAAATAATAACAATGACAGAACAGTTATCAGGATTGTACTGTATGTAAAGCCAGGGAAAACAGTCATTCTAAGCACAAAGTTTTGGAGCAATGAAGGAGATCTATTTCCCACAGCTATACATGAGTCTTCACTTCATGCTGTGCTACTCAACCTGCTATGATAAATCCCACCATGAAAACCTTTTTTAATGACCCAAGAACTTCAATACCCAGCCACGGCTTTCTCCATTGCAATTAAAGCAAAGCAGGCTCATCACAGCAAATATCTGACATGCAGGAAATTTGAGGGCTTTAGAAAAAAGAAAATAAATCCCACCTTTTAAATCAAGAAGCTTTTGTAACTATTGATGTTTTCCATATGCAGTGATACTGTACGCTGAGCCAAGAATATATTTACATCCCCAGTCTTAAAGCTTAGAGGAAGCTGTAACATATCAAGCACAGCTCTGTGTTGCTACTGGAATAAAAGACTTCACCAAGCTGCCAAAAATAAAAATAAAATGAGCCTCCTCTCTAGAATGTATTCTTATATTTCAAATGGTAGAGACAGTGGTGAGAGATGACAAACAGCTGGCAAAGGCAGCAATTCATTGGATCTATAGATAAAGCACACAAATTCCAGAAGAAGCCTTGAGAATGGCATTATTGAAAAATGAAACACAGTCACCAAGGTGGCTCCTGCAGTCAATCATATCACACATTTAAGGCAATCCTTCTCCTCCTGGGTTCAGGGAAAGTTGACTAGGAGGAAAAAAAATCCCCGAAACACACATGAAAGAGCAGACTCTGCAGCCTCGGTTTTAGGGTTTGATTAGGGGTTAATCCAGATCAGTGCTAGTGGGCCATAGTTTCCTGGCTAGGCTTCTCTGTTGCGGCTTTACCAGCAGTGAATTCAGAAATGTAAAATAAAAGTGAAGGCTCTAACCTATAGCTCTCCCTATCTGCCTCATGGCTGGTGCAGTCCCCTGCTCTGTGGGATTTATCACGTCTGGAGCCAGCTGTCAGAAGATGCTCAATATGAATGGGACATGAGCACAAGCCAGGAGAAAAGCTGTGTTCAGGACTGTGCCAGACAAACCCACAATCCCTGCAGGGCTGGCTGTCAGGATGCTGAGCATGCTTTGTCCCAGTGCCCACTGACAGTTAAATCTCACCAAGGATTTAACAGGATTATTAAATCTGCTCAAACAGTAACAGTTTGTAATTCTGGACAGATGTAGCAGTAATACCCTTTGTTTCTCTCTCCGAGACCTGCTTGGAAAGAAATCCTCCAAATCTACCTCGTTTGGCAAAGGTTTTTTCCCCTACAAGAACAACTGCAGCCCCTTCTTGATGATTGTCTCAAGAAAACTCTAAACTGGAAACTGTCAAAACCTCTATCACGTCCAAACTTTCAAAAATCTATAGAATGAGAAGTGGAAATCCCAGACTGATAAAAACTCTGGAAGCCAAACATATTAAGGAAGAGGCTGCTTATAGGTCAGCATTGCAGCAGTAGATACAATACTGCAGTATTTAAGATGTGTGATGAATTACCTGCTGTCACTCTCTGTAGCACAATCTGGATAAATCAATGACACGTTTAATGGGACACTGGTGTGAAAGCAATTATTAGGATTCAAATAAAGAAAAAAAAATCAACATGACAGCAGAGGATTACATTTCTATTCATGCTTCATTCATCAATGACTGGGATAGCTACCTGTACTCCCATAGGCCCCTAAGCTGTTTATATACCAGAAAGCTAAAATAAGTGAACCCTTAGAAACACATAAGTTGATACCCTTATTTCTAAAGAAAGGTATTTGTTAAGGACAAGCCATAAGAATTTCCTGAACTCGGATATAAAGATGTACATACAACTCAAGAGAATTTTAAAATGCTTTGTCAAATGCAAGTAACAAACTATGTAAAGACAATAAGCTTAAAAGGGTGTTTTGTAGATGGTGGCATTACATTACTTAGGAATTCAGCTCCATTTTATTATTTGAACACATAGCAAGCAATTTATTACTATAGCTATATGCTTAGGGGCACAATTAATAAATATTTATGCATCTGTTTCTGCTATATATGGTGTATCAGCAGAACCTCTCTGCGTAGTGCCATTCAAAACCAATATACCTTTAATGGTTTATTCAAGGATAGATCAACCTGTATAATGCCATAGATGATAATGATGTGATTGCATGTTTTCTTTACTTGAAGGCATCCAGAGACATATATTTCTTGTAAGCAAAAAAATTTATTACATGATATAACTGCCTTAGATTAAAAAGCGGAATTGCTACACAAAAGCTTTGAAGATTGCTTTAGAACATTGTGATCTCTTAGGTGGACAATTTGAAATGGAAAAAATGTATTTCTAGAAACAATATGCCATAAGCTTCTTTATTTGTATTGCTTGGAAGTAATATGATGTCAGGTTGACAGTGTGTTAGGAGATGTCAACCTGCATGTCTCTTGTAGGTACAGCTCCCATCTACAGGAGAGGTTGTTTTGTGAATACCCACCAAAAGGCTCTCTCTGAGGGGGTGACTCTCTAGCAGAAAGAACATGGCTTTTTCCATTCCAGCCACGTAAGATGCTGGAAATTACTTTGGCAAGAGGAAGGAAACTGTATCCTGTTCCATGCAGTTTGACTTGTTTGTCATCCTCACCATCTGAATCAACCAAAGGAAGCTGAGAAGAGAAAAACTTAAGCTCTCTTCCTGATGCAAACTGTATGCATCTTCTCCAAATGCCACTTCTGCCCACCATCCACTATTCTCCAGCTGAGATGCTGGAACCTTGCCTTAATGAGACAGCACAATTTTCTACCTAATTCACTGTAGCACCATAACACAAATGTGCTTGTCTACAGACTGGATCCATATGGTATGATACAGATCCATGAGCAGTGGTAACTGTAGGAGCTGTTGTGTGCACATGAATTAGTGACTTCCACCCATATTTTAGCAGGATGTGTGTTTCTGTATAGTGCTAAAATGCTGAAGTCATAAGTTACACCACAGCTACCAGTCCCAAGGCTTCAGGGATTTTTTCCCAGCATGGTGAAAATGATTTATGCACTTTATTTTGCTTGTAGGAGTGAAACTAGAAGTAGGTGTGCACATGCAGACACTTTACCGCTTCCCATTCTCTGAAATAGTTTGATTTGGGTGTAGTTTTTTGGGTTTTTTTAAAGGCAAGCCCTCTGATTTCTGTTAAGCTTTTGCTTCAAGAATGTCATCACAAAACTTCCCACAGCTTTCCTTTATAAAGGATGCAGAAAACATCAGTTGTATTGACAGATCTGCAGCAGCTGATGGCCAGCAGCCAGCCTTGCAGCTCAGCTCCAGGGCTGGGCACAGCTGCACAGCTTGTGCAAACCAGGGCTGCGTTTGAAAGCTTGTAAACTCCTTTGCACTGTTTGTATTTGTTTCACCATATTTACTTGTTTCTAATTTGGCAATCAAGCATATGAATGTGTAGAAGTATAAACTGTATTGGAATGCAATCTGTGTTAAACAAGACAACACAGTGATGACAGCCTCGGTGCAATACAGCAGCCAAATCAAACTTCTGCCACAGCATAGAATCGTTGTCTTTGGAAAAGACCTTTAAGATCATCAAGTCCAATGGTTAACCCAGGACTGCCAAGTCCACCACATCTACGTGTCCCTAAGCACCACATGTACACATCTTTTAAATACCTCCAGGGATGGTGACTCAACCCCTTCCCTGTGCAGCCTGTTCCACTGCATGAGGGCCTCCTTCAATGAAGAAATTTTTCCTAATATCCAATCTTAACCTCCCCTGGCACAACTTGAGGCCATTTCCTCTCATCCTATTGCTTGTTACTTGGGAGAAGAGACCAGCACCTGCGAAAGAAAAAATCCTAGCTCTTTTTTTTTCCTTGACAGTCATTGAAATGTTGTTTAACAGTGTAGAGTGTGTGTCCATACAGGTGCTTTTGAAACAGTAATATGCAAAGAGAATCTACCAGTGTAGGGGATGGGAAGGGAGGTTCCTCAGGGTTTCCTCAGGGCAGGTTTCACAGCAGTTACTACAGCAAGGCAGACAGAGAGTGTCTGCTGTAGCAAACCTCCACAAAACCCCAGTCTCCTCTAGCTGGGGTTAAGGGTGCTTAGAAAAGGAAATAGGAACAGATATGAAAATCTTTTCTACTTTCTCAGACAGGGAACTGAGAAATATATTATTTTATAAACTATCATATTCAGTATAAGCAAGAAGGCACGCAATTATGGAAATACAGGCATACTGTTTCAGCATCTCCTAGTGCTTTGAGAAAAAGACATGTTTATCACACATCCTGCTTTAGGGATCCAACCCAAATATGATCCAAATGATTGAAATTAGGAGCTTGACTTTATTAGAGATGTTCCTGACAAGCTGAAAGTAGAGGACTGGTAGGGTCCACTTCCTGAGTGAAGGTGCTATTGTCAACACTGAGACCCTACACTGGAGAAACTCAAGTACAAGTCAATTTGGACGGAATTGCAAGAGTTATCTCCTAAATACAGATGACACCTGAGTGCAGCTGGCCAGATAGCTTCATGGCTCAGCAGCCTCCTGCCATCCACACCAGAGCAAGCAACTGGTCTTACCCAACACTGGGATGCTGGTGGCTGCCAACACTGCTTCTTAGCCAGGGTGGCTTTTCCATGCAACAATACTAGGAAAAAGAGGCAAGACATGGGAGTAATAGGAAACTTTGCCAAGGGCTGTCATCTGTTCCCAAAGGGCCCGATAATAAAAATCACAAGAGTTAAGAAATTGTCTCCTTCGGGTGCTTCACTTTGTGTCTTTGGGGTTAAAAGGCTACTTCTAAGACAGGAGTGACCGGAAGAGAAAAAGAATAAATATCCTTCTCTAAGGAGGGCAGGGAAGGTGAATCAAAATAGGACACAGTTTGGCCCACGCCTGACACAAGGGACAGGTTCCTGACCAGTTGCTGTGTATTGACCACAGCAACCACATCTCTAACGAACCTCACACTCTTCTGGTGATAAACATCCCAGACAGAAAGAAAATGACAGACCCTGGGGTTCAGTGACAATCAATTTGTGATCCATGAATAGTCAGTTGCAAACAAAAATAGCAATCGTGATTTTTTTCTATATTTTCTGCTTCAGACAAGGACTTAGAAAAATGTTCTCTATTTTCTTTTTCTACTGGAAATGTGCTTCATGGTACTTTTTTGAGTTAGGCTCAGATAATATTCAGACTGTGTGTTAATCCATCCTCCAGCCCTGCTTCTTAATACGAGACACTCCCAGAAAGCGGTGGTTGAGTGGAGAGCTGTGAGAATTGTCACTATATGTTAAATAAATATATATATAAATAGATTTCCTTCTCTGCAGTCTCCTCACATATTACTTTAGCTTCCTTAATGATGAAGTCTTTGCAGTGAGGAGTGCATAACTGCATGTGTCTGGAAAGCACTTGGCAAACCCAGTGGGCAGCAATGTCACAGCTCTGCCAGCCTGGCAGACCTCAGCACTATCTCCCCAGATGCTGGGGTGTGCTCTGCAGCAGCTGAGCAGCATCTTTGTACGGGACACCTAGACTATCAACATCAAGGGACGCTCTAAAAATCTGAATCGTATTTTCCATCCTTTTTATGGCCAAAATGTGTGTGTGTTTTACCTGTTCTTTCTTCTGATGGTTACACCCTATCCAAAGGGTGGTGGAGACACAAGGATGGAGCACTCAGACCTGACTGCAGGTCTCTGATCTGTTTACCATCTGTCACCCAGCAGAGTGCACTTTTTCCTTCTCAAGGATAATTCTGAGCTAGACTGTTTTGTTTCCCTGAGTGATGCTACAGAGCTACTCAGCCATGTATGTTTTCCTGTGTGGGCGGAGATAATATCTCTGCCTTTGCCAGAACCTTCTTAACTCTTTTGAAGCTAAGGGTCACACAGGAGTACTTTCTGTTGTTGTCAACCTGTGCCTCAAAGTTATTTCAGACTCGCTTTGTGAATGGATTATTTTTACATACCTTATTATATAATCTTGTTGAAAGAACTTCCCTGCAAGTTTAGAAATCATGAAGTTAACTAGTAAATCATGTGTTGTTTTTTCTCATGGGTTTGTAAATGAATAAGGGTGGAAAGTGGACAGATTTCCACTTCAGATGTTAATTCTGCACCAATTTGATGTTTTCGCTTTGTATGTGCAGACTTCTTTTTTTCCAGGCACTTGGGTGTAGCAGAGAGGCAAATAGAGAAAATTTCTCCCTGCATTGTCAAAGCTTGAGATAGCCCTAGGACCATCACCCCAAAAATTCAAAGCTCATGCACTGGGCCCTGAGTATCAGTCAATTAGTCCAAATTTCTTTGGAGCAGTTGAGGATTTTGATCTGTCTCTTGACATTGCCAAGCCTTTCTTGTCCTTGGGTATAGATAGAGGAAAACTGTGGTGTCTCCCACATTTCTGGAATGCAGTCCCTGATGCAGAAGTTCTTGTCCTACCTCTGCTTCCCCTTTCCATTCCCAGTCTGTATACCAGCCCTCTTCCCAGGTGTGCACCTCTGCCTACTCATGGAAACTTCAGACAGAGCAGGAAACACCATGGACTCCCTTATTCCACCCTCCCAGTTCTGGCATTGCACAGAAGACAAGAAAGAAGACAGATGAATGGATGGGCTCTTCCTACTGAAATTCTGTACCTGAGAGGTTACCAAAGCTATGGTTCAGTCCAGGCCAGCAGCGTCACCAGGGATGTGACAATGCCTAATACTGTAGATTTTCACAGGAAAGTGGAAAAGATTGAAATGTGTATGAGCTACAGAAAAACATATTGACAACTCATATTTTATGTACTTTTCAACTTTGTAGCCTAGCAACTATTTCATTACTGATTTAGAAAAATATTTACCACAAAATTTTTTTCAAAGTTTTTTCCCCCACATTTCTAGTTTTCAGCAGCAGAAAAAAGGGTAGAAACATTCCCCTGCCACCATCCCCCTATTTATTTTTTTAAACCTTCACCTATCCACTGCATTCTCCCTCTCCACTTCCCTGTCTCTTGAGACAGAAATGCTGATCAGGTGGGTTTTGCCTTCCATACTGAGCTTTGTAGGGTTTCTCCCATTTCAGAGTTCAGCTCCAGTCCCAGGAAAATGCTGTGAGCTACAGGGAAAAAAACAAACAACCAACAAAAAAATGTTGGCAACACCACAAAATACAGAGTCTGTAGGAGGAATATATTCTCAGGCTGGGGAAATACTGAATTTTCACAACATTGAGCAGATAATCTGGAGGAGGATGGAATTTTTTTCCCTAGCACTCCCTAGTACAAATAAACATCGCTGAGAAAACAAAGTTGTTTAGGTGAGAGCGTACTGAATTAACCAGCAGTATCCATTTGTGGTCACCTAAAGCTGCTTCTATGCAGATGGCTTATCTTTGTTTACTGCTCTAAATTGCCTAAATGGTGTGAGCAACTCTGGGGATGGGTGTATGCTGTTTATGCCTTTGTTTGGGTTTGCTTGCCCTTGTCATATGGACAGGGATAAGATGAAAATAAGATTCCTGGCCTGACTTTAAGATCTCTTTTTTTTTTAACTTGTGAAGGATACTTAAATATATTAGACTTTTTAGATGAGTAGGATTAATTCTTCCATCCCTATCTCGAATAAGCACAGGGTGTCTTATGTGTGTAGCTAAAAAGAAGAAATGGAACAAAGATTCTGAAGGCACCAGTAATTTGGGCACGTGGCCTTTTCACCACACATTATATTCATGTGAGAAAGAAAACATCTATCTGGCTACCATAAAAAAAAAAATCCTTGTGTAAAATGAAGTCCCAGATCCCCATTCCGTGAGGCCACATAATTTCACATACTATCTCCAGACTGTGATCAGACCACTTGGTGAAGGTGACTGTATTACAGAGGTATTTGCTGGCTTTTCCTCCAGGCAAGGGTGGGATTCCCAGAGTGCTCCATGTGCTGGGGATTTGCATCCCACCTTCCCACTTCCAAAGTCTCTCCAGAGAAGAACTTATTTGAAGAGGTGCTCTAGGTTGGCTGCAGGGATAAGGAAAGAGAATTACTGTTTTTTAAAACCACTATAGCCAATGTGAAGTGTTTTCTGTGTGTAGACTGACCCAAGAAGGGGGGACTGTAAGAAAGTTCATTACTTACAAGTTCCTCATGTGCCAGGAATAGAAAAGAAGGTATAAATAAATGAATAAATAAATAAAATAAATAAATAAATAAATAAAGACATGGCATGGAAAGAAATCCCTGTTGCAATAGTAAGCTATCACTCCAGAATTACGTGCTGCAGGATTGTGTACTGACCTGACTAAGAGAACTCGTGGTCTGCAGATCTACAGATCCATCTGCAAGTGGTGACAGTGATACTTCTGTTTCCCAAGGGTGAGCTAAGGCTAAATCCATTCAGCTGTGATAATTGTTATGATGTGCATATAAACCAAGTTCAAGTCAGTACCCAAGAGGACATAATCCAAAATCCATTGAAATGAGTGATATTTTTTCTGCTGCCTTTAATGTGCTTTGGATAGGATTTTGAAGTTTATACTTTGATGAGCAACCAAATATGGTTTTTTTTGTTTAAAATGAGAAAAACAACTAGCACTGACAATGTTAGTAATACTTTTAATGGCATTAAATGCCATCATATGGACAGTTTTCAATTGTAATCAATTCAATGTCCTCAAGTAAAGACTATGTTCTTTAAAAGCTAAAAACTCTGAAGATGAAACATATCAATAAGCTGAAAAAAGCACTACTCATCCCTAGCTTTCTTCTTCTCAGACTCTTTGCACAAAAGCTTACAAAATAATTTCAATGTTTTCCCCTGATTTTGACCCCACACGGAGTGCTGTGTCCAGCTCTGGAGTCCTCAGCAGAAGAAAACACCAACCTGTTGGAGCGGGTCCAGAGGGGGGCCACAAAAATAATCAGAGGGATGGAACACCTCCCCTGTGACGAAATGCTGAGAGAGTTGGGGTTGTTCAGCCTCAAGAAGAGAAGCCTCCAGGGAGACCTTATGGCAGCCTTTCAACATGTAAAGGGTCCCATAAGGAAGATGGGCACAGATATTTTTTAGCAGGGCCCGTAGTGATAGCTCAAGGGGTAATGGTTTTCTACTGAAAGGGGGTAGAATTGGACTAGATATAAAGAATAAGATCTTCACTGTGAGGGTTGTGAGAAACTGGCTCATGTTTCCCAGAGAAGCTTTGGATGGATGCTCCATCCCTGGAAATGTTCAAGGTCAGGCTGGACGGGGCTTTGAGCAACCTGGTCTAGTGGAAGGTGTCCCTGCTCACTGTAGGTGTGTTGGACTCAATGACCTTTAAAGGTCCCTTCCAACCCAAAACATTCCATGATTCTATGATTCTATAATGCTTGATCCCTTTGTCACTGCAAATCATCCTCTTGAGCCAAAAATTTACTAGAGCTGTACTGGTAAAACAGGGCTGCAACTCAGTTTGCTGTACTCAAATAGGTCTGCATCGAGTATCAGGTACATCTCCGTCCTGTCTGGAGCCTTCCTGCACTTCTGATATTTCTATCATAAAATTGACACCTGAACCAAATACCTGTGCAGTCTTCAGCATTGCAGGAGCAATGTTTTCCTCTATGACCTTTCTGTGGATCTACAGAAAAAAACAGTTGCATAAGGCTATAACATAGGGGTGAAACAAGGAGGAACTACCATCGTTCTGTTCCCTCGCTATTAGTAATGCCAGCACCACAAACACTGCTCAAAACAGCACGGGACCTTGTAGAGACACAATATATTCACACTGATGTGAAGCTATCTAGGTCTCATAGCATGTGACAACTTACAGGCTTAATCAGGTTTTGAATGGGGATGATGAGTTTTTCTTCCTTCTGAAAGAAAGGACAGAAAAATAAGTGGTGGGAAAAGGAGGGCAAAAGCCATGGGGAAATGAGATTGTAAGTCAAAGCAAACCTGTGCTTCTATTTTACTATATTTTCATTTTTAGTATTATAACAGCAAACAACTTTTTATAGCCCCTCCCACCTTTTAAAATATAGCTCATATACTGCAGGGGGTTCTACAAATGTAATTGATTTTTTTAAAAATGTTGCATTTAGAGCAGAAAATACATGTTTCTAAACTCTCCTTTTAAACTCCTCAATCCTTCATAAGTAATAATAATAATAATAATGCTGTGTATTGTGGGTATGGAAAAGAAATTGAGAAAAAGATTATTTTTGTTAATTGTAAGGGTATCTTAATTTCATTTATTTATTTATTTTTAAATTTTCCTTGCAGAACATCAACTTTGCCAGGAACATGTCTAGTTTAGAATGGCATTTATCAGACATTCCTTGTAAACTTGAACACACACATCGGTTTTGAGGAGTATAGCATCCTGGCAAGGGTGATCCTACTGGTTCTTCTGGATTTTCCTGAATGCTGCTGTGATCTCCTTTTGACAAAGACAACTTGGAAAGTGCAGATTTGAGTCCAAAGCTTGGGAACATTCTGAAAACGGAAGTCTGCATTCTGCTTATTTCCATTTCTTCTAGATTTGGTTCTCCTTCACCTCCGTGTATTCTAATGTGGAATCACCTCTTAATGTTTTTTCTTTTTGAACAAACATTGGAAACATGTTCCCAGTCCTTTATGGATCCATGCATCTTGTCCTCTTGGAAGCATGCTGGAATGAAGTATCATAGGAAAAGCTGCAGGGTTTTTTGAGATTTCAGTATTTCTGAAACAAGAATAGAAGTTGTTGACTCCTTGCCATAGCTTTGTTGTGTCTTTTTATGAATTCTCTCCTACTACCACGTCATCCTATATGTGGTTGTATTTAAATTACTGGGGAAAAATTAAACCCATTTAAAATAAACCATTAAAATGGTCTGAAGCAATCAGATACCTCCTGTTTAACAAAACAGTGTCTGAACAAAAGGGGAAACTAAACTCTGCTAAGCATAGAGGATACATTGGGCTTGTCTGCTAAGACTTGGCCTTAAAAAGAATGATTTTTCACAATTGCCTTCACATGCTACTTGCTTTGTATCATGCTTTGGGATATTAATGACTGTTGAGTTAAAAACGATTTTGAAAGTGGTATCTTTTCTAAAAATTTAATTTAACTTAGAGCTCTGCTAGTGTGTAACTAATTAAAATCTTCTGGAGCTGAAACAGATCACTGTGAAAGGGGTAAAAGCATACAAAACTGCTCAGTGTTCAGGTCCTGCTCTGGACTCAAGTTATGCCATCATTTAACAACCAGACTGATTACCAGTGGATTAGCTGCTATTTACCTCAGCAATGGCTTCTCTAGCACATGAAGAATGACTCTGGCATCACAGTCCCTTCTTGTTTGTGTAAGTTTCTTTAAGGTCTACCACTTAAAGAGACTTTTTAAACTTGTACTTATATAAAATAAATTTTTAAGATATCATCTGATAACAATATGTGCTGAAGATAAAGTTGCTCCTGCATAAAAGTACTAGGAAAAAAAACAACTTTTTTTTGTTTGCTTGCATTTTTTTGGTTTTTGGGGTTTTTTTGTAATACCATGTGCTATTATCCACATATTGGTAATGACAAGCAGCTCAGAATTCATAATGAGAAATAATGGGAGAGAAATGATAAAAGAATCATTTTATCAAGACTATTCTTTACTTTTGTACAGGAACACTGGCCAGTGAACTCTTACTGTGATGGACTATGTCCATCAGTGATGCCATCTTTGCTATCTCTCAGGTTATGAAGCACGGGCCAATATTTGGGCCCTGGTGATCCTAACTCTAAATGTTAATGAACGACTGAAGAAGAAAATAAACCTGTATCCGAAATCTACATAAATAATTCCAAAAGTTATCAGCAGTTTTGAGGAATTAGTTAATGATAGAGTCAAAAATGCCCTGTGAACAAACACCAACATCCCCCACGAAGGCTGTGTAGGACATAATGAGTACTTTGCTTCCCTGATTCTGCTGCTTTCTGCATTTTTCTGGCAGTCTGACATTCCTGCCCACCACAGCCCACAAGGACGTGTCTGTGCTGCCCACTTTTAGTCAGCAGAGGAGCTGAGTACTGTGCACTGACTGAATGTGCACAGACATGTGCATGTTTACTGGGCTAACACCATCCAGAATCCGGCTGGATCTGAATTCTTAGCAGTGAGGAGCTGTTCCCAGCAGCATTATTCAGAAACCCTTGACGAATCCCAGCTCCACAAGGTGGCTCTCGGTTCCTGTTTAAACACCACTGCGTTCATGGATTAAATACCTGTGAGAGGGATGTTGAGAATACCCTTCAGGGCCCTGTGAAGGGCCCCAGAACCCCTTCACAGTGCTGTGCATTTTTCTTTCAGTATAGCTGGAAACTAGACAAAGTCTGACACTATTAAAGTGTTACAGCTTGAAGGAATGTTTTATGTTAGCTGCCCAATAAAATCTAAAAAAGGATAAAATACAGGCATTATCCACACCTGGAATGGGACATTGAAACACCCACTGTCTGCTCTATTCTTTTGTAGGTGCTCAGGTCACCCTCTGTCCTAAAAGTGTTCTTCCTGTATTCTGTAGGCTCAGGTTAACACAGTGACCAGCTACCAGGGGGTGTCACTTCTGCTAATATGGTCAGAGAGAAAGCTTGGTGCTCCTCAGGAAAGAGATCCTGCCTTTAAGGCCAGGTGACAAGGAAGTCTTTACTTGACCTGGACTTGCCTGGACTCCAGCATTCCCCAGGCAGATCTCCCAAATCCCTTCACTGCTGACTACATTAGGATGACTTCAGATGACACAAGGAGGTTGAACCTAAGGAGTTATACCTCCTAGAGCAGCTTATCTGAATGTGAGGTCCTTCCCTGTAGTCTGTCTCCAAACACCCCTGGTCAGATCATCACAGATGATCACCAGCTCTCCATGGCATGGAGTGCCACATGTGAAACTGGAGCGAGACTGTGGCACCACAATGTACCTCTGTGAGATGGGCTGGGCTGCAACATATGTACAAAGCAGAAGCTGGTGATGTGAACCCTAAACATGGTTCATAAGACTGGATAAGTTTGCCATCCCTCCTGGGAGTTGCTGGTAATCAGAAATTCAAACTCACATCCTAAGAACAGCTTCAGGAGAAAAAAAAAAAAAAAAAAGTTATCTGCTTTCTGTTGTTTTGGATTTTTAGGTCATATTTGGAGGTTTTCAGGGCTAGAAATGTATTTAAAAAGTAAGATTTGAGAGCTGAACCTGTATAATACACTGACTATTGCAAGGCAATGCTGGGTGTGTCTGAGCTGTAAGGTTAAATTCATTCTTCTTGTCGCTTTCTTCAAAGCCCTGCTGAGCTCAGCCCCTCCCTGGTTATCCTCCCTGGCTGAGCTTGCTGCAACCCCTACGCTCTGCTGCTGCTCCCACCTTTGTCCCTTCTCCTGATGGCTTCTTGCACAACTCCATGCCTTTGCCTCCACCACACTTCTGCTTGCCACAGCTTTTCTGCTTGACCCTTTCTGTAGTGTTGTGTCTTTTAAAAAGATCAGAGTGAAGCCATCTGCTTCTTGTTTTTCTAATTTCCCTTTTGTTTTCTGTCTGTCTTTAAGTATGGGCTCTTCCGTGGAAAGATGGTGCAATAATCAAATTATGGGTGCTAATAACTGTGTATGGTTTTTATAAATCTGAGCCTGGTAGATTTGCCCTGTGTTGTTCTGCACCACCTTCAGAGCAGCTGAGGTTGCCTTTCTGCTCTAACTCCTCGTAGTAGGTGTCTGACAACGGGTAGAACTCTGGGGAGACAGCCACAGAAGTTTGTATCCTGGAGCCAGCACAATTTCAGCAGCAGTATCCCCAAGGAAAAGCCAAGGGACACATCTTTCAGTCCAGTACGTAGCTTTTACATTTCCAGATGTAGAAATTCTGCAGTCAAAAGCCAGAAATGTGGTATCAGCAATGGAACCCAGTTCATTAAGGATGTAAATCAATGGAAACAACAGGACGTATTATTTATCTAAGCCTTGAATCAATCTGACTACTATGCATAATGATCTTAATTAGCAAAGTGAGCCAAAGCAGGAAGACAGTCTGTCTCCTAGCTTTGAAATTATCATACTCATATCAGTGTGCTTGGGTAACTCATAATAAGGGACAAAGGTTACACATCATTTTATATGCTGAAAAACCGGTTTTGTACATGTCATTTCAAAAAATATTTAAGAAAGAGATGTAAGACTTTCTACTCTTACTAGGCTTTGGTTTTTTGCTACCAGATTACTCATCTGCACTAATTAATTTATGATCTTAAGAAATACCAATACAAGCTTTGCATTTTTACAGAGCCTGGATACTAATAAGTAACTGGCGATATCAGTATTATCTTTGTACAACTTCCCGTACAAAGTTTGGGAGCTTTTCATATTTCTGTTTCACCTGCATGAAAAATGCAGCTCAGAAAACAGCGTGGGTTGTCCAAAAGCAGACAGTGCTTGTCTGTTCAAATGTTTTACTGGCATGTCACACCAGTATTCCTAGAATTACACCAGTATAGTTCCCTGTGCAGTCACCCACCCTCTCTTCTTCCTGTTAGTTATATTTATCTTCAACTGGAGCCATTGAGTATGAAGTGTTCCAGTTTTGAAAAGTTGCCAATGTACTGTGACTATGCTTTATTTTTTTTTTTTACCAGATGTAATTAGAAAACAGAAGTCCCACCTCATCAAAGCAGGATGCTTTCCATCCTTATTTTAAACAACTTCTTCAGTTTACTTAAATCCACTGAGCAGGCCCACTGCCTGCTCACAGCATTGAGCCACACACAAGCACTGGTCTCAGCAGGAGCAATGCCTTGTCTTCTGGACTGGAACACAATTCTCCCTGTTCTATCACAGATGAAGCCACCCTGATTTATTTTCTAGGTAGTGTTTAATCTTAGAAATTCATTACAAAAAAGATCAAACTTTCTCTGTCACACGAAATGGTCTTGCTTTCCCAGAACAGTATTTCCACAAACAAAAAATATGGTAATTAAAATCACAAGTAGGATCTGTTTCATCAAAGTATTAGCTACATTTCTGTGAGGTTGACAATCACCTTTTTAACATGTCAGGAATTATATGCGTAATTCTCTTTAATGG
Organism: Florisuga fusca; assembly: GCA_038090715.1. Classification (NCBI taxonomy): domain Eukaryota; kingdom Metazoa; phylum Chordata; class Aves; order Apodiformes; family Trochilidae; genus Florisuga; species Florisuga fusca. The sequence goes on along the minus strand of JAAWXA010000029.1, from coordinate 4,259,526 downwards.
GTGTTACAAATGTTCATCCCACACTGCAAAAAGATCACAGTTGGTATGAGTAATAACTTTTTTTCTTGAACATCAACAGTTCCCCTCTAGCTCTGTACATATCCTCCAACATCAATGTAACCACAGCTGTCAAGGCAGCTTCACCTCTTTATATGTATATTTTAGCTTTAATTTTTTCCCACGCTTTCACCTAGTGGACTTTTTTTTTTTTTTTCTAAGGGGCCTAAACCTGTTCTCCAATTTTGTGGGCAAATTCATTGCAATAACAGATCTCCGTGTTCAGACATCTTTAAACATTATTATTAGCGTGCAAGAAATTAGAGACCTACATCAAGATCTGGAGGTTTGGGGTTTCATTTTTAATTGAAAGCGAATTTCAAATCATAGTTTCCCCTCATTCGAGGATCTCCAAACACTTTACATAGGTAAAGGAGTTCTTGTGGCCTCCTTTTGTGCAGGCAGCAGCAGTCCCAGCAGATGTGACACCGCCTCAGTGGTCACCCATCATCCGCAGCCTGCAGCCGGGCACGGCAGAGCCGTGTGGGCTGGGGAAGGACGGGGATCTGTCCCCTCCTGTCCCCGGCACACTGCATCGCCTGTCCCCTCAGAGGGGAAGCATCCGCATCCCCTCAGGGAAGCGCTCCATGTCCCCCCGTGGTGACACCCCCGTCCCCTCAGAGCAGTCCTCAGAGTGCCCCCGGAGCTAAGGCTGAGCCAATGTCTCCACCTCAGTGAATCGCCCCGTATCCCCCAGAGGTGAAGCCCCCCCCGTGCCACTCCAGGGGGGACGCCCTCCTGTCCCCTCAGAGGGCAAGGGCCTGGTCCCCGCTCACCCCCCGAGGTCACCGCGGTGGCTCTGTCACCGCCCCGGGGCTTAGACATCCCTCAGCCTTCCAGCCGCACCGCCACAAGCTCTCCGGCGAGGGCAGATGGGGGGACGGGGCCCAGGGGCTCCCGGAGCGGGGGTTGGGTGGGGGTTTAGCGGCCTGGCCGGCAGTGCGGGCCCAAGCCGAGACCCGGAACGCAAGTGCCAGGGCTGGCGTTTCCAGGCCGGCCCGCGGTGCGGGCGCTCGGCGCGGTTGCCATGGTGTGGGCCCCGAGGCGGCTGCCGGCATGGACGAGGAGGCCACGGTGGGGGCCGGGCGGCTCCNGACCCCTGGCCTGTCCGCCCCGGGACAAAGGACCCGGCCGGGGGTCGGTGGGGGGCCCAACGGGAGCTGCCCGGCCCCAGCACGCTGCTGTGGGCGGCTCCTGAAGGACTTCGTTTTATTCTGCTGTTTTCTCCTTTCCTTCCCCCGGTTTCTCCCGGAAGTCCCCCTTTTCCCCGGCACGTCTCTCCACCCACTTGTGCAGCCTTCCTTCCCCTGCGTGTGTCTTTAGTGTTAGGGAAACGAGTTTGTCTTCCTTCTCTCGCTCGCTATTTTCTGTCTCTGCTTCCATTTCTGATGGGTGGGGGTTTAATCCATATTCCGGGTGCCGGGTGTGGATTATTCCCCTTGTACTAATGCTCGCATATGCAAGAGCTGATGCTTGCCCCCTACAGTTATTTGTTCAGTTATCCACGTCTGAGAGCAAATGCAATGATTACTTGGTATCAGCCAGAGCTATCATACACCGTATAAACATTATTCTCCGTTAATAATCTCAAGAGCCGTGCAGTAGCCTAGTAATAGTGCCATTTGTTTTGTTTGATCATACGTGATACTGTTTCTTTTTCCTTTTAAGAGAGAGTTCAATGAACGCTGTGCTCAGTGTTCAGAAGTGAACTGGGGTCTCACTGATGGAGACAGATTTTATTGCAGATCTTGTCACAACGTTACTGAGGTAAAAAAACCCAAGTTACTGGCCTTGAAATGGGTTTAGTTTGATTGTTTCTTTGTTGGATGTTAAGAATGTTAGATTTTTGTCCTTGGCATTAGGAGTTGAATGAAGTATTGTGGTTCTTTTTTTATGATTGACTTGACACTGCTTAAAACTAATGTTCCTTGAAAGCACAACATTTAAAATGAACCATCCTAAGATGCTGCAGTGATGCAGGGATGAACTGGCATGCTGTCTAGAGATCTGCTTTAGAAGTATTGCCTGGGTGTTGCTGTGCTTCAGGATAGTCCCATGTAAGCATACCCTGATGCATGTCACCTGCATGTCCAGGATGGTAATTCTCTATTTTTGCAATTTCTGAGTAAAAATTTGAAAACATCTCCCCTTTGCTGAGGAAATTTGAACAAGTTCATCCATTCTGTTTTATTATGAGAGAACCTATGCATGTTAGGACTATTTTTGTTTTGTTTTTTTTGCTAAGATATACTCCTGTTTTGCAGAGAACTAGAGAAGTTGTAAATGCTGCTTTTGCTTGTAATGCAAGAGTGCAAACACTATCCAGAGGTTCAACAAAGGAGGAAAAAACTGGTATGTATAAGGGTTTTTTTCCATATTTTGCCTAAGAATGGCTGTTCAGCAAGTGTTAATCTAGTTCATTATGTCTTTGACAGTGCCAAAAGCAGATAGCTAGGAAAACCTATAAGAACAGGTACAAAATACACTCCTCAAATGCTTTCAGAACCTTCAGAGATCATCTTTGGTGAGACTGTGAGACTGGCAATGTTTTTCCTGCATTGAACCAGACTCTGAATACATAGTTCTTAATCCCACTTTGATTTGTGAAAGCCAATACTCACTGAAGATACTAGTGGCACGCATTCAGATGTGGTGATCCCTCTGTTCCTTCCCTGTGGTGGCTGTCACCAAACCCAAAAAGTTGTCTCTCTTCAGAAGCGTGATGTCGTGGTGGTCCAGATCTCAGAGCATCAGCCTGGCTTGCACTACAGATACTTGGCCCTGTAACCTACTCACAAACCTACATGGAAGAGATTTCATGCAGCTGCAATAACTAAACCAATGTTACATCTTTCATCAGAGTAATTTATATATCTTTAATTTCATGATTCAGAAGAATAATAGTCATTGTGTGTGATAATCTCTGCCATAAGGCTGATGCTGGAGCTATGTATGTGTTCTGTGATGGCAGGATAGAGGTTTTACTGCTGTGGTCACGTTCAAAAAGCAAAAATGCATCACAGTGCTAAGTGAAGTGTGGGGCTGGTTATCTCTGATACACTGACCTATCTCTACTGTACTGTGGTGGCAGTGGATGACTACATTCCTTTGAAAAGAACAATTGTGGGGAAGTGAATGGAGTAGTGAAAACAGGAGCAACCTTAACAGGTTGTCTTTACCCAGTATTGCTCTTGTAGTCTGAGCTGTATGCCACTTCATGCTTTTTAATACTCTGTTAAGGAAGCCATTAGCTATCTTTTTCATTAGCCAGGCTTCTTAAAAAAATCCTTAACCTCACATGGTTCCTTCTGTGAGTGTTACACTGTGATCATGTATTTGTAGGAGTAAACTGTATCTGTGGTTAACATTATTGAAGCTGAGGAAAAGCTTTGGGCAGATAACTTCTAAGATGTTGATCTGTAAAGTGTGATTGGAAGGAAAAATTGTGAAGAACAGGTGTGGAGGGAATGAAAAGGAAGCTGAAAAATGCAGAGAAAATTTCTGAGACCAAAGTCTGCATTAAAGGAGTTGTAAATGTAGAGAATTAAAGGTGAAAAGTGAATGTAATGCAGTCCAAGGGAAAAATGAATAGGTTGGAGAATGCTCATTCCTTATGAAATCATGTTGTGCTGAGATTTGCTAGAAGATCTGAGTATTTGAGAAAGTTCGTCATTTAAATGTGTATCATTTTGTGGTAGAGAATGGTGAAGAACATGGTGATACTGGTTGTTTTTTGCCTGACTCATGAACATAATGTGTTCCAGTTTCCTGTGCTGAGGATGGGAAAGAAGTGTTTATATTTAATTTGCTAATGACAGGTTCTCAGTTATTTTTAAAGCTGGTCACTTAAGAACTCTCCACTCTATTAAAAATGCCACACTGGAAATTATAGTGAAATATATTATTCTTGGGAAATGTGTGGAGAAAAGTGCTTGTTCAGTAGCTCTTAATCTTGATGAAGATTAAATAAATGAAAATTAATGGAGTATTCAGTGTAGCTGATCTGTTCTATAGAAAAGACCTAAAATGATTTATTAGAGAGAAATGTCTCTGTCCTAAATTCTGGAGAGAAGAGTATTACACGGAAGTAAATGTGTAGAAAAAAACCCACAACAGAACAGTAAAAATAAATAAGCTTTTTTTTTTAAAAAAAAAAAAAAATTTCCTTTTTTTTTTTTTAACTTAGATGGAGGCTGTGAATGGTATGTTTGTGAAGGCTTTCAGCTTGTACTGAAGAAACAAGCTGAAGCTTTAGAAACCTTAGGAGTAAGTCCACAAATGAAGGTATGTAGATGTCAGTGTGATTTGTATACACTGTGTTTGTGTTACAGCAGGTGTTATTTTAAAAGATTGTAATTTTTCAAATGAATCAAACAACTCCCTGTCTAAAACCACTGAGCATATGAAAACAAGCTTAGTTTCCCTGGTAATTTTAGAACATATTTTATAAATCACAGTTCATAGAAAGAGAGATGGAACGTTATTCAGATTCTTGAGTTAGAAATTATGCTTCATTCTCTCAGGAGTTAATGGTCTGTAAACTTTGCACTAATCACTATCTATTTGTATTTATCAGGATGAAATTCTGTGCAATTTTTGGAGGCATTATCTTCAGAAGACCAAACAGGCGTATTGCAACAGACCAGTTGGAGAACCTATCAAAGCATTGTCAGTAAGTGAAAAACTCAAATCCCATCAGATGTTTGGTATCTTTTTAAAAAGCTGCAGAAACCTTCTTTGTTAAGGCTGTCTATTCAGCTTGTATTAATGTCACTTCAGTATGAAGCATGTCTTCTAAACAGGGCTCCACATGTCCCTTTTTTTGTTCTTTTTTTTCTTTTCTTTTTTTCCTTTTTCAAGAGACAGATAGTTCTCTCAGTATGAAAACTGGTTATTTAAAATACTGCTTTGTCTTGGCGTTATGTGTGTAGTAGATAATGCCATTATCTATGTCAATAAGTAGAGCAGAAATTACAATACAAAATCCATCTTCAGCTACCCTCCTTTCCTGCCTGCTCTCTTGAGGTTACTTATTTCATGAAGCTTTTTTGATTCTACATGTTACCAACTTACTGGTCATTGTTGCAGCCTGAAATGCTATGTAGTTACTAGAAATCTTTTTATCTTGAGAAATCCATTAAAAAATATGTTTTGGCAGGGTTTCTTTACGCAGTGGTGATTCATAGAGAAAGTAAAAATATGAATAGTTTGGGTTTAAACTTCCATTTACTGTTGATCTTGCATCTGTCATGCTTTATTTGGCTTATTCAGGTTGAAATGGTAAGTAACAGTAGATAATACAATGATTTATTTACTAAAACCAGGTGTGTGATAGCAGTACTGATGTGGACAGTGACCCAGGGAGACCTAGCCTTCTTCACTTGTTGTCTCTCTCTGAAAGTGAGGGGGATCTACAGACTGACTGCAGCTTTGCCTCCTCAACTAGCAGGATCTCAGGTAGGAACAATGAACTGAAATATCTGGAACCCACTTTTGTATAGCTTTTTAATATAAATAAACATCTATACATTGTGTTAATGTACAATACATTGGAGGAACTGGTTGGAAGGTGTAAAGTTTTCAGTCCTGTTTGCCAGTAGACTACTTTATGTTCTACCAGAAATAGAGGACTTCTGCTCCCCAGCCCTCACCCAAAGAGATAAAAAATTGAACAAGACCTGGAAATGCAATGGGAAATGCTGAAGGAAGCTCTACTTGTAACAAGTTTGCTTCATGCTTCCTGTTTGGAGTGAGGAAAAATTGCTATTATTTGTGCAAGCTAGATGCTGACAAACATGATCACTTCAAAGACTAAGCACTGGTTTAGTTAATAGCAGAGCTGTCAGTTGGAGCTTCGATGTTGAAAAACATGAGTTTGTTCTTTTGAGAGGTTTTTTTTCCTATTCTATAGATATACTTAGCTTGCTAGTTTTTTTTCTTGTAGTATTGTTAATTCCGTATTATTTTGTCTGCATTCTTTTTATTACTTTCCCTATAACCCCTTTTGTCAAAAATCTTCTTTCAGCATTCCATCAGTTTTTCCTTTCTGTTCACAGTATCAACTTAGAAATACTGAAGATGTATAGCATTTTTTATCTAAAACTATATAGAAAATTGGAGTGTTTTGTTCTACTGGGCAAGTCAGACAATGCTGCAGTGTCTAATAGTGGCACATTTGAAATATTTTGCTTTTTAGACTTCTGATGTTTTTTTATTTTTATTTTTCATTTATTCTTTGCTTGCCTTTTCCTTCTTTGTGTATTTCAGTGTTTCTTTTCCCCCTGTTCTGTGCTGACTTCTTTATGTCCCATTTCTCATCTTTCCATGACTCTGCCTGCCTGCCCTCAGAAGAATTCAATTTTTTTCTTTCATGTTTTTCTCTTTATTTCATAAAGTCTGTATATTGTAGTGGAATAAGAAACTTGACCTGCAGCAATTAAAAAAATAATAAACTTTTAAAAATCCAAACAAAATTAGTGAGGAGTAGAAGGTGCAAAAATGGTGCCAAAAATTTTTGTGAGCACAGTATGAGTACCTTTCATCCTTATATATTAAAATGACAAAAAATTCAGGTGAAGAGCCACCTTATGTTTATAAATGTAGCAGATCTTTGGTGTTAAACAAATATATTATTATATAACGAGGAAAGAGCTGACTGAATATTTTCTAGTGAAAATATTCCATTGAATTTTCTTCCTCTTTTTGATGTCTAGAGAGCCCCCTTTCTTCCTTGGTACTTGTGCTTTTTAATGTTGTTTCCTAGAGTTTTAGAACAGCTGTATGGTTTTAAAATAGGCCATAATTTAACATATTCCTTCCCTGTTGTTTCAGAGTTTGATTTCAGCTTTAAGTAGTCATACTCATTCTTGAACTGGATTAAGAGTTCAGCAAAACTGGAAGTACATTTTGGTGAAGTGAAACGTGGGAATTGTTTTGTGTATTGAAATTTAACACCAGTAATGCTGTATGTGTTCTAGTTGACTATAAACTCATGTGAAGATTCAGTGGTTTCCTTTTCTGTGCTGCTTTTTACCAAGCTGTTATTGCAACAGATTGGAAGCCTCAACACTTGTTTTCCCCTGAGGGGCCTGTCCAGTATGCAAGCGTATTTATTATTTTTTTTTTATTTTTGTGTATGGATAGTAGCAAACTCCACTCAGTATGGCATGAGATATTGCTAGAGAAGCCCATTAAACTCTTAAACCATTAAATGTGTGTAACTGTGTGTTGTCATGCCTTGCATAAGCTGGAAGAAATAAAAGGAAATTGTGCGCCATCATTAAGGCCACAAATATAATGAGGAATATTTTAAACTCAGTTGAATGTGAAATTAGTAATGAAGCTTCAGTCATTAAGCCGCCTTTAAGCACAAGTATCCCTGTAAAAGGTGGAACTGTTGTTTAGAAGGATTAACAGCCGTTCCTGCTTTTGTTCTCCGACGCACCTATCCCTGATGGACCTCGCAGGGTGCTGTCATGGAGACCTCAGTCCGGAGGAGGTGTGTGTTAGAGCCGGTTCTCTTGACCTGTCCCTGCATCCCTACTGCTCTGCCCGCCGGTTTAGGAGCCAGTAGGTGGCATCAAAGACCAGTTCTGGCTCAGGAACACGATTTTTACAGTCCCCGACTTCGTGTTGGCATCAGTGGCTGCTGGACTTCTCCCACTGACCACTGTCACCTTCCAGGCTTGACTGTCACCTGCCGTGGAGCTGCCAAGATCTCTAAAGTTTGAAATTGCTCATATTGCCATGGCCCTGCAGCTCCCAGTGGGGAGCTGTGGATTCAGCCCTTGCTGCTCTTGTCTGAACAGGTGAACACTCTGTTGGGAAACAGTGACAAAATCTCTACAGAGTTAATGCTGGTATTTTGTGCTGCTGTACTTTAAATAGAAAACATTTTCATTTGTCCTAGTTGCATCCTGAAGTAGGGAAGAGGCTTTTTTTTCCCCCCCTCTTCTTTCTTCCCCTTAACTCCCAGGTTTCATTTCTGAAAAGGTTTCTAACTCACTCCCCTAAGTTAAATTTCTCATTGCTGCTTCTCTTAATTTTCAGTGATTCATCTCAGTAAGGAAGTGAGGAGGTTTGGTTGTTGGTGGTTTTTTTCATCTTCTTTACCATTTGTTATATTTTTGTTCTAAAGGTGTTTTCCTCTTCACTGAATGAAGTTATATCGTTTTAAAGCAATACTTATGTTCCCACAGTTAGAGGTTATATGGCAGATGGTTACATACTCTAACCTCAGTAAGATTTCTGCAATGTAATTCATGTTCTTGTGAAAGTCCTAACTGTGAAGTTTAAAACTCTTGTTTTAAGCTCCAACTCTGAGGCATTAGGCACATAAAATTTTCCTTTTTTCCGCCATCTGTTCTTTTGTATAGAAAATAGTATTTCCATATCATATGTATTGTCATACAGGAGCTAATGTCCTTCTCCATCTCCAGGTTTAAGTGTAGTTCCCAACAAAAGGCTTGTTTTGATGTGTACTAGACTGAGTTTTGTCTTTTCTTATGATCCAGTGTCTTAGTTAAGTGAAGTAGCAGTTTATGAAACATGTTGTCATCTTCTATCTCTTTACATTTTCAATAAATTAGAGTTAAGCTCTTTGGTAGAAAAGTGAAGAAAATACAAAACTACTCAGAATAATTATATTTCAAAATGTTAGTAGTTGCTAAACAAGGGTCCTTGAATGTTTTATCTGTACACTCTGGATTGATTGTGTATCGTATCATATATAATTTACTTTCTTTTCTTTTCTGTTTTTAACATAAACCCAAGAAAGCACCTCTGTGTGCTCTGGCTCGGTAGATGGTAGCTTGTATTTACTGAAGAACCAAAAGGAGAAACTGAGGATGACAATGCCAATGACCCTTTCATTTTGTTACATGGCATTACTCTGGTTGAGAGAACCGATGACATTATCTGATCTCCTAAGGTATGAATATTCTCTAGTGAAATATTTGTTGCTTTTATAAATAATACATTTTTAAAACATAGATCTGTACTATTGTCTCTTACTAATTTGCTCAGAAATAATGAGAAGCTCTATTTAATTATCTTACCTTTTCTATGACGTAACAATTTTTGCTGCTGCTTTTGGAGAATAGTCTCTGTTGCTTGCAATGAATCTCAAAGACCTGCAGGGTCTTGAGAAGGTTTTGGAGCTAAAGAAGTTTTTATCCTGAAGATTCACTAGAGGCGTGTGGTCACACACTTGCTATTTTTGCTGTTGTCAGTATGCCAGAATTAAATGAGTGAACATTCTCCAGGACTTACATCATTGTCATCATACAAAAAATACCAACAGTATGTAGTGATCTGAAAAGTAGCTAAGTAGCTTCACGCAATGGAGTTTGGCACAGAAATTAATATAGGAAGTCCTTTCTTGCCTTCATATCTTTGTATCTGTAATTACCAGAGTTCAAAATAATACAGCTTTTAATATAGTAGAGATAAAATGTCCTAATAGTAGGGTTTGAAGCTGAGTGGAGGCTGTCAAACTATTGCTGACAATGCAGCTCTCTTCTTCCCTCTACAAAACTGTGCACACATTCCATACTTCCAAGCCTGTCAGTGTTTCAGAGGCATTTGGGCAATGCCCTTAACAACATGCTTTAACTTCTGGTCAGCTCTGAATTGGCTAGACAGCTGGACTAGGTGATCATTGTAGGTCTCTTCCAACTGAAATAGTCTTTTCTACTTAAGGAATGAAAAGTAATTCAACTTTTCTTCTTACCAGTAAATATTTTAAATCAGGCCCAAATAACTTAAATTCGGGAATCCCTAGATCTTTCTTGGAAGCCCTTTTTCATACTGGTACTCCTTTTTTAACGAGTGTTGAAATACTGGATATTTATACAAAAATGGGGGAAAACTATTCTTTTGGCAAAATTTAAGGAACAGAAAGACTTAAGCAACTGTATGTTGGCAATTCGAATTGTAAACTCAGACAAAATAGAGGAGCAACTGGCCCAAAATTCAGTTGATACAGTAGATTTCAGTTCTTTAATTTTTATTCTTCAGATATATAAGCTGTTAGCTAAAAATCAAGGCAATGATTACATCACCCCCAGCAGTGGTGCATGGAACTAATATTGGTGCTAAAAGTGTAATGAAGCAAGGGAAGTTCACCCAAGAGCATTGTCTCCCATCGTGGTCTCTCTACCCTGGAGAACACACTTCCACCTGCACTTTTCTAGCTTTGTATAAACTTTCTGAGAAGGATGGGTATTGAAAATGCTCTTCTAGGAATACTTTTTAAAAAGGGGAGGTTGGTATGTCTCAAAGTATGGTAGTTAATACCAGATAATTTATTTCTATGTAAAACAGTGTTTAACCCTTTGATTTAAGGGAAGGGTGTTGCCTTCATTGATCAGAATTGCACAAACCATTGCATATTTGTATAACAGGATATACTGTACCATAAAAGATGCTTGTAAAATGTTCAACAAAATGCTGACTTTAAGCTAACATCCTGCATTACAGAAGTACTTACTGAGTGGATTAAAATATAGTAGAACTCAAAAGTAGTTTTCAATGACAAGATTTATTACTGTTAGTATTTTCCTAAGGAAATTCTTTAGGAGTCAGAACTGTCCTTAGCATACTCTGTATAATTGTCAGTTATTAGAAAATTAATATATAAATTTTTTCTGATAATATTTGTATATGGAAAAATCCAATTAATAAATTACAATTACTGAAACAGAGCAAATGGATCATAGTAAGAATTGTTGTTTAGCCTGTCCTGTTTGGAGAGAAAAAAGAATAATTTAATACCTATTATTGGTTACTTTATTTTGGAAACTGTCTCTGGAAAGCATATGGGGTCATACAGAACAAATACAACCTCAGGAGATCCTCTGTTAGTATTATGGTGTGATTTGGAAAAAAACAGCAAAACCATAACAACAACAACAACAAAAAACCCCAGCTGTTAAAATCAACTGTTAAGAGAGAAGATAAATCTGTTGTTTGCATATTAATGGTATATTGTATTTGGCACCTTAAAAATTGGGCAACTGGAGGACAGGTCCAGAGAAATTATTCAGAACCTGGACGACATCCTTTGTAAGACATCCTTTAGAGATTTTTATATTTGCTTGAAGGGATATTGAGGAAACATGAACATGGAAAAAAAGGTGGAAAAGGAGAAAAAGGAAGTCAAGAACCAAATGCAGCACAGAAAGGCACAATCAGAAAGATTATTTGAATAAGAAGATATTATTACACTCATACATTGTATCTAAGTAATTTTATAAGTGAGTAAATTAGAATGATTTGGTGACTTCAGGTGCATTGAACATGTGAACTGCATTAAGTGCAGAAAGTTACTTTTAAAAGAATATAATTTGTATTGCAAAGTTTTACCATGATACGATAGTTATGTAAGACCATAATTACATTGTCATGCTTCCCTCCCTACCCTTAAGGTCTTTATCTTTCACAAGTTTGATGAAGGGAAAGGGATTTTAAATTGTATGAACCACCATAAAACACTTGTTTTTAAACTTCTGAATATTTAAGTTTAAAAAATCAGACACTGTTAACATTTTGCATGCATTAAGATACACAGATCAAAATAGCGACAGACCAGGGATGAAAACTATGCAGAGAAAGCATTAAATATTCAGCATTACCTTTAAAATCTTTATAGGCAAATTGTTTTATTTAAACCAGCTGAATTACAGTTGTGCATAAAATTCTACCCTTTTTTTTCCCTCAGTTTGGTTTTCTCCCTACCCTGAAATCAGCTGACTACTGCTCCTCCCTTGTGATACATGCTTAGGCACTACAGTAGGGCAGTCTGCCAGCTTTTAAAGGATTTACAACACCAAAAATATATTCCTCCTTGCTACTTGACACACTTAGCAGAAAAACCACTACAATTACCTGCTCTGACAAGGACGTTTTGGTTTAAAAATAACACTCTTAACAACCATCTATTCAAGTCTATGCAACACATTACATCCTTTTGCTTTGTGAATAGTCTCACAATATTCAACATGCTGTATGTTATTTATCTAAATAATAAAACTGTTGGCTTGTGGAAAAAGTTTCAAGATGCTAGACTTCGAAATTGTGAGAACTAATGCCTTTCAAATGAGGTTATACTGAGCTATGCTGGCAAGACTAAACTTGTAATCAGTTTGTAGCATTGCTGCCTGGCTTTAACAGATGCATTGTTTCCTTGTAGCATGCAGTGGACCTGGGATTTTTTTCATACTTGGACCTTATTAATGTGTGCTGTAGCTGTAATTAAAAGGACATGGACTGTTCCCTGTCTGCCTGTCAAGTTTTCAAGCACTTCATTGATACAATGTAGTCTTACGAGTGTTTTGATCATCTCTCTGTTAAATGAATGGTTGGGAGAACAGCAGAAGAAACTGTTCTGATGTGCTATTCCAAATCTGGGCTCTTGGACTAAGTGTTAAAAACCTGAATCATCAGTTCATTGTATTCATAACAGGGTATTTATGCTGTTTCATGTATTTTTAGCATGTAAAAACAACTGAGAGGGAACAGCATTTTTTTTGTATGGCAACAGTAATTTCAAGCTAGGAAAGATGTCATTATTCTTTAAACAGTTGCAGTGTTTTGCTTGCTGCTGCTGAGTCAGTGTAAACTTCCTTACATTTTAAAATCCATTTTGATGGACATTGCTAGTCTCTTGCAGTGTGAAGATTTGGTTCCAGTGTAAATTTAAGCTGATCTGAGTTTCCGTTTCTGTGGTCCTAAATAAATATTTCTGCTTTTTCTGTTGCCTTAGGTACCAGCATCTAGTTTGTTAGGTGAAAGAAGTAGAGTTGCAGAAGGTAATTTTGCAAAATAAAGTTTCACCAGACATTTTAGCACCAGTTAATTTGCTTCAACACAAGTTCCTTTCTACCTTGCCCTGGCAATAATGTTCCTGCAGTCAGCTGAGTCTGGAAATCTGTCTGGTTGAAATCAAACCCTGGAAAACAAAAGATTAGTTCTCAATCTAATCCTCTGTCTGAGAAGTCACACAAGTGCTTTTGTCAGCAGGGAGGAGTGTGTGGCAGAGGACTGAAGGGTGGGATTTCCCATTTCAGAGGCAGCAAGCTATTAGGGTGGTTTGACTGCAATCACCACTACACCACACCCCAAGCAAGGTCTTGATTGTTTGTCATCTTCCAGCTGTTGCTGTGCTGACTCTGGAGGTTGCTGCTCTCAGTCTCTTGGTACCAGCTCTTCAGATCTGACTGCTAATTGTGCGATTGCACCTTAACATGTGTCAGCCAAAGCTTATCATCTGTAATGGGTCACTGGTGCTGAAAGAGGAAGGTCTTACTTCCCTTTCTTCTCTCCTCCTGCCTCTTGCACTTGTTGGAGCCATCTGTGACCCTCTTCATTTGTTTCTTGAAGCAGGATAATGGGCAGGGTTTTGCTGTTACTGAGTTACATTTGTGGAAGAGGCTGATGAGCAACAGGAGCCAGAGCAGAAGGCAGGAAGTATGACTGTTCAGCTTTTCGGTTGGCTCAATGCACTCTGTGAAACCAACCCTCAAGTTTAAGTTCTTCAGGATAGTGCAGCTGAGACTAAAATGAGCTAAGGAGCTGTTGAGCAAGCTGCTCAGCAGATCATGCAGGTTGGCAAGGACAAACACCTGGTGCTGGGTTTGGATGATAACCTCACTGTGTGGGCCAGTGCACATCTCCACTCAGTGTGGAAATGGTATTTACACTGCTTGAGGAGAACTACTGAAATTTTGTTAGCAACCTGTACATTACAGCTTGATCAGAATGGACTGTGCAGTGTCAAAATTTTTATATATATATATAAAAGCAAACTCTTTACTGATACTTCTCAAAAAGTGGTAGAAAAATACAGTATACACAGACTATTCTGCAGAGCTTCAGAATAAAAAGTATTGGGCAATGTGATTCTTCAGATTGCTGTTCTTCAGAAATCATTATAAATGATGGGTTATTTTCAGTGCAGAGAGTTTTGGTTAAGGAACGCACATTTATTTTTAATCATTTTAAAATTAAACTGAAAATTCATTAAGAATATTCTGTTTTTTAAAAAAAAATTCAAACAAGATGTACCTGTAAACATAGCAGTAACTAGCCTTTAAGCAGAATTTTAGTTTACTTCAATAGATATACTCTATGCAAGAAGCAACAAGTGGTGATCAGGGCACTGAAGTGGGCGAGGGAAGGTGAGCTTGTGAATTGCTGTAGGCTCAGGAGGGGGGTCAGTCCCCCTCAGCCGTGGCTGCTTGGTCTGTGAAGACATTGAGTGGGGCTTTTTTTGTTTGTTTGTACTTTTTTTTTTTTTTTCCTTTTCCCCTCCAGACTCATTTTGAAAGAAAGTGGCACATTGCTGTGCTTTGTGAGGGACCAGGTGTTTCAGCTTGTGGGACTCTGAAATGTTTGGGTGACTGTCTGGTGACTGAAATGTCAACACAAATGTCTCACAGCCTCTGTAGGAACCCAGGAGGGACTTTCAGAGTTCATAGACTAAGAAGTTACTAGTGTACCTACATAGCAAGATCAGAGAGAGACTTCTAGATAATACAGCTGGCAGGAGAGAAAATTATTTTCAACTCTGTAATATTATTTAAAGAACAGGGCCTTCCCTGTTTGAAATTGTAACATATTCCAGTTTAATGTACTCTTTCAATGAAACTGTTTTGGAGAAGACAAGACAGGAAGGCAGTTCTTGCTTAGTCCTAGGGGAGACCACTTAATATGCTTTAATCTGGAATAAGAGTAATGTCTATTCCCTAGTCAGGATCAATTCTTGTTCAGGGCTTGCTTTCCTTGGTGTGAGTATTGGCTAGGATGCTGGGTAAAAGCAGGGGTTTGATGGGGTGGTGGCTTTTAATTGGTAACTGTTTTGAAGTCCCATCTTATGTGTGTGTGTGTGTACATGAGAAAGTCAAGCAAAGTCCCAAATAATACTTTCAGCTATTTACCAAAGCCATTTTTTAAGCAGAAAATGCATTATTTGATGCAAGTAAAAAATAATTATTTTGTATTTATTACTATGTAAAATAGTTTCTGTTCACCCCTGAATAATACTTTTTAAAAATCACAGTACAGATGGAAATAATAGGGTCTCAGTTCTGTGCATCTGCTTCATTCCGTGACTTTCCTCCTGCCACATAACCTGACTCAAGCTCCTCTAGAAAATGTGTGTTTTAAAAGTAAAATTTACTTAAGGCTTTAGAATCTTGGGAAAAAAAATGTTAAAAATTCCATGCCATTCAAAGCAGGCTTAAAGCAGTTTCAGAAATGCAGTAGCTGCAGAATGTGCAGAATGAGCTCCATAGGAGCATGTTGATTGTGAGCTTACTGCTGTAACAGTGTTGTTTGTCAGTCGTGACAGGCATTAATGCTTGAACTTAAAGGCATGTTAAGTGATTGAGCTGGTTTTTGTGGAGTGTTTAGGGGCATGTAACTTGCTTCAACAATCTACTAGTGATGTTCTTTCAAATCAGAAGTTGGGTTGCATATTAATTTTAGAATAAACACATGCATTTGTTCTAAATACTATTTTGATTTGGTCTCCCCTTTTTTTTTTTTTTAAATACAGGTTTGTTGTTGAAGGTCATGTTCCATATTTGAATGTTTTTCAGCATTTTCCGGAGAAGATGAAATTATGTGGACTTGATCTTAAGATCTTTTGTGTAGAGGTAATTTTTTTTCCTAAAGAGAAAGATTTTAAAAAAAGACCAAAACCTAGTTCTCCTGTGGTATTTTCATTTTTGTGGTCGCTGTACTGATAGATTGGTTAAAGCTGTTCTTATGTTGTAGAGTTCATGTCTTGCATTATTGGAGCCTGTGACTTGCAGTGCTTTAATCTTTAACCAGTCTTATTAATCTGATTACCTAAGTTAAAACGAAATCAATTAATACTTGTGGAGAAAAAGGTATTTAGAACTGTTCTTGGAACACTCAGAGATAGGATTTGGCTTCATATCTAAGGGCAGTATATTATCCTTTTCAATGCTTATTTGAAATATCCCTTGAATTTGTTTGCAATTCCATATTCTTTTAATGAAATGTGGTTTTCGTGCTCCCACTTGTTCTGTTTCTTGCTGTGCTGGTTGAAATATGTAAAACTTAAAAACCACATAAGGGGTTAGAGCCCTTCTAGAAGCTGAGCAGTGATGGACAGTTTGAGCAAAATGTAAATTTCTCTTATTGATGGTTATCATGTATTGTGGTAACAATTGCCCACTGGTGTTTGTGTTGCAGAACAAAAAAAGTTTATTATGTATTTTTGAAATGTGCAAATGAAATCTTCACTTTTAAGAGCAGCAAGCAGCAGTTCTGCTCACAGAAAGAGCTAGGTTTTAGTCTGCTGTAAGGTGTTGGTAGCCCAAGCCCTTGGTGGTGATGTTGCAAGTAATGTCACCATTTTCCAATATGTAGCATACATTCAACAGCTCCTGAGTTGGTCGGAAGTTAGTAAGTTGTTCTTTTTTTTTTTTTTTTTTTTATTTTTTTTTTAATACTATTGCTACCCTCAAATCAGGAAATTAATTTAAAATAAAACCTCTTGATTTTTCTCTTTTTCTGTCTTAGATATTTCCTTAATAGAAAAGATACATCAGTTTGAACTGCGGGTGTATAAAACTCTTAATTTTCAGTTGCTCTGTCCTTTGCCTCCATCATCCTTTGGAGATGTGGGTTTTTTTTCTCTCAAAAATGGTTACATAGAACCTCTATTCTGTCCTAACTAAATAAAATAACCCCCTTCCTTCCAGTCCTATAAATCACACACACAAAATTTTCAGATGAATTGCAGATGTAAAACTTGTACCACGCTTCAAAGTGTGAGGTCTGATTTGTAGTGAAGACATGACAGTTGCCCTTGGAGCATCCTTCTGCTTTTTTTTGGTATGGAGCTCTTTCTGGCAGTCAGGGTTATCTGATACCAGTCCTGAGGGTGATTTCATCAGTTCCTACTAGCTTGCTTTCTTCCAGAGCTCTCAGTTTGGATTATTCTACTGTCCCTCCATAAGCCTGCTTGCACAATGGATGCTCTCATGCCCTGATGTGTGAGTGGGTCTTCACAACTGGAAAGCCACAGGCTGGTCAGTTTTATCTCATTCATAGAATCACAGAATGTTTCGGGTTGGAAGGCACCTTAAAGATTATCTAGTTCCAACCCCCCTGCATGGACAGGGGCACTTCCCACTAGACCAGGTTGCTCAAAGTCCTGTCCAACCTGATCTTGAACCCTTCCAGGGGTGGGGCAGCCACAACTTCTCTGGGCAAACTGTTATGGGGTCTTGCCACCCTCACAGAAAATAATTTCCTATTATCTAACCAAAATCTCCCCTCTTCTAGTTTAAAGCCATTGCCCCTTGTTCTGTCACTCCATGCCCTTGTAAAAGGTTCTTTTCCAGCTTTCCTGTAGCCCTGCCAGGTACTGGAAGGTGACTATAAGATCTTCTTGGAGCCTTCTTTTCTCCATTCCACCTTTCACATTAAAAAGGAAATCTTACCACTTCACCCTCTGTTTTAAACTCTCATATATCATGTGTCAACTTTCCTTTTTTCCCAGACTGGGGAAAACCCCCAAATCTGATTTTTTTTAAAATTTATTTTTTATTTTAAATATTGCTTATGGTGAATCAGTATCTCTTGTGGTCTGCTATTTATCTTACAGGAAATCGGTGATCTAAAAACTGAATTTGTGTAATTTTGAGTTCCATCTTGCTTGCCTGTGATGCTGACACCTGCACCCCTCACTTTGACAGTATAAGTAGGACTACCTACTAATCAAGTAATCTCTTTGTTTTCACTTAGATACATAAGTAAAGCCCTATAAGCTTGCTGTACAGTTTCTTTTCCAGCCACTCTTGTATTACTGTGGCTTCCTCTTTCTAGGAATATTTGCTCCTTATTTTTTACCTTCAGTGTTCCTTTAGTACTGCGTCCTCAGTTTTATTTAGCTTTAATATTTTTGACTACATCATTTGGCTCATAATTTCAATAACCTTACTACTCTTTCCTACATCTAATGTTTCAGAACGGATTTTGCTGCTTGTTGCAGCACTGAGATTACCAATAGTTTATCTAGTTTTAACATCTGAGTTTTGAGAAATTCAAGAGATGAGGTTAGTGTCCTGGAGCAGGAAGTCAGATTGTGTAATACCCCATCCTGAAAATACAGCCTGCATTCCTTTCTCCTTGGTGTTCTGTATACCTCTATTCTATAGAAAATTATCTTCAAAACCCTTATGGGTTTATGACTGTTGATAACCAGGCAGGTAAGATTCTCTAATGTCATTATTGTGTTTTAAGTGTAGTGAATTCAAGCTGCAAACATGTTCAAAAATCTTGATAACTGACAGTACTATCCAATGTTTCCTTTTTATTTTGGACAAATTCTTATTCTACTTGTATTCTGTGCTAGTTCCCTGGAGACCAAATTTGATCCAAGAAGTATTTATGTCATAGTAGTTTAAAGGATTTGAGGTGATACTAAGTATCATTTTATCAGTTGAATACAGATGTAGCCCAACTTGATAATGTTCATCTTATGTAAAAAGCTTATCAGTGGATTAAAGTGTTTTTTCAGTAACATTTTCCCAGATACCCAAAATATACTGAATTTGTAGAGGCTTAAAGTTGTTGTAGCTTTAAAAAAGAAATGCAGCAAATACTACAAGGTGAGTCACATCTACTTTCTAACTGCCTGTGCAGTGGCCTGTGTATGTTTGTTTACACACACAAGGGTTTTTTAATGCTAATTTTTTAATGCATCCAGTAGTAGTATTTCATATGCAGGGAATGTGACAAGTCTCAGGTTTTCCAGCTGATGAACTGCTCTCCTGTGTAATACAGGCATGGAGTCCATATCACTGGCAGTTTTTTCCCTATACAGTTTAGCAATTAGAGGTTATTGCAGAATCTGTCATCCTAGGAGAGGCTGAGAGATCTGGGATTTTTTTTCACTGGGAAGGCTTGGGGGGGATTTCAGCAATGTGTGTGACCACCTGACAGGAAGGAGTGTGAAGCCAAGCTCTCTTCTCAGTCATGTGCAGCTAAAGGAGAGGAGTCAATAGGCACAAACTGAAATACAAGAAATTCCATTTAAACACAAAATCTTTCTACTGTCAGCATGATTGATTGCTGGAGCAGACTGCCCTGAACCACTGTGGAGTCTGCATCTTTCAAGATGTTCAAAACCTGATTGGACACAGTCTTGAGCAATGTGCTGTAGTTGACCCTGCTGCAAGCAGAGGTGTTGGACTTGATGATCTCCAGAGGTCCCTTCCAGCCTTAAGTGTGCTATGATTCAAATGATATAGTGTGCCTTGTATTCTGTTTCACATTTTCAATGTAGGTGGCAAATAAGCCCTTCATATTTAAGTAACAGAGCAGCTAATAAGAAGGGCATAATTTTTCACTCTTTCCAAACTAAACTGTATTTAAAATACCCACCACAAAAGTTATTGTGTCTGGACACTGCTTTCAGGAGGTCTGGGAGCTCCAGGCATAACTGCCTCATACATAAAGAGAAAAGGAGCCTGTTCATATCATCTTTATCATGATGCATAACTTTTGGACACATGTCAGGTCATAGCTGGAGATGAGTACTGCTTCACAAGCATTTGATGAAGAAGAAAAGTAGTTTATAAATGATCTTTGTGTAAAATAAGTTGTTTGTCTTCCATATGTGTATATCTTTCCATTGCTGCTCGTCTCTTTTCTAAGGCTTCACTTGATTAGTCATCCTATTTATCCTTTCCTCTATTAAAATCGTGTGTGTTCCTATGACAGGAGAAGTGCAAGTTTTCACCTTATTCTGAAAAATTTCACTTTTCTAATCCAAGTGTTCCTATTCCATTAGATTAAACCTTTTTTATGCATCAAGAAAGAATACTTAAGTTTTGCGTTTTGCTCTGCAGGAGACCAAGTTACTTTTCTTGCTGTTTGCAATTTGTTTAACTGCAGTACGTCCCTGCTGATCTTGAGTCTTGTGCCAGTAACATCCAGTCATCTTCTGTCTTTCAGGTGAAAGTCATCTTTGCGTCCTTTTTAATGCAGAGAATATCTATTTCTTCAAAAGCCTGTTAGTATAGGAGTTCAAATGAATTTATAAAGCAGTAGTAGTTTGTGTGAAGTTCCATGACTAATTTTCTTTCAGCTTGTGTTATTTTTATTTATGGCATCACTCCTCCAGTGAAACTATACACAAAATCCCTCTTCCATTTCTGCTTAAAAGAGGGCTACAACCTTAAGATATGCATCCTCTAGTTTGCTTTCAGGGATTTAATCCTTATCCTCATACAATTTCACTCAGGACTGTGTACCTGACTATCTTTTATGTAAATATTTCTTTTGTGCTTGGCTCTGCTTTGCTGTCTCAAGTTTACTTTTAGCTTTCATTTCTTGTTATAGAACTCATTACTTTTTTTGGTGTATTTTACCACTAATATTTTTTTAATGTCCAAAAATAATTTTTTGTTTTGATCCTCACACTTCTAATACACATGCAGGTTAACTTGCATGTATATGTATATATATGTAAGGAGGTCAGTCCCATGGCTGCTGGTCAGCACAGTTTACTAAAATACTGAAGATAATAAACACATCACTTTGGAATATGTGCTGTGTGGGATAGGATAGGTGTAGTCTCAAATACATTCTTCTGATCCTGTTCTTTGTTGGTTGAATGGTTGTCTTTTTAGATGCACGAATATCTGGACTTGGCAAGGAGCTCATTGTGTGACCTCAGTGAAGTTCCCTTCTTTCAATCTCTACTCCAATTTTAATCTAATTCCTTTCTTCCTAAAGTTATTAAGAATCTCATTTTTTCTCAGAGGTGAGGGGGCTTGGAGAAAGTTGAGCTTTGTGGGTGTTAGGTGAATACTGATCAGAAACTGTCCACCAAACTGCCCTCATCGGCTAAAGAAACAGGTGTTTACCAAATTATCTTTGCTAATTCTTCTACCCTGGAGTGTGGTTGTAAAATGGCTTCTCTATGTAATCCTTTTTCTTTCTTTTTTTTTTTTTTTCTTTTTACTTTTTTAATCTTAGATTGAAGTAGCTGTGCAATTCTAGGTCTGTCTGAAACCTGCTGTCTTTTACAGTCAGCAGGTCCTGACAGTGTTGTTCATATACCTTGCTGTCTAAGAACCTGTATCTTAAAAATACTTCCTTTTTTGTTTAATGATTTAATTACATTTCTCTCTGNACACATCTGTCATCCTATTTATCCTTTCCTCTATTAAAATCGTGTGTGTTCCTATGACAGGAGAAGTGCAAGTTTTCACCTTATTCTGAAAAATTTCACTTTTCTAATCCAAGTGTTCCTATTCCATTTGATTAAACCTTTTTTATGCATCAAGAAAGAATACTTAAGTTTTGCGTTTTGCTCTGCAGGAGACCAAGTTACTTTTCTTGCTGTTTGCAATTTGTTTAACTGCAGTACGTCCCTGCTGATCTTGAGTCTTGTGCCAGTAACATCCAGTCATCTTCTGTCTTTCAGGTGAAAGTCATCTTTGCGTCCTTTTTAATGCAGAGAATATCTATTTCTTCAAAAGCCTGTTAGTATAGGAGTTCAAATGAATTTATAAAGCAGTAGTAGTTTGTGTGAAGTTCCATGACTAATTTTCTTTCAGCTTGTGTTATTTTTATTTATGGCATCACTCCTCCAGTGAAACTATACACAAAATCCCTCTTCCATTTCTCCTTAAAAGAGGGATACAACCTTAAGATATGCATCCTCTAGTTTGCTTTCAGGGATTTAATCCTTCTCCTCATACAAAACTGATTAAAGCATCCTTTTCTCTTGTGCTACCAACAATTTGTCCTTACCATAGATGTGTTCTTTCTTACATTTTTCACTCAGGACTGTGTACCTGACTATCTTTTATGTAAATATTTCTTTTGTGCTTGGCTCTGCTTTGCTGTCTCAAGTTTACTTTTAGCTTTCATTTCTTGTTATAGAACTCATTACTTTTTGGTGTATTTTACCACTAATATTTTTTTAATGTCCAAAAATAATTTTTTGTTTTGATCCTCACCCTTCTAATACACATGCAGGTTAACTTGAATGTATATGTATATATATGTAAGGAGGTTGGTCCCATGGCTGCTGGTCAGCACAGTTTACTAAAATTCTGAAGATAATAAACACATCACTTTGGAATATGTGCTGTGAGGGATAGGATAGGTGTATTCTCAAATATATTCTTCTGATCCTGTTCTTTGTTGGTTGAATGGTTGTCTTTTTAGATGCGTGAATATCTGGACTTGGCAAGGAGCTCATTGTGTGACCTCAGTGAAGTTCCCTTCTTTCAGTCTCTACTACGATTTTAATCTAATTCCTTTCTTTCTAAAGTTATTAAGAATCTGCAATTCTAGGTCTGTCTGAATCCTGCTGTCTTTTACAAGGAAAGCTCCAGTCCTGACAGTGTTGTTAATATACCTTGCTGTCTAAGTACCTGTATCTTAAAAATACTTCCTTTTTTGTTTAATGATTTAATTACATTTCTCTCTGTCTTCCTCTGTGGGTCTGGAGTTTTTAAATAATCCAATGAGTATGATTCTGCTGCTGCCTATAACAAGAAATACCCTTATTTAGGCAGCTTTGACCTTGTCAAGTGAGAAAATTAATATCTGGGTTACTTTTTGGTTGTCTTAGTATACATCATTGTTTTGTTTCCTTTAATACATCCTTCCTCAAATTTATCCTTAGTAACAGAAGCACTGTTTACTTTGAACTCTGGTCAATATAATTCACTTATTTCCATTCCTGAATGTCTTGATTCTTAAATAACTCATAGTGTTACTCTTCAGGTTTTTCCATGATAGAGAAATGCTTTCGAAACTTCCACCTGAGAAGGATGTTGGCATCTTCCTTGCTTTGCCTGTGGGAAACTCCTGAATGCATCCAAGTGAAGTGGCAGCAATATGGTGTGCTGGTCAGAAACCAGTCTTGCCCAGCTAACGGAAAATCTTCTTGTTTCTTTCTTGTCCCTGATACACTTTTTCTTTCAGGTTTAATACCTATCATTCTACATTAACTATGTCTATTTTTGTGTCAGATTATGCCAGTAGGTCTGGGCATTGTGTTAGGTTTAACAAGAATTTTCATTTGTGCTTCATCATGGACTGATGTTGACATTGATAGGTAAAGGAAGAGTTTGAAAATAAATATTTCCTGCCCTAAGAAAAGATCTAATTCATCCAGAGTCCTTCTTTTCCTTTAAGTAATTTGTGATAGGTGTTGAAGTAGGTACCATAATATATTTATAAAGTACACTGGAAAATACTGTAAGTAAAAAACTACTAAAGTACACTAGATCCTTAAAGATGTGCCAGTTCAGTGTGAAGTGATTTATTCTGAATGATGTTTTGGATTTATTTTATTTGAATTGGAAGTGTATATGTACCTCACACCCTTGCATTCTAGCTTGGATTATTAGATTTCTTTCCTCTTGTATTTGGGAACAGAAGGCTTGCTTTACACATTGAGAGATGATCGCTCTTCTCTATGCTGTATGGAAAATTTCCAATTCTTTGGTTTATTCTCTTGCAGTATTCTATAGCTTGTATTTTTTTTTTGTTTGTTTTCTTCCACTTCTTTATCTTTTTTTTTTCCCTTTATTTTACTCTTGGCAGCACTTTTGTGTCCATATTTCTCTGCCACTAATCCTTCTGACATGCTTCAATCAAATCTCGCTTCTGCTGAGAAACCAAGAGATCTGATTTCTGAGATGAATTTGCTAAGGTACTCCTCTGGCATCAAGGATGTTTCTGTTTTGCTCCCTTGTTCTGCATGTTTTGCTTTCCAATGGAGCGCCTCTTGAGGTCTGAGGAGAATTTTGAGTTACAGTCTTCCAGTGAGACTTCATGGTAATTTTTATTTGAGTATTCCATAAAGAAGAAAAAATGAGCAGGAGCTTCATCTGTCTCTCTCCTCTCCTGACCTTGTGAAGGTTCCTTGACTGACAGGATATACATTTAGCTTCCGTTTTTCCCATTACTGTTGTATTATTTTGTGCAGGATCCACGCCAAACTAGAGTTCCTGAATCTCCCCTTTTACATTTTTTTAAATACTGCATATTAATAGGAAGAGTCCTTTGATGTTAAGAATTTTTTAAGATTATTTAAAAAGCAACATTTGTGTTTCAGAGAGCTCTTTAGTTATTTCCTTTAAGCTTCTTGTGTGTAAATTATCTCAGCCTCTCCTCTAAAATACATAGTTTTATCAGATAGTGGTCTGCTTTTTTGCAGACATAATTTTTCTCTTCGGATTTCTTTTTTCCAGATACAGAACAATGTTGCACTCTTTGTTGTGTTGTTTTGTTTTTTTTTTTTTCCCCATCACTTGGTCATTTACCTGTGGCATTGAAAGTAATGGTTTTGGAGCTGTTTGGTTTTGGTTTTGTGTTTTTGGTTTTGGTTTTTTTAGTTTCTATGCTGCTTAGAGCTTAGCTGCCTTTACCTCTTGTTTCATTGCAGAGTATCTATAGTGCTGTTTCTTGCCTTTTTTAATCCAGAAGACAGTCCCTGAGCACTATGCAGTCAGGTCCCACCTCTGCTTCAAAAGGGTGATCTTTTACTTACGGTTTTCCCTTTATCCCATGATCCCACAATAAAGAAGGCTATAGCAGACACCTCTAGGAGTGTAGTGACTTACCAGAGCTGTATTTGGAGAGGTCTAAAGCACATACTTTCTATATCTAGGAGCTACACATTTTTGTGTTGTTTGATATCATACTTGAGAACAAAAGTTTGAATTCAGGACTTTTATCCTTGTGCAGTACTACTCATTGCTGGACTTCTCTTCCAGGTTCATAATGATGATGATGTAATGTTCAGCATTTATATTACAATATGCTTAAATGTTGCAGAGTTTCACTATGGCTGCAAGGTGAAAGATAGTGAAACCCAGATCTAGCCCCTCTGATTCTCTTCGTTACAGGTGTCACAATTTGAATACAGTTATTTATACTTGTGCTGTATAAACATTTTGTGCCCTGTGACCATCTCACAACATGGTTGCTTGGCAAAAACTAGTTGAGGATGTGCCACAAAAGTGTATTTGAATCAATTCAGCATTGTTCAAGCATCATAAAAGCCATTTTGTTTTGTAAATTTAAGCTGACAAGTTGAAATAGTTTTAGACACTTCCTGATTTTGATTTCCCTGTGAATGCTGGGGGCAGAAGAACTGTCAGGTAGCCTGGAGGAAAACGTAAAATTTGAGGGTTTCTCATGGATAAACAAAAAATGATTGCTCAATATCTTGATGATTGCTTGCTGTATATAATCAAAACTAGGACTTGGATGTAGTCTTCAGTTTTTGAGGCTAATGACTCAATTTTAAAAGTAATCTGGCATTCATAATCGTCCTGCCTGTTTTGTATAAAGCGTGAGAGGGTTAATGTAATTTACACTACTAGAATCTGTTGAATAATTTGTCTGTTTTTTGACCAGAAGTAGTGTCAGTATTGATTTCAGGTTCCTTGAAAACAAGTTATTTGAATGTACAGTATTGGATAATACGTGCAAACTATCACTTCTGTGTCTAAGTGTACTGCTCAGCTTGTTCTCCTTGGATGGAAACTGTCTGTGTTTCCTTGTTATGTCCTTTGAGCTGCTTCTGTTTTGTTTCCTTCAGTCAGGAACATATCGCAAATTGATAAAATATTTTACTGTGTTTGAAACGCCTAAACTTAGACAGATAGAATCTTCCTTGGAAGGTTTTGAAAAGCAGGTACCTCTCACACTTACTGAGAGCATTTTCATTACATGAAATGTAGCTACTGAAGAAGATAGAGATTAGACAGAGATTAGCAGAGGCTCTGTTACTGGCGTTACTGATGCTTCTCCTTGTCTACACTCAGCTCTTTTCCTGCAGGGCTGGGCAAGCTTGTAGAGTTTGCATGCTGCTTTCACTCGTGATGGTAATTCTTCCCACCTTGCACCAAGTACAAAGCCTGAGTACTTTTTCATCATTCTTTTGAATAAAGAAGTATCTTCTCACACAATAAAATAGGTGAATGGTGAATGATGTTATGGCAGAGGGAAGAGCGACGTCCATACTCAAGCCATGAGGTGCTCAGGGAAGAGCATGATGTCTATGAGGACAGTGTTACTTAGGAATGGCTCTAGAGCACATTGCTCATACCAGCTTTTCTCCAAATGTAGAACAAGGGGCTAAATATTCTAGGTTAACTCTAATTTTATATGGCATAAGATTATATAATGCTTTAATATTGACCACTGGAAATCCTTAGAAATCTCATGATGACTGGTTTTTAGCATTGCTAAAAATATAAGTATTTGTCCTGCTCTTCAGGCTAATGCCTCTCAGGTTTTCTGGTATCATTCCTTGATTTCTCTTCTAAACTGGATGCACTGTGGCAGAGTGCTTTTATACAACGAATGATACTTCATTCTTTGTGATTTTTTTGTAGCAAAGATGCTATTTATGGTGCTATAATTTCATCAGCTTAAAAGCAGAAGGATTAGCATTTGTTTCAATATAGAGTTTGTATATGTGAGTAGAAGTTTATAAACTTGGCAGGATTTCTTACCTGCTTGTGTTTCTTTAGTCGTGGGTGTGGATTTAGTCTCCTAATTATAGTACTCTCCTAGGGGAGGAGTAGATGAAGTGAATCACTGTTCTAGAGCTTTACGGTTTTTGTCCCACTGTTTAAGGAGGAGAGAAATTCCTCTGTATACTTTTGCATTCTGAATATTGCATGAGGTCACTGTACTGAAATACTGTGGAAATTATTTATACCATTTGGTAACTGCTTTGGTACTGCTAGTAGGTGACAGCAATGCAATGTCTAAACTGACATTACTATTTTGAATGCTGGTATGTTGAATAATTTTCTAGTCTGAATATTGTTTTTAAAATTAAATGGTCTGCTGACCAGTTTTATGAGTGAACTTTGTAGGAAAAAGTAAAATGCAATATTATTGATGTCAGTAAAGAGTATCTAACTTGAAGAAGTAATTTTAAAGAACTGTAATCTTAGACAAAAAAATTACCAGTATAAGCAAAAGTTACTTGGTGTTCCTCATTATGTTTAGTCTTGTTCTTTTCACTTTTGTTCTCTTCTTGATAAATTTTAATTTAATCCCATGTTATGAGAAGTTTGGAACAACTCTTGAAAAACTTCTGCTCCCTTGATTTGATTTATTAGAGAGGGAGGAAAAGCAAAAGAAGGCAAACCTACCCCATTCTTCATCTACTGAAATATATAATACATAAGCTTCACAGAGAATAGAAATGGAGCAAATACAGCATGGGATTTCTCACATATTATTCCTGTCTAACAGTTGGCTTAAAAAAAAATCAGGAGTCTATTTGGAGAAAATAGTTATAAGAAAAACCGAGTAGAAAGAAGATCTTTAAAGACAGATATAGTGAAAGTCTGGTGGTTTTGTATGGCATTGTTACAGTGGGTATGCACTACATGGTTTTGTTTTCATTTTAAAAAGTTTGAACAGTTAAACATTTTAAACATTTTAAAATTCATTGAACCTTGGGCCACTATTAAAACACACTGACATATTTTTTTTTCCACCAATGTCTGTTTCATGTCCAAGCACACCCATGAAGTACATGTAAACAAACAGATTTCTCCATGCAATTATGTTTGTTAAATAGGGAGAGATTTTACTTTTTAAAAGAAAAAAATCTGTATTTCTCTGAAAGTTGGCATTATCAGTGCTCTTCATTTAATGTATCAGTCTTAATTTAAATATCTGTGTGATTGTAATTATACATGTGTCTGTAATCCACTAGTGATGCTGGGTTTGAACATGCTGTTGGTTGTAGCCCAGCTATATTGGAATTATTTTCTTATAACTCCTGACTTCCAGTAAAGAACTGGAAAATAACTTTGTTAATGTATAAATCTGTCATGCACCCATATTTTAAAAACTTAATGGAATTCTGCTTGTGTTTGTTTTTTCTTACCCTCCCTCTTTTCAAAGTTACAGAAGAACCAAGAGGTACAGAGTGTCACAACAAGGATCATGATATGTAGAGACAGTTTTCCTGCAAGAAACAATTAACTTTTCTACTTTTTAACCTAAAGAAAAGGTGACTAACAGGAAGATGGGGCTGTAGAACATGCTTAGGAGAGAATTATTCAGTGTCTTTTCCAGTACAGGGACTGGGAGGTGTCAGAAAAGGTTGCTGCTTTCCAACATCAGAATCAATCAGCAGGAAACGTTGCTTCAGACTTTTTGTGAGTAACTGGTGAAACTCCTTGCATTAGGGTGTTCTGGATGTTAAAAGGGCCACACAGTGGCTGGACAAATGCCATGAAGGAACAGGGATCTGGAACTAAAAAAAATGCAGAGACTTTACTGCTGACTCAGCCCCAAGTGGGGGGGAGCTGGACAGATACTTGTTAAAGTGTCCTCCCTGTGCATTGAATGTGCTTGCTGCTGGATGCAAGGCTAAGTAGAACTTTTTGGACGGATGTGGCACAGCCACTGGTTTTTGGGTTTTGGTTTGTTTTGTTTTTTTTAACATGGAACTTTCACATAGAGTTTTACTTTCTGGTTTTGGTGTTCTGGAAAGACTGTTTTTAAGATTGTAAAACTCCATTTTTCATTAACTAGTTATCTCACGACAACTCTTTTTTTAAGTCATAGTTCAAGCCTTTAAATTAGATGAACTAAATACTGTTCATTTAAGTTTCAGATTTAGAGATCTGGGGAGGTTTCTTATTCAACTTGAAAGATGTTGAAGAATGATTAAATGGTAAAAGTATGCAAAATCATCGCTTAAAAGCAGTACCTCTAGCCCATGGCAAAGAATCCTAAGCAATGAAAATTGTAGTTTTCTGAGATAGAAACTTTGCTTTTCAAGGAAATATTTTGCATCCTTGTATTTTTCTAGTGATGCTTTGGTTTGTTTTGGTGGAAGAACTAAAGGAATTTCTTGTTTCAAAGCTCATAATGTGAAATTTGTTGCTGCTGAGTAGCAGTGATCAGCTCAATGCCAGGAGGAGGAAGGAACACTTGCAAGAAGTCTGACCTAAAAATGTGGCAAGAAGAGAAATGTGAAAAGCCACATAAGAGTAAATCAGTTCTAGGTCATGGGGAAACTATCCTGGAATGGCAAAGATGGCAGCTTAAGGGTTTTTGTTCTTTACCCATATTATTACTACACAACCTTCATTTCTATGCTTTTTTTTTTTTTCCCTAGAAGTAATCACAGGTCTAGGATTGGTGAATAGATTAAGCTAATACTGTCTTCTTTTCATGTCTTTGAATAGTGATTCAGGTTTTAAAGTTAAGCATATGGAATTTAGGAATTACTAGAATGAATTTGGTTTTGGCTGAGACTGGTGCATAAGTGTGCTAGGGTGTAGTCATGAATCATTTTATCTTGCATGGTTTCTAAACCAAAGATAACGTCTTAGTTTTGCATGTGGAAAATAATGAGCTCCTCCGTAGAGCTTTTCCTTTTCTTCATTTAATGTGGGAGTTTAAGCTCTCACTAGTGCATGCCTGTTGAAGCCAGCATTTACAGAATATTTGGTTCTTTCTCTTCTTCTGATGCTGGTCATTCCCTCTTGTCACTCTGTGGTGCCTTCAGCTGCCAGCGGGTGGTTGTGTGCTGCCCAAACAAGATGGAGAACAAAGAGACCTGCTGGGAGGCAGTGGGGTGGGTTTGTGGCACCATCATGAGGAAACCTGAAAATTTCCTAAATCCTCTAAAGTTGTCCCCATATTTCATTTGTTTTACACTGGCTTTTCAAACAGATTTCATATCACTTAATAATCTGTTGCTGGCAATACCCATGTCTTCAAGCCATCAGGCAGCTCATAAGGAACTGCTGCTGTTTGGATTGTCTCACACTCCACTTTTTGGTGAATTGCATATTTATATTTTAGTTTGGGTCTGATTCAAACTAAGTAATATCTGTCTATATCTATTAATAACTTCATGAATGCAGGTCCAAATGTTTGCTCTGTTTTTTCTCAAAGTGTTCAGACTTGAGTGACAATGGCTTTCCACTTCCCTAGAAAGCACATACACCAGATCAGCTTTTAGACACCTCTATTTGCTGAGGTCCTTTGCTAAAAATATTAAAGGCCTCTTTTCCTGACTAAAATCTGAAGGAGCTTAATTGCCACATTTTTCTTTTCTTTAGTGGTAACTATTTAAAGAATTCCAATTGAGACAGAAGCTGGTCATTCTTGTTTATTTTTTAAAAATCTTCTAAGAGGTATAAAATTCTGTCCAAGCAAATTCTGCTCATCCACTGCTGCTTTTACTTTCCAAAACAAGCAGTGATTCCTGATTTGGTCTGCTGGTGTCCTTAGATACCTTCTAAACTTAGTTTTTTGGGGTGGGTGTCTTTCAGTGGGATTTTATTTTTTGTCTGTCTAACTCTGCATTTTTTGTGCATTTTAACAGGTGGATGTGGTACTTGGTCAGGGTAGTAAGTAGTGCAGATTGAAAAGAAGCAAGGGTGAGGCTTTTATTTGAAAGAAAAAAAAAAGCTGGGGAGGAAGTTCACTGCTGAAAGGGTTATTGTAATCAAGTTTATCATGGGAGCTTGCTGTTGTGTAACAGAAACTCTAGCTTGTCCATACCTGTCTTAAGGC
Source organism: Florisuga fusca (assembly GCA_038090715.1). Taxonomy (NCBI): domain Eukaryota; kingdom Metazoa; phylum Chordata; class Aves; order Apodiformes; family Trochilidae; genus Florisuga; species Florisuga fusca. The sequence continues at coordinate 4,228,887 of JAAWXA010000029.1, read as the reverse complement.
ATTACTTAATGAACACAGAAAACAAGCCTACCAAAATATTTATGAATTTCAATATTTTTCCCCAAACTCTTAAATTTCAATACATTATGACAGTTCAGCTCCTTACTTGATTACTCTCTGCATTTGTAGAAAGACTAAATTCTTTAGAAAAGTTATATTTGTCAATTAGCTGGTAAGCATGAATGATCTACTACTGAAGCCTTTTTCTGTTAGTTTAATAATATTGAAACTCTTTTATTAAAAAAAAAAATTTAGCTAGGAATCATGTAATGAGTAAGAAGTCCGCCTCCCAGAGTAGCATATTAAAATGTCTGTTGTGCATCAAACAATTTTTTCTTTTTTTTTTGTATTTTTTTTTCCCCCTAGTGAAGGGATACATCTATACTGAATGTTCAGTTAGCTTTTTCTCTTGTGGGGGGGTACTGGTTCAGCCACATGCCTTCTTGAATTCCTCATTAAAACTGCCTGTGTCAATTCAGTGCAGTCTATATCCTAGCACAACTAGATCTTTTTCACAAATAGGCAAAAACATTTTTAATTGATTCATCTTCTAAAATTAATATTTTTTTCAATTTGAAGATACTTCTTACTTTCTCAGCAACAACGATCAGGAGTAATTTTGGATTTTAAAATGCAGTAGTTGTTTCAACTGAGATAGTTATCAAAGGAGAGAACAAGAGAGAGACTGCCACTCTGATTTTTCAAATTGTATATTGACTTCTTCTTCTTCTTCTTTTTTTTTTTTTTTAAATCTATGCATTTATTGCCAGGCAGATAATTTGGGTAACATGCTTGCTTGGCTTCAAGGTGGGCAAATTGATTTCATTATGTTGTGTTAACCTTTCAGTTATCCTTTCTGCTTCTTGAGAAGCCTGTAAAACAGTAGCTCGAAGTGTGTGCTTGGTCTCTTAGTGTTTTTCTAGTGCAAGAAGTCTCATGAGATGCATATTTCTTAGCAGTTATCTAAGTGGTGTTGTAGCAGTTTCACCTGTCTTTGTTCTTCTTGTCATTTGGTGCTCTTATTAATCCCAGGCACACCCTCTCACTGTTACATCAGCATCTGTATGTGATTCATGGATATCAGAGTTTGAAGTAAAGTATCTGCTCATTTAGTGCACATAAAAATGGCAGCACCACATCAAGACATGAGGCTTATTGAATCTGGTCTCCTGTTTCTGCTAGTTACCTTGGAAAGCATGTAGAAGCAGGGTGTAGTGGTTCTCCTTGTATACTTTCACATCCACCAGTAATTCACAAGTCTAAGATATTTCTACTGAGCATTAGTAAGAGTGCTTACAATCCAGCATTTACATCCTGTGTGTCTTTTCTGCATGCCCTGTGCTCTGGAAAATAACCTGTTAATGAAAAATGACTATGCAGAATCTAACTGCAACAGAGTTGGCTATGTTCCTTTTGCTGTCTAACCTAGCTGGGAAAAAAGTGACTGCTTCTTGTGTTTTCAAAGCTGTTATTCTTAATACACAATGTTAAAGCACGTTTTGTTTGTCTATGGTAGCTGTTGCATTAGTTTGCTGGTGTTCCAGGTGGGATGGTGATGGTCCCCAAGAGCTGGACAGAGATTAAGCAAGAAGGAAAAAAAAAGTAATTTAAAATTTGTAATACTTCAGTAGCATTCACTGGTGCATGTTTGTATGGGGTGTTGACAGATTGGTAGTACTGTGAGTGTGCACACAACATGTGAAAAAAAAAAACTTCAGTAATCCAGTTTGGGCTAGCTGACTATGTTAAGGTTTTAGTATATAATAATTGGTTCACAAGGTCATATATATCAGTTTTAAATACTTACTAGGGTGTAAATTTCACAGCTAATGCAATTATTTTCTTTACTGTTCATTCTTTTATGTAACCTGCATGCAGTGCAGCTGGTGTAATTTCCCATCACACTTATGCTCCAGACAACCAGATCTATCTGAACCAGTTGAGCAGCAGAGGCAAAGTAAGGTGAAGCAGACTCCATAGAGCACTTGACTGCTGTGGTTATTGTTGGTTCCTAATTTTACCTCACACAATTTTAAAGGTAGGTTGGGTTCCTGGCAGAGTATGTTTCAATGCAGGCTACATTCAAAGATGTTTACACATGTTAGGGCATCCGCTTGATTTACTACTTTTACAATAAATATCTTATTTTGTGAACATACCTTGCTTTATGCAAGGATTGGAACAAAATTCTGGGTTGTGTTGTACTCCAACATTTCTAACTTGTTGCTTTCCAAATATTCAAGTAATTGCCTTCTGTTACTTGGTCAAGGTGACTTGGTCATCTTAAAAATGGTGAAGCCCTTTCTGGTTTTTAGATAATTCCCAAACATATCTAAACTCCAAATGTCAATGAATCCTAAAGACCTACAAAAAAAGTCAATAATGAAAAAGTGAAGTCAGACCTTTACAGATTAAATGGTCATTAAAAGAATTACTTAGGAAAGATGTCCACTGCTGAACAGGAGCAACACAGGTGAAGGAAGAGCCATAGATAAGTGTGCAGGAATAGGACAAAAGGGTTCCTGGGATGGAAATTCACATGTAGAAGGATGACAGGGAAGAGAACTGTGCTTCAAAATAACCTACCAAACCAGAGAGGAGGATGGAAGGGGAAAAATATAAAAGGGAGAATTCAAAACAACCCTATAATTCATTTTAGAAAGTATGGAACATTATCACAGTAAAATAAACCGAACTGTGAATATGTACTTGCATATTGGTTGCTGGGGTATTGTCCTGCTACAGGGGAAGGAAATGGCCTGTACAGCCCTATAAGAAGAAAGTCAGTCAGACCATGTTTAAAGCAAGAAGCTGTGGAGCCTGCATATGAATCTTGAAAGCCAACCAGTGCATACTGTTTTCTACTTGTTTATCAGCAACATATTGTCCAAACAAGCAGGAGAGGCTGCAATCTTGTCTTGCCCAAAACAATTACTTGTTACTGTGATCTGATTATCATGCTAATAGTTTGGCTAGTCTGCTTCTGAAAACCAGCTTGTTGTTTTCTAATACAGGTGAAAAATTCCATATATCTTTGGAAGACAAAGGCAACCAATTTGAATAGTCTAATGAGTACTTACCATCATGAAAATCTTGTTCTAGACACCTCTTCACCAACTCAACAGTGTGTAATTTGCCCTCCTGTGCTCAGTTGATGATGGGGGAAAAAAGAAAAGAAAAAAATTTCTCCAGTAGTACTCCTCTCTCCTACTGTTTTCTAGAGAAGAACTGGTTAGACAAAACAGTTAAGAAAAGTTCTCGGTAACCTCTGTACCCAATCTAGGCAAGTTATAGATTCTGTCAGTGTTGTTGATCAGTTTTGAAGAAATCCCAGCGTGTAAAACACCTGACAAGGCTATCAGCTGGCATAACTTTAGAAGAGCTTTCTATTGGTCTTCCTGAAATTTGGTGCCCTCACAGGTTTCTAGTTGAGTTCTAGTTTGTGGAGTGTTTCCCAGGTTCTCAAAACAAGTTGTTAGCTCAGTAGCTCCATGTGCTGATGGGCAGGGGATTTGTCCTAATACTTATCCCAGAAATGCAGCTTGAAAATATGTAGTATAAATTTTTTTAGATTATGATTGGATAAGGGAAAGTTATATTGGAGAGCATGGGGTGTATGATCTAACCCTGTCCCCTCGTCCAAATACTCCTCCCTTGGGGTTTGATCACAGGGTGCTGGAGGCAGTTTTTTCACCTGAAAGAGGGAAGCCCCAACTCTGGATCTTGCTTTCCTAGTTGATTTCCTGGTTGACTTTCAGTGGAACTTGTTTTATCAAGTTCCTTTCTTCTGGCAGAGATACATAGCTAGGTAGAAGGTGATAACTTGTACTAATTTCAGGGGTGCTTGTTTGCTGTATCTTGTTTTTCTTGATATTTTTCTGACCTTTGTCATGTTGGTTTTATGGAAATCAGGTGTTCTTTCCGTTTTAACCCTTCCAGTTTGTATAAAACTTTGCAGAATAAGAGATTTTCTGTATGAACTCAGAGCCCTTTCAGAGTTAAACAGAGTATGAACAAGGTATGTAGTGACCGGTGAAAATTAGCAGCACTTTTTTACTGAAATGCTCTACAGTCTCCTCAGTTCTCAACCTTTTAGCCTTCAGCCCTTTGCTATGATGTGTCCTACTGAGATGTCATCTTGTGTTGGTTCCAGCTTACGCTTGCACTTTGCAGCCCAAGAGATTACTGAGTACTCCTGGAAGCGTGGCATTCAGTTCAACTTGCATCGCCGTGACTCAGCACGGTGTTGTAGAAACATGAGTAAAACAAAGAATGGTTTTGAGCTTAGGGGTTAAGCCTTGGGAAGCAGCAACTGATTTGGTGGATTAGTATGCCCTTCCTAGATCTGCATGTCCCAGCTGTGTTTACATCTCTTTCTGAACACACATCTACAAAGAACAGTTTTTATCTGTTACCACTCTTTCTGAAATAAGCCAAGTGATGGGTCTCAGTACTAAATTTTATTGGTAGTTTTTACACCACTTGTGTTGCTCTTCAAAAAACAAAAGCATCAGTTGTTACTGCTGAGCAGAGTGTTTTATTGACATTTTGAAAAAATAACTGAATTGTCTTCTTTATATTAGAAAAAAAAAAAAGCTTTAAATGAAAGTTAGTGTCGGGCATGAGAAGGAAGGGATGATTCAATAGTATCAGGCATAGGAAGCCTGTCTCATTACCCTGTCACAGGGAGAAGCTCGGGTTTAAGGTGAGATAGGTGATTACCTTGAGTCCTCCAATTAGGAGGTGTATTCCTTAAAGTACCTCAGTGTGAAATTAGACTCTTCAGGTAACTTCACTGGTGATAGTGTGAGAAAGGGATTACTTCAAATGATGGAATTCTCAATGTCTTCATTTATTTTCATTCATGATATATTATGAAAAAGCTACTACTTCAACCGCTTTTTATTTAAGGGAAAAAAATATATCCTGTATATCTATTTAGGAATAGTATTTATGTAAAGCTTCTGTATGAGTTATCCAATATATTTTCCAAATATGCTCAAGAGAACTTACATATGATTCAGGGGTTTTTTACAAGATTGTTTTGGTATTTAATTTATCACTTTTTAAGAGGAATAGAAAGTACTTTGAGCCGAGTCTCTGTAGAAGTCTGATAATGCATGTTTTTCTTGTTTCTCAAGGTAGTCCTGTAGCTGTCTAAGCCAAATTTTAACACTGTTTAGCAAAATATAATGAACAAGATAAAACTTCCTAACTGTTAGAAAAAGTTACATGCATGATAATAAGTGACAGCAGAATTATTCATTTGCTTGTGCATTTTTTCATGCAGTTAAGCAAGTCTGAACTGAAGTCTGAGGGGAGTTCATTTAAAAAAAGAATAGAAAATGTTGGCAATCATTCAAAGTAATAAAATTTGAGCATTGGCTACATAGCTTAAAATAGACTGAATAAAAACACATTATTTCAGTCTTGTTGGAAACATGATTGCCCTGTTTTTAATCTGTTCTGTTAAAAAAACAAGAAGCCTTAATCCAGTCTTGTTGAGGAAAGTTTTGAACCTGTGCACAAAGTGTGTACCCCTGCTAAAGTAATATTTAGGTAATATGCACAAATTGACTTGATAAAATATGAATACATGATAAAGTGATTTGCTGAATTAGAACCACCAACTAAAAGCAGAAGAAACATTGCTAGGTGTATATTTAAAATGGTAAACTATCCTGAAAGTTATCACTTGAAGAGTTAAATTAAACTGATCATGAAAAATATAGACAATAAAGAATGTTTAATAAAATGGTTCAGGTATTAAGAAATGAGGGTCAATCTTAGAGTCCATACTTCAGCAAACGTCAGGTTCTGCTGAGTTCATTATGAATAAGCATGTCAAAATCTGCCTGTAACTTATGGTCTCTTCTAGCATGGAGACCTCAATAGAAATTCAGAGAACTTTCTTCATGCAGTCAGTAGTTTTAAAAAGATATTTGTGATGTATCTTCATTAATAAATGTGTCAATCTGGGGGCATTTCCTCTCAATCTGTCACTGGATACCACTAAGGACATTCTTGTTTTCCTCTTCTGCATCCTTAGTTGGGTTACATTACATTGGAATACATTACATTACATTACATTACTTTACATTGGAAGGAATGTTACATTACATTCCTTGGAAGGAGTTGGCATGGTGGTGGAACTCAAAGAGTTGTGGTCACCAGCTTTATGTCCAAGTGGAGTTCAGTGACAACTGGCACACCTCAGGGGTCAATATTGGGACCAGTGCCACTTAACATTATCTAGGGGATCTTTTAATGTCCCTTCCAATCCAAATAGTTCGATGATTCTGTGAATTTTGGAGCATCTGGAGGCAGAATGATCACTTTGCAAAAAAAGTAGTGAGTTGGCTGTGGATCTGAAGCAACTTTCTATTGGGTCCTTACGTTCTTCATGGGCTTTCAAACGAGCACATTTCTCTGTGCAATACTGCAGTCAGGCTCCATTCTTGTGTGTGGGATTAGACAGAGAGAGTGCTAGAAGAGTCTGTGTAAATAATTCTCTATTAATAATACAGATTTTAGCATTGGTAACTGATCATTACAAATATGGTAATAGATCAAATGTGTAATACACTTTAACCCTGTCTTTCAGTCATGGCCTGTATATGAAGAAGTATACAACAAAATGCTTGAGCTTGCAGCATTTTTAGACCTGCCTCGTTTTCCAGATATAACAGAGAGCTGCTTTCTTCATCCAGACATGTTGTGCATGAAGTACTTGATGGAAGCTAATTTACCTGGTAAATATTTTCCCAAACCCAAACTGATAAAATTTTTCTTTGGTTTATTGGACTCTAGCAAAAAGACTTGGGTTACTACTTTATAAGTACCTTCTTTTCTTCTTCCAGTTTACATCCTTGTAAGCTTGAACTGAAAGGTTGTTTCTATAGAATGCAACCTCATCAAACATGTAGAGTGTGTGTTACAGGTCCAGATATGCAGGGGAAGCTTGGTGCTGGCTCTCTGAGGCTGTGGAGTAGGTACTTAATTTCAAATCCTTCAGTATCCCTGTGAACTAAGAGACTCTAGTTGAATTCATGTGATTTACTAACTTTAGCTAAATTATTTGTGAAGTTGGGACCTGACTGCTCAACACTGAAGTTCTCATATGTAATATTGACTGTATAATCTATAGTACTGCCTATTAGCATTAATTTTAGTATTAACAAGCAGCACTGTCTGACAAATCATCTGCTCTCTCACCTGATTCCTGATTTAGTTGTGAAATTGTGTATTGCATAAATATTGAATATTTTTCTGTATCCTAAAATTACGTTTTGAATACTGAGCTTTTAAAAAGAGACCAGTAACTCCTAGTATGTGAGCTGTCTGTTGAGCTACCATATTTAGACAGCCTGTAAATATTTTTCCTCAAAGCATAAAAAAAGTAATAGTTTGGGTGTTTTATTGTCTTATTTTGCAGTTAGTTAAATTGAATCAGGCTAGCTGGCTTTTCTGTTTACTAACAGTTGAATGAAGATTAGATAACCTACAGCATATCACTAAAATTCTAGAGCAGAAGTTCCGATTTTGTAGTTTTACACTGGTTTTATGATCGTACAGAGGATCACATAATTTTTCAGATTTTGGGGTGTCAATCGAATCAAAGAAAAGTTAGAAAGTTGATATTTTCAGAGTTATTACAAAGAAATACAAATCTAACTACTCTTTGAAAATTACTGTAAAACACGGATATATTGTCCTTTACTTTTTCCTTGTGATTATTAGGCTCTTCATCATGTAGAAGCATTTTTTTACAAATTGAAAAGGACTACTGTTGTTGTGTAACAAAACAAACAAGCAGTGAATTGGCAGTGTTTCTTAGGACACTAATTACCAATTAAAAGGCCATTTCAAGTATCTGAAATATACTGACATTTTTCATAAGAAAATTTGGTTTCCAGATTTTGCTTGACTTTTACTGTTATGTACAAGAGCACTAAAAATCAGTTCCTACTGAACTCTATGTAAGCAGCAAGAGGCTACAAAGTGTAGCTGGATTAAGGTTGTACTTAGTCATACATTGCTAACCTTTGTGGAATCTGGTGGTGATGTAATCAACCCCTGCATTTCTTGCTGAACAGGAAAGGTGAGAAATTTGGGGGATTTGTATCTGTGAAAAATAAGCATAGAGTAATAAGAGACTCTGTCGATGTCATACTGCTGCTCTCAGAGCTGAAGCCGTGTCTGACAGAACCCAGCTTTGCAGTGCAGTGTCAGGTGGAACCTCTGTGGGACTGGCTGTGCCTCAGCCGGGTTTGGCGGCTGCCAGTGCTGCCCTGCCATGCCGGGCTGCTCTTCATCCCCAGCTAACTTCTTCAAAATTAACCCAGTTCCTCTTTGGAGGACTGAATCTGGGCATTTAGTAACCTGCAGGAAAAAAAGTTGGGACAAGCTTTTCAGGTTTTTTTGAGCTATATTTGAGTAGATCTAACACTTTCCTGCAGCAGTGTTCAGGATGATCTAACAATATATCATTCAAGTCACATCAAAACACTGTAAAAATTGTGATTTATTTTTCCTCCATGTGAATATATAATAAGTTACAACTATTTTACATGTAAGCACAGTGAAGGTTCTTTTAATATTTTTTAAAATACCCAAAAATACTTCTTAGCCTGAAAAAAATTGCTGTCTAATGGTCCTAAAAGACATAAGCATTGTTTTCCTCAAATTACCAACATATTTGTACTGTAAAAGTAATTTTAGCTTCTCTCAAAATACTAATTTTATATTTTTGTTTACATTAATCAGATGAATTGCACAACTGGACTTGTCGAGTGGTGAAAAAGACCTGTGTTGGAGAAGCAGATTTCCTGACTCTTGTGCCTGGAAATAAGTCAACAAGAAAAGTGAAATATGATGTTCTTGCTGTAGCAGTTATTGTAGTAGTGCTCAAATTATTGTTTTTGTTAGATGATCGCTATGAATGGTAAGTGTGCAGGCAAATCAGTAGCAAAGCCTAAATTTCAAATAGTGCAAATGATTTTCTTGGAACATTCTTTCTTCAGTAATATTAAATCTTTAGTATTTGAAATTTGACTAAGTTTGGTAGTATAAAATATATAGACTTGAAAGCATTTTAGACATTAAATGTGACTTATTTAAAAAGATCATCAATTTGAGTCTGAACCTTGGAATGAACATTAGGGTTTAATTTTTGTAAGTTGTATTTGAACTTCATGTGAAAAGTGCAGTACTTGGATCTACAAAATAGATTTGCTTTTTTTTTTTTTCAGGTTACTTTCAGATTTTGCTGAAGAACAAAACAAAAATAACAAAGAAGGTACATAAATATTCTAGTAGAAGCCTGTTTCGTGAACAGTAAAATTTTGTAAATTGAATAATTTTGTAATCAGGCTTAGAAAGACTTGTCTTATTCATCATCAAAATGTGTTTTTGTCATTTATTCTTTTAGGGCAAATCTTTATTCAAAGAAAAGAGTACATACTGTTCACATAAAATCATCTCAGCTTACCTGTATAATTCTTATTGTACTGGATAGGGGAAATTTGTAGACATTTTGTTAAGTATTTTACTGCTTCTCCTTTTGCGTGTTTTTTTCTTGGTTTAGAATTTTATGCGTGGTAGTTGAAGATGAATGGAAGCACAGTAAAGAGGGAACACACTTTGATCATAAATAGCAGATACTTATTAGGGGCATCAACCCACATTTATGATAAAATCCAAACTTGTTTAGTCTTGTTAAATAAAATATCTTAGTGTGGAACATATTTCAGATGTAATCTAATTTCTTAGTCCAAATAATCCTGAGAGAGTGTGGAAAAGCTAGCAGCAATTAAGATAGAGAAGATAATGGTGTGAACATGGTTCTTTGAGGGCAGAAAGACTAAATCAAAGATTAGAAGTCTTCAGGAAGATGTTCCATGGCCTGGTCTAGATCACAGTTGAAGATAAGATCAAATGTATGTTAGCGGTTAGTTTTTTAAGCCTTCCATCCAGTTTCAGGTCCATTTTGACCCTTCTGTTACTTTTTTAAAATTTAAGCCAATAATAGAAGTGGTGTTAGCCATGCATGAACACAGTTTCTGCTGTATCTAGGGGGAGTCATCACTGTTAACTAAAACCAGTAATTCTAATTTTCAAGGGGATACACAAAATTACTTTGGATCTTATTTTTTTTCCTTTTCATTTCCCTTGAAAACCTGAAGTATGTAATAGTGACAAGTTGTGCAACTGCTTGCAAGCTGAGGCTAAAAGCCATGAATGTCTTCATGGGGTTTCTGCCTTATTAACAAGTCTCATTGCCCTTGGGAATGAACAGCTCATTCTTTGACCACTTTTTACTTTAAAATCTGCTGGTGCAATGGGCCATATTCTGTGTTATGTTGTCCCCATCCTTAAAATGTTGGGGTGATGGGGAGCAGCTGTGCAAAGGAGCTGATGTGAGAATTCCTGTTAGAGCACTCATTAGTGCTGGAGCTCAAAACTGCCTCTGGCATTTTCCCAAAGTTAGCATGCTGAAATGAGTAACAGTTAATACTGAGTTTTAAAGATCCATTTTATGTTGACTCCATTCTCAATCTGACTATCCCGTCTCCCTTTTTTAACTTTTTTTTTTTTTCAATTAAAAAAAGAGTAATTCTGTTTCTGCGGTTTTGCAGCTCACGCTAGAAGCTGTACAGAAGATTGTTGCAGTTAACTAGTGTGTGTGTATGTTCTGTGAACTGCTCACTTACACAATACTGTTTATATTCAAATAAAACCTGTAACTGAGATGTATATACACACGTCTGTATCACAGAGTTGTGTTCCCCAGTCAGCTCAGTTGTATGACCATCAGACTGGCAGGACTGGCCTGGTAAATGATTATTATATTGTAACATGGTGTCTCTGACAGTAGTTATGCTTGTAACAGGTGCTTAATCATTCATTGGAAATTTAATAAAAATTTCCACCTTCCCCCTCAAGACTGCCCTCCCAGCACTTGAGGAGCCCTCACTTAAACCTCTGGGTTTTAGTAAGTCATAAAAAAGGTTTTATCCACACCTTCGAATTTTCAGAACTACTGAAGCGTCTTTCTTCCCTTGATTTGTCTGTTGTTTTTTGAGTCCATCTGTATTTCTAGCATCTAAGGCATCCTGTGCCAGGATTACTTGAATAATACAAAACATATGTAAGCTTGATTATACAAACAGTATGTTCACCTTCAGAACAATTTAAACAGCTAGCTGGCAAAGCTAAGCATGATGCAAGCATCGCACGCAGTGCAGCTGGGGTGATGGGGAAATGCAAAGCCTGATTAATTCCAAATGCAGATAATCCACCCATAGGTAATAAAAGTTGATTCTATTTTAAATATATAAATCTAAACCATAGTTCTCTTTGGAATTCTTGCACTTACTGTATGTACCCAGTTTGTCTACTTCAATCCTCTACCTCTTTGGAGCATGGATGATAAATGTGGTGATAGAATGCTGTATGTCTTAATGGTTTAGCTTGTGCTGATAAATTTTTGTTTGTGTATCAGTGGGTGAAGTTCCTCTCCTGAAAAACATGGGAAGCTGATACAAAAGCAATACAATTATCTATTTTCCCAGCCCTGGAAGGTTTCATGGGTAGTAGGACAGTCAATGGGGAGTTGATGAAACTGTTTGAAATTTTAAATCGGGTCTTACTTGCTTGAACCTAAGCTTGATGTATAATTTCATTAATCACTTAAAGTCAATTTTCAAACTAGTGAAGGCCACTTCAAACTGTGGCAATCTAAGGGAAACCTTCAGACTTTGCTTTCAGAAAAGAGGGAAAAAGTTTGAATTGTGCTCAATCTATGAAATGTATTTCAAGCTAAGGGGCTTCTTTGCACTCGTTGTGACTTACTGCTCTTTCACTGTGTTTCTCTTATAGAATTGTTAGATTATGCATGTTTTCTTTAAGCACACAAAATTCAGGATAGGTCTGGATACAGGTGGAAGAGACAGGGTCTAACTGCATGGAGACCACCTTCTGTGTACTACACATCTCTTTCAGTTCTTCACAACCTAAAATTTGTATCTTTTATTCAGGTAGTCCGTATTTTGAGTTCAAAAAGTGGTACAATGTTATAAAATGTTCTTTGGATGTGAAGCAAAAGAAATTGGATGAAGAAAGAGCCAAGTAAGAGGCTTTTAAGCATTTTTTTAAAGTAGCCTTTTTTAAAGTTTTACGTGAAATTACGCAGAAATTAGAGGTTTGAAATTTGCTCCACGTTTCCATCCAGCAAAGTTGGCTGAAGAGAGTGATTAAATGCCTACCTTAATTTTTATTTACACACATAACGTTTATCCAGCATATTAATTAAATCCTCACTTTCTGTGACAAGTAGCTTACACAGCTGAAATGTTAACTAATTACAGTAAATCTAGGCTTACATGCCTTGGTTTGTCTACTCTGAAAGAAGACTTCATAGATATTTTGGGGGCAGATGCTTTTGATGGCACTAACCATTACATTATTTTAATTTTACTTCAATATCTCTAGCAGTGTTTGCTCCAGGTTTTTTGTTTTTTTTCCCTAACAGTTCTTATGTCTCTTATGGTAGGTATCTGTGGAGATGTGAAAAGCCACTGTTTTATTCAGCCAAGAAAAAATCTAGAGTTCTCAAGAGAAGACGTGAGTAACTTCGTCTCTTCCCATCAGTGCACAAATATTCTTCAACTTTTCCCATCAGACAAAATCTGAAGAAGTCCTGACTATGATAACATTTACATTTTAAAATACTTTCTCTTCTCTCTTTCATCTCTGGGTGCAATTAATATAGTACTGTTTTACAACCCATGGCTGGAATTCTTCAGACAGGCATTTTCCTCATGCCTAACTGAAACTGACTTTGCCAGTCTTCCTAATGACCTACTGAACCTCATTTCAGAATGAGTACTCTGTCCTTATCTTCACTGGTTTGTCAGCTGCCTTCCCATAACTGTAATATTTGTGAATCATTGGTCTTCAGCAGCTTTCCTGTCCCTTTTCTCCTTTACTTTCTTGTATCCTTTGATACAGGGATCCTAATATGTCCTTTGGTAGACCTTGCATGTCCCTCTTCTCTCCCACTCCTTCTCACAGTCTTTTATAGAAGTAAGGAAGGCTTGTCTGAACAAGCTCTGACTTGTACAGCTAGCTGTCAGAATGCAAGTACATCTACATTATTTTCTTAGCTCTAGAAGTACTTATAAGAAATGGCTGGGTTTCACATTGAAATAAAAGCAAACAGCAAAAACAACAAAGAGCCCACTTATCTGTGGAAATACAGAAAAACTGAATTTTATTCAACTAAATTAGATCTGAAGTTCTTCATTCTACCTCCAGCAGTATCTAGTACGCAGCAGATTTTGAAGTGCGACATTACATATGGCAAGTGATATTTTTCCCTTCATTTATGATACCAGTTTCTGAAAGTAAGTGGTTCAGGGGCATTTAAAGATGATATATAATACTACTCGGTTTATATAATTCAGATTGGATTTCTCTTTCAGGAATTCTGTTGAGGTTTTTTGAGTGCTCTTAGTCTTAAATATTTGGTAGGAGTGGTCCTGGAATCAAATCATGTTCAGTTTATATATATATTTATTTATTTATTAGCAGATAATTTTCTTAAATGCTCTTGAGTTTCCTGCATTTACAAGAAGGAGTGAATAAAGATTCATTGCTCATTATTTCTGTGGCAGTTTAGTTTGCTCTTCTGGCTCTGCTTCTCTGTGAAATAGAAGATGACAGCCTATATTATGGAGCTTCACCACTGGCTGTTGGAAGCAGGAATATCACATAATGCCATTGTAGTTGGACAAAAATAATTTTAAACCAAATTTAAAGCCATGGGGACAGAGTACTCTGGACCATTTACATGCCTGATACAGATTTTTCAGAAGCCTTCCTCAGCCTTTGGTTCTGTGGTAGATACTGGTGTCCTCTGGAAAGATAAGTTTCCCAGTCCTTGGATTACTTTAGGGTTTGAGTTATTCATTTTGTGGATGAGAGAAGGGTTGTGAATGTCATTTGCCTGGACATTAGTAAAGCCTTTGACAGTGTTTCCCACAGCATTCCACTGGAGAAACTGGCTACATATGGTCTAGACCAGTGTACTCTTTGGGTAAAAAAAATGGCAGGATGGCCAGACCCAAAGAGTTGTGGTGAATGGAGTTAAATCCAGATGGTGGACAGTCACAAGGGGTATTGCCCAGAGCTCAGTGCTGGGGCCTGTTCAGTTTAATATCTTTATCAATGATCTGGACACAAGGATTAAGTGCACTCTCAGTAAGTTTGCAGATGATGCTAAATTGTGAAGGAGTGTTGATCTGCCCAAGGGTAGGAAAGTTCTGCAGAAGGATCTGGACAGGCTGGATCGAAGGGCCAAGGTCAGTTGTATGAGATTCAACAAGGCCAGTTTTCAGGTTCTACATTTGGGCCACTGCAACCCTATGCAATGCTACAGGCTAGGCAAGAGTGTCTGGAAAGCTGCCCAGAGGAAAAGGACCTGAGTGTGTTGATCAACAGCCTGATGAATATGAGCCAGCAGGCTGCCCAGGTGGCCAAGAAGGCCAGCAGCATCCAGGCTTGTGTCAGGAATAGTGTGGCCAGCAGGAGAAGGGAAGTGATGGTGCCCCTGTACTCAGCACTGGTGAGGCTGCACCTTGAGTGCTGTGTTCAGTTCTGGGCCCCTCACTACAAGAAAGACATTGAGCTGCTGGAGTGAGTTCAGAGAAGGGCAACCCAGCTGGTGAAGGGTCTGGAGAACAAGTCTTCTGAGGAGCATCTGAGACAATTGGGGTGGTTCAGTCTGGAGAAAAGGAGGCTGAAGGGAGACCTTGTCACTCTCTACAACTATCTGAAAGGAGGCTGCAGTGAGGTGGTAGTTGGTCTCTGCTTCCTAACAAGCAACAGGACAAGAGGAAGTGGACTCAAATTGTGCCAGGGGAGGTTTAGATATTAGAGGAAAATTCTTCACTGGAAGGGTAATAAACACTGGAATAGGCTGTCCAGGGAAGTGATTGAATCACCATCCCTGGAGGTGTTGAAAGGATGGATAGATGTGGTGCTTAGGAACATGGTTTAAGCACTGGACTTGGCAAAGTTACATTAGTGGTTGGTAAAAGTAGGTTATGGTTGGACTCAATGATCTTTTCCAAGCAGAATGAATCTGTGATATTATCTTTTATTCAAGTTTATGAATGAGTTTATTCAGATACAGGTCATAAAAGAAGCTGAAGCTCCACGAACAGTGTTTTTTATCCTGGGCAAACAAGACTTACGCAGTCATACTGTGTGTGCTGATACCTCATCAGTACCTTCTTTCCCTTCTCAGCCTCAGTAACTTCTGAGAGTTTGTCATTCTTTCACTAGTGATGGGGAAAGGTAGAGTGGGTACTTTTGTTGTTTTGTTTGTTTTGGTTTGGTTTTTCTCACAGTTGAAATTTGCACTAAGAAAAGCTTAGCCATAAATCTGTATGTGTGTGAAACTAGACTTCCTTAATTCTGATACAAAGGAAACTGCTGAAGAAACCTTAGCCAGCCTGAGTGATGGCATATGACCAGGTACATGTAGCAGAAGGCATCCTGGCAAGATTTCTATATCAAATGAAAATACCAGCAGCATCATATGAATTTTACAGGTTTTACTTAGGGGGTGACTTTGGAGAGTACCCCAGTATTAATATCATCAGGTATGAAAGACATGGCATTTTGAATTGTCTTTCAAAAACTTTCCCTAAAACACATGACAGCTGAATTTTAAATGGGATGGGGGGGAAAATGTACAGGCTTTCAAGGTTTCTTGGTATTCAACGTAAAGATTTAAAGAAAGAAGAAACAGGTTTTTCTAAAGGCACAAATACCCTATTTTCTTCTTGGTTTAGTCACTTCTTAGCAGTGTTCTAGTACTTAATATTTTTTTTTAATTGATTTTGTTTTGTTTTGTTTTGTTTTTCCTATTTGTACAGAAATGGTTGTGAACTTACAAAATCAGTTTGGCAAGCTGTCTGGTTCAGTGCAACCTGCTGAAAAGCCAAGTCCTTCAAGTTTTCAGTTAACCTGGTCTGAAGAAAACACAGATGGAAGTTGTTTTCACAGGCATAGCCTGAAGGGAATTTTACAAGAAAAATGTGGTTTACTTACAGCCATGAACCCTGACTATTGGCTGTGTACAGTTAAACTATGTACTGAGAAGTAAGTATTGGATTTTTTGTTACATACATTTTGGAAAGTTCTCCTAAAAATAAAGTGCCATAAATATATTTTTAAAAATGACAACTATGAGGTGTGTACATGGCTATGAATTCACATATAGTTAAAATACTGTCTAGAAATGGGTGTGTGTGGAATGGATAGTCTTGGTCTGGGAGTAGACAAATTGTAATATGAAGAGTGATCAAAGTGAGCTTTAGAGAAGAGAGGAGTTGAGACAGAGTCAACTACTAGAGTTACCTGGCAAGTGTAGCATATATATACAAATATTAACTTCCTTCTTCAAGTATTCTAGAAAAAACTTGCACCACAGCTCTCCAGAGAGTGGAAAAGAGTTCCATTTCTCTTTTCCCTGGACCCCAAAAATGCAAAGGAAATTATTTGTTTAAATTACCATCCTTATTTTGCTATGGTCCTAATCAAAAATAAAGTTAAAATTAGCAGCCAGAGTTCAAATAATCAGGCAATTAATACCTCCAGAACATATTTTTAGAATATGAGTGAAAAGGACTCTATTACTGTTTCATCTGAGTGTATTGACAGTCCACAGCTGCATTTTTTGCAAGCAGAAAAGTAAAAGAAGAAATTTTGTCTACTGGAAAAGTAAAAGAAGAACTATAGAAAAAGAAAACAGTTTGTAATTAAGGAAGTTTGGTGTCTTTATGCTGGAAAACTGTTACCAAATCCTGACTTCACAAGTGAAAGATAATTTTTTTTTCAATTATGATAATATCTGAACAGTCATGCTGTTTTTAGTAAAAGTATATATTACCTAAGTAGCAAGGAGAATGATAGCCCAGCTGATCCACCTTGTACAAAGTTACAGAAATACTTCAGTGTCTGCCTGGTTTGAGTTGAACTTCTCAATCTTCCTCTAATGTCTTCCATCAAATTCTGCAAAAATTGGTGGGTTTTCCTATCTGATGGGTGCTGGCAGAGAGCCATGGCCAGAGACAGAAGGCAAAACCCTACTGAGGTGAAGGAGTGCTGGAGTTGAGCAGCATTTACTCCAATGAATGGAAAGTATCTAAAATAGTTTCTCACAGACTGTCTTGGTGGTGTAAGTAAGGCTTCTGAATTGTACACCAGATTTTGGTTCTGCCACTGCTTGTGTCGTGGAATCACAACCCAGTAAATTAATGTACTGGTGGGTGTCAGTGAAAAAGATAAACTTTACAAGTGGATTGGATTCTCCTGAGTTTCTCATGTATGCAATTGGAGGGTGTTTTTTGGAGAAGAGATTGGGCTATGTTAATGTGAAATTAGATTTCATGAGTGTATTGAATAACATCTTCAATCTTTATCTGGTATATACTTCTAAATGTCATATTTAACAGAGAAACAGCCCCTACAACATTTTAGTGGTGTGTTCCCAATTTTTAAGACGTTCAGTGTTCCCCTTTGAAATCACTGTCTTTTAGATGGATGCAGTTTTTTCTGTTTTTCAATGGGATTATTTGCTTATCTTTCTTTTCCTTTTCACATTACCTTTCACATATCCACCGTGACAGAAATGGGTTGGAATAATGTAAACACAGTGTTATATTACAAGAGGTTTGGTTGTGTGGATTCATTCTTTTGTATGAATAAGAAACTTTTTTTTTTTTTTTTTAAGGGAGGAGAGGTAATAATCCTTTTACCACAAATTTGCGTAAATCTTAAGTATAGGCTGAATGAGTGGATATTTCAATGTATGTTTGTGTGAATAATCTTTCATGCAAAGTCTGTTTTTAAGCCTACATTTTCATATGTAATGTATTAAAATGTTAATGTCAAACTGTCATTGCCTTCCTGAAACAAGATTTGAATTTAAATTCTAACTGGTTAAATTTCCCATTATATCATTTGCAATGCAAGTAGTTAATTATACACCTGACACTTACTTAACTTTGGAAAACATCATCTACTCCTTCAGATAGGAGGTTTTATCCTATGCAAGTGTGTGTATATATAATAGATCTAAAAGCAAACTTTCAAATTCTCTTTCTCCAAAAATCAGCATGGTCTGACTAGGACTACTGAAATGCTTTAATCCTAGGATTAAGGTATTATTTCATTGTGGGGAAATCTGAGATGGGTCAAGTGGTTGGTAAAAAGCGTTTACATTTTCTTTTATTTTAAAACTTCCAATTTAAAAATTAATTTAGAAAGTTTATTTGGTATAGAAGTATTCAGATGTTATACGATGAGGTATTACAGTATGTGAAAATGTTGATAAAAATGTATTTCAATTATTACATCTAAAACATTTTAATGTTAAAATCCAAAAAAACATCCCCAAATCACTTGGGAATTTGTTTGGCTCTTCAGAGTTGTTCTTGGGGTAAAGAGTGCAAAATGAGGCAAAACCATCAGTGTGTTTAGGTGCCTTCTAAGAAAGTGCAACTCCAGATAGTCAAGTAGGTGTTTTACAGTATTGGTGTAATATGCATTTGCCTCAGAATTATACAATATCACTCCCTTGCCCTCCCTGTTAAAACTGAGATTGGATGCCTGGGTTGCCCTAAGAGCCATAATTGCTAAATCTCAAGGTTGAGACTGGGAAGTAGCAACATGTCTTAATTCATATTAGCCCCAAAATGCAGATTGGGTTCAACCAACATTTCTCAATTAAGCTCAAATTCAGCAAACATGTTGGCTTATGGGGTTGGATTGTTTATTATGCTGCTGCTGAAATGTCTGATTAATTTAGTTTTTGTAAGAAGTCACTGGCAGCCTCCCAGAAACATGAGGTTGGGCAGAAGATGGGACATTTGGGACGAAAAACCTCATTCCCAATCTGCCAGACCCTGGGAGGTTTTAAACAAAAATTTTGCTCCCCAAAGTGCACCTTATGTGACACTCCAGGACAAGGCTGTCTGTTCCTCCAGTTCGAGGTAAAATGTAAATCTTTGTTGGGCCAGAGGGAGCAAGCAAATGACTCTATAGTCTAGTAATTAGCACACTTGCCTGTAAATTGGGACAGACAGGTTCCAGTCCTTCTTCTGGTGAATATTTAAGGCCACTGCTCTGAACCAAACTTAGGGGAAATTTGAAACTCTGCTGCTCTACATCCCAGGGCAATACCCAGTAAGCCAGAAGATGAATAGGGCTTACACGATGAAGAGCACCTAAATCCTCATATGAATGTAAAAGATTTTTTTTAAATTGAGACAGCTAGATTTTATGCTGGTTTAAACCTACCACTTTTAATAAAAACAAATTTGGGGGTAACCCAGGACAGGGTATTATTTAAATTGCTGAACTTACAATTTACAGAGATATTTCTGCACTCTACTTTAAGGTTTGAGAGGAGTGGATGTCTTCATAGGATTTTCCTTTTTCTTTCCAGATCCTGTGGTCATTTGGCTCACTACAAAGAAGTGGACTTTCCCCAGAGTTATCATTTTGTACTAAGGTTATTCTCCTTTCTTCTGAGGATACAGCCCTCTTATATCCATGATGAGGTGTGTGTCATAGAACACAAACTTTTTAATAAAAAACTCTGTAAAAAGCCAAAATACAATACAGTCATAAGGAAGTAAAAAGCCCTGAAAATAACAGTATTAAAACCATGTAAATTAGTTGTTTGGATCCCACACTGTGGTTTTGCATCTTAACTTCCACTGATCCTTTTCCCTGTGTGGAAATTTTCTGTAAGAGAGTAATGCTGAGATCTGCTGTACTTTAGGTGTAGTGCCATTTTATCTATGACTAAGGTGACCGATTTCCAGATGGGAAGTTGATCAGGGAAATTATTTATCACCATTTATTTCCTCACTTGGCATCAGAGACAACAGGGAGCTATGAAATTACCTTTTTGGGAGCATAATTGTACATACCTGGACAGCACACTAGTATCTAATTACATTATGAGAATTTGCAATTAAAAATACTATCTGGTTTTTTACCTACTGTTGTATGACTGCAAATCTATTTCTAGAAAGTAATGTTTGTTTTGAAATAACGTGTTAAAAATTAAAAGGAACAGCTTGTGTTTTCACTGCAGTGAGTTTTTTAGTCATTGTCCAAAAACAGGCTGTTCTGGAGCAACTCTGGCACTTTTTTCTGCAATTCTTTGCATCATATATATCTCCCAACCTCTTGTTATGCCTGAGCATCCCATTCAAGTTAGCACCTTTCACATCCAGGTTCCACTCCACGCTTCACAGATTTTGCAGCTACTTTTATACCTGGAATTACCAATCCCTCTTTTTGTACAACAGTAACTGTCAGGTCCTCCTATCATTCTTTGGCAGGGCTCATCATTTGGATTCCTTCTGACTGCTTTATAACCCAGTATCTTCAGCAGCCTGCATCTCAGCCATTCCACCAGTTTCTCGTTATCTTACTTATGCATCGTATTTTTAAACTGTCCCAGACAATGTGTAAATGAAGCTGGGTGCTGCCACTACATTACAGACACTGTAACATATACATATGTTGAACAGAGTTGTTGAGTAGATACCCAGATGAACAATGCTGCTTTCAGTTAAATTAAATAGAATTCAGACACTCCAGCCATCAGTAGGGGGTATAGAATTTGCCAAATCTATTTTATCAAAACCAAAATCAACAGCTGTTTCTAAGCATGTACTAAGAAATATGGGATCTGCAGACTTCCTTAGCAAGGGCTTCCTTGAGATGTAGTCTGGGAAGGTAATTAGTCAGTAAGTAGAGTTTGAGTATGGTGGAAGGGTTAAAATGTTGCAGTTCAATCCCTGAAGCCGTTGTCTAAACAATGAGAACAAGCAAATGACAGGAGAGGAAAGGTGCTGCCCTGCCTGTCTGGGGCAAACTATATCAAGCAGACAGGACTATTAAGGGTAAGTTGTAATAGCTACTTGGAAATACTGGCAAACCATGAGGCTTCACTGGTTTAGCAGAGGCAGGAAGCAATTAAGTATGGCATTCTGATATAAGGTGACAAGACACAGTTTGGGTTAAAGTTTTTATACTTTTTCAGATATTTGAAGGAGTTACTGTAGAACAGGGATTTAGAGCAATAGTCCTGTATAGTGACTGTCACAGGGATATGGGAAGGTGTGGTTTTATCCACAGAGAGCTAAACAGCTTCTGAAGGAAAATTAAAGAGCAGACTGAGTTGTTGCTTTTTGTATGTATTAGAGGTTTCACAAGTGAGTGCAGTTTAGTATGTCTGAATCTATTGCCATGTTGTGCTTGGTATCTCAGACTTCTGACAAGATGTGTCTTGAACTAAGGTGTGCATCAGTGTGTTCCAAATATACCAACTTGAATCTTGTCTTATGACTGGTGTTTGTTTTTTAAAATTAACCATTATCTATTAAATTTGATCTCACTTGAGTGAATTACTAAAGGTTATAAATGTTGGGTAAAATTATTCATTGTTCTTTTTTTAGATGAGTATTTGGATCAGTTAAAAATTTAGAGGCCTAATACACATTGTCAGTGTTTTCAATAATGCTTGCTCAAGTGACTGAAAGTGTCTTATTCTTTCTACTATAATATCTGTTAACATTTTGAATTAACTATCTAAAAGACCTTATTATGCATAAGGGATTAATTTAATTCAAAAGTCTTTATTTGAAAGACTTAGGTACTTAATTATAGGTACACCTTTCTTTTAAAACTACTGCAGTAGTAAAATCTGAGCTTCATAAATTAAAAATACTGTGCTCATTGTTACGTTGTTATAAATGTAACAAAGCTTCCTTAGATGTTAGAATAAATTAAAGCTGTACTTTAATAAACTGGAATAAAGCTTGTAGTTAATCATCAGGAGCCATGTGCCTTCTGGACACATAGGTTAGGAGTCAGATTTAAAAGTAAAGGGTGTGCCCCTAAAACACTTAATGCCAGTTCTATCCAGTTTAATCAATCTACACTTATGTTGGAGTAATGATGTTTGAGAAGCTGACGAACCACAAGAGTGCCTTATCTCCAGTGAAGTGCAGTTGTGCTCTCTTGGGACAACTGCTTGGAGTCCAGTTACTACAACCCTGAGGTGGAGCCACACAGGTTGAACAGACAGCTACAGGCGGATAGCTGAAGGGTGGGGTGGCTGCCACAACCCAGCCCTTCCAACCACCTCCTCTATCTACTTCTAAGTTACAGCTCCTTTCTGTAACTATTTGTTGAAAATGTCTGGGGAAAGCTCAGCTTTCTGATAGCTACTTTTTTGTACTGCTTCCCATGGACATTTTAAGGAAGGAGACAGCTTGGGGTCTCTATTATAAAAGTTGAATGAGAGTTCTTAAGTAGAGATAAAGGCCAGCAGGTTTTTCATAAACTTTGAAAATATGATATATTGAGAAGATAGAATAATTAAATTATTATTAACTTAGATAATAGCAAATCAGTTATTCTGAGACCTTGATGTGCCTTCTAAAATGAATTTAAACTTTCCTAGTTTGTGTGATATATTTTAATGCACCAGTTTTTTCTATCTTTAGTAGTGCAAAAGTAGCCTTGCTTTACAAATTCTCTTAAATAATGCAGCCTTTCTGTTGTTCTAGTGGAGAAATATGACAGATGCATAATTTTCTTTTAAAAAATACAGCCTTCATCAGAATTAGAATTTTACCATACTAGTTCATCTCTACTTTTGTGGATCTGCAGTCTCAATATCAACTTAATCTCAGCCAAGTATTTGTCTTTTTAAAGTTTTTGCCATTTTCCAGACATGAAGGAGAGATGTTTGACTTTCTCCTGAACCTCTTAAATAGTGAGGGCCTGGAACCTGATTCCTAACAAGAGGATGAGAGTCAGCAAAGCTCAATCCTGTAAGCAGTGGGTAACTTATTTTCTCATAACTTCCTGGAAAGCTCCAAAGTCCCTTCGTCAAAATTACTTGTTCTTCCTTTATGGACAAACAAGACTTTTGCTGGTGGTCTTGAAGAATGATCTCACAGTATTTATAGAATGTTGTTAAGAGGGTTCTTTTGCAGGGCTGGGAGCAAAGGGACCAAGACCAGGACCCAGGGGGCTTTGGGGAGATATAAAGTCTGGAAATGTTGAGTCCCTGAATGTGACGTTGAGTTTTAGCTGCTTCACAGGCAGAGAAGAATCAGGATAACTTTGTTCAATTAATCTCTTTTTTTTTTTTTTCATCCAAAACTAAATGGGCATCCCAGCACATACAGTCATCTTTTTCCTGGCTGAACATGTTGGTATGTAGGTTGGTAAGAGCAGTGCAGTGTCTCTCAGTGCTTTTGTCCTTGCAGTAAATGCAGAATGCTTGCTTTCCAGTATCTTCTCCACAGTTACTGATCTGTTTGCTCCTCACATGCGAAGCTCCTTTGTTGCTGCCCAGACTACATGAGGGAGAGCATAAAGGGCATGCCAAGATGTGGAAACAAGTGTACATGAAATAGCTTTCCTCACTGTTGCTTGTGCTAGGATGCTTCTGAAATGATGAAAAAGAGAGTGAGTAAGGATTGACAGAACAGATGATGAATGCTTGTGTCCTCACATGAGGTTATAGCTGCCCTTGTACAACTGCTAATGGCAGCGTTTCCAGAGCCAGAATACTCCTCCCTGATTCTCAGCATCTACACTCTGCCAGAGGCAGTACATCTAGTAGTTTTAAAAGAAAATAGAAGCACATTCTTCTAACAGTCTGATGTGGCTGCTCTGGATCATAGAAGTATTGTGTGTCTCCTCTGTTTTCCTAGCACTGGCTTTGCTCATGGGCTGCAGACCCTGCCATTGCCTTGTGAGAATGCCACGGAGTGTGTTTAGTGTCTATGTTGCAATTCAGAAGCTTGATTTGGATCCTGGGGTACTTCTCTGCTTCCTTGTAATGGGGGATGCCTGTGGTGGCTATCTGAGCAGGCATTTCCTGACTCTGACAGGGCTGCCTGAGGGGTTCAAAGAAGAGGCTGCTGCAAGAGAGGAGTGAAGTCACCATCTCTGCACAGGCCCAGGGAAGAAAATGGTGTCCTAAAACTATATCCAAAGTGGCACAGCTCTCAGGATCGAGATACCAGACTGCAGAGTTAATGAATTCCTGGTGAGCCTCCAGCTCCTTGCAGGCTAGGCCAGCTTGATGTCTGCAAGGCAGGGTGGTTCTTGTGCTTCTGAGCAGAACTTTTACTGTGGTCCTGCAGCGTGGTGCAGAAGGGCTCTGACACTGGGATGTGAAGGCACCCACCTGGCCTGGGATCTTATCAGCATAGTAAGTTGTGCTATGTCATAGGGTTGTGACAAAACAGTTTTGTTTACTGAATTGAGATCCATCACATTCGTAACTCCTAACCAGGCAAGTGGGTGGTTCCTGTGCTGCAGAGCAAACTGGATTAGGCAGAGAACAGTATTCAGTGAAAGAGCTGCATGTGGTGTACTCCTGGTACACCATTATCAGCCTGTGCAGCCAGACCTACATACACAGAAGTCAAACCCAGAGGAGAGATGAGAAATGTTCAGTGAGACCGGATGGCACGCTAAAGATTTTGCTATCAATAAAACTATAGACTTCAGGCTGTTTAATACGTAGAGTGCTGCAAAACTGATTCATTTCCCTTGTCATTTCACAGTATGAGGCCAATGGAGCTGTGTGCTCCCAAAAGTCTACACGTTTTCCTCAGTGCTAAATACAGAATGGAAAGGGAAATCTTTAGCATGTTGTAAGATTGCATTTAAGGATATGACTGAACTGAAAAGCAAACTGCTCCTTTACCTGTCATGTATTTTGCACATTGTGCTTTCATTTCTTTCTTTACTCCTTTTTATTCCCATCTTTTCCCATCTTTTTTTGACAAGACAATTCCAGCTTCTTTTTCCACTGCCACTTGTCTATTTCCACTGTATCTGCTTTCACCTCACTTCCTAGTCAGATCATGAACCTTTGCCTGGGCTTTTCTCTCATCTTTTCATCCCTTTAATGTCCTCAAGCTAATTCTGGGGGTCTGTGGTCAGCTTTGGGCTTTCTTTTCCAGCTCTATAGTCAGTGGCCACAGCCCTGCTCCAGAAAAGCTTGCCTGGTGTGCTGTGTAATGCAGAAAAGTATGGGAGATTCACTGCTCTCCACAGCCTAGCCCTCCCATTTTAAGGGTTCAGGCTAAGCAGAAAATATCTTGTTTTGACTCCCTGCTGCGTTTTGTGAAATCAAAAGAACTGTTACTAACTTGATGCAACTTGTTTGTTTGTTACACAGGTGTGAATGGCCAGTGTGTGTAGATGATAATTATCAGGTATGAGATTTTAAAACCTTATTTGTTAGGTAATTAAGTCATAACAGTGGCTAGTCCTTGTCCAGAATAATTCCCAGTTCCTCTGGAGAGCGATGTCAAAAGACAGGCTAGGAAGAGGTGTAAACAGACTGAGACAGGTCTCGGGCAGATGTTTGTGAGTGGTGCCTAAGTTTGGTGAGGTTCCTTGCATGGTTTGAGTGGAATTCGTTTAAAAGGAAATTGATACATGAAGAAGGGAAGGAGAATGCTGAAGGCAGGACAGAGACAGAGGGAGAACTGAAGGGAAGGGCATGAGAGGTGGAGGAGAGTGGTGAGATGGAGGTGAAAGTGCTGAGCAATGGAAGAAGTTGAAGTGAATTCCAGGCAGTGCAGGGCAGGGGAAGCCCTGCCAGGGTGCTGCCACATGGAGCTGGCATGGCTTTCTGCCCAAGCCAAAGCTCTGCTGATTCCCGTTGTGCTTCTTGCCTGATTGTATTTAGCAATGATGCAACCCAGTTAGTGACATCACAGAAATACACCTACAAGTGTTGTTACAGTCTAGATTGTGACCGGCAGATTAGTCAGTGGTGTCACAATCCAGTGTTTATATCATTGTCTCCTGAATGTGGAAGTGATTGTTATGTTGATAACTTAAGTTTTCATTGGAGGGTCAGGCTGTTAAGAAAAGCCTTCTGCTGAGGGAACAGCTTTGATTTATTAGGAATAAAATGGTAAATTCTAGTTCAGTAGAAACACCAAGTGTGGCACGTTACAAAGATCTTAGCAGTTTGGGTGCAATGTAAACACGTGACTGAACTTTAGCACATAACTGCATCTGGGTCACTCACAGCTACAGGGCAATATATTTTATTGTTACAGAAAAGTGTGCACATGTGCCAAAAAGCAGTGATTGTGCATCTCAGAATTCTATGAACAGAAGTGGAGAGCAGGAGGACTGAATAACACCTGAGAAAGTTACCAGTTCTTTCCAAAACTTGCAATTTTGAGCTGGTTTTGTAGTTTGTGTTGGAAGCGAAGCGAGTGATACTAATTACGAAAAATTTAACTTTCTGACATCTTAATTGGTTGACAGTATTTTTTTTCATATATGTTAGCAGATAAATTTTCTTCTATTCAATCTTTAATTGATTATTTTAAAATGGTTTAAAAATAGAGAATAATTTTTATGGCACGTCCTAAAGAACAATTTACATCAATTCATTTCACTTTGTAGAGCAAAATCCTAATTCAGTAGTGCTACTTATCTTTGGCCACCCTAATGGCAACGTTTGCAGATCCAAACAAAGTGTTTTTTTTTTCTAGAACACTGCTTGTAATCCAGTCAGAGGATATTAAGCAACTTCCAGGATTAGACCCCAGGTGAAAGTTTGTTCTCTTTAGTTTCATATTTCCTTCAGCTGGCTACTTGAATTGTCCTTCTATCATTTTGCATTGCAGTGTATCCTGTACAAATAGGGAAGAGATTTTGACCTAGAAGGAGAGACCTCTTATTAGCGTGCATACTTTTAAATTACAGTAGCTATCTGGAGCATCTTGACATGTGATAGATAGTAGTGTTGCTATATGGGTTTGATTCAACTTGATACTTAAACAAGCAATCTCCCACCCTTATTTCTCAAGGAGAAACTTAAGATCTTTCTGATTTAAAGTCACGTGCACTACTTTTTATGTATCCGATGTATTTGTGATGCTGTTGTTAAACAAGAGGATTTACGTGCATTTCCAGCAGCAACTCCATCGGAAACCTCCCTTTCTCCCCAAACCTGGGTTCATGTATGAAGCACATAATGACCCTGGGACCCCCCACTTCAGCTGTCGGTGCAACTTAATGCTCCTTCTGTAGGTTTTAGGCTTTCCTCAAAAGGCATTAAATACAGGAAAAAGAAATGTTATATGGGAGAGGGGAAAAGGGAGACTCCTTTTTATTGCAAAAATAAATCCCAAGGTGTTTCCCGTGTAACCTTCCGTGAGTCTTCAACCACGGCCGGGGTCCCGTGGGGCGGTTCCCTGCTAACGCGGCCTTGGGGGGGAACTCGGGTGGGCGCCTGGGGAGCCCTCTTGTACCGCGTCCGGGAGAAGAGTGATGGGGACTCCGGTGAAACTGTGGTCCCGGCAGTGAACACTGGACGCGTGGGGGTAGAGATGGAACCGGTTGGAAAAGGGTTTTTCTTTTTTTGACTCGGGAAAGCGCCCTTTGACAGCCGGCTGTGCTGGAGGCAAGCAGTTCCCCAGCGTTTCATTCGTCCCTTCCTTTCACCGTTCCCCGCATGGTAAGGAAAGCGCTACGGTTCGTCCGACCGCCGTCCCGTCCCGTCCCGTCGCGGTGCCCCGCGGGTCCCCTCAGCGCTTTTCCCCGTACTCCGCGCAGCTCCGATCGGGCGCCGGCCCCGCCCCCNACGGGGCAGCCGCAGCCGAGCTCCCAGGGGAGTTCCCCTCGCCCGCCGCTCGCCGCCGGCACGGGCGGGCCCGCCGCCCCCCTTACCTGCCGAAATCCACCTTGCCGGAGGGGTGCGCCTCGTAGAAGTCCATGGGGGCTGCTCCCGCCGCCCTGCAGCAGCGCAGGGCTCCGTCGGGGCGGGAGGACAGCCCACCGCTGCCGGCGGCGAGCGGCGGGCGAGGGGAACTCCCCTGGGAGCTCGGCTGCGGCTGCCCCGTATTGCACGAACCGAACCGGGGGTTAAGAAGAGAGACATCCGAGTGTAGCGAGTGTTTCCTGTAACTTCGTGGTATCGACTGCCGAGAAGTTCTCTCCAAGCGGATCAGTTTCAGTGTTTAGAGACTCGCGTTTGTTTTGGGTTTGTTTTTTTTTCTCTTGTCACCGTGTCCCTCTGGAGACGGTGGCAGTGCACACTGTAAGTGAGTAGAAAATGGGGCAACTCCGAGGTGATTTGGAGAACCGACTGTAAAATCACTGTGTTTCGAATGACCAGCGCTTCGAATGCACTTGTTTCCTAGGGAGAGCGTAAGATTTCTACCAAAGGTTTTGTGGTTTTTTTAGGGGGGTTGTTTTTTTGTTTTGGTTTGGGTTTGTTGCTTTTTTGTTTTGTTGTTGGTTTTGTTTGTTTGTTTTGGGATGGTTTGTTTTTTTTTTTTTTTTTTTTTGGTAATATACTGCTTTCTGAAAAGAGGACTCTTAACGCAGCAGCTCGCTAACTTCGCGCTGTGGTTAGGAGTTTTAATATTTTTGCGTCCACTGCGGCTTAGTAGACGAGGCTGTAGCAATTTAAGTACACACGCTTCGTTTTTCTGGCACGTAGGAGCCGGCATAAGAAATCCTCTCTGCTGCCTCAGCATTAAAGATGTGCCCCGTGCAGGACCAGGTAAAACACACACTGCGGCTGAGGATCTCGTAATGTCTCAAGTTAAACTGCACGGTGAGGGAGAGGAAAGGTGGTTTTTGGGTCGCTGAAGTCAGTAGGAATACGTTCTGTGACCTGAGTGCAAACATCGCAGGCTGTGGGATCCTCACAGGCAAAGAGAGAGTATCTGCTTTTCATAGTATTCCTCTGTTTCCACTCCTAGAAAATAAGAAATTATTAAAATTGCAGTAGGAAACTTATTTCAAGCCTTTGCTGGATGAGTCTACTGCTTTGTGCGCAGATTCATGTGCCAGTAATCTTGAAACCTAAAACGTAGGAAAAGTAAATGATTGCCTCCCTTATTAAGGTGTTCTACTTCTCCTGAAAGAAGCTGTGGTTCCGCTAAGAGATCGAGTTACTGCCAAACCTTGTGCTTTTCTCCAAATTCTGCAGATAATGTTTTCTATGCTGCTTTTAGGGAGGGTGGGTTACCTATGGGCAACATGCATCATGTTTAAGTGTTACAATGATAGAGAAATCCTAGAAATACATGTAGGTTTTGCATTTGATACATTTCTGGCTGGTGTCTTTTAGTTCTCAGTATTTTTGGTTCTGCCGGGGTTTTCTCTTTGCGTGTGAGCACGGCTTTGCTGGAGGGAATCAGCTTAGTGGTCTTGTGAGTTCCAGCAAGGCTGACTTAGCCCTTCAGCTTGGCAGGGATGGATCGAGCGAGCTGCGCCCAGGTTACTTCAGTTGCCTTTTGTTTTGTGAGTGACAAACTGGCGGATTTACCGAGCTGGGAATATTCCAAGTTTCTTATATCGCGTGGTATAAGGCTAGAAGCTTGTACCACGTCCCTAAAGAAAATTCCACTTTATCTCCTGCTGTGTAATCTTTTTGGTAGAAAGTAGATGTCCTCGGTACCAAAGGTGTCTGCGTTTTGGTACACTGCATTTTGGTATCTGCGTCAGTGTGTACACAAGTATGTACAAAGACCTAAAGAAAGGGCTTGGTGCAAGAGCTTGTCTTTTTTTGTTGTTGTTGTTTGCTTTTTGCGACTATATAATACTGATTTATAGCTACAAAGTGCTCTTGCAAGTCCTGGAAACTCCCACTGGTTCTAAGTGTCTTCAGCTCAGCCAAGCTGTCCCAGCGAAGCTCAGAGACTCCTTGTGTGACTGATAAAGGATTGAATGCATAATTTGTAAAGTGCTTTGCAATCTTTTTGGTAGAAGGTGGTGATAAATGTAGGATATTGTTAAGCTGATTATAGTGATTAGAGCATTTCACAACTTTACATTTCACAACTTGTTGTATTTGTAGTGTATTTCAGTCTCTGAATGCATCTGGGTAAATAGATTTTAAAAATGCTTATCTACTAGGAAAGGGTGTGATGGTTGTGGGGAACACCTTTAGTGTGGGCTTTAGTTTTGGTGGGTTTTTTTATGGTTTATTTATTTTAAACCATTACCAATTCATTAAAAAATACTGAGTTTGGGATCAAGAAAATCTTCCTCTCTGTGCTAGTCTATAGTAAACTAATGTTACACTTGCACTGAAAACTGTTTGAACTGGTTCAAAAGTTAGGTTTATACAACATGAGCTTGAACTCACTTGAAGGGTGAAGTGTGTATTTTACCAGCTGAATCAAAATATACTAAGTTGTCTAAGCTTGTAGGACAGCATTTTCTACAGATGTCCCACTTTCACCTGTGGGCAGAAAGTCTAAGTCATCCTGGAGCTTTCTTGTTCCCAGCAATCTCGGAATATTCAGAGTATTTTTTAATTATTATTATTATTATTCTGTAACATAAAGGGGAAAAAAATACAGGTTTTTTCTCTCTCTCTCTTTTTCCCCCACTCATCTGCTGAGGGTGTTTTTAACTAGTGCCACAGATTATTTCAACAGTAACCAGGCAATAGGTCTTTGCTTTCCTTGTCAGAAAAATTAGCTGCCAATTTGATTTGAGGTCCCTTTGACTAGTTTCTCTGTGTAGTCTGACTAACCAGCAGGTTCTAGGTGACAACTCGAGAGCAAAGACACTTTCTGAAAGCTTTAGGGGATAGAGATGTTTTGTTAATTCACAATTTCTAGCCCCACATGGGAATGGGAGCAGGTTGCAGCTCAGTGGTATTGCATAGGGTGTGCTAGATGTTTCATAGATGGTAGGACAGTAAGCACCTGGAAGTCTTTCTGAGAGCAGGTCAGTTGTGCTTGTAAATAGCTTTGCAATTTTATATAGGTTCATCTAATCTAGCTGAGTTTGGTCAAATTAATCCTGATTTACACTGAGCGTGAGTGAGATCAGAATTAGGTTTCTGGGCTTTTTGTGTTGACTAATCCTTGTAGTACACTGAACCAGAATATGAGCCCTGTGAATCTGGGCCAGATAATTTAGAAGAACTTGAGGAATGTTTTTCATGTGTTCTAACAGGTGGCTTTTTTCTTCTTTCTTTTTTTTTATGATCAAGTAAAAGACCTGTGTTGGTTCTTCAGAATGATTCTCTCTACTCTCAGAGGCGTCCTTACACCAGTGAAGATGAAGCCTGGAAAACCTTCCTTGAAAATCCCCTTACAGCAGCCACCAAAGCTATGATGAGCATCAATGGTGATGAAGACAGTGCAGCTGCCCTTGGACTACTGTATGATTACTACAAGGTAGATTGGCATGGGTATGCTCTGGCAGCCAGCAGAGCTCTTGTTCCACCTGTGGAAAAGGTGTCATTTGCTAGAGGATTTTACAGAAGCCATGAGTGAATCAGGAAGACTTCAAACTATGTGGTTTTAAAATTGGAAAAAAAAATAAAATCCATGTCCCCTTTCTTGAAAATTGGCTTATTTTTAGCTCAGTAAAATAAGATGCCCTGAATCTTAATGTAATGGGTCAAAACTTCAGCAGCACTTGGTCTGTTGACTCTAGCTTCTGTAGGAAGCAATGTATTCTAGAAATAGTTGTGAAGAATAAGAATTTGGAGCATGTCTGTGAGTGTAAATACAAATGGAGAAAGAAACTTCTCTCCTTTTGCTGATATGATCACTGCTCTGATGGGGCTGTTGGCATTTTCTGGGGCTTTGATGTGCTACCTTGGTGTGAGCTGATACTTAGCTATAACTATGGGCTTTTGGTGGTGTGTGGGGCAAAAATATCTTCCTGAAGGAGCTGCTGTCTGCATCCCTCTAACCTCCAGTGAGCTTCAGCTGCCATAGACTGTTAATCCTTTGACAGCCACAGTTGTCTTCCCCAGCATTGATGGTTTTCCCAGAGGAATGCCTTCCTAGGTATTCACAGATTAATTTAACAGTCAAATAGATGATCTGGTTTGTGTTGGATATGTTTTGCTGAAATTTCTTTCCTAAATGCCAGAAGTATACAGCAGGGTGGTTGCTGAGCATGTAGGGAGGCCATGGGGCTGATTTGGCTCACATGCCTGATGCTTTGGCTGGTGTCTTTTAACAGCAGTGAGTGTATTTGCCAGCCCCTGTATTGTCCTCAAGCATGAGGAGAGGTTGCAACCTTTTGCATTAAAAAAATCATTACTTGCCCTTTTAAGAGTTAAACATATCTTATGTGTAAAAATATTCTTGCAATGCTTAATATGGAGATTAGCACTACACACACACACACACACCAGAATGCCACAAACTCACTGATGTGGATGTTATTTGGTTAGTTTTGTGAGAAAACTGGTGTTCTGCTTTGTGCCTGTGCTTGCTATGCTTTTGGAAAAAAAAAATCCAAACATTTTCACCAGAATGATTTTAATCCACAAAATCAATTTTGATTTCTAAACCTGTAGATTCCAAAGAGGACGTTGATGTTGATCCTTCACGCTTGGCAAAGCAGAAGGGATTTGCTGTACATTACTGTCTAATTTGGGGTTTTCTCTTGTGCTTGGGTATCAGTGGGTGTACAGAAAAATCAGTGGAAGAACAGGTATGCCTCATACTCGGGTGAAGCAAAATGGTTAGAGGCTGAAGGATTTATTGAGGTCTGTTATGA
This sequence comes from Florisuga fusca, assembly GCA_038090715.1. Lineage (NCBI taxonomy): Eukaryota > Metazoa > Chordata > Aves > Apodiformes > Trochilidae > Florisuga > Florisuga fusca. The sequence goes on along the minus strand of JAAWXA010000029.1, from coordinate 4,196,247 downwards.
AGTAATGCTGGAGGGATGATGTCTAGGCATTTGATACACCCCTTCTTGCAATATTGAAGGCAGCTGATGAGATCTCTTGTATTAAAGAGTCCACAAAGCAAGAAAACCAAACAACTCAAGTTGTCTTCTATTTGACTAATGGGCTACCTCAGTGGCTCAACTGTGGTTAATAAAGCATTGCAGGAGACAGATTTTTTTAATCAAAATCTAGAGTTAAGGAATGTTGAACTTGAGGCCAAAAATGACTTGGAAGACTCTTGTTTTTCAGTCAATAGTTAGCATCAGCCTTCTAGTAGTACTGAGCCAGTGGTTCTCCAATTCTGCTGGTTACTGTGGAAAATCCAATGCTGTTATTGGAGATGTGAGGTTATGTGGAAGAGACAGGGTTTAGTTGGAGGCTGTTCATACAGGTATGCCATCCACCTTCAGGTTGTGAAGTGTTGGTGTCCTGTGCTGCACCCAAGCTGGAAAACACTGACAGTGTCTGAGGAGGCTTCAGCAAGGGAGGGTGGTGGGAGTTTACTCCTCCTTCCATTGCAAAGTGTGTGCTTGGAATGACCAGAGTCCTGGGCACAGTACGTGTGTTAGTAAAGGAGCTTGTGTGGACTTACTGCAGAGCTGAGCACCACGGGCTCGTGGAGGTGAGAGCTGTCTGGGTCACTGGGTTGCTGAGTCTGTGCTCCGGTGAACCAAGATGCTGCAGGTTGAAGAGTTCACTTTCTTCTGGGTACCTTGGCCTTGCAGCACAGCCTGGAAAATGGCACATGTCGGTGTGTCAACCATGTGTGGCTTGTGTGATTGATGTTGCTGTGTGTGCTGTTTTCAGGGAGAAGTCTGTCCATGGCATAAAATAAAAGGAGCAGTGTTGAGCTGCCTTAAAACCAGAGCACTGGTCATTTACCTTTTGTTTATGGAAGACTTAATACAGTTTGGGCCAGTGTGTTCTACATGACCATGCACAAAAATGAGCTGTGGCATCCCAATATGCTTATTTGACCTGTTCCTCTCCAAATCCCCTGGTTTCTGAGGAGAAAGGAAACCCTCAAGTGGTCTTTGAGGAAGTGACCCAGAGAGCACCTCTTCTTGGGAAGATGCTCTGGTGCAGCATTCTTCCCAAGCCTGAGCTCATCCAGCAACCTGAACCCTGCTGCCCTGCAGAGAAGACCTGCACCACCAGCACAAACCTTGGGGGCTCTTCTCCTAGTGTCCTGTTTGCTCTGGTGCTCCAGGCAGGGATGGCACTTTTCTGCACTGGTTTTCCCACTGCCTGGTGCTGTTGGGAGCCCAGAGTGGCACAGTTGGCCAGGTCAGCAGTGTGGGGATCTGTGGAACATCACATGGAGTGGACCTTGTATCCCAAAGCCATGCAAAGATTGTTCAGACTGTACTGCTACTAATGACTGGTATCGGTGTGATGCTTTCTTAATTTGACCAAACGGCTGTGATTTCAGGAGCTTTTTTGATGAGAGGAAGAACCTGCTATAATTATGTCTTGTATTTCCCAGGTTCCAAGGGAGAGGAGATCTTCGACAGCTAAGCCAGAGGTAGAACATCCTGACCAAGACCACAGCAAAAGGTGTTCATTTTTACTGTTGCACGTCTGCTTATCTCCCTTCCCTCCTAGACTGACAGAGCTGCTGGAAGTAACTTGTGCTTGAAGAGAATTTTTTTTCTTTTACTCTGTGCCCGAAATTCCTGTGCTGCTCCAGGAATGCGATGGGAACTGGAACATTATTTGGCCAGTGGAGGCCCAAACTTCTTGTTGCCATCTGTTTGCTGTTTGTGTACTGGTGTCACAGTGTTGCAAAGCTGCTCTTTTAACACCGGGCACAGCCTGGTAGCACAGGCATCCCTTCTGAGGCTGTGGAGGTGGCTGGTAACTCTTTCATGTGGTTGCCTCAGTTGCTTGCTACTGATTTTGTTCTCAGGCACCAGCAGCATTGCTTCTTCATGCATGGGGTGATAGGGAAGGAGTTCAAAGTGCTTGTGATTTAGCTTGGGTTTTGTATTATTTGTGGACTTCTTTTGTGTTCTCTGGAACATCATCTTCTTTCCTTCCTTTCCTTCCTCCCTCTCGTACCTCCCAAGCAGAAGATGATACTTATTAAATAAATATTTGGAATATGAGGTTCATTCAAGCCACACTTCTACTCCTACCATCCTCTTTCTTTGGACAGACTAGGATACTTTAAGGGCTAAGGTGAGGCTTTGTGGTCTGGCCAAGCAAATCAAAAGACTTATTGGGAAGAGCCATCTAGTTCAGAGCTGTGTGTTCCCACTGCTCCCCTCATACTGACTCTGGTTTTCAGTGACCCATAACCTAGCAGGAAAAAAAGAAGTGGCAAGTTTTCTGCCAGTGGAACAAGCTGGACTGGCTGACCAAGGGGATGGGGGAGTGTTGGAATTGGTGCAAAGGAGAAGGCAGGACCACTTTGTGGGGAGAAAGGGAGGGCAGGCAGGCAGGCAGGCTGATTTTGTGGCTACTAGCTATGAGGGTAGCTCAGCCACAGATCTTGGTGTCATCCTGGCAGAAATGAGTGTGGTGGGGTGGAGGTTGTAAAGTTACGCAAAGCACTCCAGGGAGTCTCAGTGTGGATTTTTTCAGGGAGCTGTGCATGAAAGAGGGGTGTAATTTCCCTATTAATGCTTCCTGGATGGTGTGCAGTCTTGGGGCAGAGGAATAGCAACCTTTCTCTCAGTCCTTCTCCATCCACCAAAGAGCAGTTTGAAGTTTCCATGTGCCAGTGAGAAGGGCTTTGGAGAGCTTTAGTTTCACACTGCTGTTTTATTTTTTTGGTTTCTTGGCTTTTCAAGTTAGGATTGAGTTGTTTTGCACAAGCAGGAGAGTTGGTATCGGCTGCCCTTGTCCAAGTGGCTGAGGATCATTTCTAGTTCTTGTTTAAAGAGAAAATGAGCTGTATAATTTATGCATGACTTTTTTTCTTTGTCTTTTAAAGAAACAGCATCCCAAATGTAACTGAACAGTCACTCATTTCTGCTGGAGAAAACAGAGTCCAGGTTCTGAAAAATGTGCCTTTCAATATTGTCCTTCCTCACACGCCCCAGATGGGCATGGACAAGAGAGGTCACCTTACAACTCCTGACACAACTGTCACCGTGTCGATTGCCACCATGCCCACCCATTCCATCAAAACAGAGACACAGCCCCATGGCTTTGCAGTGGGCATCCCACCAAGTGTCTACCACCCTGAGCCACCTGAGCGTGTGGTGGTCTTTGACAGGAACCTCAACCCTGACCAGTTCAGTTCCAACACTCAGCCCCAAAACTCCCAGAGGCGAACTCCAGACTCCACCTTCTCAGAGACTTTCAAGGAGGGCGTGCAAGAGGTACCAAGAGAGACAGTGACTGTGTGTGCATGTGTGTCTTGATCTTAGATTGAGAGATCTAATTCTATCTTTAATTGTTCTTGTTGCATGAGCCAGGAATCTGTCCACTGAATGAGGAATAAAACACTTTCTGAGAAAGCTGCAGAAGTATAATTTAGTAAATAAAATCTACACAACATGAAATTGTTATCAAAGGCAAATGACTAATCTTGGTAGTGACAGAGCCTTTGGCTTGCAGAGTGTGGAAATAGTTATTTCAGTCTGCAGTACTGGGCTAGGTTTTGCAAGAGTTGAGCACTCTGCAGTGCCTTCTCAGGTGCCACAGTGAAGTGACAGTCTGCAAGCCTCCTTGCTGCCAGTTTCTAGGCGTGGTTTGTGTCAGTGGAAAACAGTTTATTCAGGGGCCTTGAGTGAGAGTTAAACTCATATGAAAATGTGTGGGTTTTATTTTATGCTATCAATTGAAAACAACAGAGTAACCAACCGTGTCTTAATTTTTTTTAAGCCAGACCTGAAGGAGCTCTGTAGCTAGACCCTTTCTTTGAGATCTGAGAAAGCTTTAAAATATTTTCTCAAGCTGACTCAGAAGGCCTGTGAGGTGGTATGCTTAGTTGATACCCAAACGTTTTGGACTAAACCCCTGCTCAAGTGTCCTGTTTGTGCAGGCCAAAAAATCACTTGTTTATCTGATGATCAGTTTGCCTGCCAGAAGTCCTGTGGTAATGAGTATCTCTTTAATCTTGACTTTTCTTGTTGCTGCTGTGTTAATTGTTGTTTTCTTTTGTCTACCCCAGGTTTTCTTTCCTACTGAGCTGAATCTCCGGATGGCCAACATGAACTCTGAAGATTATGTTTTTGACAGCATTTCTGGGTAATGACTTAAGGCTCCCTTTTGCCCATGTACTCCTGTTCTCTGACAGGTGTCCACAAGAAAGCAGTCCACAGCTCGTACCCTTCTTCACTGGGTCTCTTTCAAGCACTGGGGTGGCTTTGGATCTCCAAATCACAATAGTGTCTGCTTACTTGAATTTCATAATTCAAAAGCATACATGTATCTTCAAGGAAAAGTACTTTAGGGAACACTACCTGCAGGGTTGGAAATACCACCCAGTTTGAGTTACTGTCCTTGTGCCAAATTCCTCTTCCATGGGAAGATGCAGTGTGTATGTCTGCTCTGCAGTGGTCTCAGAGCCGGTGTTCACCTCTGTCCTCCCTGGCCTGCTTGCCTTGGTCACTCTTTGTTGGAAATCTACAGGAGAAATAAGAAGCATGAAACTCATCTGAACTCCAAGGGAAGGGGATAAACTAGTTTGGTTAGCTGCAGCAGACCAAGAGGGAAAAGGGGAAGACTACTGCCACTGAATGGCTTATTTGCTTGTGAATTTTAATTTAATTGCTTATAGATACTTTTCTGGTCCATGGGAACAATTTGCTGCTCTCAGCCTGAAGTGGGAGCTCCAAGTCTTGCCTGCTGATGCGACTTGGATTTAGCTTGCCAAGAACTTCCCTTTAAATGTTCATTCATGAAGGAAATGGTTGAAAAGGGGGCTCATCCTGTTTTCCAACTTCCTTGCCTGTTGATGGCTTAGTGAGTCAACTAACAACTTTGGAATTTCTCCAAATTTAATGTAGATCATTTAATCAGCTTTCCAGGAAAATGCCTTAGCAATCACTGCCCTCTTTGCTCCATAGGAATAACTTTGAATACACTCTTGAAGCCTCCAAGTCCCTCCGACAGAAGCCTGGGGACAGCACAATGACTTACCTGAATAAAGGTCAATTTTACCCCATCACTCTGAAAGAAGTCAGCAGCAGCGAAGGAATCCATCACCCCATCAGTAAAGTCAGAGTGAGTGGCAGCTCTTGTGGCTTCTTGGGAAAGAGGGTGTGTACAATGGTAGCCTTAAACTCCCCCAAAGTGCAGTAATCTAAACCAGAGCATCAGCACTAAGGCCAGCTTACTCCTTCTTACGTCAACGTTCATTCCTTTGCTGTCCACCTACTTCCAGACCAACCCATCCTGGCTCAGTCTGTTAAGAAGTGGTGTCAGCACTTGTGTAAAGGTGATGCAACACCTGGAATGAGATCCTTGAATTCCAGCTAGGAGAGCAGTTCTGCTCACCTCTGTTTATGACCCAGAAAACACTGCTGTCTGGCAGCCTTGTGCCAGGTATGCTGCAGTGCGTCAAGCTGGAAAGCCTAAAGCAGAGAGAACCTGAGACCAGGGAGAAATTCCAAAACAAATGTACTCGCTGGCCTTTTCCACATGCTTGTGGTTTATTTTATTTTAATCTTACCTCCTTTCCCTCTCCTTTCAGAGTGTCATCATGGTTGTGTTTGCTGAAGACAAAACAAGAGAAGATCAGCTCAGGCACTGGAAATACTGGCACTCGAGACAGCATACTGCCAAACAAAGATGCATTGACATAGGTAAGAAACATGATCATTGGTGATATCAAACTCTAAACCTAATTCCTTGGCAAGGTTTGTTTTTTCTGCTAAAGCTTTGTTATTCTAAGGAACCTCTGGATCATAATCTCTGCTATCCATAGCTTGGCTGAAAGTCCAGGGGATAGCTCTTGATTACTTAGAGCCACTACTGTAGTTTGTAGGGACAATTAGTGAGGCTGAATTTTGGAGGATTTTCTGTGGTTGGTGAACAGGTTGAGTTTAGGCTTTTTTGTTGGGAGATTTAATGTCACCATCCAAACTCCAGATGCTTTGGCATATTCTGGTGATGGTAGCTAAATCGTAGCTTATAGACTCTGGCTGTTCTAAATACTGTGCTTCCTCAAAGGACAAAATCCTTGGTAAAAATACCTTGACAATAATGATCCTTCTTCCCACAGCTTCCCACTACTGTTTTTTGGTACATGTGAAAAAAGAAAACACTGCAAAATTCCACTTGCCTCCAGACAAGGCTGGGGTTGGCTGGTTTCCAGCCTCCTCTGGTTGAAAGCTGGGTTGCACTCCTAGTCCCTTCCTTCTGTGAATAAAAGCAGGGATTAATCACTTGGCAATTAAAGCAGACGCGCATGCAAATCTTTGTTTGTTATTGAAAGAGTTTTATTGAGAGTTTATGTCTCTGCTGTACAGGGCAGAGTTTCCTGCACACAGCAGGCTGAGTCGCTAGACACACGATATTTGGGATGTCTGCCTTTCTCATTGGAGTTTCTCATTTGGAATTTCTGCCAAGTCCCTCGTTTTTCTCCTTCCCTTTGTTTGGTGTTGTTTTGTTTTTTCTATGAGGACCATTTCCAGCCTTTTTAATGATCCATTCTTAAGTACAGTTCAGCTTCCTTTGCCCCCAAGGGGTTGCTGGGAAGTTGCAGTTTATGGATGCTGTGTGTGATTAAGAACTCCAGTTGGTATGTGTCCCTCTTTCTCTCTCTCTCTCACGCATCTTTCTTTCTAACAGCTGACTACAAGGAGAGCTTCAACACCATCAGTAACATCGAGGAGATTGCGTACAATGCCATATCCTTCACTTGGGACATCAATGAGGAAGCAAAGGTATGTGACCATGATTATATTTCCTGTCCTTTTTAGCAGATTTGGGGGCTGGGGGAGGGGAAGGGTGTGTGGCCTACCTGGTGATTAGCATGTAACAAGTTTGTTTACGCTCTTACATTAGGCAAAACCTTCTGGCTATTTCTTAAGAGGGTTAGCATGTGCAACCGCAGAGAGCTTTGCAACTGCTTTTAGGTTCTTGGCAGAACTGCCTACCTGACAGACAAGTACTGACAAAAGGAAGTGCTGAGCGTTTCCAGAGCAGATGAAGTGGTGCGGGAGGTGTGAGGGAGCATAGCTGGGCTTGGCAGATAGAACAGTCTCTTGGAGGATCCCAGCAGAACGTGGGGGGCAGCTTCTGAGGGGATTAAGGGCTTGCCTTCAGCAGAAGAGGGAGTAGCTGCTGCTGTTGAGCTCCCAAAGCTGTGTTGCTGAAACCGCAGATCCCAACACCCAGTGACCTATTTCCAGCTAGAGCAGCCTCCTGGTGAACTCTAGTTTGACTGATCTTTTTTCAGAACTGTGGGCACTACCAGTAGGTGTGTAAGTACAGGCAGCTTCCCTAGCTAGTAGCTAAGTGCAGCTATTTGAAGCCACTTCAGCTTTTTGAAAAAGGCCCAAATATCTTCTGAGTGCCAGAATAGCAGGCTAGAGAGCAGAGCTGCTTCCATTCCAGAGGTGTTTCCACTGGTTTGTTGCTGGTGTTGAAGTGCAGGAGTTTTCTTTGAAGAGTTTCATTACTGTCTTGCTTCCTGTTAAAAAATGTGAAGGGTTTCCATCAATTTTTGGAGGCTAGCTGTTCCCTTGCTAGTGTGTCATGTGATAGTCAATTACCATCATGGGAAGAACTGCTGGTGGCTGTAGAATTCCATGCCTAGGGAGAGCCTGGCTTGGGGGACACGGGAGCTCTCAGCAGACAATGCAGGGGTTCTTCGGAGCTGCGTGTGCCCCTGTGCTCTGCAAGAGACACAAGGGATGTCACTGCACAGAGCTCACTGTCACCAGAAGATTTGCTCTACACTGTGTAAGGTCTTGAGAGGAAAGAGACAAGCAGAGGCTCTGTGGGGACCACTCTTGGGTTTCAGCTCTGTGAAAAGTTTGGGGCACTTGGCACGCAGCAGCAAGGAGCTGTGTGTGCTGCTGATGAGATCAAGTGGTGCCTTGCAGCATGCCTGACATTTACTTTTGAGGCTGGTGTTGGGTGACAGGCTTCCCTGTTGGCTTCTGGCTTTGGCTTCAGTTGGGTTGAGAGAGGATGGCAGGGAGGTTCTTCCCTGCTGGAAGATGCCAAAAGGCTGATGTGATTTTTGAAGCATGAAGCATTTTGCTACATGAACAGAGAGATGAAGCTCCAGAAGGGCTGTCAAAAGGCAGTAAGCATTCCCAAAATGGTATCCTGTCAGAGCCAGCTTAACATTGTCCTGTTCAAACAGCTCTGGTTATCTGTGTCCGCAAGGTACTAGAGATCTTAGAATTTGCACACAGGAGTGGTTCATGCAGACAAGGCAATGACTTCAGGTCCCCAGGGAGTCAGAAGCACTTTGCAGCTCTGCTGCTGCCTCCCTGCTGGCTGAGCCATCCTACAGCAGAAGGGACAGGCTGCTTACCCAGGAGGAAGGCTTGGGCTGCTGAGAGCCCTGCACTTCTTTCCACCAGCCCTGCTCTATGAAGCTGATGCAGGTGGTTATTGCCCAGGTGCTTTACAGACTCCTCAATGAGTAGTTCCAGTGAATGCAATTCCACAGGGAAATTGCCAATAGCAGCTTGAAAAGGTTTCTAAGGACCCTCAAGGTGGTGTTTCATCTCTGGGCTGAACTTCATGGGATGAGGTGGTGCAGCGAGGTATAACCCAGGCTGGCAAATTAACCTCCTTGGTGTGTGATGTCCATAGACTCTGAGTATTGGTTTGTATCAATCTGCAGAGGGAACCATTGATTCTAAGCGTATAAGCCTTGGCTCATGGAATCAGTGTCATATTAAGACAAAAATACTCTGGGCTTAAGTGGTCAGAGAATTGTCATTTTCAGCAAGTGCTCTCTCTGTTTAAGTATCTGTTTAACTTTATTCTTTTTTCCCAAGTGGATGCATTTTGTAAATGGTTGGATTTCTCACCAGTTGAGCTGCAGTTCTTTCTCAACTCTTCTGATCTTATCAGGAGATGCCTGAGCCAATTTCAACAATTTTTATTGCATGGTTCATTTACCTTGCATGCTCTCTCTCTCTCTCTCTTTCTTTTTTTTTTCTCCTCCCCTCCCCTGCTCCAACAGTAGTCTTGAAATGTATGAAGGGAGCAGAGAATAAAGTTAGCTGAGTTTCTGATGCTACAGAAAGTCATCCACAGTAATAAATAGTCTTATTTCATATTAGCAGCAGTGTTGCATAGTTGATATATTTAACCTGTCATCAAGCCTTGATTATTAGAAACTTGCTTCCTGAGCCCTGGAGTTACCTGGACCAGAACCAAATGATTCGTCTGGGGTTGCTGTTTCTCCCATTTCCCTCTTACTCTTGCTCCTAGTTTGCAGTGGGAAGGATTTGATCATGTTCAGGGGTGTCAAACAAGGGGTAATGAGGCTCTGTGTCTGGGGTTCTTGATGTAATTACACACGCAGAGCCCTGGGTGTCTAAATGAGTGTGGGATTTAAGGGGGAAATAGTGTATTGTCACAGGAATTTGCCCCTAGCAGCTCTGGGACCAGGTACTTGCCCTTCTTGTGCTCAGTTGAAGTAAAGGAACATCAGACCTCGGAAAGACTGCTCTGCCACTCCCCTTGGGGCACTGTAGGATTTTGTAAAATACAGCCTTCTGGTGAAGAAACCCTGTTTGCAGGCAACACAAGTCATGTGCTCGCTTTGTAGCAAGTAAGATGTGCAGATTTTGCAGCTGGGGAGCTGGGGGGTGAAAGGGATTTTTGAGAGAGACCCTCAGCAACCAGTATTTCCCCTTGCATTGTGCTGGGAGAGCTGAGGGCACCCACAGAGCTTTGGATGCCAGACACAACAGTCAGGTCTGGTTCTGCACGGATGGAGCTGTCACACTGCCGGCGGCGTTGCTGTCCTGTTTGTGAGCCCATGTGTGGAGAAACCAGGAATAATCTTAAGCATGACAGACTTCCCGGTCTTGGACCAAACGGTATCCATGGGTTTCAGAGCAAATGCTTCTTTCTGGCAGCTCCTCTCTGCCCTCTTCTGTTGCTTCGGCACATCACAGGAACAGCTGCTCTGCAAACTAGTGATGAGTTAGGTATTGTCCTAGTGTGTTCGAGCTGAAAAAATGACCTAGGATCCAAAGCCTCCTTGCTCTGACACAGTGAAGGGAGCTGAGAGTGGGAAGGAAAGACAGACTGCTCCAAAGTGGTGCTTTGGAATCTGGAAGGAGCGTGAGGACAGGGTAGGAAGATGGTCAGGAGACACTGCTCAGGGGGGAAGGGGTGATTCTGATAGGCTTCCAGGCATCCATGTTAGAGGCAAGGTCTGACCCCACCACCTGGCAGATCAAGGACAGGAAAGAATTGGATGATGAGGCAGTCATGCTTTGTGAGGAGAAAAAACAGAGATGGGAATTAGTTCAGAAACTGGTGAGTTGTTGAATTAGATATTTAGGAAAGCCAGTGCACCCACTCAGTCAGGAGCCACACTGGTTGGGTGGAAGCATGGTCTGATGAGTCTGACAAAGATGTGTAGCTGATACTTGCATTCATCAGGTAATGCTGGAGTTACCCTGAGGCTCATGGAGACTTCAAACAGTTTCCCACCCTGCCCTGGACGTCTGCTGTGCTGGGCAGACAGTCAAGGTGGGGTTCTCCTGTGAACAGCTTTTAGATGTCTGAATACAAGCTCATCATCTTTTGCTTCTATGACTTCACTAGGGACAGACATCCCATCTAGAGCTGGGATGGAGCTTTCTCCCTCCTAGGTGAAGGTGCCTCCCCCTCCTAGCCCTGACTGAGCAGGCTTGGCCATCTTTAAAAAGAGAGGATTTTGAAAGCAGGGAAGAGGATTCCTGTCCTTGCAGCCCTTTTTATGTTTGACCTCTATATGTCAATCACGAGAGGCATTTGTAGGCTCAGGTCTAGAGTTCAGAGGCTGGAAATCTCAAAAAGACCTTACCAGCTCTGTACAGTGTGCCCAGATCTCCTTATCTTGGTTGATACCCATTAGAGGTCTTTTAATGAAAATTGACATTACTTTCATGGTAAAATTACATGCACATTTCTTTTTAAGTATTTCCTGCTACTCTTTTCATAACGTTGGCTACTGTCCTGTTACCTTTGCTGCGTTACCCGTTAGGTTGTGAAGCAAATTCTCTATCCCTTAACTCTGGCCTGGGGACATGGGCTGCTCTCAGGTCAGTGGCAGTTCAACAATCTGGACAGATTGGTTTCCCCAGGGTTAACTGGCTTTGCTGGATCCAGCTTTCCTGAAACCTTGTCTGAGCAACCGGCCAGTGGAGCAGGAGGGTTGGGGCCTCCTGTCTGAGCAGTTGTTTGCATGGGGATCTCTCTGCCCCATTTCTGCAGTGCTGACAACACGAGGACCCCGCAGTGGTGCTGGGGCTCCCCTTCCACACTGCCAATGGGTCCCTTCTGAAGTGCAGCATTGCCCCCAACACCTCCCAGAGAAGGGCCCCTCTGGAGGTCTTCTGTCTGCCTTGTTTTAGGCTGCAGGGTGGGAGTGTAGCCAAAAATGATGTCATTGCACATTAAGGGCTCTATTGTCCTCCCACTCCTTTCCTAAAAAAAAAAAAAAGGCATTACAAGCCAGATGCTCTGTGTGAAAAGACACTTTCTACTAAAGAGTGAGGGTGTAATGGGGTTTTCTAGCTGGAGAACATAATGGCTGAACTTTTTGCTGTCTTTCCACCACAAGAAGTGTGCTGTCTCCTAGGTCAAGACCTAGGTGGAAATTAGGTGGAATGGTCACGTATTCAGTTAATCTGCAGCTAATTTGCAGACTTCTGAAACAGCAGATTGGGCAACGAGGGTGGTCTTCTGGCAGATCCTCATGTGCGTTGACTGAATTTCTTGGGCAGGATTTTCTGTTGAGATGATCCACCCTCAGTTTTTGGAGAGGGTGGATCTCTTGTTACAACTTGAAGCAGGGCTGGTATGTACAGCACTGATTTATTTTAAGAGTTTATTCTAGCACAATCCTCACTTGGTGTTCACTGTAGGAAGAATTTCAACTTTTTTGATTGATTAATATTGCATGCATTTATACGGATGCCATTGTAATGAAACAGCAGTCATATGCCTCATTAAAGAAGGTGTTGCCACCTTCAGCAGCATTGAGGAGATACAGGTTTGGCTAGTTGGAAATGAAACTGTGAAATGTGATGAGTCAAACATACTTAAAGGAAAGAGATTGGTTTGAAGCCAAGGCTATAGACCACAAGTACTTTGAGGCACACAGCATTTGGAACAGTGACATAGGAAAGTCAGAGCAAATATTGCTTACCTGACTCTTAATCCAGACTTCTCCCTACACTGTCCTGGGTGTTCTTAAAACCAAGTGTGTGTTGCCCTTGATTGTAAGACCTTCAATGTAGAAGCAAGTTTCCAAAAGCTTTTCTTCAGAACTTGGTGTCACAAACTGGCCTTCCAACTAATTATGAAGCCTACAGTCAGAATCCTAAAGTTGAAAGAAAAATCCTCCTGATGTTAGCTTTTCTACAGAGAAAACTGGGAGGTGCTGGGTTTTTTTATTATTATTCATTCCTTTTATACCTGATGGCAACGCTTCCTTTTCAGCCATTTTCGTACCTTTGTAGACTTTCATTTTTGCACTGAGGCTTTTTTTTCTTTGTTTGGGAGTTTGGATGGAGTTGTTTTGTTTTGGTTTTTATATGTTGCCACTTTTTAGCCACACTGCTGGTTTTACTTTCTTTCTTTACCAAACCAACAAAAGTTGGCACCCGGTGCTGCACTTTTATCTTATCAGAGCACAGGGTGTGAGGAAGCATCAGTAGGACTGGGAACCTCTGTCCCTGGGTTTCCCACGTGTTGCAAGCAGAGACATTCTGTATTTCCTTGTCTTAGAACAGGCTGGAATAACAATCAGTGTTGCTCTTTGTGAGCAGGAATATGTATTTTCATTACCATTAATTTTTGCTTCATTGATGGAGTGAACTTGCTAGGAGGATGTTCTCTTATCCGGGGCTGGGTCGGCTTTCCCATTTGGAATTTCTTGGTGTGGTGTGGGACCCACGGTGTGTTTTGTGTCAGTCACCCAAACTGGGCTTGGTAGGTTTGAATGCAAAATAACTTCCCCAGGCTGCGAGCAGGATGGTGCTGGGGCTGGCTGAGCGGAGCTGGAACGGATGCAGCCCCATTGCACATCTGCCAGACAATCCTTATTTGGAGCATCCGATCCCAAAGGCAGGAGGTGGCTGGGGAGCCCACAGGTGCATGAGTTGCCCAATTTTTTTTTTATCTCTTTTTCCTGGCTCGCCTCCTGCTGATGCAAAACCTATGGTGCATGTGGGAGGTGAAGAAACGAATGTGAGAGCAGCAAGATGAGCCACCTCTCAGGTGATCTGTACCAAGCTGGGGTTTGTTGGGTTTTGTTTTGCTGTTTTGTTTTGTGTTTTTTTGAGGGTTGGTTTTTTTTTTGTTGTTTTTTTTCTCCTTTTAAAAGCAGAACAGTCTTTCCAGCAACACTTTCTTAGGACATGCCTTCACGGATGTGTGCAGGCAGACCTGTGCTTGCCCTGCCTGCACTCTGAGCTGCCTGGCTGTGACCCACCAGCTCCCGGCACAGATGAAGAACATAAAGACCTAATAAATGAAGGACATAAAGACCTAATTTGTCAATATCCATGTGGACAAATCTTTAGAATCTAAAGACCCTTTGTTTTTCCCTTTCATGTTTGTTTGTTGGGTTTTTTTTTTTTTTGTCCAAGCCTTTAAAGAAAGCACATGATTTCAGCCATCAGCAATTATATAACAACCTTTGAGTTTCTGGGTAATTTTTTTTACTGGAGGGCTGATAAATGAGTTGTTTGTGGCATCTGGGCCCAGAGCTGCTCCTTCAGCTACCCAGCAAGGAGGAGTGCTGTACCATGGGGCTGCATATCCCTGAACTGCACAAGCAGCCATGGGAGACCAAGCAATCTGGGGGCTGCTAGGCTTTGCATTGGTGTTCCCAGAATTCCTGCTGGCAACTGGGATGGGGAGTGGCTGTGTCCTGGCATTGGTGGCAGCTGTGTACCTTTCCACTCCCTAGTGTTGGATGTTGTGTCTTGATTCTCTGAGGGAGTCTGTGCAGATGGAGGAGGATGGAGTTGCTTCATGTCCTTTGGTGTCCATACCCAAATGGGTATTTTTATTTAGGTTTGAATCCTTTACATTATTTGGTTTTAGCTCCTCCTTAGCAGGTTTGGTTGAGGACTTCCACAACCCTTTCACCCAGCAAAAGGTGAAAATAGTGTGTACATCAAGTCAGCTGTCCCATGACTGCTGCCCTCCCCAGCCAGAGAGCACAGGAAAGGCCTTGCTGCTCCAAGGGAAAGCAGGGAGATGCAGCATGGGTCCAGTGGGTCCTGTTGTGCAAGGGCTGAGCATGGCCTCAGGCTGACCTGTGAGTGGGATGCATGGCAGTCAGTCCACAGGTGAGACAATGCCTTTATGTTGGAGTAATGGTCCCAGGACCCCTTGGAGTCCCTTTGCCTATTGTGTCTTGGGCAAAACATTTGCATTATTTATCTAAAGTTCAGGAAAAAACTTAAATTCAATTGCATTCCCTGGAAAGAAGCATGTCAGCTTAACCTGATCCTGGTTGTGGTGGTGTAGTTTTTATCTGAATTCTCAACACAGAAAGAATTACCTGTTGGACTTGGATTATTGAGCAATACCTTTATCCTCTTGGTACAAAAAGGCAATGGAGCATAGATGAGGGGAGGTGAATTCAGTTTCCCTGTCTTGAAATGAAAGCCATGTGGAGCAAGGTGGTCAGACTGGAAGAGTCCCAAGCCTGTGTATGTAGGGCCTTCTCCAAAAAGATATAGCATATGGCAGGATGGGGAGTTCTGTTATGTGGCCATTATGGTCTTTTACCATTCCTGTGTTTGCTGGGGGCTGGCAAGAGCTTATGGTCTGCTAATAGCAAGTTGCTTGCCATTACCTGTGGCAACCCCAGACACTGCTGATGTGTACCTACGTACCGTTCCTTTTCAACTTTGCTTTGCAGTGAGTCAGAAAAGCCTGTACAAGGTGGCATTTCATCTAAAGCTGCTGCATATGTAGCCTTTGGACTAATCAAAATTGCTGGTGCTTTTTGTGTGACAAAAGAGCATAGCGTCCAAGATAAACCAAGGAGAAGAGATCTGGGTATGCAAGCCTTCATTTAAAAAAGGCATCTTTCATCTCGCTGACAGTGAGGTTCCTGCAGTGCTTTGATTGCCCTTTAATTATGCCTGTATTTCCTGGTTTGTTTGAAAGGCAGATCTTGTTAGAAAAAGGTGCTGTGTGGAAAGAACTTGGCTGTCTCTGCTGCCCTTCCTTGAGGGCACACAGCAGACCTGCCAGATTAATTTTTTTTTTTTTTTTTCTGCATTATTAAATGGAAGATTGTTTGTCATAGCTTTGCACATGGGCACGGTGTGTTTCTCCTGGGTTAGGGGAGGAGGGGTGTGAGTGGTCGGGTGGCTAAAGCAGATGCAAGAAGTCATGAGGTCTGGCTTCTTCCCATGCCAGCTTCCAATGTGTTCCCACAGGAGGTGCTGCTTTCATCCTTCTGCCTTCAGTCTTTCACTGTGTGCAGCTGGGCTGCTGCTTGTCTGCCCCAAGGGCTGCAGGAAACCCAACCTGGTGTTGGTTGGAGGAGGGTCTGTAGCATGTTGGGGTGAATTTCAGATGTGGGGGGTTTAGCAGCTTACACAAGCTCACAGGTTTCATGTTTTATTTGAAACCTTGCCATTGTGGAGCCATTTGTCTTGATGAGAATCTCAGCTTTCATTAATAATCATTTAAAAGCATGGAAAAAAAATCAACAAAAAAAGGAAAAAGAAAACAAAGCCTGGCTTTAGTTGGAGAGCAAAGCCTGGAAATATACAAATATAGATTAAAGGTGTTACTGCCAAACAAGGGATATAACTTAAGAACAAGTTTCTCATCCTTCGGGAGATATCTGTTTAAAGAATATCTCTAACTTTTGAGGGCTTGGCTCACGTTTGTAAGTGCTTGGACTTGACAGTGCTCTATTTTTAAGCCCTGTCTTTATGTTGAATCTTGGGAGGTGAGATGAAATTTTTTTTTTAAAGTAACAACAAATCTTAATATAGCTGAGAATGCGGAACTGCCCTTAGAAAAATAGGTTGGACACACGAAAAGGAATCTTGCTCAGCAGGCTGAAGACGCAGAGCAACTTCTGTGGTTACGTTTTTCTTTCTTCTGGCAATTTTGGGGTGGGGATGTGGCTGGCACAGTCACTTGGCCTTGCGTTTTGGGTTTGTTTTTTTTTTTTTTAACATGAGTCAAATCTTCGTGAAGAAAAAGCACCTGGTTGAAACTGTTTTAGCCCAAACTGGAAAAGTTGTTCACTAAAACTCCATTTTTGTGGAACTTGAGGTAACCAGAAGTTGATCAAGAACAGGAGTTTACAGGATGAGCAAAGAGAAAGTACCTGATCCTTTTGAACTGAAATGGTTTCCTGTGAACAGAAGACAGGCTGGCTGGCTGGCTGCTTCTTCAGAGAGGTGATTAGGTTTTAGTTGTCATCTCCTGCCTAGAGTTCTGAAGACTTAAATGGCATGAAAATGAAGTCAGCTGCTTAAAGCCAAAGCTAATAAAATGAGGAGACTCCAAAGTAGGAGGATAATCTTTGTCATCTGACAGGCAATCCCAAATTCCCATGGGATACCGGTGCAGCTCTGCTGTAGTAGCATCTGTCTGTTGTGCTGAGGACAACCTTTCAGCCTTCAGCCCATCGTGCTGCCTGAGCTTTGGCTGGTAAGCCATGAAAACTGAAAATGTAAACCCGAATTCTCCATAGAGAAGTGACACTGCTTGCTGAGTGGCTGGGGCTGAGGGACTGGTGGCTGATGCTGCACACTGAGTCCACTGGTTTCCACATTTCGTAGAAGCTTTGAGGCTGTGGTGGACCTGCTTGGCATGGCTGCTCATGTTTTCTTGAAGAATGCAATCATTTCTTCACACAGAAATGAGTTGTCTGTAAATATTCAATATGGGTAAATAAATTTAAAATTGAAATTTGAAATGTAAAAATATGCAAACACCAGAGTTGAAGCTCTTTTTAAAATATCAGCCCCCCTGCTCGGGGAACATAAATTGTTCAGGCTGTGCATATGTCTGATTACCTAGCTCTGAAGTGGGTGAGGACAGCAAATTCACTGAAGCTTTCCCCCAGGGTGTGCCAGCACTGCAAGCAAAATGCTCTTGTAAAGTTGAAGGTAGCAAAAAGGGAAGGGGGTGGATAAAAGCTATCAAAGACATCATTTGGCTTAGTCTGGGCAAGATTGAGAAGAGTGTATTGTAAAATTTTCCTGGCTGCTATTTGAGATGTATTTAACACTTGCAACAAAAGTTGTCTTGGATCAGCATGGGTCTGAGGTGCTGAGTTGCAGGCTGGAGGGGTGGACAGGCACTGAGCACTGGCTCAGCTTTGGTGCTGTCCCTGTGTGTCACCCTGGCTTGGGCCACCACAGAACAAGGAGGGGGGGGTGTGGGGCTGGAGCTCTGCCAGCACACCACATTGGCATGAGTTGGGTGTTGCACCACAGATCTTGGTGTCCCTTTCACAAGTGGGACTCAGCAGGGACATTGCCAGCTCCGTGGGATGCCGTGTGTACACAAGGGAAAGGATGGGGATGGTTTGCTGAGCTGGAGTGCCAGCAGCTGGTGTTCACAGCACCTGCAGGAAATTGCAGGTGAATTTTGGACATTCTGACAAGTTACCGTGAGTGAAGACACTTATCTATACTGCTGTTGGTCCCCCACCTTCCTCGTCCCTTCCCCTGGCTTTTTATACTTTTTTGTTACATGGGGTAGAGGGAAGATCTTATATCCCTGCTCTGGTGTTAGTTATCACATTTCCATTTCCCATCTTTTGTTAAACCGGTAAAGGATGTTGCAGAACCTGTGTGAAGAAGCCCGTCCCAAGTGCTTTGCAAAACCACAAATCCACCCCAAATCCTTAAGCTTTTCAGCGCCCACTTGGAGACTGTGCAACCCCGGGACGGCTCGGGAGGTGGCACTAACTCCCTGCAGAGACTGTCAGACGGGGGATGCTTCGTGGTGACAGAGAGATAAATAAATGGGCGATCGAGGGGTGGGACAGTATTCCTGCAAAATCTCTGGCAAGGTGCTTCGGGCTCCCGAAGCTTTGGTTGTTTTCCTAAAGCAGTGAGTTCCCAGCCTTTGTCCCTGAGGCAAAGAGGAAGGGAGGGGGAGCCATTGCAAGTCCTGATCGCTCATTAATTCCTGGTAATTAATCACTGCACCTTCCTCTGAGAGCAGTGATGAGGACCCTGTCTGCAGAAAAGTGTGGCACACAACAACAAGCCCGTGTTCTGCATACTCGGGTGTCTGTGTTCATACCCACACAAAGGTGTTTCTTCCTTCTGTTAAAGCAGCACTGGGCTTGTTTTTTGGTTGTGGGTTGTCTGTCTTTTCTCGGTGTTTGTTTCTTCAGGCAGTTAATGAAAATGAAATTATTTCTGTTCAAAATCACTATATAAAATCAGTATTTTTATTAGAACAGTAAAAATACTGCTATTTCCCTTTTGATCTGAAGATTAACAGGGTATTGTAAGTCTTACAGGGGAATATTTGAAGTAGTGTTCATCTTCAGTGTAAAGCCCAGAAACTCTTTCACAGAAATAGTGGTGTTATTCCTTTGTTTAAAGATGACGTCTGATTTATTTTTTTAAAAAAACACTTTCAATATAATTTGCAAAAAATACCAACCGAAAATCCCCCAAGTAGTTTCAAGAATAATCTCTGCTCATAGCATTTATGTAAAACTCTTGGAAAACTTTGTTTTAACTTGCCCAAAGGAACATGAATTATTCAAAGCATGGTTGTGTTCTTACCACATGGTTAAACACTGGCCAGTGAGGGTTGGATGTAGCAGGATTCCTTTTGCTAAAAGTTTGATGACATTTGAGATCTCTTGGGCACAAATATCTGGGAAAGATGGGTGAAGTCTTCATAAATTTTGGAGAGTTTGTTGAAATTCATTTTGCACAAAACGGTTTGGTCCTCCGTATTGGCTTGTATAAAGAATGAAGAATGTTGTACTCTTTCTTGGGGAGTTAACACCATCTCTCAGAAGAAAGAAGGCCCTGCCTGTAGATGCAAGGACCAGCATTCAGATCTCAGCTCTCACTGAGTAGTCCCTTGCTCAGTGGCCAGCCAAGAGTCTGTGTGTCACTACTGATGGGTGCTGCTTTCCTCTTATGCAGGTTTTCATCTCTGTGAACTGCCTCAGCACGGATTTCTCCTCTCAGAAAGGAGTTAAGGGCCTGCCCCTGAATCTTCAAATCGACACCTATAGCTACAATAACAGAAGTAACAAACCTGTCCACAGAGCCTACTGCCAGATTAAAGTCTTCTGCGACAAGGTAAGGTTAGGTTAATGTACCACTGATCCTTTGGAAGAGTCTGTTCCACCGCTTATCAGCTTTTTGTTTTCCTACCACTTGCTATTTTGGCTCACTGAAAACTCCCTTCTGTGTTCAGCCTTTGCAAGGAAAAATTTCCTTCTGCTTGGATTGTAGATGTTATGATGACCTCGGGTAAATCTACTGCTCTCAAAATGCTAGAGCACTGAGATGTGCTCCTTAGCATCTGCTTTGGAGAGGGGTCAGTCTGTGGCAGAAGACTCACTGCAGGTAATCCGGGCACTGGAAAGTCCCACAGAGTCCCCTCCACAGGAGAAATCATTGCAGTTGATTAGAGCAAGTGGAGGCTTGTCCTTTTGCCCAAGATATATCATGTTGGTCCTTTTAAACTTCTTCGTGCTGTTCTTACTGCATTTGTTATTAAAAAACCCCACCAACTTGCACATCTTGTGAACAGAAAATGTTGCTGTTTTTATTGTGCTGCTGTGAGGTAAAGCAGTAAAATGAAGCTCATTTACAAGCTGGTTGAGTGCTGTAATTTGACTGCTCTGCCGAATGCGATTAGCACAGAGAGTTAACACCTTTCCCAAAGCCACTGTTCACTAGAAGCTGAGAAAGAAACACAGCAGGAGCTGAACTGAAAGCAGTTGTGAACGCTTAACTGAATTTGCAAAGAAAAGACATTTCACACTCTTTGTAATGTGTTCCTGCCTGAACTGTCTTTCCAAGGACCAGAGCAAGTAGTGTGCAGAGTTGCTATTTCCAGAGTGAGCAAGATCCTGCTAGGAGGGGTAAATGATGCCTGGATTTTCCCAGTCCTTCTTTTGATTGCTTTGAACGAAATGAGACTGAGGCAGGTGTGTAATGTACAGCTCTTCCATGAGCTGTGAGTCTTGTGTGCTATCAACCTTTATTTTCTGCAAGACCAGTGAGTATAGACTTGCTGTGGGGAAGGGGGGATCTTTTACTCATAAGTTGTCCAGTCAGTTACTGGCACTGATCTAATACTGACAGGCTTCAGCCCCACTGCTAATATGACAAATCAGCTAATGAAAGGCTAGAGGAGTTTCCAGTACGTAGCTTATTTGAGTCTACATCATAAATTTCAGGAATTCCAGTGGTGCAGTGATGCTAGTATATCTTCCTTTGAGATTCTGACCTGTTCTCCTGCTTTATTCCTCCAAATACTTTGCAAATTGGACCTGAATTAAAAGGGGAGGGAGAGAAGGAGAAAATATTCTCTGTATTTAATCTGATTGTTGTTTGTTCAGTGAGTGTGCAGCCCAAGTGAGGTTGGTACTTGAAGGTTCTGCCGTTCATGTTCATAGAAATGCTGTTGAAGTTTGCTGCCTTTCAGATCCAGGCTGGGTTTGGCAATGAGAGCTGGATCAACAAGCTGAATAGTGATTGTCAGCACACTGAATCCAGCTCCACTCAGATGCTTGTTTGAGGAGCTGGGACTGTGCTCCTGTGTCCTTACAGCTGCAGGTACTGACTCTTAGACACCAGCTTCTCCAGTAAGAGCACTGGTATTTCAAAACCCATGCATTTTCTTCCCTGCTGTTGGCTTGGTCTTGAAGGTTTATCAGCACTACTGCAGTCCTTAATGTGTTTGTCCTCAATGTGCCACTCTTACCTGTGGAAGTGCTGTTAGCCATGTTTTCTTTGTGGAGAGCCAAGTCTGTGGAGGTCTGTTGGAAAAAACAACACAAAGGGAGGATGCTGAGGCCATCTAACAGGGACAGCTCTGTTTAGGTCTCCCCTGTTCCTTTGTCTGCTAAAGCTGTGCTTGCATTGCATGCTTGAACTGACTTTGAACCCAGACACTGGCGAGGCAATCCTCTCCTCCCTTGCTCTCTGTGTGTACAAATCAAGAGACACCCTTTGGAAGATCAAGCAGTTTAGTTAGTGGTGTGTGGTGGCCTGAGCATGGGAAAGGAGTAAAGGAGGGTTCCCATGCTTGGAGTGAAGGGAAAGCTGCTTCTTACTGTTCCTACTCTTTGGTTCCTGCCTCTGAGACCCAAGTTTCTTCAGGCATTTCTGTCTTCCCGTTTGCACTCTCCCTGTGGAAAGGGGGGCTGCAGGCACCCAGGACCTTTGGTTTCCATCTAGTGCTGGCTGCATTAGATGTAGAGCAGCATGGGTGTGATGGTGTCATCCTGTGGCACGTTACAGCACAAGCTTTGTTCAGGCTTGGCTCAGAGATCTTTGGGCTGTGCAGAGATGGGGGTGGCCTGTCCCAGAGAAAGATGCTCTCTGCTTAAATGGTGCCTCATCTGAGCACCCATATGGGGAAGATTAAATACAGGATATCAGAGACTGTAGGTAGTGTTGTCATCTGGGACCTGCTGTTGGGCTTGTAGTGATTTGTAGTGCTGTTGTGGAAAGGTTTTGGTGGGATCATAAACTCATAGAATGGTTTGGGTTGGAAGGGACCTTAAAGATGATATAGTTGCAATGCCCCTGCCATGTTCTGCCTGTGTGTGGAAGTGGGGAGTCCCACAGTGTCATGAAGGGTCCAGATCCCAGTGTTTGGTGACCTGACATTGCATCCACTCCCTGCATCTCTGTTGTATATCAAATACATGACCTTCCTTCCTGGGAAGTATGTCATCTCTCCCCAAAATGCCATTTCCCTTTCTCAGCTCAAGAGTCTGTTACACAACTGGAAACTTTGAAGGAAAGAACAACAAAAAAATCCAAAGCAAAAACAAAAAACCATACACACAAGAAAAAAACCAAAAAACCCTTCAGCCTTTAACACATAGACAAGAGTGTGAAATCTTTGCTTTTAAGACTGCAGGCAGTTCTCTAGGTAATGAAGTTGAGAACTTCTTCCTAATAAGCTTATTTATTCAATACTGGTGGAATACAGGATTACCAGTGTCTTTTCTTCAGAAGTATCTGATCCTGGCTGTCGCCAAGATCCACTGGCAAGGCAGAAAAGCCTGTTATCAAGACACAGCTTTTTTGTGTAGCCTAAAACAAGTTCACTTTTCAACAGAATTCTGCCTTGTAAGTACAGGAGTGGTAGGCAGAAGTTTCCTCAAAATGTATGCTTTTGGTGGGTTAGCATGAGGAAGCAGGTGCTGTTCAGTAGCACAGAATTTGAGTAGCAGAACTTTTTTCCATGTGGAAGTTAAAATGCAGGTCTGGAACCAAATCTGATCTTTCTGCTGTCAAGCTGAGGTGTTGTGGCTCCTAAGGGGTCAAGCAAGACTGGCAATGCCTTTGTCTTCATTAGCAACTTTTCAAAGCAGTTGCCTGAAGCTGCTTGTTTCCCTACTGCTAGGTGATGTTAATGCACGTCAAATTTCTGGGCTAATTTTCCTTTTTATTGGTAGTACAGACATGCCAACTGCTACCTAGCGGGCACAAGCATCCTGTCACCTACAGGATATTGATTTACTGGGAGATTAGGAGGGCTGTTTCCCTCATCCCGTGCTGTGTGTGCAGTGTTGGGCACCGCTTCCCACCCCATTGCCACCTGCTTTTTTTACCTCGTTTGCCATAACTCTGCAAATGAGTCTTCCCCCAGCACTGTGCAAGGCTGTGGGTGTGTCTTGGCAGCTTTGCAGGGGTGACAACGAGAAATAATAGTTTCCTGGGGCCAGAGCACTGTTAACTTTTACCCTGCTTTGCAAGGAGGGTTTCCCAGTGATCTGGTGGTAGCTTCAGGATTGTGTGTTGAGGATCTCCTGTGGGTTTATCACCTCATGCAGGGTGATATCCCTGCCCTAACCCACAGTTATACTGGAGGTCTGGGTAGAGGTGGAGAATGAACATGATTCCAGTGCACCCCTCCTTCCTTCCTTCCTTCTCTCTCTCTGTCTCAGCTGCCTGCACCTTGCAGAAAATGTCTGTCTACCCACTGCTGCTTGGTTTGAAGGCCCAGGAACCATGTAGGCATGAATCCAGTTAGGTGTATGTCAGTTCCTTCATAGCCTGCTCCTGATTAAAAAGAGGTGTAATGCCTGCCTTAAAATGCTGCATGTCTTCAGCTTGAGATCAGTGAAGGATAATTTGTCTCCTGCTGCCTCTGTGTGCAAAGTGCAGGAAGGTGTCTTGCACTTAATGATCCAGGAGTGGCATGACTTCTGTAGATCAGGATTCAATGATGAACTTGTGAACTTTGAGACTGAGGGAACCTGCAAGTTCTTATTGTTTTAAACACTTATATATGTGTTATCTCTCAGGTATCTTTTGTCGTATCATATCCCTGTCTGACTTGAAAGGAAAGCAACTAATTGCATCTTGGATAAAGCTGTTGGATTTCATTAGATCACAGGATTCAAAAGCAAACAGGTCTCAGAGTTGCCATGCTCTGGTAAACCTGCAGCTCAGGTACCATAGACCTGACCTCCACAAACACAGCTCTGCAAGAATCTGTGTTCCTGCCTCTGCAGCTGAAAAACAAAACAAAAAACCCTAATTGAACCTTCTCTCTCTCTCTCACCTTAATCTCTTGTCTGACAGGGAGCAGAGAGGAAGATCAGGGATGAAGAGCGGAAACAAAGCAAGAGAAAAGGCAAGTGCACTGATCCCAGCTCTCAGTTGAACGCCTGTAAGTAGAAATTATTCTATGAGTATTTTAAACGTTAGATCTTATCTTGGTTAACAATAACTTGTGTAATAGAAATCTCCTAAGTCAATTTTTATGTCCAAGCCAGGGTCCTGCTATGCATTCCATAAAGTGTGACTTTTAGCAGTTCAGATTACAGGCTGAGGGTGTGATTTTTGGGCACTGCTGGAGATCCTGAGCTCCAGAAAGAACTGAGGTGTTCTTAATATGTTCTTAATGTTCCAAATATTTCCAGCTTGATCTAAACTTCAATCTGTTTGCAACTGTTCAGCAAAGGGTAGGGGTAGCCTTGGGACTGAGCCTCCAGCCTCCCAGCCCTGCACTCACTCTTTTGGAGTGAAGTGATCCTTAGTAAATAATTTCAATAGAGGTTGGTTCTGCCCAGGTGAAGGCCTCAGCAGCTGTAGTGTGTAGAGGCTGTGGAATTGCTTCCTGCTGAGCATCTTCCTTTAGCTGCTGCAGGTGACTTCAACAGATCCTGTGTTTGGATGACTATTTGCCAGCAGAGCTGCTTAGAGGAAAATGTGTCTCCCTGTTCTTGCTTTGCACGGGGCAGACGCGTGCTCTCCCTTGCTCTGCTCGGTGTGCTGCTCAGAGCCAAGCTGTTAACAGTCCAACTGGTTTAACAAGCATGTACCTCACGCTTGCTGGGCAGGATTTTCCTGACACAGCAGGTACAAGCTGCTAGAACAGCTTCGGAAGATGATAATGCCATGGGGGAACCCATTTGCTCACAGGCAGTTGCAGAAAGGGCTGGGGTTTTGTTTTTCATCATCTACTTGAGGGGAAAAAAACAGGTGGGTTTAGCATTTCACAAACACAGCCCAAACAACTCTCAAAAGATTACTGTATGCAGCACTTTGCACAATGGTTGGAAAGTGCAAACAGTTGCAATACTGATTTCCAGGATCTTAGAATTTTACAAAAGCTGCTTTACAGTGTGAATTTCCTAGGCTTGGGATTAGTCTGGTGTGACCTTTATTTTCCTGGAAAGTACTGTCCATTGCTGTTTAGTTCTTGTGTGGTAAGTTTTTGATTGCTTTAAGCTGTAAGCTGTTATACACACGTCCAAGATCACAAATGCCATATGTGCATAGACTTATAGCAGAAATAAGTCTATTCATTGTGTTGGTTCTGGACAATTTTTTTTTCATAATTTTTCTAAGGAAAAAAGAAAAAATATGTTTTCCACTGGGACATGAGAAGTGAAGTGTTTTTCTGCAGTTGGTTTGACCCAAAATCAAAATGTTTCCACATGGTAAAATGAAGGGAAGTCTTCAACTGGGGTCTGGCAGCTTGGGGTGACCAGGATGAACAATGAAATGAACAAATACATGAAAATTGAATTGTGGACTTGATGTGTAACTCTGAACGCCTCATCTTGCAAGAAATAGTATTTATACCACCTCTGCAGTGTCATAGTGCTTCTGTGGTGCAGCCTCTCTTTGAGAGGCTCCCAACTGGAATCACCTGGGTTATAGGTTTCTGCCTTCTTGATACAGGAAATCCAGCAACCTTTCGAGGGAATGGGTAGAGAGAATGTGGGAATTGGACTAACTTTTTCCCTCTGTTTGGATGGCTTGCTTAGGACATAGGAATCTAGGTCTTCTCTGCTGGGGTGAGTGGCCAGACCATTCTCCAGCCCAGGTTAATATCTGAACAAAGTCAAGCAGCCCACTTACAGAGGGATGGAGCAGACTTCTGTTCCCCTGTGAAATGAGCTGTTTCCTCAGGGTCCAGTCCCTTTTCTGAAAGGTTCAAACTCCTCTGCTACAGGATCTTCTCCCTTTGCCCCTAACTACAGAGTGCCCTTGTTCAACAGCATATGTGCCTCTTCAGTGATAGAGGAAAGCAACAGCCCTGTCAGTGTTTTCACCATCCTTTATTTCAATATTTCATGTCTCTGCAGTTTCTGATGTCAAAGTGCCAATGCTTCCCTCACACAAACGTACAGACATCACTGTCTTCAAGCCCTTCATGGACTTAGACACTCAGCCAGTCCTTTTTATTCCTGATGTTCATTTTGCAAACCTGCAGCGTGGTGCTCATGTAAGTAAAACTCATGGGTCTAGGCATGGAGGGACTATCGGGGACGTATTTGCAAAAAACCTGGGTTGCTGTGTGAATGTATATATGTATGAAATGCCAGACCATCTGCACTGATCCTGTAAACTCCTGCTAGCTGAGTCTCACATGAGCAAGAAATGTTGCTTTGTAAGTGCGTTGTTTGGAGTTAACTCAGGATGTTTTCTGATTAAATTGCTTTTCTATGAACTCCAGTTAACACGAACCTGAAAGGATGTTTTCTACAGCATCTCCAGCCAAGAGTTCACTGAATGAACTGCAGGCTGCCTTTCTCTTGGATAGTCTGCTGGGTTCCTGGTGCGTCGCTGTAGACCTCAGACTTCTCCATCCCTCTGCTGCAGGGTGAAAAGCTAATCTGTGGAACTGGCAAGGGTGTCAGGTCTGTGATCTGCTGCCAGAGTGCCCTGCCTCAGTGTTCCTGGAAAGTCCCAGCTGACAGGAAACTGGAAGGGAAAAAATTAGAGTGCAACCAAGTTTCAGAATCTTGGAACTTTCTTGTGCTGGGAGTTCTGGCATGCTCTAACAGAATAAAATCCTTACTTTTTAAAAAGGGTTGCCTAAACTCCTAGCAGCAGTGGAGAATAAACTATCATCCTCAAGGCTGTCTAATCCCCATGTTTTCCTATGGAGGGTCTTGTGCTGAGCTCTTTCAGAAGACTCTGCCAGTCCATATAGAAAGCTGGTGCCTCCTGTATATTCCTGTCTCTCATTTGAGATCCTTTAATTTCTCTCTATGAAAGGAGGGAAAGATGATAGTTACTGGCTTTGGAAGATTGAGCCAACATATTATTTGATACAGGGTTGAAAATAAGAGGGAATTAATTCTAGTTCTGGTTAAAATTTTCACAACCCTAAGCACAAGTATTATTTGTATGTTAAAATGAAGGCAAATTTTTATTGCTTCTTTCTTCCAGTAGTATAATTGTAGCTGGCTCCCTTCTCAAGAGGCTTGGTTTTCTCTGACCTATACTGATGTGATGAGGGACTTGGGTGAGCCTATTCCTTGCAGTTTGGGCTGTGGGCTCAGGGCTTTCCTCTCCTTTGCCTTGATACCTTTTGGACATTGCTCGTGCTAGATGCAGCAGGATTGTTGTTCCATGCCAGTGACTCTTGAACGCTATTGCTGAGTCGCTACCAACAGATAGCACTTGAAGGGATTGACAGATCCTTGCTGACAAGACCATATTACACTGGCTAATGGTTTTCTCCTTGTGCAGCTTTGTTTTGTATCATTCAGAGCCCTTTGCAGTGCTTTCTGAGGACTGCACACCACATGAGGTTCTCACTAGCTAGCTAATTCAGTGTGTGCTTTTCTGCGTGTGTAAAGAAAATCTTTTCTTTGTTTTAAAAGGTCCTTCCTGTTGCTTCAGAAGAAATGGAAGGTGAAAGGTAAGAGCTGCATTACTTCAGCCTACTGCAGTCTTTCCCTCAGACAGAGGGGGCCTGTAATTGTACCTCTGCTAACTTTTATGCCTTGTCAATGACAGCTCCAACCTGAAGAGAGGAGCCTATATGGGTGAAGAGGACTTCATTGCTACTCCGAATAAGATGGCCAGGATAGAAGAACCAAAAAGAGGTGGTATTTACTTGTTTCAGAGACTCAATTATTGGAGTATTTCTCCATCGTTACATTGATGCAACTGCGGTTAAGGACTTGTTTTAAGTTATTTTGGAGCATGCTTTAACCTGATTTTTTGGGTTTTGAGTAGTAGTAGAAAGAGTTCATATATCAGGATATAGTTCAGCTCCAAAAATCCTTTACAGTGTCAGAATTTCTGTTTTTTCTGACAACTTAGACACTTAACTGGCCCTCAGCCTGTAAGGAAAAAAGGTTGAGAGGAGCTGAGAAGCTTGCTAGTCTCCTTGGTGGACCTGGGGAGAGAATTTGTGGCTACAATGCAATTTGGAAATCTTCTTGGACTGTAAGCAATGAGTGCCAAGAACCATTTCAGAGTATAAAACTGTTGTATCTTTCATGGTGCTGGAAAACAAGCTGGTCACTGCTGACAACTAAACTGAGAGAATACTCTGCCTATTTTTAACCTGTTGTCAACCTTTGCGATTTGATGTGGGATTGGATGTTGCTGTGGAAGCCCAGAAGTCTCCTTGAAGAGGGTGTAGAGGATTACTGGTCTGAGTCGTGTGTGAAAGGACCACGACAAAGCTTAAGGGATTAAAAGGGGAGGATTAAACTTGTGATGGGGCAAAGATTAAGTCTGGCATTTAATGGGGCTGCACTTCTGTAGTCTGGATAAACTAGTAGAGAAGGATGGATTTTATGAAAGGAGATATTCTTGTTGCTGTATGCCGTAAAAGGAGACCCATGGGAATCTCTCTCCTTTGACTGGTGTATCTGAGAGTTTGTGTTCCATCTTTTGTTTTGTTTTGTTTTTGGTGGGTTTTTTTTGTTTGTTTTTGTTTTTTGTGGTGTTTTTTTGTTTTTTTTTTTTTTTTTTCCGTTTAAGTCTACTGTCCTCCTTTTTTAAAACAGCCTTTAGCAGTGGAAAGCCATCAGGGTGCTGAGCTGTCCTGAATTCACCTTGTTCAGCTTAGATATCCCAATAATTGTTCCATGTTCTGGGTGTGTCGAGGCTGTGGCTGATGAGCTCTTGTAAACAATCCAGGCTGCAGTACCTAGTCATTAGAAGATGGATCAAAGACAGCAAAGCTGTTCAAGTCCAAGCCTTCTTGCTCTCATTGCTAATTCCTCAGTCTTAATGCAGTTTTTAATGAAGCTGATGTTACATGTAATGACTCTCTGGTAGCTTGAGAACGCTAGGGATGCTTACCTAAAGAGGTTTCTTATTCTTTTGTTCCCCTTCTAGCAGGACACTGAGCCAGCAGTGTGTCAGCTGGGGTGGTATGAGTAGTGCTGAAACATGGCAAGGGGTAGGAAGAGAGATGAGACAGTGTAGGAGGCTGTACAAATAAATAATTTTAAAATGAGGATGTGGCCCGGGTGGCTTCACCTGCTGTGGTAGCATCTGTCAGATAATTTTACTTAGCAAACTCTTACAGCAGATGACCTGTGAGATATGAATACCCCATGAGTCTCAAAGCTGTGTGCTTTGTGCTTCACCTTCCTATATTTAAAATATAACTTTCAAATATACCGGGTTTTTTTTAATAATAGGGAAGATAACAAACAGAACAATTGAAAAATATTTTACAATAAAGATGTTTGAACATGCAGTGTTTCTGTGTGCAAAGAGTATGTTTTGAGCTAACGTAGCTATGTGTGGTTTTGATGCAGTCTTAAGTGTATATTGAACATGTGTGTATTTCTTCATGAGATATTCGGTGTGCATTACTTTGTACTTGGCCACTATCATATAGACATCTTTTCTGAGGAGCAATTATGCAGTTAACTCCTCTCTCTGATTTCTTTTCAGTGTTGCTGTATGTCCGAAAAGAGTCAGAGGAAGTCTTTGATGCACTAATGTTAAAGACACCATCTCTGAAAGGTCTGATGGAAGCGGTGAGTAGTAAGGCTGCTTTATAGACCTGGCCTTCAGTTTGGGAAAAAGTGACTGCAGGCCCTTACACACTGGACAGTCAGAGGAGCTAGACTCATAGTGGCACCTTGTGTCCCCATACTCTTCTGGAAAAGTGCAAGGCTGTTTTTCTTTTTTTCAATAATGCTGCAATTACT
The DNA here is from genome assembly GCA_038090715.1 of Florisuga fusca. Classification (NCBI taxonomy): domain Eukaryota; kingdom Metazoa; phylum Chordata; class Aves; order Apodiformes; family Trochilidae; genus Florisuga; species Florisuga fusca. The sequence goes on along the minus strand of JAAWXA010000029.1, from coordinate 4,166,491 downwards.
GCTTTAATGCTTTCATTCATTATTAAGGGACTTCATGAACCTTCCCTTTTAAGGGTCTTACCTCACATCTATGGGATCTGGGTGTAAGAAGGTGTTCCTTACCCTTCCTAAGAATCCAGGTGTGTCAGGTTTGATAACTGAAAACCTGAGAGAGTCCTAATATCACAGCTGCTGCTGGAGAGAGCTCTTCCAGGGTCACTTCTTTTGCAGTCTCTGCTTCGGCCAAACTGCAGAAGAGGCTGTGTAGAACTTCACTTAGCTGCATCAAAACATGGTCAACAAACTCCTACTGTGGATGTCCCTCCCTCACATCAGAGAGGGTCTTTAGATTAGAAAATTGAGTGTTTTCCAGAACTTGTTAAGTGGCTGGGGTTTATTTAATTCTTTCTTTGGGGGCCTCCCCTCCTCTTTTGTAAACTGCTTATGAAAAGCTCCAAGTTCCAGTTCTTCAGTGTGCTTGAAAACTTATGTATCTGTGCACATGTGCATGAAATTGCTCTCTGGTCCTTCCAGAACAGCCTTTCACTGCCCCTGCTGCTTCAGTGCTGGAAAGAAAATACAGAGCTTAACTCCAAAGAATGGTGTAATGTTTGGCATGAGCTCAAACCTGACATTTCTAGCTGCTTTCTGTGACTAATCCCTCTTCAATGATCAGAGGATGGAGGCTTTGGGGCTGTAAAGCTACGTCTTGCCTTTAGCTTTGGGACCAGAGGTGGTTCTGTAACCTGAAGCTCTCTCTTCCTAGCTGTGGAATTTTGCCAGCACTGGCACGCTGGAGATGGGGGAGGCTAATGGAGAAGGGGAGTGAAGGCTATGAAATTGTCTTACTCTGCAGTCCTGAAGCAAAGCTGTGCCTTTGTTGTTTTGCTTGGACTTCTTAAAGCAAGGAACCAAGAGTTCACAACTGTATCTTGGAGGAAACCCCATGTTTTGCATCCTGAAATGGTGTATTGGTTTGGTACTTGCTGGCAGTCTGACAGAGCAATTTGCCAAAGTAAATCAGGCTTAGCTTACTGACCTCATGACTTTCTAGAGGTTTTTACAATGAAGCCCTCTGGTGGCTGTGGTTTCACACTGAGGTCACTCTGCTGGGTCAGGGGGGCATTTCTGATCAGCTCCTGTCCTTAGCAGCAGAGGTTTTCGCTCTGTTAATTCTTTCCTGCACCAGCTGCTGTGATCACTAGTTTTCACCTTATCCATTTGACACTAAATTTAAAACTGGTTTTTGATATGCTGGGAAGAACATAGATCCAAGAGGTGATGAAAGCCAGGGTGTGGGGTAGGAGGTCATTATTTGAGAAGTGGCCAGTTCTATAACATGATTACATTTTTTACACAGAGGTTGGCAAACTGCAGATGAGGGATTCTCATGTGTAGACTTATGCTGTAGTCCAAGATTTAGCATTGCCTTTGTAGGGCAGAGCAGTTGTTTTCATCCACAGACCTTTTTATCTTCCTTTCTGTAAAGTAGTAAGCAGAAGACAATGTCTGTACCAGCTTCACCAACACTTGCTTTCTTTGTTCTAGATATCTGACAAGTATGAGGTTCCCTTTGATAAAATAGGAAAAATCTTCAAAAAATGTAAAAAAGGGTGAGTATATACCTCTGCAACAATTGAGAATGAACCCCTTTTCTCAAACCTGTATTTTTTTTCAAATCTGCTTTATCATTCATGTACTCCATGTATGCAGGTGCCAGTTCTGGATGTGCACATGTGCATGCAATGTGCTAATCCTGTACCAGTGTCACTAATAGAGGAAAAAGACTAGAAGGGTCCTCTAGAAATATTCAGTCTGACTTCCTAAAGTAGTAAATACATGTCACAAGAGACGAGTTAATTGCTATCTGAACCAGAGCTGATCATGTCAGATGAAGAGTTAAAGACTTCCAGTGGCAAAGAGCCTACTTCAACCAATGTTGAATTGCTCTAGTGGTGAACTGTACTCACCGTATCTATTTTTTGCTACAATTGTCTTTCTGTGGGCTAAACTGAAGAAAATGTGGTTTATGAAGTACCTGTTCCCCATAGAAGCCACAGTTCCTGAACATCTTTGCTTTTGTTTTTCCTTTTAATATCTCTTTTTCTTTTTTCTCTAAAGTCATTTTAGCATCTTTGCCCCTTACCCAAAGCCCCTCTGGCCAGAAAAATACATTTCATTCACCTTTGGAATGTAATTTCAAGGGTTGTGCTTTTAGAGCAGAATTACCACAGCAGAAAAACTACAGAAGTTTTGAACTGACTGATAGTACCTAAACCATTGCTGATGACAATTTTGTGTGTGAATCTGCATGCTCACATACACACGTGTGTAAACACACACAAACACACATTGACTAGAAGCATCCCAGCATCAGTAGTTTCTTTTCTGCAAGCTCTGTAGTATTTTGTACTGATTCTTTATAGCTGTCAGAGCAGTTCAAAGCCCTAGGGCTGCCCAAGTGTCTGCAGCTTAAGAAGGATTTCTGCCACTTCTGAGATCTGTTTCCCTCCCTGGTCCAGGAGACAGAGCTAACCCTGTTGTTCAGATCCTCAAACATGGTTACAAGCCTTGGTGGCAGGTTTGTGTAAGAACACTCAGATCTGCTATAGGGAGCCATGGATCAGAGACAGGCAATCAGGGATCTTGTATTACCTGTGGACAGTCTGGGCTCACTGAGGTTTGACAGCACCTTTGCTGTCTTTGGCATTTAGAACTGTAATAATGCCCCTGACTTTAATTTTTTTTCCAGAATTCTGGTCAACATGGATGATAACATTGTGAAACACTATTCTAATGAAGATACCTTCCAGTTGCAGATTGAAGAAGTTGGAGGATCTTACAAGCTCACTCTCACTGAGATCTAAGATCATGGATCCTCTGATTTTAAACAAAGGTCTCAATTGAACATTTTCCCATAATGTAGGATACTGGGCAAAACACTAATTGCATTCTCCAGAAGAAAGCCAGGTGTTGACTTGTTCTGGGGAGCAGAGCAGTGTTTTAGCTTAATATGTTTGTTTCTGTTCTTTCCAAAGAACACTAATGCTGGTGACCTTATTTGCGCATGAAATGAGCGAGCAAAGAGTGGAGATTAAATAGAGAGCATGTATAAAACACTAGTAAATACAGGAGGGGCAGCTCCTGGAAGGTGGCCTTTTAGAGTGGTGGTATCTTATTTATCTATTCAGTAACCATGTTTGAGCCCATTATCAGCTAATACCATTTTATTGGACTGTTTACTGCTATGTAGAGCTGCAAAACTACTAATTGATACTAGTAGGAATTGCGTGCAGGTTGGACAATAGTCTTTTATAATGTTTACTCTTGAACAGGGCAGACTGAAATCACTTGTGTCATTTGGGGGAAATGTAAAACTGCCTTGCTTATGAAGAACTCGCCTTAGTAACTGTGTGAACTCTCATCAGATGAAGCTATATTGTATATAAGTGCAATATATTTTTGAAGGTTTGTAAATGTGTACATACAAGTGATATATAATATATAAAATATGGTGTTCTGTATATACCGTGAATATATGCAATGAAGCCCATCTAAAAGGATGCCATATACAAAGAAAACGGATATTTAATATAGCTATTTAAAAACAGACAAATCCTTAACATTCACCAAAGGTGAGCACACATTTGTATGTTCATAGAAGGCACAAGAGACCTGCTCGTTCAAGATGGCTCTTCCTGTGTGGAAGGAAAACAGCACCAGCTCTCTCCTAAACCCTCCTGCACAGCAAGGCAATAGCACTCTGGCTGCTCTGAGCAGCTGCTACTTTGAGCCCTGAAATGGATGTGTACTGCTGCCCTGGGAGGTAATTTGGGCTGAGCCTGAGAGCTGGGTCCCGAGAGGAGCTGAGCTGATGCATTTTCCTTGGAATCTTACTTCTGGGGGTCAGGAAAAGTGTGTCCTGGAGGGTGGATTTTTTTTATTATTTTTTTTTTCTTTTGTAGCAGTGTACTTAAGGCTCAGCTGGATGCTGCCTGCAACAGCAGCACAGGCTAGATGAACCCATGGATTGGAGCCAGCTTGCAAAGTCCTAGAATGTCAACAACTGGAAGTGCATGGGGAAGGCTTTTGAGAGAGGAAGGTGGCAATCCCAGCTCAACAGGCCAAGCATTAGCAGGGTCTCTAGGGGCTGCAAGCAGGTTAAACATTCCTGGTATTAGTACATTGCACTGACCCACTGCTGAGGTGGAGAGACCAAATAGGCAGCTGGTAGCAAGTGTCCTGAGCCTAGCCCCAGCTGGGAGTGCCAAGCAGCTCCAAAAAATATTACTCTGCAGGAGCTCATACTGTATTTACACATCAGCTGTGTGTGCTTATGATGGAAAAGCATTCTCTGGTTAGTAGCAATTTGAGAGAGGAACATTTAAACAGCAGGTGAAAAGGTGAAAAACCCACATTACGGGGTGAGTGTCAGTGTCTTGGTTGGGGATCTGGACAATGAAAGGTTTATAGTGCTTTGATACAGCACAAACTGCATGTGCCTCGCCTAGGACATTAATCTGGATAGGCTAGAGAAATAGTCAGGAAAAGTAGGATATAATTCTACTTATAGTCAACAATTCTACTTAATGGTTAATGAATTGTAACCACATGTTGTTCACCTGTGTCGTGTTGCCGTTTGGAAGGAGGCAAATGCCACACTGAGTTAATAAACAGAAGCAGGGCCTGCACCACCATTTGCTCTACTTGGCATGGCTGAAGCTTCTGCTGGAGCACTGCTCCCTGTGCTGACCCCCAGCCCTTCCACCAGAGCCTGCTCCAAACCAATGTCCCAGAGGCCAGGCCATGGGTCCTTCAGGCAGAGCTCAGTCTGAGTTGGAAGGGTTGGATGAGCTGCATGGTGAAGGATTATCTTCACAAGGGATGGTTGAGGAGAGCAGCCTGACAGCACATGCAAGTGTTCTCCTAGTCCATGGTAAGCATGATGAGAAGTAGTAGGCATAAAATGCAGAGATTCACATCAGGCATCAAGGAGCTTTTACTGCAGAGAGAAGAGCAGATGGTGCCCAGGGAGGGGGGGAGTTTGGCATGGAAGGTCTTTAGAGACAGGCTGGGACATAGCTCTGGGCTGTCACAGGTGTATTTGATTCTCCCTTGGTGCTGAGACTAGATGACCATTTGAAGTCCCTCTCCACCGTATTTTTTTTAATGATTTAAATGAAATAAAGTATTTTAGGATGCGTGTTCAAGCTAATCCTGAGCTGGTTCATAGACCACTCCATTCCCCCTCCTCCTCCTCCACTGATGGGCCCCATGGAGGCTTGCCAGCACCCTGGGCACTGTGTGCTCCCCTCTTGGCTCTGCAGCTGGAGCTGAGCAATGCAAACTCTGTGTGGGTGCTTCCATGACTATGGGCACATGGATGGAGCCCGTGGGCTTGAGGCCGAAGGACAGAAGCTGACATGCAGCACAGTGCTGAAGAGACTTGGCCAACACATGGCACCCTGTGCAGGAATCTGCTGCCTGCAGAGCAGCCACAGGACTTGTACCCAGCTGACACCAACCTCCTGCTTGGGCTTCCCTTCATCAGTCACAGGGAATAATGTTACTATGGCAAGGGAATTTTTAAAAAACATGATATATAGAATACATATATATTTACACATTTTTATTGAAAATGGAAGTTTTATTACAGGAATTCAGTCTAGGGTCAGGGAGGTAGATTTAGATTTTCCTTAGAGGTAGGATTGACATGAATGTTATTTCTTTCTACTGTTTAATGAAGTATGTGAACTAAATCTCACGATTGTTTTCCACTATAAGATGTTCTGGGACACGGGTCTTATAACAGTAGCAGCAATGTCATGTATGTTTTATGAAACTGATTTTTTTGTTTGTTTGTTTTGCCTGCTGTTTTTTAATTGAAAGTGTATTTTAAACCAAGCTATTAAATTTTATATGTTCATTTCTAATTATGAGTCTTTCATTGAGTAACATGCCTGCCCTTCTCCCTTTATTTTTCCTTTGTCAGGGGATCTATAAAACAAAACATCAGTGATTGTTTAGTAGTTTCTCCTCTATGCATAAAAAAAAAAAAAAAATCCCCATGGCAGCCTTGCTGTTGTTCCCACATAAGAAATGGTTATTCCTTTTTGAGTGTGTGGAAGCTGTGGTTTAGTAGGACACTTTCTTTTGGCAGTAACACAAAACCAGAAAGCCATCACTGAGTTGGGCTGTGTAGTGGGTGGGTGATACCTGATGGTCTCTGCTGCCTGTTGAACTAAAGCACCAGGGGCATTGCCACCTTGTGCACCCTGTGCAGCAGCAGAATGGCTATGGAGAGAGGAGCTGGGGGCTCACAGCAGTGGCCATCCCTGATCAGAGTCAACTTCATGTAGTCACCAACCCCCAGTCACTACAGAGAGTGGTGGGTGCCTTTCCAGTAGCAGCTGGTGACAACTGGTGCTTCCCAGGTGGCTCAGGAGGACCATCTGGACCTTCCTGAGATGAAGGTGGCTTTAAGTTAAGGTCCATGTTAATTCTCCAGACTAATCCTAATGCTGCTGTTGTTCTAGTGTCTGGAGAGATGTTCACCTCCTCTTTTTCCCCATTCGAAGATGTCTCAACAAGCTTTAGCTGTCTCCCCAGCCCTGCAGCAGTTGCAGGGTGCTGCCCTGGGCTTGCACCGACGTGCCTGGGGCTTGGTGGGGAGGAGTGTGGGAGGCAGAAGATATCTGGGCTAGAAAAAGGCACGTAACAGTTTTTATTTTTCACTTATTTTGAGTTCTGGTACAGGCTCTGCTTGCAGAGTTTGCATCTCAGCTGTAGAGAGTTGCTGCAGGATGTCACTCAGAAAGTCCTGGGATGTCCCAGGGGATGCAGGAGTGCCAGGTGATGCTGAGCATCACTTCCATCCAAGCTGGTGCTCACTGAAAAGTCGAGTGGGGTTTAGCCCCATGTAGTTGGTTTGTGGCGTTGTGGCCACCTGGCAGCGAGCCTCAGCATAAGGATGGACCCTCTGCAAAATGGTGGCAGTGCCACTGCCTCTTTGGGCATGTGATAGCTCTGTCTTCCCAAGCCCTTAAGCAGTGTGAATGTGTGTGTCCCCACCTCTCTCCTTCCTCCTCCCACCGCCCCCTCGGTGTTTTTCTGTTCCTCTGGTGAATTTAAAGAAAGTGTTTGCAAGCAGCTGTTATCTCCACTGGAGCATCACTGGATGAAAGGTGAACTCCCAACCCAGGCAGCCTTTCAGGGAGACCTGTGCTTCTGCCCTGGGGCATGACTCAGGGCTCTAATACCACAAACATTTAGTTGAACTTTTAACATCTGTTTTTTTTTGGTTTTTTTTGTGTTTTTTTTTTTAATTGGAAAGCTGAATTCTGCAGCTTATTCAAGGATCTTTTGCTGGAGCTTTTTCTCAAGGCTTTCCAAGAGCTTACATGCTTCTCCATTTGTTGGTTTGTTATTCTGGATTATTTTATTTGTTATTATGATTAAATAACTAGATATGGGATTATATTTAGATGATCCCTCAACTAGATGAATTCCTCTAATAAAAAAATATGAACACTTGCAATTTGTTTTGACGTTTGGCCCTTGGACTACTCTACTACACTACCAGTGCTCTTCCTTGGGTTACTTCTCATAGTTCATAGTATTGCAGAGGGGTATTTTGGCTTTTCTTCTTGGCTAGTTTCAGTAACTGCAGTGGTTGGGGTGGTTGCAGGGTTTTTGGTGCATCTTGCATTTTCTTGTTTGCACAGGGTAACACTCCATTAACCCATCGATCTGTTTGCCTGTGCACACAGCTTGTGGATGGACAGTGTGCCTGCTGGCTTCAACATTATTTATTTTGCCATCCCTCCAGCATGTCCATCCTACAGACTGCAGGTAGGTGCATCTGCAAATACCAGCTGTGACCAGTGACAATGGCAGCTCCTGCTGCAGTGCTGGCTGTCTCAGGCAGCATCCTGAGACATCCTGAGCCCAGTGCTGGCCTGGGGGTCAGTTACCTCTGCTGCAGTTTGATGGGGAGAAGCACACGCCAGGCAGAGGAAACCTCCATGGCTGAGCCTGGCAGCAGCTCTTAAGAGTAGGAAAAGAGTTTGGGGGTTTGATACCTGGATGTGGGGACAGCCCTGGGCTCAGGGATTGATGTCAGCAAGGGGTGATGGAGCGTGGTGTGTGGGTGGCTGCTGTCACTGGGCTGGAAAAGATGGTATAAATTGGAGTGAAATCTGGAGAGGGGGGGAAAAGTGATGTGGGGAAGAGCAGATGAATTGAGTCCTGTTTTTTCCTAGCGCCAGGAAAATCAAGTCCTGTGGTTCCACAGTGCCAAGAAAATCAAGTCCTGTGGTTGCCCATTGCCTGGCAGGAGAGGGGATCTGTTTGGAGCCCCTGATGGGCAGCACTGGCTCTGCCAACCTTTCAACTCAACACCCACAGTTTATGGGTTCAGTGGCTTGGGGTGAGGAGGGCACAGTCCTGGCAGTGCTGCCAGGCAGGGACTGTGCCATGGAGAAATGCTCAGCCCTGCTCAGAGGGATGATGGGTGCCTGGGGACAAGGGCTCAGGAGCACAGGATAGACACAGTCCCTGTCGGGCAGCTGTGCCAGCTGCACTAGAGCTGTTGCCAGCACTTGGCTTGATGCTGCTGTTAATTCTGATAAGGTTTGCTTGATTGTTTTGTTTTGCTTTTCTTAAGTAAATAATAACATGAGCTTTGCAAACATTAGTAAGTAAATAAAGTTAAAATGATTGCTCAGTGGTCAGCTCTGCAGGTCATACCTCTATAGTCTGCCCTGTCACTTTTCTCATGGGAAATACTTTGCTTTGAGCCCATCAGCCAGCACTGGCCAAGGATTTTCAGGGGGTGGCAGTGCTGGGTCCCCCACCTTGTGGGTGTCAGGGCCCTAAACCAGCCCTTGCTCTCCCACTTGCTACTGCTCTGTGAGCAGCAAAAAAAGAGCCCAGGCTGCAGGGGAGAGGCTGGTTGAGATTTGTGTGAAGCCCCAGGTCAGGACACTGAGACAAAAGGAGAGAGTTGTAAAAAGCAGTGATGGCAAGACAAAACCAAACCCTGTTGCTGCTAAAATCACTCCTTGCCATTCCCAAGTGAGCTGGCACCTCATGACAGCCCTGTTCAGGCCCCATGGCAGGGGCTGAGCTGTGCCTGTGGGATGCTCTGTGCCTGCACCTTCCCAGGGCTCAGCAGGGCAAATGGTTTCAGCAAGAGAGAGATCCAAATCCACCCCATCTCTGCAGAGGGCCAGCTTGTCCCTGCTCCTCTTGTGTGCTGCAGAGTTGGGGACTGCACCACTGCCCCAGCTGTGGCCAGCAGCTCCTGCAGGACCCCACACTGACTTCTGTTGCTTCTTCAAAGGAAAATTTTGAGCCATCCTCTGGGTTACTTATGGTGGTCATCAAATTTTTCTTGGCAGAACTTTCCCCCATCACCCTGCTTTGAAAACCCCCTCTCTCAGATCCTGAAGGTTTTCTTTATTCTGCATTACACATATCCATTACCCTGCTGTTATCTTGCTCCAAAGGTACATCTCAAGGCTTTTACAAAGCATATTTGAGCTCCCTGATGACAGTGCTTGGGCAGGTGCAGTCCAGCGTGACAGACCCTGTGAATGCCATGGAGTGCAGAGACAGCAGCTGGAAATCTGGCTGGTGGGGACCTGGGTGGATGCAGCAGAACTGGGATTTCTTTGCCTGGTGAAGGGAGAAGAAGGTCCTGGCCTGAGACAGATAAAGCTGGGGAAAAGCTATGCTCTGAGCTAAGTCTCAGAGCCAAGCCTTTGGCTCTGAAATTGAAGCACAAACCTTCAGGTTAAGGGCAGAGTATTTGCAGCTCAGCTTATTTTGATCAATCACTCTGAGAGGAAAGAAGGGGTGGCGTTTGTGGAGCAGCAGGAACAGCAGGCAAGGGATCTGTTTGACCATGAGGTCTGGAATTTCTGAGTGTGTGAGGAAGGTTTTGGGGTGAAAGCAGCGTTCCTACCCAGTCCATGGCCTTTCCTATCCATCAGAACTGAGATGTTCATCCTCAAGTCTGCTCTTCACAGTCTTGGCATGGTTGAGGTTGGAAGGGACCTCAGGGTTATCTGGTCTAACCCCTCTGCTCAAGCAGGGCCACCCAGTACCAGTAGCCCAAAAACATGTCCAGATGGCTTCTTCATATCTCCAAGGATGAACATGACACAACCACCCTGAGCAACCTGTGCTAGTGCTTTGTGATCCTCACAGTAAAAAAATATTTCCTGATATTCAGAAATTCCTCCTGTGTGTCAGTTTGTGCCTCATGTCTTGTAAAAGCATCTGGTTGGTCTCCTGAAGGAAACAATGCCAAGAGAGCAGAGAGAGGAAGTTGTGATTTTGTTATAAATATGGAATACAGGGGTACCTACTGGTACAATAGTGTTTGAGAGAAGGCAGCAGACACTCAGCAAACAGGACAGTGAGAGCCTCTGGGATGACTGAGGTTTGAGTCTAAGCAGGAAATGCGGTGAAGAAGGGGTGTACCCTTCCTCTCACCCGTGGGTGGGTGAGATATGAGGCTTGGATGCCAGGAGAGGACCAGAGACAGATGGGGATGGTAGGTATTACAGTTACAGCTCCATGCCCAGGCATCGTGCTGTGAGCCCTGCAGCCTCACCTTGTATGTGTCCTGGCAGACTCAGAGGCTCAAGCCCTGTGCAGCCCATCAGTACGGCTTTACGGAGCCACAGCCAAGAGCCAGGAAGACCCTTGCTGACACCCTGCAGCTTAGCCATCTCCTGGTACACCAAATATTCTCCTGCTTCAGCTACCATGGATTTTAACTAGAGACGGGGTCCATGTCACAGGCATCACAGAGATCACAAGATTGAGTTTTCCTGGAGGTAAGAAGATCCTGGATCTCAGAGCTTTGCCCTGGGAAAGTTTCTTTACTAAATTCCTCTCCCCTTTCCAGCTTTCCATTTCCTAGGTTAAACCACTGAGTGCCAAGGGAAGAGCTTGGTATTGAGTATGGTATAATTGGGTTTTACTCACAAATTGAATTTAAACTAAGAAAGCTGAGAGAGGAGAAAAAGCAATCACATAACTGAAACAGACTTTTGAGGGGAGTAAGGCTTCTGATGTTAAATGGCTTATTTCGTGATGGGGAACTTTCTCCCAGGGAGCATCAGGTCTCTCTGTGTCTGGGAGAAGGTTATTTCTAATGGAAAGCACAATCAGATTTTACAGGGAAGGACAGGTATTATATGAAAGCTGAGGGGACAGAAAATCTGTAGTGGGAAGAAGGTGGCTGAAGCTGCTTTAGCTTCAAAGCCCTGGGAAAATGTTGACTAGCAAAGCCCTGCAAATTTTCCATCAGGGTGGGAAAGCATCAAGCACTTCACCAGCTCTGCAGAGGAGGAAAGTCAAACCCCTAGCGATACTGGGAATGACAAATTGTGTATGAAACCTGGATTATTTTTTTTTTGTCCTTAGACAGTCCCCTGCCTTCTCCCCATCGCATGTATTGAAGGGACCTAAAGAGCCTAAATAATGCTCAAGGGTTGGTTGTGGACTCTGGCCATTAGACTCTGGTGAAGTGACACAGCCCCCAGGATGGCTCTGCTGGTTTGCAGCCCAGTACTCCCAGCAGCTGCGCCTCCCTGCAGCCCGGGGTGGGGTGTGCAGATGGGGCACCCCTGGATAACACCCATGCTCTGGGAAAGCTCTGCAACCTTTGGTGCCTGCTCATTTCTCTGCTCTGTCGGCACCATGGAAGGATGCCAAAAACACAGTGTAAACAGTGTAGCCCATACCCAGGAAGGGGAAATAGCTCAGCTACAACCAGAAGAGCCACAGCCCAGAACTGGAGTCTGAGTTTCTTTCACATCAGCTGTTTCAGTGCTGCTTCTTAACATCCTGAAGCACTGCAGAAGTGGAGGGGAAGTGTACGCCTGAGGCTGACATAAGGATTTACCCATGATTAGAAAAAAATGGGGATTCCTTGCCCTTTTTATGTGAATAGTGGGAAAGTGCCCTTCATGGGGGGCACTGGGATCTCTGCTGTGCAAAAGAAGCAACAGCAAGCAAGGCCAAGCAAACACCAGTCATGAGAAAAAGCATCAAGTAATGCAAAGTCATATTCAGCAGCCCAGCCTGGTGGGATACCAGGAGTGAGACAGGAGTGGGCACAGCACAGTCCAGGGAAAGTGGGAGAAGGTGGTGCTGCAGGCAGAAACCACACCAGTGAGGAGTCTACTTATAAATATTATGGGTTAGCAATCTCAATTCAGATGTCAGTGTAATGTGACATTAGCAGTGATGGGGAGGATTTTATACAGTAAAATGCATGGTAGCACTCAGTCCTTATTTCAGGCATAGGAAAGATGTGCCATAGGAAGAAGCAAGTGAAGCTCAGTATGCAGAATATGGGTAGGTCAGCTTTTGCCTTTTGCTTCTCTGCTCCTGCAGGTTCTCTGCATCCACAAGCAGTGAGGTGGAGAGGACTATCCTCCTAAAGCCAGGTTCTTCAGCCCTGGGCAGGAAATGTCTGGAGGCAGGCAGGGCTGAGCCTTGGTGTCTGATGTGCAGGAGGGTAGTGGTAAAGTCTTGACATTGTGTTTGGTGTCAAAGTCAGTCACTTGAAAGCAGCTGTCTCATCTGGCCCCATCTACTCCACACAAGCTCCTGTGCTTACTTCTGTCCAAGTACACCTTGGCTGGTCTCCTGCCTCTCCTCAGCCCCCCCATCTGTCTTGTTTTCCATTAGGGTCATTAACTACAACCCAAGATAGTTGGGGTTTTATATGGATCTTCCTTGTTCTTAATGTTTTGCTAGAGGAGGGCCAAGAAGGTAAAGGCTCTTTCTGCATGGCTGGGGAAGGGAAGGGTTAGAGATCAAGCTCCAAGGAGGAGCAGGGTGGGCAATCTGCACCAGGGATGAGTAAGTCATTAATTCCCCGGGAAGTGCAGGGTCCCAAGTCACCATGGGGTGGGAAGTGGAAAAGTACAGATCAGGCACATGGATCAGGCAATGGACAATTATTTTAAGATCTGCTTAGAGAAGCACAAGAAGCAGTAACTTCTCCTGGGGCAGCCAGGTTTCAGATGCCATGGCCCTTTCCAAGCATGTAAGAAAAGCCCATTCCCAGAAAGCTGTTGGAGGAAGCCTTTGATAATGCTCAGTATTGTTGTCTCAGGTTATCAGACATGTCAGGGGATGGAAGTTGTACATCTGAAGAATTTAGGAATATAGTTAGGTTGTGTAGAAAGAGAATTAGAGAGACAAAGGCACAACTTGAACTCAATCTTGCCACCTCTGTGAAGGATAACAAAAAGTCCTTCTACAGATATGTCAACAGCAAAAGGAGGGGCAAGGAAAACATCCATTCTTTACTGGACATGGGCAGGAATAGAGTTGTCAAAGATGAAGAAAAGGCTGAGGTATTTAACACCTTCTTTGCTTCAGTTTTCAACAGTAAGACAGGTTATCCTGAGGACAGCTGTCTTCTGGAGATTGTAGAAAGAGACAAGAATCTGAACAGCCCCCCTGTAATCCAAAAGGAAACAGTCAGTGACCTACTGAACTGCTTGGATCCCCACAAGTCTATGGGACCAGATGAGCTCCACCCAAGGGTGATGAGGGAGCTGGCAGAAGAGCTCGCCAAGCCTCTCTCTATCATCTACCAACAGTCCTGGCTCGCTGGGGACATCCCAGATGATTGGAAGTTGGCGAATGTCACACCAATCCACAAAAAGGGCTGGAAGGAGGACCCGGGAAACTACAGGCCCGTCAGCCTGACCTCAGTGCCTGGCAGGGTTATGGAGCAGATCATCCTCAGGGTAATCACACAGCACCTGCAGGATGGACAAGGGATCAGACCCAGCCAGCATGGGGTTAGGAAGGGCAGGTCCTGTCTGACCAACCTGATCTCCTTTTATGATTGGGTGACCCGCCTGGTGGATGAGGGGAAGGCGGTGGATGTGGTCTACCTGGACTTCACAAAGGCCTTTGACACCGTCCCCCATAGCATTCTCCTGAAAAAGCTGTCAGCCCACAGCTTGGACAGGAGCACCCTGTGCTGGGTTAGGAACTGGCTGGAGGGCCGGGCCCAGAGAGTGGTGGTGAACGGGGCTGCATCCAGTTGGCGGCCGGTCACTAGTGGTGTCCCCCAGGGATCAGTGTTGGGCCCAGTTCTGTTCAATATCTTTATTGATGATTCAGATGAGGGGATTGAGTCCATCATCAGCAAATTTGCAGATGACACTAAGCTGGGAGGAAATATCAATCAGCTGGAAGGCAGGAGGGCTCTGCAGAGGGACCTGGACAGACTGGAGAGTTGGGCTGATTCCAATGGGATGAGGTTCAACACGGCCAAGTGCCGGGTCCTGCACTTTGGCCACAACAACCCCATGGGGAGCTCCAGGCTGGGCACAGAGTGGCTGAAGAGCAGCCAGACAGAGAGGGACCTGGGGTTTGGATTGACAAGAAATTGAACATGAGCCAGCAGTGTGCCCAGGTGGCCAAGAAGGCCAATGGCATCCTGGCCTGTATCAGGAACAGCGTGGCCAGCAGGTCCAAGGAAGTGATTCTTCCCCTTTACTCAGCGCTGGTGAGGCCACACCTCGAGTACTGTGTCCAGTTCTGGGCCCCTCAGTTCAGGAAGGATATTGAGGTGCTGGAGCAGGTCCAAAGAAGGGCAACCAGGCTGGTGAAGGGACTCGAGCACAGATCCTATGAGGAGAGGCTGAGGGAGCTGGGGCTGTTCAGCCTGGAGAAGAGGAGGCTCAGGTGAGACCTCATCACTCTCTACAACTACCTGAAAGGAGGTTGTAGCCAGGTGGGGGTTGGTCTCTTTTCCCAGGCAACTACCAGCAAGACAAGAGGGCATGGTCTCAAGTTGTGCCAGGGGAAGTTTTGTTTAGATATTTGAAAGAATTTCTTTATGGAGAGGGTGATAAGGCATTGGAATGGGCTGCCCAGGGAAGTAGTGGATTCTCCATCCCTGGAGGCTTTTAAGAAGAGACTGGATGTGGCACTCAGTGCCATGGTCTAGTAACTGTAGCGGTAGTGGATCAAGGGTTGGACTTGATGATCTCTGAGGTCCCTTCCAACCCAGCCAGTTCTTTGATTCTATAGCTTTGACTTGTAATATTAATCTTTCTAGTACTACTGTTGGGTTGAGCAGTAGGTTTAGGGTTAAAACTGTTGGGATGAGCAGTAGGTTTAGGGTAAAATAATTAATCAAGGTTTAGGGNATGGTTGAGGTTGGAAGGGACCTCAGGGTTATCTGGTCTAACCCCTCTGCTCAAGCAGGGCCACCTAGTACCAGTAGCCTAAAAACATGTCCAGATGGCTTCTTCATATCTCCAAGGATGAACATGACACAACCACCCTGAGCAACCTGTGCTAGTGCTTTGTGATCCTCACAGTAAAAAAATATTTCCTGATATTCAGAAATTCCTCCTGTGTGTCAGTTTGTGCCTCATGTCTTGTAAAAGCATCTGGTTGGTCTCTTTTCCCAGGCAACTACCAGCAAGACAAGAGGGCATGGTCTCAAGTTGTGCCAGGGGAGGTTTAGGTTGGATATTAGAAAGAAGTTCTTTATGGAGAGGGTGATCAGGCATTGGAATGGGCTGCCCAGGGAAGTAGTGGATTCTCCATCCCTGGAGGCTTTTAAGAAGAGACTGGATGTGGCACTCAGTGCCATGATCTGGTAACTGCAGCAGTAGTGGATCAAGGGTTGGACTTGATGATCTCTGAGGTCCCTTCCAGCCCAGCCGATTCTATGATTCTATGAACCATGTAGAAAGCCCCTCTAATATTAACCAGATAATACAGAAGCAGTGCAAGCAATGGGGAAAAGTGCCAGGATCTCAAATGAGATTTTGTGTCAAAACTCCCTTGATGAGCTGCCTGCTGCAGCCACATGGTAAGACCACATTGACCATCTCCACATGGACCTTGTCTGAGAGCCAGTGAAGAGAGAGCTGAAGGGCATTTGATGAGACAGCTGAATGTCTGTCATCAGCAAATTCCCCCACAGGCCTGTCCTGGGCTTGGCACCATGCTGTGCTTGGTGCTGTACAAGTGCACAAGTCAGCATGGACAACATCCTAGAGGAGATGGCAGTGCTGGTACTGGGGGACCTTCTCCCTGCCAACTCCTTGTGCAAGGTGGAGGTCTGTGGTACCCTCAGCTGACAGTGTGAACTGTTCCCGATGGTCCAGAAACTGATCTCTGATCACATGGAACATCTTCCCAGCACTGGAATACTGCATGAAAACACTTCAACATTAATAAAATGGGAAAGATGATTCAGGCTGAAACATGTTTGTGCTTAGCCTTGACACCTGCCCAAGCAAGTCACAGGATGACCAAAAGAGCAGAACATGGGTCAGCACTGCTCATGTTTAATATACTGTGTGTCAGAGATACATGTTGTGTGACCTGGTATGCTACTCATATACAGAGCTCGTTCAGCTCAACTTGCTTAGCATTAGTAGCTAAATTTGGTGAAGCCTTAGGCCACAAGCTGTGAACTTCTACCCAGATTTGTTGATCTTTTACCTACTTAAGTAAAAGAAGGGCCCAAAGCTGGCTCAAGCCTTAAGGAATCTACATTCATTAACAGAAGCTGCAACCTTAGAGATAGGAAAAGAAACAGCCCACCTAGAGAAAATAAAGTGACCCAATGAGGCAGGGGAAGACCCCAGACTCTAATATTACTATTGGTCCAAACTGTTGCACTGGGGGGTGGGGAATTTAGACTGTAAGGGTATAATAGCCCTGGCATTTCACTGTTCAGCATCCCTTTTCAGAGGCACCCAGCTTGACCTGTAGTGCTGTTAATAAAAAGTACTTCTATAGAGGAATCTATCTTTTGGCTTATTGATTCAGCAGAAACCTGGAGTTAAACCTGTTGTGGTGGCTGGCATGTATAGTTGCCATAATACAAGAGAATCATAATACAGTTATTGCCATAATACAAGAGGTCAAGAGAATGGTGAAAAGAATTAAGACATCCACTTAAGCAGAATAATTAATAAGTAACATGCCTTTTCTTTTTTTTCTTTTTACTGGTATTTGAATCCATCTTCCAATGCCATTAAAATAAGATCAGGGCATGAATAGCAGCAGTAAAAAAAAACAGCTGGTGTACTCAGGCAAGCAGATGGTGCACTGGTGTGTCATACTTATCACTGTCACTTATTTTATTATTTCTAGTAAAGTGGATCTGTGGACATTCCTCACATGTAATCAATATTTGTGGATTGGATTTTTTTAATTCAGTAAACATGTTTCACATACTCGGAAAAAAATCTTTTTTGAGTTGTGATTTCTCTCTGTAGTACTCCCAAGTCTCAGGAAGCATTTGATGCAGTCAGAACTTTTTCAGGTAAACACATGTTTTGGGGAGTGGAGAAAAAAAAATTGGCAGTGTGCATTTATTCTATAAGCACCCCAGGTCCAAAATCAAGTGGGAAACAGTCTGTGTAACTCTCCTATAATCCCTTCCCTTTTGCTGTAACCTGGTTATGTTTCCTTATGCTGTGCTGGCTGCTTACCCTCCCCTTGGACACTTAACCACATACTGGAAGCTTAATTTGTTCCTTAAAGCAAATACAAAAGATGCAGGCGAGGAAGAAGTCAACTTTTGACTCACGGGAGTCGGGGATGGCAGTCAAGGACTGTGGGTTTTGTCCTCCCTTTGGGCAAAGGCTGCTGTGTCACAGCTTGTCCCTGCTGGCAGACATGTAGGCAATTTGCCAGGGAGGGCTGGGGCTCCTCGCCCAGCGGGGAGGGGGGGGGGATTTGAAGCTGTGCTGTTTGATAGTCCATGGCAATAAATGAGATCTGGCCCTGGGCAGCTGGCCTGGGGCACACGGTGTGACAGTGAGGAGGGACTGCACTTCTCTTCCCTCTCATGCATTGCCTTGTGCCATGCTCACATCCGTCAGCATGCTGGGAGCACATCCTTCCAGCTCCACGATGCTGCTGGGCACAGCGACAGGCGTGGGAGCAGCTATGGAGTGGGAGATGACTGAATGGTCTGTGCAGCTGCACCCGCTCGCTTGCTGGGCAAGAAGCAATCCATCAAAACCGCGCTCACAGACACTTGCTGTCAGCTGAGGCCAAAGTCTGCATAAAAGCTCCTGGATTTATCATTGCTTCTGCATTCAGAAATTATTCTAGCAATAAATATTCCTTGTTGGTCTGACTGCTTTTTTTTCTCCCTCTCTCTTTTTTCTTTCTTTCCGTCCTCTGTTCTTCATAGATTTCCTGTATGTAACTCTGTGACCATAAATCCCTCCTGTAACTCTGCTCTTGGTACCTTTACCCCCAGGGTGAACCCCTCCACTCCTGCTCCTGCCCTGAGCCAGGGGCTGCTGCAGCCAATCCCATCAGCTAGTGTCAGGAACCACCTGCCAGAGCTGCTCCGTTTGCTCTGTGGCTGGGAGTTTCTCTTCTGGCTGCTCTCAGTGGCCCAGCAAGTGTGTTTTGGGGTAATCCGGGGCTGTGACAACTCCGACTGCTCTATCCTCCAAGTGCGTGAGAGAAAGGAGGGGATGATGAGATGTATCCTACACATGCATCCCAGTTTTTATTTTCTTCTGCTGTACCTTCTTGCACCTCTTGTATGGGGCCTTACATTTATTTAATCCCACCCCATTTGCTAGGCTGTCTGCGTTCATTACAGTAGCCTGCTGCTGTAGTCAGCCAGATCAGATGCCACTGCCAAACTGCAGTAACTCTAAAGCTGCACCCCAGACAACTGCTTTGGTCTATTTTTAACTGCTGGTAAACATTAGGAAAACTGTCTGAGACCGTAATATTCTCCCTCTGGTTTCTTTGGGATTGTTTCTTGTATAATTATCTGCAAAAAGGGAATGCTGGAGGGCTGCCTGTATGCCCTTTAGTTGTTTCCAGTCTACATTCAAATATTTTCCCTCCAACTCACACGCAATGTTTGATTCTTTTCTGGTCTTCCCAACCGAAAGGATAAGATAACCAGAGAGGGACCTTTCCAACCCTCTGCCAAAGTGGCTTACATCTGCTCGTTCCTACACCGGAACAAAGACATTGCCTATCTTTGATAAAAAAAGCTTTTCTCTGAAGTGTTTGCCAACAGTCTGAATTAAATAGGCCTTTATAAAACCAAATGATGCTTGGTGAGGCAGATCCAATGGACATGGTGCAGCAGCCTCACTGCACAGTCAGGCTGGGGGAGGATGGCTGTGCTGGGCTAGGCGTGCAGACCTGCATCCTGCACCAACCCACAGGAGTATGCTCTGTCAAGCTCTCCAGAAAGGAGTATTGGCAATATTTGGTCCCTGTTCTAGGTTTCTAGCTTCAGGAGGGAAGCCACAGGCAGCATGGATCATCCTCCTGATGAGCACACTCATATTCTGGTCAGGAAGCTCTATTATTGGTTGAAACCTACAGGGAAGCTAGTGAGTGTAGGCAAAAAATACAAAGAAAGATAATAATATTAACTGCATCAACATTCACCTCAGGAAAGGAATGAGAAGGGGGGGAGAAGTAAGAGGAGGAAGAGGAGGAGAAGCTCCAGGCTGTTAGGGCTAGGAGCTCAGGCTCCATGGAGTCCAGACCCATGCTCTGCTGCTGACATCAGATGCGAGGCTGAAGATGCTCTTTCCTCATCTAACACTGCCAGCAGCAGAACAAAGCAGACCAAAGGGTTTTTTTTACCATTTTGGTAAAACCTTTGAGGATTAATATTACCAACCTTAGCTGCCATTTTTAACTCGGCAAAGGGAAACACAATCAAACACATTTTCCCTATGGTGCAAATGAGTGCACAGACATAACGTCATGTCTTTCAGATGGCCTGGCATCTGTGTGCAGTGTACAGCAGCTCCCACCTGGGGACTCAAGAATGTGGAGGGAGAGTCTGTGGTATGTGACGTGGGATAATACTCAACTGGGAGTCAGAAGAACCGATCCACTCTGCTTCCCTGTGACTGCTGCTTCACCAGTGAGGTTGCTGTGCTGCCTTCAGATTCTATCACTCAATTAAAAATCTGCACTGTAAATGACTAAGGCTGTGTAAGCGCTTTAAGCAGAAACCGCATGTGTTCCAACAAGCAGCCAAGAGACAAATACAACAGCTTCTCAGCTACAGCAGACCTGGGGGAAATGAAAACCAAAAGGCACAGTATTTTCCTAGTTTTACAATTCCCTAAAGGTTTCCCTTGATATGGGACCATGCAAGTGGCTCTGCTCTTCCAAAGAAAATCTAGTTTTATGTACAGAAGGGGCACAAGCTTGCAGGTTGCAAGCCACAGGCAGGAACAGTGGCATGCAAGAAACCCTGTGGGACCGTCTGGAGTGAAGGGATTTTAGTTGCACCAGCTGCCTCAGTTCCTGCTGTGGGACCCCCCAGCAGGGGAGATGGTGGTGGGCCTTGCAATGGGGGAGAAGGAAAAAAAAGAAAAAAAGAAAAAAAAAAAAAGAGAGAGAGAGAGAGAGAAAAGTTAAATACTGGAGGCACCAGGGGGAGATGCAAAGAGACATGAGGCATGCTCAGATGGACAGGCCAGGGAGATAATTTTAATTTGGTATTCAATGGGAAGTAGTAGCACTGGGGAAACTAAAAAACTAAAGTATGTGAAATGCACAGTATGGTGACGGTTTAGAAACTATATGGAGAGCAGGGAAAGACTATGATTCAGAAGAGCTGTAATGGAAAAAATGAAGCCCAATTGAAGCTAGCAGCAAAAGGAGATGAAAGATTGAAAATGATCCCTCCCATGTCCTCCACATGAAGGAGGAGGATGTCCCGCTTTGAGAAACAGAGAAGGGACAATGCAGATAACCGAGCGGGACACAGTGAGTGCCACCCGCTGCATTTTGTTTCAGTGGCCGGCGAGGTACCAGGGATCGCGGGCTGGGAAAGCCGCAGTGCTGCCCCGGGAGGCCGCTCCCTCGGGGGCTCTGCGGGATCAGAGCTGCCCTGGGCGGGGCACGGGGCACCGGGTCGGTGCCGCCAAGGCTGCCGCCAGGACTCGGTGTGTCTGGCGGAACCACAAACCCTGATGGGAGCCGCACAGATCATGAGCTGCAGCTTCCAGGAAAGAAAAGAAAACAAACAAAAAATATAACAAGGGGCTAACGACCCGGGGTTTTCCGGCGGGGTTGTGTTCTGTGCCGGAGCCCCTGGAAAAGCCCTGCCGCGGCCAGGAGGGGACCGGCCGCTACCCCACCAAACGCCGCCGAACACGAGTGAAAAGCTCTTGGCGTGTGTGACCCGGCGCTAACGGTACCGGTCCGGGTGCCGGTGCCGGTGCCGGTGCCGGTGCCGGTGCCGGTCCCGCTGGCTGCGGGTCAGCCGGGCGGTGAGGCAGGGGAGGANAAAAACCCTTTCTCAAGGCGAGAGCTGCAGCCCGGGCTCTCCCGCTGCCAAGGAGATAGCTCACCGCGCCCGGCCGGGAGCATTCGCCGTGAGGCGTGGAGCGGGCGGGAAGAGGCGCTGCCCGGGGCGGGGGGGGCCGTGCTGCCGGGACCGCCGTTGCCCGCCCTGCCGGCGCACGTAGGGCTCCGTCAGCCGGCGGGGTGATGTGAGGACAGGCGGCCGGGCGCGGTGAGCTATCTCCTTGGCAGCGGGAGAGCCCGGGCTGCAGCTCTCGCCTTGAGAAAGGGTTTTTTTTTCTTGGCCTTGGTTTGTTGTTTTTTGGGGGGGATTTTTAAATTTTTTTTTTTTTGTAGCGTTTTGTTTGGGGTTTTTTCAGCGAGAAATATTTTTTTCATATTTCTTTAAGGGAAACTGCTGTCCTGAGACATAGGGCTGGAAAAAATAAATCATCTGGCTTGGCTGCCTGCAGTCGCACTTTGAGGAACACTCGCAGGCTTTCCGCCTTAGTGCAGAGCCCCGTCTGGTGTGGCTCCTGTTTGACAGGCATTCTTGGTCCATGCTTTCAGGGAACATCGGTGCTGCCCTCCTTCCTTTCCTTGCATTGTTTTAAGTGGAAATTCGTAGCTTTCTCTTTCAGAGCACTTCATAGAATTACAGGATGGTTTGGGTTGGAAGGGACCTTAAAGTTCATCTAGGAGGTAACCCCATTGCCGTGGGTGGGGACACTTCCCACTAGACCAGGTTGCTCAGAGCTCCATCCAACCTAACCTTGAACAGTTCCAGGGAGGGGACAGCCTTTCCTGGCTGTACGAGTGTCTCTTTGCCCTTATCATAAAGAATTTCTTTTTGTCCAGTTTTAACCTACTCTCTTTCAGTTTAAAAATTGCATTAAGGATTTATCTCCTTCCTGCCCCCAGTCTTGTCATCTCTATTTGTGGTACCTCTTGTTTTAGGCCTCTGTGAGTTCAATATTCGCATTTTGGATCCATTATGTTATCCACAGGTTTGCCAGACATGTCCCTATAGTGGAAATAATGTCACACAGCTTTGTACTTTGTGGCTATGTTGAGCCAGGATCATTCTATGTTACTTTACAAAGCTTGGTAGCAAAACTCACTGACGTAGGTGTGTGAGTGATGTCACCCAACAAGCATAGTTCCCTCTAGGGCTTTAGGCCGTGGTTAACAGTGTGGTGGTACTTGCTGTTGCTTTTTTAGTTAAAACCTTTTTGCTGCAGTGTGTAACCACTCTCTATAACAGGATTAGGCTCAAGAATCTTGGTCCATGCCTCTGAATCCCAGCCTTAACAGTCAGTTGGCATCTCTAAAGACTGGAAGAGTGAACACTTAGTTCAGATTGAGTTGGCATGTAAGCAATAAACCAATAGTGTAATGTCCCTTTTGGAGCCACTGCTCCACTGTGTATCCTTTCACAGAGAAGGCAAGTGTTTTGTGTTCATGTGTGCACATGCACAGATTTTCTGTGATACTTGCAATAGGAAACATTGATGTGATTACATTTATCTTCATGTTCTGTGCATTTGGGGATACCTAGCACCTATGTAATAGCATGCCTTTCTAAAGTACAATGTAAACAATTCTCACTGCACTTTAAAGACTATTTTCCTTCCTTCCCCCCACCCTGGTAAAAATATGATTAAAATGGTTTTGCAAGGTGTGGTACTCTGAATCGGTGATCATACCTTAAAGCATCTTACTGTCAGGTGAAATTTGTCCTCTAAATGTGACCAGAATGAGATTAGTGCTGCATAACAGTTCTTTTGGGACCAGGGAACAGCTTTATCTAAACAAGGTTGGAAGTCAGGATATTTTTCCTTAAAAAAAAAATAACAGGGGGAGGGAGATGGGGGAGGGGAAGAGTGGAGTCGGTTGGTAAAGTCTTGCCACGGGCTTGGGGTGTGTTTCAGGTGACCTTCTTGGTGAGCAGACAGTACGTGGGTGTTGCTGGCTTTGTATCCTGACTTGTCCTAATAGCCAGTAATCCAATTACATTTAGGTTGACATTGTGGACATCTATGAGTCTATCCGTGAGAGGCAGCGTCATGACAGCGAGAGGTCTACCTGCAGCACCTTGGAGCAGAACGACATCGAAGCTGTTGAAGCACTTGTTTGTATGAGCTCCTGGGGTCAGAGATCACAGAAAGGTGACATGCTAAAGATAAGGCCACTTACACCCTTCTCAGATTCTGGTGATTTCACAATGCATGCTGAGGCTACGTCTGAATTACCAAAGGACTATTTATCTACACTGGTAAGAAAAACATTAATTCAAAATTATTATGCTTGAGGTTTATGTGTTACATCTCTGCAACGTTTTAACTTGGCTGGAAAAGAGCTTGCTCGTGTAATCCTATGTAGAATAGCTGCAGTACATCCCGTGCTCTGTGTATACACATAGAACAGTCAGGTGGGCATGTTGAGTTTGGGGTTTTCTGCTGTCTCTGGAATGGCAAGTGTAGGGGTTTGATCCCTTGTTACATCCAGATGTGAAAGCCCTTGCTGACAGGTTATTTAATTTGACAGGTGTGCTGAGGGTTCTGTCTGTATGATTGTTGTAGATTTTTTGGAGCATTTTGAGTAGCAATGGCAAAATGAGTCTCAGCTAGTTGCACTGACTTATCTCCAGGCACTGTATGAAAAGGACTCCTGACATTTGGCTTCTCTCTGATAATTATAAGAGAAAGTACATATTATTTCAGGAAGAAGGAGAATAACAGAGGGAAGAGGCTGAGACAGTATGGCAGCTGGTTGACAGACTTCTCTCATACTGCTGCTGCTCAGTGTGACGATGTTTCTTGAGCAGCACAAGAGAGAGGCCAGAGTTTTCCATGGTGAAGGAGGAAGGAGAGGTGGTGACAGCAAGAGAGCGTAGAGAAACGAGGATGAGTAAGAAGGGAGAGAGCAATTCCATGGTTTTTAAATCTCAGAAGTAGCAGCCAGCTGATGGGGTAGTCATTACCTAGAAGATCTAGGTTCTATCATTACATTGGAGATCTAGGGCTTGCTTTAAGCTTTAAACTGAAATGATAGAGTATTGTTATCTGTTGTTAAGTCTGTGTTCTGTGAACAGAGTTCTTGTAGCCTCTTACAGCTGCACACATTACTGAGGAGAAAGGAATGAGAAGGTTTGGGATTTTTTTGTAACACACTGTGTAGTCATGCAATGGGTTAGGCAGGTTTACACCTGCCTTGCTTTTATTAATGTGCTTTTGAGCGTATGCAGGATGGCCATCAAATGATGTATTCTTTAACCAGTTTGTCCCAAGAGGCAGGTTTAGAGATTCTAGGGAGGGGGTGTAGTTTTGTTTGTCCACAGTAAAGATAGTGAAAAATTGTAATATGAAATTACAGTGCTGTGTCATTTTTCTTTTTTGCAGTGCATGACCCCTCCACACAGCCCTGACTTTGTTGAGATATCAGCTGCTATGCTCCTCTCCTCACAAGTCACTTACTCCAAACCAAGGACTGTCATGGCAAATGCAGCTGCCTGCTCAGTCACATTAGCGACCAGTGCCTCTCCCATAACCAAGCCATCTGTTATCAGCATGGAGCAGCAGTGCAGCCAGAAGCCCACAACCTCTGAATCCTTTGCCTCTCAGCCTTGCAGGGCCATGGCAACGAGCGTGATACGTCACACAGGTGATAGTTCTGCTTACCATCACATTCCTGCTGTGCAAGAGAAAACAAAGGTAACTTCAGGCTACAGCACTTCCAGAGACTGGTGTGGAGCAGATGACCGAAGACATTCCAGACTGCCACAGGACACGTGTGCTGTGGATGATTTAGTTAACAAAACCTCCCCAGTACATCAGCCTTATTCACATGACTCCAGTGATATTTTGACCAACAAAGGACAACAACCAATCCGTCCTGTTTTGCCACAGACCCACTTACCAAAGAATTGTGAGAATGACTTGCAAAAAAGAGCTACCCCAGTGACACCCACCCCAGTGACGTCTGCCCCTGTTTCAAGCCCCCAGGTTCTCTGTCAAATGATCCCTTTAAACGGACAAAGCAGCATGATCAATGCCTATGTCAAGCCTTCAACTCCAACAGTCTCAGCTCCCATGAAACCTATTTTACCACAGACAGTCCCACTCTCTCAGCCTGTACTCATGGGACCTTCTGTGCCTCAGGGGACTGTCATGTTGGTTCTTCCACAGACTGCTGTTACACAGACACCACAGTGCCCGCAAACAGTCATGACTGTTGGGAACACAAAGTTACTGCCCCTTGCTCCTGCTCCTGTGTTCATTGCTTCTGGTCAAAGCTGCACCCCCCAGATGGACTTTTCTAGAAGGAGGAATTATGTTTGCAACTTCCCTGGATGCAAGAAAACCTATTTCAAAAGTTCCCACCTCAAAGCCCACCTTCGCACTCACACTGGTGTGTATGACAGGGCAGGTCCTTTGTCACTGGCTCCAGTTTGTGTTGGGGTGCTGAAATGCAAATTTTCTTTCGGGGGGGAGGGGGGGGGAAAAGGAAAAAGGCAGGTGATCAGGAAACTTCTGCTCATCTCAAAAAGGGAGGAATGCTCATTCTCCATGGGCAAGCAAAACAGGACAGACTTTGTTCTGAGGCCTCAGCTGACCCCATAGTGTTAGTTGAATTTCACATGCTTTAGTTGGAGTGAAGCTTTGTCATCTGCGTGTGTGTGTTTAGATTTGAGTGGCATCATGCCATCTGGAGTAGATCAAAATGAATTGTGCAAGTCCCTTTTTTGGGGTCATGGAGAGGTCTGGTGTAAGCAAACCATAGTACTCACAGTTGGTCTGAATTGTTGCAGAAAAGAGGGAAGGATAGGAACTGCACATTTGTGTAGTTTTGTCTAGGTCAGGTTGGAATGCATTAAGGTTTTGGGCTACTGTGTTAGGAAGTGGAGCTGCTACAGGAACATAGGAGTTTATTCAGTTATGGCAAGGGAATTTCAATGGTAAATGAAAATTAGTTGTAATTAATATGAGCTGATTTCCTCCATAAAATCTGGTCATGTGGGAACAGCATGCATGTGTTTTACTTATCCTTTTTCTGGCTCCAAGATCCTGAGATGCTGAGGGGCTAGCATAGTGGGAGATGGTACAGAACAGTTCTTTCAAAAGTTTGTCTAATTTTGGTTTTCCTTGGCTTTCCCCCACCACCCTTCCTTGCCCCACAGACACTGTGGTTTAATGGATGTCAGCTTCTGTGGCAAGATTTGCATTATTTTGCAAGCATGTCTTTACAGTTCCTTTAGGAAAAGAGCTTAAACGCCTTACGAAGCTGATAATCCTTGTAAACAAGAGCTCAGAGGTAGAATGATGCTTCTGGCTTGAGAGTAAGTGCTCCAGGCTGCTGAATTAACTTGTCACTGCAGGATAAACATAGATGAGCACCAGGTGCCTCACTTTGAGCATGTGCTGCTGCTGATCCGTAGGGCAGCTGTGTGCATGTCCCTTCATCCTGATGCAGACTAGGACATCTATGGGTGGTGAAGCACACTGACCCCTCCTTAGCCAGTACGTGTTACAGGATTGGGGGACAGACTAGTTGAGCTTTCTTTTTCCATCTTTATTTTCTCCCTGCATGCTCAGTAGGTAGGTGATATCACATACCCCAAACTTAGAACTTTTCTCTCCGTAGCTGAAATAAGAACGTTTCTGCAGGGCTTCATTTCTGCTGGCCATTTTTGTTCTGCTCTGGAATGTTACCATAAATTTGGGTCATGTGATAGTTGTTTATCTTGAGATTTACAGTGTTTGTAGGCTGTAGATCATGTTGTTTATGATTAATCTGATGTTAAGCAGGAGGAGCAGAAACTGATGTGGACAGCCATCCTGACTGCCATCATTCCTGGCCATGCAGAACATTCCTTTTTGGACCTCCAGCTCTGTGGGGCTGGTAGGGCTGCTGGCAGGACTGGCCAGTCCTCAGCAGTGCCCACTGGAGTGGTGTGTTTGTGTGTAGGTCTGGGTCACTGGAGCAGCAGGACTCTGAGGCTCGGTTCCGTACTTCCTGGGCCCACAGTACTTGCTGAGGATGTGCAGCAGCCATAGAGCTGTGGTCACACAGGGATGGGGGGGAGAAGGGGAGCAGGGGTCTGCTTCTACTTCAGCCAGTGGATAACTGGCTGGATTTATGAAGAATCTTTTTCTTTAAACTGGGGTTTTGGAAAATTAAAAAATATAGTCTTGATGAAACAACATTTAGAGAGGTAAGAGGGAATAAACAGAAATTATACCTGTGATTTTTCTCTGAAACACAAGCTTAAGATAACATTGACTGCACGCATGAGCAGTTGTGTGGAATTCATCAGTTTTTGCAAGGCAGAATTTTAGTTCTTGGATAAAAGTGTGATGCGGGTTCTCAGAAGTAAATTACGCTTTTATGTCACGCAGGAGAAAAGCCTTTCAGCTGCAGTTGGGAAGGCTGTGACAAGAAGTTTGCCCGCTCAGATGAGCTCTCGCGCCACCGGAGAACTCACACGGGAGAGAAGAAGTTTGTGTGCCCCGTGTGCGAGCGCCGCTTCATGCGCAGCGATCACCTGACAAAGCACACCCGGCGCCATATGACCACGAAGAAGATCCCCAGCTGGCAGACAGAGGTTGGCAAACTCAACAGAATTGCCACAGCAGAGAAACCAAAGAGCAGTAATGCTCTGGGTATGCTCATCCCCGTGCCATCCTCAGTCTGTCAGGGCTAGTGAGAGGTCGCTGTACAAACTTTCTGAACATCAGGAAGAGCTCTCGTTTCTTCGACAGGACTGACAATGGCTTACCCCCCACGTTTGTGCATACTTTAGTTTCCTTTATGTTCTCTGTTAATAATGCTATGTGAAAAATCTATCATATCTTTCTTTGTCCCTTCCCTATTTGTTTTTTCAATATTTGGGCAAATGCAATCACCAGCACTTCAGGAAAGCAGAACTGTTTGAAAATTATTTTGGCAATAGGTTAAAAAATGTCACTTGTAATCCTTGCTGTTAATATTTTGATGAACAGTAAAACAGGGTGATTTTTAATTTTTATACTAGTATTTTCTATACCAAATATATTTTGTATTTATTGATTTTGGTCTTTATATGCAGGCAAATTACTTGACCTGCATTAGTAGGGGTGTGCAGGATGAGACCCAGAGTTTTGGAAACTCCTTTTCAGTAAACTTCTAGAATTGCATTCAGAGTGTTTTGTAAACTTGTAATATTTGATAGCTCACAGTGGTTGGGATGTTGACACTTGCAGATCCTCACTCCCCAATGGATTGGTGCTGTTATACCCTTCTTATGCAGGTGACATTGGAGGTTTGAGATCCAATTGTGTCATCATTTTTAAACCAAACCTAACAAGTATTTCTTTAAGAAAAAAGTTGAAATCGTCAACATTTTATAAATTCATTCCTTTTGCAAGTGGAAGCCACTTTGATTTTCAGTGGAAGTTTGACAAACTGGGCATTCCAAAGTCCACACTCCATTGGAGCAAAATTAGGAGGACCCAGACCGCTCCAATGGAGGTAGAAGCACAAACACTAGAAGTTTTGACACTAAAAAATTACACTTTATTTTTAGTCCTACTAAGCCAGCATATCAAAATCTACAGAAAAAATGTCAAAATGGCAAGATGAATAATTAGCTGGGTCTCTGCTTATATTTTTTTTTAATGCAGGAGAAATAGAAAAGTAAGGTTTCTTTATGTATCGTGGATGGTTGTGCACCTTAAAGGAAGTTGCTCAAGGCTTTAATTTAACTGTATCAAAGCACCAGAGGACGTATTAATCATGTCTTGACTTAAGAATTAGCCACCATGTCAACTTGATAATGCTCTTCATGTGGCCTTATACTTCGCAGTACTTTGTATAAAATCACCCTTTTCTATTAAATGAGATACTCTCCCCGTTGAATGGATTTTCTTTTACACCAAGTGTAAATTTGGCTAAGCAGTGGGATCTCTGCTGTGTTGTAATGGCACGAGTACCAACAACAGGGAGTGCCGGCAGCGGTGCGGCAGGACTGCAGACGCGTTCAGCTTTTATTCCTTCTGGATTCTTCTCCCTTCAGCCACTCCCACACTGAAGCTTAGTCAAGCACTGAGGAGGACTTTTATTCCTGGATGTGGAAAATGTGGAAAATGAGGAATGCACTGTCTCTTGTACTGCTTTGTTATTCTAAAATGCTGGTCTTGCTTCTCAGTGTGGGCAAAGCATGGTTCTCACCTATATAAGTACAGACTTGATCTCTATGCCCCTGAAATCAGCAGAGACCTCTTTCAGTTTAAAGCAGAACATCTCATTAGTTTTTACATTTAAGTCTGGTTATAATTAACGGTATCAAGTTTTCAAACTGCACTAATTGGAGTATTGTGCAAAGTGTACTGAAGTTTTTGTACCTGACCTTTAATGTGTCCACACCCTGTTCACTAGACACGGGCTGCAGTCCTGGTGACCCCTGTACCTGCTGGTGAGTGCGTGTGCAAAACCTCACGTTGTGTGCTCCAAAGGGCTCAGCTGGAACCCCTCTCCCCAGTTAAGTGGGTGCTTGTAATGTTGTTCTGTGTCAATACTCAGTTTTCCAAATCCATGTGGTGAAGAAAGACCGTGCTGCTGGTTTGGGGACTTTTTGTGTGGTGTTTTTTGTTGTTTGTTGGTTTTTTTTTTTGCTTAGAAGTCCCTTTGAACAAGGACTGACTTTTGGATGCCATTTTAGCATGCTTTTAACTGGGGGAAGAGCATCCTGTCTCAGTCCACAGTAGCCAACTTAGTATGTATTTTCTTACTGACATTTACGGTGTTCACCTAAGCCAAACAGTTTGGAAACTTGTGTAATAATTTAATAAATTGTTGTGTTAGATTGCTGCAGTGTAGGGGGAGAAATAGTGGACTGGAGGACATGGAATTTCAAAAAATGTGTGTTGCTTATGTGTGTTGTGATGGGGAAAAGGAGCAGCTCCCTTTTCATAAGGCTCACTTCCCTTGTGATGACTTGTAGCCCAGCAAAGTGCTGCCTCCCACCACCTGTGTCTGGGACATGCAGCTCTTCCTCCTGAGGATGTCCGTGACCAGCTGAGCTGCAGTGTGGCTGCCTGAGCTCTATTTGTTCTTTCTATTCCTTCCTACTGCGTGAGGATTATTTATGGATTAAGCATGACTGGGATAACTGCTCTCTTTGCACTTTACTGCCTGAACTCTTGTTCGGTCTTTTTATTTTGAGCCTATATTTTAGAGAAATGGAATGACATTTTTGTATCTGTTTTTGACTTTTATTAAATAAAAAGTATGTAATATGACTCATTTTAAATCATAAAAAATTGTGAATTTTCAGGTTTCATACATGTCCATTCCAGAACTATGTAAATCCACCTGGATTAGGTTAGGTATCTAGGCCAGCTGAAGACTTTGGGGCTTGCTAGTTCACTTCCCTGTAAAGGCAGAACTTTTTGGGTCCTGTTGTAAATTGACCAGTACTTGTCCATTTATAATTTTACACAATGCTTCTTGTGTATTTTCTGGAATGTGTACACCACTGCCAGGGTTGGGGTTTTTGCATGCTGTCTGAAAACAAGAGTTGTGGGGTTTGTAACTGTGTTTCTAGCGTGGCCAGCAGAAGCTGCCAACAAAAGGGGGATGGATTGAGTGCTGCTCTGTTAGTGTTGCAGGCTGTGCATGGCATGAATGCTGGAAATAAAGGAGAGTTGAGAATTTGACTCAAGTTGGCTGCATTAGCCCTGATTCTTCTGTTCTGCGTACCTGTGCTCTGGTGGGGATGTGGCTCTGGCAGGCTGGGTGTCAGTCATCTCAGTTCTCAGCTGGGCAAGGGTTATCTAGCCATAGTGACAGCAGCAGCAGCTACTTTAAATTTGTAACCATCTCTGTTCCCACGTTGCAGGGTTTCTATCCAGCTCATGTTTTAATGGAAGAGAAAGGGAACAGAGGGTGTAGTACCACCAGCTTTCTGTCACAGCCTTTCACTGCAAGGTGACTCAGTCTCTGCAGTCAGAGCCCTTGGGTAGCAAATTGAGTGGTGATTCAAAACTGTCTGAAGAGTATCACATGGTTCTTGCAAGAGCTTGGAAGCTGAAAGAAGAACCCATGGATGATCCTGCTTCCCCCTCAGGAGACCACCTGGAAGGGAAAGCTTTTAATGCTTTGGCAGAATAGCATGAAGTCTTCAGCCCAAGGGCTCAGCAGATCTCCATAATACTTCTGACTCCTGGGGAAGATGTCCTACCTGTCTCTTCCCACTACTATTTCTCAAGGAAGGATTTTCTGAGCATGAAATCTTATCTTAAACAATACCAGCATTTTTTTTGTCAATTTTTATATTGTCTCCCTCACTTTGCTTATGTGAAACAGGACTGTGGAATTCTCAGTCCTATGCTCATCTTTCTGCAGAGCCAAGCTGTCATATGAACTATGACATGCAGCCGGGAGTGTACTCGGTACACATCCTGATGGGGCTGGAGCCTGGAACAGCTCCATCCTGTGAGAAAAGGCAGCTCACGTGTGAGGCAGCCTTCCTGGCTGCTCTGCTGAAACAGGCAACACGTGGACAAAAGTCTTTCTACCTTGAAGCCCTCGTAAATACATGAAAACGAACAATTTTCTAAAGAAAAAAATGGATGTGTGCTTATATGGATCCATTGGCTCATTGCTACATTTGCAGCTGGGGCAGCGCTGCTCTCCTGGCTGTGGTCACACAGCACTGCTCTCCTGGCTGTGGTCACACAGCACTGCTCTCCTGGCTGTGGTTGGGTCAGCATTGCCCTCCTGGCTGTGGTCACACAGCACTGCTCTCCTGGCTGTGGTCACACAGCACTGCTCTCCTGGCTGTGGTCACAGCACTGCTCTCCTGGCTGTGGTTGGGTCAGCATTGCCCTCCTGGCTGTGGTCACAGCACTGCTCTCCTGGCTGTGGTCACACAGCACTGCTCTCCTGGCTGTGGTCACACAGCACTGCTCTCCTGGCTGTGGTCACGCAGCCAAAGCTCCAGCGCGGCGGCAGCTCCCTGTGTCCCTCTCACAGACCGATGAGTGCTGCTCTGCTTGTGGCTGGGATGCTGGGGGTGTGAAGCTGTTCTGAAGCTGTGCTGCTGGGTGGGCAGAGGTGGCGTGTGCTGCTGGGCAGTTGGGTGTTGGATGTGCTCCTCTAGCTGAGGCTGCAGCTCTGGCTAACTCCATTTCCAGCTGTGAGAGCTGTGCTCAACATCCTGTGAAGGTGGCACTTCATCTGCCTTCTCTTGTGAGCCAAATCCTCCCTCGGGGTTGCATCTGGTTTGAGTTTGTCTGCTGGGCTACATCTTGTAACTGGTTTTGAAGCTTAATCTGTGAGCCCACCTACCTTCCATTTATGGTTTGCCTTCCATTTATGTCTGACAAAGCAGCTTGAGGCAGGCAGGCTGTGGCCACAAAAAAAGGCAAACTTCTTCCATCCATACATAAAGAGTAAATCGTGACTCAAACCCTGGCAGCCTGCAGGCTAAGGAAATGGTGTCACAGTTCAGGAAGATGCTGCAAAGCCTCAGCATGTCTGCTCGCAGTCCACGTGGTGCGTGGGATGACCTTCCCTGCAACCAGTGTGTTATCACTGAGGCATTTTCCTTCCAGTTTAGTTTCGTCCTCCTTCAAATGCAGCTTTTCTCAATTTCTGCTTCAGTCTTGGAGCACTGGAGGAAATCTGGTGGCATTTCCATCCTGATACGTGCAGAAGACCACGGACACATCTTGCAGTGAACTAGAGGAAGCTGGACCATACCTTTTCCTAGGAAACATTTTCCGACATGAGAAGAATATGTTTGGTTTAGTTTTCTCCTTCGTAGTGTCTGTGGAGTCCAGAGTGATTTCCTTTTGTTATTGTTGTCCAAATTAACCCACTTCACCTTGTGCAAATACTTGTTATGTCCTGCATCCAGAGTGAGGGAAGAAAAGGGACCAGCCTTGTTGTGGATGCAGTCTGTGCCAGGCAGCTGATCTCCAGCTCCCTGGCCGTGTGTGCTGGGGACCTCCACCACACTCGTGTGGCACAGCTCCAGGGCTGTACCTCCTCCTGGACACTGGCTCCATTTCAGCTCCCAGGGTGAGTGTGCAAGTACTTTGCCTGAAAGCTTCTGGGGGCTTGATCCTCAGGGTAAGGTGGGTGAAGAGCATTGCTGGGGTGGTGATGGGAAAGGGAAGGTGTGTAGATGACAGCAGGGTGCTAGAGATGACATGCTGGGGAACTCTTGCCATGTTAGCTGCTCTGCCCTCAGAGGTCTTGGCAATGGGATGGTGTGAGACACGTGTACAGGGACCATCCTCACATCCACCAGGCAAAAGGACCAGCACTCAAGGTCCAAGGGCCAGAGATGAACTGTGAAGACCTATCCTGAGGAGCTATGATGATGGTGACTAGCTGTTCTTCATCATTCTTTCCAGCCATCTCACCCAAGCATGGATCAAATCACAGTTTTTTTCTCCACTAAAGTCGAACTACAGCTCCCAAATGAATTCTTGAAGCCTGTAGGAGATTTCACTGGACAGCTTCATGCCAGGTAGAAGACAACTTGGTTCTTAACAGCTCTGTCACTTTCCCGTTTCCTTAGTTTTTCTTTGGTAAAAAATTCTGCCCATTTTCTGGGCTACTGAAAAGAAAAAGCTCTGCATCCTTTGCAGTGCTGACATAAAGACTTCTACAAAGAAGTGGGGAAAAGGACTTGCAGCCTTTGTTTGCACATGAAGAACCTGATTAGAGTGAAATCCAGGGTCTGAGTAAGTGTGCGAATCAGTCCTGTAGTTACAGGTTTGTCAAGTTTGATATTTTAAGATCTTGGGTTGATTAATTTAAAAAATACAGGTTTAATGCTTTTAGCACCAGAACCTTTTGGCTGTATTCTTATTGCATGGCGAGGTAAGAAACCTCTGGAACTCACAAAGCTTGGAAGTGGTATCATCTATTAATGCACTGAAGAGTAGTTTGTCACGATTAGTTGAAAAAATTGCCCTCTTCAGTCAGCTCTCAGCAACTGTGGGTTTGAGGTATGTATAGATAGCCAGCTGGCCAGAGAGGGTCTCATACTCCTGGTGTGTAGTATCTGTCTTTGTGAGATGTATAAGGTAGAAATTTGGTTAATATGCATGGTCTCTTATTGTTCTGTTATCAGCTCAAAACCTGTCCTCAGCTACCTGGTCATGCTGCCTGTATCAGACAGGAAGGCATTTTCTAAAATGATGAGTCCTGTTTCATTTGAGCAGAACTGTTTTGAGAAGAGGAAGAAGTACTGGCAAGACAAACCCCTGTTTGTCTTCCAAATGTTTGAGTTTTGTTATAGAGAAATACAATGAAAAGAAAATAAACTTTCTTGTAATTCAGCCAGTGGGATGTCAGCATTTACTACCTGAGATGTGGTAAAGTGAGCTCTGTAGTGCAGCTGTCCTTTTTATAAAAAAAGAGCAATTAATTCAAGAAGTTCCCCTTGAAATTACTGGTGGGGTCAGGTACTCCATTACAATTGTTTACTTGCAGAAGATCTAATATCTTATTTTCCCAGATGGATCAAAAGTAGGGTTACACTGAGACCAGGTAGTTAAAACTGTGCAGTTGTGCCTTCTGAGGTACCAACCCCACTGCCACCCTCCTGGTTTTGGTGCACTGCTTGGCACAGGTTTGGTGCAGGTGAAGGAGCACAGTCCCTGACAATTCCTGGGCAGACTGGGGAGCAGGTTGGGTACCACCACCCATTGTAAGATTGTGTGGTGTGAGATTAAGAGCAATGGTGATGAGTTGTTCTGTGCAGGCTGGCTCTTTTGAGTCTTCTTCTCTGGAGACTTTCAAGACCCATCCGAACATATTTCTGAGTGACCTGCCCTAGTTTTGGTCCTGCTCTGGTAGGGAGGTTGGACTCAATTATCTTCAGAGGTCCATTCCAACCCCTGACATTCTGTGATTCTGTGATTGGCATCCCAAGACTTCTTTCTCCTACCTTTTCCAAGGTGTCATCATGGTCCCAGCTGTATCACTCCCTTCTGAACCTTCCAGTGTTCTTGTGGCTCCTCCTTTTCTCTCGGTGGTGCTGAGGAGGTTACCTGTGAAACCCATTAATTCCAGGTGCAGGAACCTGCTTGTCCCTTGGCTATTTGATAAGCTAATTTTGTAAAGAAGCTTTGTCATTTTCTGTATTAAGTCAAGAGATTCCTTGCAGTCTAAAAATTTGTTCAGTTTGAAATTAACTTTTATAGTCACTTCCTGCAAAATTTTTAATACTTTGGCTTTCCTTGAGGAGACCCTGTAATGTATTGTAGAGCTGTTACCTGAGCCAGCCACCAAATGCAGCCTCTGAGAGAGAAACTCTGTGAGGGGAGGGCAGCCAGGGCAGGAGCAGGAGGACCCTGGTGGGGAGGCAGAGCCCTTTTTCCCCCACCTGAGCTGCCAACTCAGCCTGGTGCCGGGGGCAGCTGCCTTGGTGTCCTGCCCGATGGTGTTGCAGAGTGGTTTGACAGCAGAGCAGCTTTTCATCTGGTTTGCCGTGTCACCAGAGGCCACCTAAAAGGATGGCAATACCTGATGGGAGAGATGCAACCAAGCTCTTTGAAGCAGCTCCCCAGGTGTGCCAATGAGACTCCGGGGTCCTTGGCACAAGGAAGGGCCTGGCAAAAAGAATGAAATCCAAATTGAATGGAAATACAAACCATCAGAGTGATTAAAGCAAGACAGGGCATGGAGTACCGTGGTCACCTATTGTGCTGGAGTCAGTGGGTCTCCTGTGTTTCTCCTGCTCTCCATAAGCACATGCTGCTCATCCCAGTAAGTCTGAGAGCTACTGAAAACCAATACGAGATCTGGGAGATCCAGCTGCTGACATTTGACACACTGCAGAGAAACTGTTCCTGCCACAGCCCAACAGTATTTGTAGGTCTAAAAATGACTACTCTTGCCAAAAAATAATGTGCTATCATACAAAACTGGACTTTTTGTTGAGGGTTAGAGAACCTTTGCTCCAGACGGCTCACATGACTTTCCCCAAACTATGCAAGGACATCTACTCTCTATACTGGCTCTTTCTGGGCTAGAAAGGTGTCACAGAATGCTCTGGGTTGGAAAGCACGATTAAAGATCATCTAGTTCTAAGCCCCCTGCCATGGTCAGGGACACCTTCCACTAGACCAGGCTGCCCAAAGCCCCATCCAGTCTGTCCTTGGACATTTCTAGGTAGGGGACAACCACAACTTCCCTGGGCAACCTGTTCCAGTGTCTCACCACCCTCACAGTAAATTATTTCTTCCTTATGTCCAATCTAACCCTACTGTCTTCCAGTTTAAAGCCATTACCCTTCATCCTGTCTAAGTACCCCAGATGGCTTGCTGTGAGCTCTTGCCTGTGAGCTCATGTAGCTTTGCAGGAGATCATCCCCCTTTCTGCTGCCCACCTCTGCAGGCTGCTTGGCAGCTCCTGAGCCCTTGGGCAGAGCACCATGGCCAGCCTTGCTGAAGGCTGCTGCAGGAAAGGTAACCAGAGCATGAGAACACATGCCAGGTGTGTAACCTCATGTCTGCCTCGCACCACTCCTCCTGCCATACTCCATTTTCCTTAGTCTCTGTAGGTACCATAAGAAAACTTGCCACATAAGCTGGAGAGCCTTTAAAAAACATTTGAAGCCTTTATTGAGGGCTACATAGTTTACAGATGTGTTTATTTCTGGTTCATATATACCAGGAATTAAAAAGAAGTTAAAATACAGCATGTTAAGAAGTGTCCTGCTGTTTGCTCTTACAAAGTCCACATGAAGATTTCATGTGATATCTTTTATGCTTTTACTGAAGACAGAAATAAGTTGACTTTCCACTTCAGATAATAAACAGCTACTCATAACATATTAAGATGCAGTTAAAATAAAGGCAGAAACCCTAAAAATACCAGGCTTCCCTGTCAGGGAGCACTGAATGTACAGTTATCTTTGCGGTGCTGACTTTCTGTTTTACTTGCAGTCAGCTCGTGGTAAAAGGTAGTGATTTGTCTTCTAGGATACTCACAAGAAATAACTGGGAAAGCCAGGACTAATAGTTCTGAAAACTGATGGTAAACAACTGCACTGCAACAGCATTCAGGTCTCTCTCAAAATGAAATGATAGCTGGCTGCAGTGAGGCAGCTCCAGGGATGTGTCTCCTGCTTTTGCTGGAGGATCCATGCCAAGGAGCCCCAGGTACCAATGCCAGGATCCTGCCCCAAAGGAATTGTAGAAATCCTGTGCTCCCAAGAGCTTTCTTTTCTTAAGTGGTAGGATTTCAACTCTGGGAAGATGCTACATACCAACTGGACCATAGTCTCACTCCTCTCTTCATCTTACAGCCCGTACTTGGGGAGAGGACCATGTTTGAAAAGATAGTGTCAAATTCAAGGTTGGAACAGAGACTTGCACAGCTCAAGGAATGAATTTGGCCTGTTTTAAGTGGCAGGAACATGAATTTCATGCAACATCCCCTAAAGTGAGAGCTGAATCAAATTATTTTGCTGCATTTTTTTCCCTAATAAGACAAAACGAGATCTTCCTTCAATACACCATGTCTCAACATTTCTATTCTAGTATGCCACTTTAATTTTAACATGCCTTCATTTGTAAATACCATTTAGAGATGACCTTCTAAATACTGATTCACAGGACGGATTGGTCCCTCTTCCAGTAGCACCCATCAGAAATCAGCTGTTGGTGAGGATCTTCACGTTGTCACTCAGAACTTTCTCATTTGTGCTTCCTAAGCAGTCACACTGCTTCTCATGCTCCACCTCTCTTTGTCACCCACCTCTCCTGTGCCATCCCACTATGTGAGGGGTCATTTCACCAGCTTTGCTCCAGCTGGACTTCCAGGAACGTGCCTGAAGTTCTTGTGGCATGTGGCTGTGTTCAGCGGCAGTACTCCCGCTCAATGCTTGCCATGAGCTCCTCCTCCGCATAATCATACGAGATTGTGGACTGCCCTGATGGCTTCTTGCTGTTGCTTTGTGGGCATCTGCCAGGGAAGAGAATGCTATATTGGAGTCATGAGAGAAACAAGCTCTGAAGACGTAAGATGACCCTTACTTAATTTTTTTTTGTGAATGGAAAGATTGAGCTGCATGTGACTTGCTGAGACACTGATACTGTCAAGTCTAGTTCCCATACCACACAGGGACATCACTTGCTGACATTTGCTAGCACTTGGCATCTATTTTAGTCTGTGAGTTCATTACAGTACTGCCTTTACAATGCTTCAGACCAAGCTGTCATGACCTTTTGGTGAGTTAAATTCAAGGCCTGGTTAAAGCATTACATAACTCTCACACTAGCCACTAGTTTTAAGGTTTTATGCAGAAAGAGATTTTTTTCTTTCATATCTGTAAGGGATTTGAATTTCAACCACAATATGAATGCAGCTACCTCAAATTGCTCTTAAGACTTATTTTCACATCAGCACAACTCTCCCATGAGGGGAAACTGTTGTGTGATTCAACGGGAGCTGGTATAGGGTTTATTTGTATTACCAGATGTGGTTTACGCTGGGTGCAAGGGACATCTGTCCCTACCTGCCTGAGGGAGAACAGTGAAAAGTCTTCTGCAATCTTTGACC
The DNA here is from genome assembly GCA_038090715.1 of Florisuga fusca. Taxonomy (NCBI): domain Eukaryota; kingdom Metazoa; phylum Chordata; class Aves; order Apodiformes; family Trochilidae; genus Florisuga; species Florisuga fusca. The sequence continues at coordinate 4,127,632 of JAAWXA010000029.1, read as the reverse complement.
ACTGTAACTCACACTACCAAATACATCTACTTGACAGTGGTAGTGGATCAAGGGTTGGACTTGATGGTCCTTTCCAACCTGGCTGGTTCTATGATTCTATGATGATCTTGCCCTCCAGGACTCAAGAGATGAGACATCAGTGTAGAAGAGAGTGCTGCTCCCTGACTTTGTAGAGAACCAGGAGGTGAGTAACCCAGGCTATCAGGTTAGTCATCTCTGGAATGTGGGACACACGGCTCCACAAGATGGAGGTAATGGTAAGGTGCAGAGATAAGTGGAGACTTAAGCTGGTAAATCCAAACTGTAAAGTCATTTGTTATGTCATGTCAACTGAGAATGGTGGGCTTCCTTTGTGGACATCCACTGATGGAAAACAAATAAGCAATAAATAAATGGTTTTGTATGGCAGTTTGTTGCTTGCCAAAGAGGAGGGTGTTCATACCCAATGGCATGGCAGCAACTGCGTCCCAGGCATGTCAGTTAGCATCAGTTGACTAAACATTTCCATAGGGATGAGGTCTCTCTCATCCTTGGTCCTGCAGCTGGGGTGAATTTGGTCATTAGCATTTTCTAATGAAAAGCTTGTGGACCGATTCATGAGATCAAATCTCAGGAGCTGCCCCAAAGCAGGTAAGTAAATGCAGAATCAGAATTGAATAAAATAGTCCTGAAATGCTTTTCTAAGGAAACTTTATCATACAGGGGAGGTGCTGTCTTTTCTCAGCTGTCTTTGATAGCCAAGGACTGTTCTCCTTGGGACAGAAAGCACCCACAACATTCCTCAGACAGGCAGCAGCCAGCATCCTCTGCTCTTACCTGTCCATGTCAGAATGGCTTCTGCCCAGTCCAGCTGCTCTGACCAAGCTGTGTCAATGCTGTGCCCCCAGCACATCAGAAATTTTGATGTTTTTCCTGGAGCTGCCTGATGACCAGCTGGTATGGCATCTGGGTCATGTGAGTGTCCTACATCTATTTACACTGAACCATGCCCTTGATGGCAAGTCCTATTGGCAGTAAGTGGGATTTACAGTGAACTTTTCTGCTTATTCCCTTTATTAATTTTCCTTCTGGTGGGCTGTGAGCAATCCAGTTTCTACCACAGTATATGAGGGCTGGGAAGAAAGCTGGAAGTCCAAGAGCTTGAAACATACACAAGCATCTACAAAGTGAGAACCGGGAAAAGGAAATGCAGAAATCTGACTTAAACACACGATATATTGATTTAAACTCCACATTGTGACAATCTTTAAACTAATTTTGTATTACGTGATGAATTAGAGGCAGAGCTCCTGGCAGCTTGCTAGCAGGCCCACAGAGGAGTCATTGTTTCTCTAAGCAGTTACATAATTTCCCACTGTTAATTATTCTTGATTCTTTGGCTTGCATGATGACCTCCAAGCATGGGAGAAAGTCTCCAGGTAAAATTTGCACTCACTGAAACATAGATATGCATTTTAAAAAATGAAAGCAAACTCCACCTACCATGCACATCCCAGAATTAAAAGGAATAGTGAGGGCTCTGTTTCTTTCACGAGCAAGTTGCTGCTCTTGTTCTTTCTCTTGTAGTGGCAAATTTCTGTGTCATTTAATAAGGAAATAAGGGAATAATTTTCTAAATGAAATGTTCCATGTGGCTAAAGGGACAAACTTCTCCATCCTGAGGACAGTGAGCAGAGGAACAGCCACCCTCCTTGGAGGCTTTCAAGAACTGATGGGATAAAGCCCTGAGCAACCTGGCCTGATCTGTCCTGGGGCAGGAGGCAGGACGAGGGACCCCCTGAGGCCCTCCCAACCCCAACCCTGATTTCAATGGTGAAGCTCCACTGCCAGCTGCTCCTGCTGGCCCTGGAACTGGGAGGCTGTAGCAGGAAAAGCCTCAGGACAGGGTGTGGGCAGGACAGGAGCTGGTGGACCACAGGTCTGCTCCTGGGCCAGCAGGAGAGGAGGCTCCTTGGCTGCCTCAGCAACACGCAGCCAGGGCTGCAGATCAGGGCTTGCAATCCACACTGGATCAAGCTGAGGGCTGTCAGACTTTCTGATTCAGAAAATAACAGATCAGTATGTGGTGGGGGGGAAATTTTTCAAAGCCCAGATGTTCTGGGGGAAGAAACCTGGGAAGGAGCAATGCTGTGAGGGAAAGAGTGAGCTGAAGAGCATGTAAGAGGGGGATTTGCAGTACAGAAAAAAAGGCCAGTGCAACTCCATCAAGATTATTGTGCAGACTTCTGGATATCTTATTACTAAAAAGTTATTAACAGCTTGGAGGGAGTTCAGAAAGCAGCAATAAAAGTGATTTAAGCGGCTGGAGTGAAGCAATTTAGGAAAGCGAGAAATGTGCTCCAATTCAGCTAAAGGCCTCTCTGTGTTTAAAGATTATTAAGGGAAGGAGAAATTTATTTTTTTTTAATGGGAAGACAACGAACTATGCAAAGAGGAGAAGGAAATGCGAAGGGCATCATTAGACTGAAACTGAGCAAAAGCACCTCTGAGCAAGCTCCCCGTGGTGGGGGTAGCTGGCAGTGCCAGGTCCCTGGAGCCAGGCAGCTGCTGATGTGGGGGAGAGCTGCCTGCAGGCTCTGGTGACAATGTCCCTGATGAGCAGCAAAGGTGACAATCTCTGAAGCAGAAACCTTAGTTAAGTGGCTGAAAACTAGGCTGGGTTAAATCTAGGCCACTGTTTTTTATTGTTTTGCTAAGGCTGGGAAAGTCCAGGCTTAATCATTAAAATGCCTTCTGCAAGATCTTGCAGCTGAAAAATGGGTCAAAACAAGGCCCCAGTCACTCTGCCAGTGACAGGAGCCTTGGCAGCAGCTGTACCATCATTACAGAGCTCCCAGGCTGTGTCACCCCACTCGGGCACCACCAGATGCTAGAGAGCAGCTCACAAAAGAATTGCAGGGGGAAAGAGAGGTAACACAGCACCATCAGGAATACATCCAGCTGTGTTCCTTCATCCATCAAAGGTGTTTATTAGGGTCTGGTTTAGGTGCTTATGTGGTGTCACACAGGAGTCTTTGCAGCACAGGAGGTGCATGCCTACAGAACCTATCTGGTGTGACTGCTCTCTTGGCAGATAGTTCCCATATCTAGTGTTTTTTTTTCTCTGTGCTTGACATTTATTTCTCTTTAATTGGCTTTATGGGAATTTCTTCAGTCATCAGCTCTATCAGGATGAGGCTGATTTTTGCTGTTTGTAACATGAGTGTTTATCTAGAACAACTCTAGCTGGAGATACATGAAGGATGGGACACCTGAACACATGAACTACCGTTTCTGGGGCTTGATCTGATTTCTTCAAAATGCAATTTTGTGCTTGACAATTTAAAAAAAAGAAAAGTTTGCATGCAGTTCTAGTCAGTCAAAATTGCAGCCCTGCTTATCATGGGCTGTACAGGCACTTCACATGTGAGCTGCACTGTGGGGCTCTGCAGTGAGCATAAAGTAAATGTTACCTAAATGAAAATAAGCTTCTGCTCTGCCATCCCAGATCAGAAACCAGTCTGCTGTCTCAAGTCTTCCCTTTGTTTTTCAAAGAGGAAGGGAGAAAGATGGCCCTGGAGGGGACAAGAAGGGCCAGGGAGAGCCTGGATCTGTGAAGCTTGGCTGTGGCAGGCTGGGTGTGCACCCCCAGAGGACACTGCTCAGTTGCCAGCACAACCCAAAGCCCATCAAGGATGTCAGAAAGCCCAAGACTGGTGACGGTCCCTGCAAGCACCCATATGAGCTTTGCTGTTCAGAAATCTGGGGACAGAACTGTTTCCTGAGCACTCTTGAAACCAGCAGCCTTGCCAGGAGGGCTCCCTGCCAGCTGGGAGGGAGAGGAGGATGGTGGCTGGTGCTGGTGCTCGGGTGTCACATCCACCAGTGCTGCAGGAGTGGAGAGGATGGAGGAGTCAGAGCTTAACATTGGAGTCACTCCTTAGCATAAGGAAACGATATTTTAAGATAATTTTTCAAGCCTTTTTGGTTTCTTCTGGGTTTTTTTAAACACATATGTCAAACTGTTCCCTTTGCTCTTGGTACATACTCGGACGCATAGTCTGCTTGGTAACTTTTGCTTGTGGAAGATGAAATCTGAGATTTATGTTTGATACCCTGTGCAGTAGGTTCCCTCCATTCCTCTGGCCCTGAGGGAGGCTCATGTCTGTAACTGGTGCAGCATCAGAGTGCCTCACGGGTTTTCTTTTATGATTCCTGGGGACCAAAGAGATTTTATTCTCCTTTTCTACACGCTGCACAGCCCACAGATGACCTGCGGGTGAAGCAGGGCCTGAGCTGCTCATTGGACCACTACTCCCCAGCTTTTCACAAGTTCCTTCAAGATGCCATTGTGACAGGCAGGCATCTTAAATTCTGCACTGCTCATGACCAGGGGTGAATCTCTATACTGCAGCAATATGGACTTTTTTCAGGCAGCGCAGGTCCTGGATTTTTTTTTTTCAAATTGCCAAAGAAGTAGAGGTGAGAATATTTAGGGTTATAAACCATTTGACACTATTCCCACCTTCCTTTTGCACAGCGGGAGGCATGCAGGAATAGTTTTCCCCTTTATGCTCCCTTCCTTCCATCTGCTTTCCCAGCCTGAAGAGAAAACAAAAAGACTTGGGGTACTCACTGATGGCTGGCAGTGTTCTCTGGGTCTGGTGGGCTGCTGGTGGACAGAGCCTGGGAAAGAAGAACAGTCATGTATTTCAGTTCTGACACTGTAAAGTTGAGGGAGTGGATTCTGCCCCTCTGCTCTGCTTTGTTGAGACCCCACCTGGACTCCTGCATCCAGCTCTGGGCCCTCAGCACAAGGCAGACATTGATCTGTTGCAGTGGGGTTGTGGAAATAGTCAGAGGGCTGGAACCCCTCTCCTATGGAGAAAAGCTGAATGAGCTGGAGTTGTTCAGCCTGGAGAAAAGGTGCCGGGGACACTTCATTGTGACCTTTCAGTATCTAAAGAGGGCTTATAAAAAAGAAGCACAGACGCTTTTTACAGTGCCTGTGGAGAAAGGACAAGAGGAAATTGTTTTAAACTGAAAGAGTGGACACAAGAAAGTTTTTATGATGAGGGTGGGGAGACACTGGAAGAGGTTGCCCAGAGAAGCTGTGGAAGTGTTCAAGGCCAGGTTAGATGGGGCTCTGAGCAACCTGATCTGGTAATGTCCCTGTCCATGGCAGGGAGATTGGACTAGATGAGCTTCAAAAGTTCCTTCCCCACCAAATAATTGTTTATTTCTATGGAAGCCATCTCTGTCTCTAGTGAGCCATGGTAGGGCTGGTTTAAACCCTCAGCCAACCCCTGTGGAGGCAATACAGGTACAAGAGACTCCCCTTTACTGACCACTATTCTGCTAGTTTTGGAGTCAGGGGCATCTGGGTGGCTGCAGGCTATGGAACCAAAATCAACAATGTTAAGTCATTAGACAGAACCACAGAATGGTCAATGGTCATGGCTGGAAAAGAGCTCTAAGATCACTGCATCCAACTGCCAACATCCCTCCATCCACCCCCCAAACCCCCCCCAACAAAACAACAACAAACCAACCAACCAACCAAAAAAAACCCCAAAACATCATCATCAACAACAACAAAAATCATTGCTATGCCCACTAGAGCATGTTCTGAAGTGAAACCTCTCAGTTTTCCCATGAATTCACACTGCTCGGCCAGCTGACAAGTAGCAGCATGAAAATACCTGTGAAGGAAGGAAGTTACAGCAACACGGACTCAATTCTTTTCACTTGGCAGAGCTGCTCCCCTGAAAAGATCCACGTGGAGTGAAACATCCACCTTCCCTACTCTGGAAGCCCGCAGGTCTCCAATGGGATACCAGGGGGACAACAGAAGCCAAACCTAATGGCATTTAAGATGAGAAGATGATGGAACCTTGTGTGTGTTTGAGCCCTTTGTTGGACCAGTAATAAAATGAACCCCCTGCAGCCATGTGCTACTGAAAAGAATGTAACTTTGATCTTCTTCCACTTCTTTACAGTACTCTCATGAGGAAAGGGAGGAGGATAGGGACATGGCCTGTGGCTTTGCACAAAAGTGGACTTATTTTGTCTTGTCATTATTTTTTTTGAGCTGCAGTCTTGAAGCCAGTGGGACTCCTTCATGCAAGTTATCCTGGATCTCACCTCTACATCAGCTGTGACATGTTTCTGAAGGGCTGAATGGAATCAAGTGATTCCTCAGTAAGAACACGTATCCAGTCTTGAGCAGGCTCAGTCCTGTGCTGCCTTGAGTACCAGCAATGTATGGCACTGGTATTGGTGAGTGTGGGAGCTATGGAAGAGAGATACCACCACATAGGCAACCCTGTATAGAGATGATGGCTTTATGAGCAGTTTTGCACTGATTTCCATCAATTGCTATCAATCAGGCTGGTATGTGCCATCTGCTGGATAGAAATATTCACCTGGCTGTCTGCCATTATTGCATGGCACTTAATTTTAATTTAGAAGAGATGTTTTCATTACACTTGTTCCTTATATGCTTCTCATGCAGATGGAGAGGAATTGAGGTTTAAACACAGTGCTCTCAGGCACTGCTAGGCAGGTGGGTGCTTGGCACCAAACTGTTCAGCTCTTCCTTGCTTCCTGGGTGGGCTTTTTGGTGCCATGGTCACCTTTGGCTCCTGTGCTTGAGCAGGTGAGGAGGGCTGCAGCAACAACACCATCTTCATGGCACTGGGTCAACACCTCTTCCAGGAGAGCCCTAAGTAGCTTCCATTTCTGGAACTAGGGAAAGGTGTCTGCTATCCAGAGTCTTTCATGTCCTAGATGTTTGCTTAAAATTACAAATTAAAACTTTATGAAAGTCCTGTAACATCTTTGATACCTTTCCAAATGCAGTCCACATCCTTTCAGAAGAGCCTCTGTTCTTTGGTAACACTTTGTTTCCTCTGGAAGAGCCTGAACCATTCCAGCAACAGCTCCTGGGTCCAAGTAGACGAGGCCATGTGAGAAAGCTGACAGTGCTTATTTAGCATTGTTTCTTGGCAGACTCCCACTAGTGACATGAGCAAGCAGCAGTGCCAGGAGGATGCCGTGCCAAGCTCCAAGGACTGACTCCTCCTGGGAATGCACCCCACAACCCATCCCCACATCCTCACCATCACCCACCAGGCTGCTGCTGCCACCCCTCTTTCCTTCCACCAGGTGAAGAATTGCATTCATCCTTGGCACCAAGAGGAACACAGCTCTCCAGGACTGCTCTGATGCTGCTCTTCTCACAGCGAGAATGCAGCTCCCAGCACTTCTGGGCAGAGAATGGGTTTGGATCAGTTTAGGGTGGGGGTGAATTGTACAGTAGGTTGACTTTTTCTTCCCTTGTGGCTGACTCCTCCGTGTTACGAGCTGTACGTGCTGTGTGGGTGGAAGACAGCATTAATTAGCCATAAGGATGGAGCAGCTCTGGTTAGGAAAATCTGCTTCTCCATGCAAAATCATCTCCCACCTTCTCCAGGGGATCTGTCAGCAACAACGCTTATTTCCCAAGAGAATTTGGCACTGGCACGGGTAGATCTCTATTGACATTTAATCCAATGCATCAGGAAAAAACTTGGGAGGAAGTGAAAGCAAAAGGCTCCTCCAGTCTCTGCCTTTCCACCTCGGTCAGAGCCTCCTTGCTTGGGGAGTGGCTCTGAATCCCTCCAGGGGAATGAGCCGTGGCGGTGCCCATGCGGCTCCCTGTGCCGGCAGAAGGGACAGGGAGCAGGGGCTGGGGCAGGCACTGAGACATCACAGAACCCCACCCAGCCCGTGCCGACCGCTGTCATCTGCCGGTTGCAAAATCAGCAGATAATGAGTATTAGCCCTTTATGTGGGCTGAAATGATGCGCACGTCAAGACACTTTAATATTATGGGTTCCTATCCTGCAGCTAAATGGGTAATTGCTGGCCTGGCTGGCCTGTGCCCTGTTAAGAGATAAATGAAGTCATCTTCTCCTTTCTGCAGCTTGCAGTCATCTTTTTATTACTCATCCAGGCTGCAGCGTGTCTCCTTGTTTTCCATCCTGTTCCCAGTGCAGGCATGCCGTGCTGGGGTCTGTTGTGCTACAAAGCCCCACTTCACCACCTCCTCCCAGTTCAGAGGTTTGGCTATTAAGCTCACCCAGCGTATACTTGGGTCTAATTTAATGTAGGAAGATGTGAAGTGGAGTGGTTTGACAGCTGCTGCACACACACTTCAGCTGTCCTTTATGTCAGGGCAGCATCTCCTGGGAGCAAGGTGGAGCAGAGGGTTGGAAGGAGCAGCCATGGCTGTCTCTTGCATGGATGAACCAGCGTTCCTGGAGTTCAGCTTCCCATTCCCCCAAGCCATTGCCAGCTGTGGATGGTGTTCTTTATGCCCTTCCTCCCCTGGCTCCCTGCCTTCTCCTTCTGCCATCTCGAGCAGCTGCTGGTGAGAATCCCCTGCCTTGGGCCTGCAGGGTGATCAGGAGCTGGGCACTTTTAGGGCTTCCAAGCTCTCCCCAGACTACCTTGAAACTGCTCAACCACAGCCTCAACTATAGTCTCAGCCTCAATGTCTCCAGTGTCTCTCTCAATTCAAGCTGCCTTTTGGGGATGGTCCCTATGCCAACCCCTGAACCAAGTCCTGGTATTATTTAGGAAACTGAAAATTGTCCCAGGCCAAAACCATGCCAGGGACTATCATAGCATCTCAACAGAGATTCCCAGCAGCTGCTGTGGTATGTTTTATCCTGAGACAGACACAGCCCTAAAATACATTAGAACAGAAATACAGCCATATACATACACACCTACTGTAGAGATACAGACCCTGAGTGCTCCCACCACATACAAGGGAGTGTAGAGAGGGCCTAAGCCACCAAAAACTTTTACACTGGAGCAATATGGTCCCCTGCCAGTGCTGCTCTGCTGGGCTGTGGTTTCACAGCAGAGTTTTTCTGCAGAATGTAAGGCAGTGCCTCCTTCCCTGACTCTGCTGCTGCCAAACCCCTCCTCACTAACACCCTGTGAGCCAGAGCAGGGGCGCAGTCTGAGCTTAAGTGAAAATCCCCCCTTTGGTGGGGAGGATGAGGATGTCAGCCCGGGCACACCTCAGGGGCAGATTGCAGCAGAGCTGTGGATGGCTGAGCTGGTAAAGCAGAAGGGCAGCACCCTCCAGCAAAGCCAGTGAATGATGTGGGTTGCCTGGGTCAGTCACTGCTGCCAAAAACAGCCCCTCATGAACCTGCAGCCAGACTTACCACCGGCAAAGAAAATCAAGCTTCCTAAAGTGTCAGTAGATACCCCAGAGGGGATGTGCAGCCCCAGCTGCATCCCAGGCAAAGCACTGCCAGCCTTGCTCCGGTCTGCAGCAACATCCTCTGGCCAGTGAAGGAATTATGAACAGGTGGTGGAGGGGAAGTGGGCAGGCATGCAGGGACTTCCCACTCTTCTCCCCTCCTGCCAACTAAAACTTCAGCTCTCAGCTATTTTGCACATGCCCTGTGCTTAGTTTTTAGATCAGGAATGGTTTCAGGGCAAAAGCGACCCATGCTCTGCTGATTGATGTTAGGGGAAAAATACCTAGTCAGCAGTTTTCCAAGTCCAGCTGCAACACAGCTGTTCTGGGAGGTGACACTGTGTGAGGGGACAGCACAGCTCGCTGCTCACTGGGCTCTGGTGACATTTCAGACGTTTTTAAAAAGACAGAGAAGATAAAGTGAAAGAGAGGGAGACCTTTTGCTCAGCAACCACCAGATCCACATCTGGACACTAACTGCAGAATATGAAATAATTTGACTTTTGCCTTTTCCTGTAGCTGTTTGGAGTTCCAGGAGGCTCAGATGTTCAGCTGGAACAGACCTTTTCTGAAGTACCCTGGCCAGTGTAGCACAGCTCCTTGCACAACCACAGGAGAATGCCTTGACTCAAGGGCATTTTTGACCATTAACACAAACAGGAAAAAAATGCTGAAACACATTCTTAAGAGCACTGAGTTAGAAAGATTAAATTTCTGTTGCTGGAAGCATATTTTAACAAGAGTAGAAAAATAAATCTGAGTTCCTAAAAGAAAGTAATGGGGTATGACATTAAATGTCCCCACAGGACCCCTACATGCTTGCAGCTGGGACCAGCCAGCCACGAGATAATGCTGCACCACAGCAGTCTGCAGAAAGAACATTTATGTTGCTGAAAAAAACACACAGAGCTTTGAAGACTTGGCTGCTTTGAAAGTATATACCTCTAGAGGATGGTTAGTACACCCTCTACCTGTGTTCTTCCTGTGCTGCAGCTGGGGTGATCAGCTTACTGTAAGCACACTGTCTCCAGTCAGGAGGAGTGACGGCGCCGTGGAAAAAGCTGTTAAAAGCAAGACTCTAACATGTCTGTGTGATTTTTCCATTTCAGAAAACCAATAGGGAAATGCCTGTGGCTGCAGCCTCTCCCCTGGTTTCCACAGAGAGCTGCCACCCTGCTCTGTGCTGTGGCAGAACATGCAAAACCACAAATACTTTTTCTGCACTCAGCAGGAATGACGGAAAACCATGTGCAGCCATCTGGAATAGAGAGAAAACCTGCAAACAGACATTTGGTGCTGATAAAGAGGTGCCGGGGTCTTCTCTGAGCTAAACTCAGGTTTCCCATCAGGATTTGGTCCCCAGCCACTCCTTTCCACCAGCTCTTGCCACCTGGCCTGGCTGCCAATCATTGCTGCCAGCTTGCTGCTGTATGAAGAAGTGTATTTGGTTCAGGTGGGAAACCACAACATGCTCACCATGCCCAGGAGAAACCCAACTACAAGAGCAGAGAGCTGTATCCTGCTTGCAGGCAACCACTGTCTTCTGACCAGTGGCGAACCTCTCCTCCCGCTGGCCAGCATCTGCCCCTTGACTGGCCATTTCTCATCAGACTTTTCTACTATAATATCTCCTTATGGCCTTTCCTCCTCCACGCTCATCTTTCCCTCGTTAGCTCTGCTCAAATAATCCATCCTCTCTTCTATGAAATTTTTTTGCCTGTCCTCCAGACAGCACAGCTGAATGGTGCACAGCAAGCATCTTCCTACCACAAGACAGAAGTTAAAAATGCCTGGCTGAGAAGCCAGCACGAACGAGAGAAAATTCCCTCAAAATCTCTAGCAAGAAACCAGTGATGCAACAGAGCTGGTATCCCTTTCCAGAAATTTCCCTCACCAGCCTCATGGGAAGGGTGGGACTGCAGTTTGCACAATGACCTAAAAGACTAAACTGCATACAGTAAACACACAAACCCTGGTGCTTCAAACAGTTTCCTCTCCTTTTCTCAAGCTAGTCACATTTTAAGACTCAAGGAGACAGAGTGGTAAGCCCATGACTGCTGTCTCAACAGGACCATGGCCACCTCAGGTTCAGGTAAAGAAAGTATTACCAAAGAGAGCTTCAACTTTGCCCTGAAAATACCTTAGACTTCTCTCGTTTATTTTTTACATCTTTGAAAAAAAAATGGTAATTCTCTAACATATTTCAAACAACTTCTCTGGGTACAACAGAGAAGAGGTTCCTTCCCAAACAACAGACAGCAGCAGCAGCTAGAAGAGGAAGCACACCAGGTGTTCTGCATCACCTTCACCTCATGGGTGGCACAGCTGGGTGCTGCACCCACTTGGTCACACTGGGTGGCAGAGGCCCCACATGCCTGCTTCTGGCTGAATTTTGAGGATCCTCACAGACACCTCTGTGCTGCAAGGTTTGATGGTGTTCCCACCCTTGGGTTGCACTGAGTGTGACCATGAGTGCCGTGGAGGTGATGATGTGGGTACCTCACCATCATTTCTGCCAGAGGAAAAGGCTTGCAGTGGGGAACTAGGCACATCTTAAATTCTTTAGCCTTTCTGGTTTGCCCTTTGTCATTAGTTCAATAGTGTCTATACTCATGGTATATTGTCTCTCTACTGATTTTCGTAGATGAGGGCAGCTCTGTTGCCTTTCTGATACATGATCAGTCAGAATATATATCACTTGAAAATTAAAATACCATTTTATCCACAGGAAAATTCATGGCCAATATAATTATTTTTAAAGAAAGATCCATCCATGACATCCACATGTAGAGACAGAGGGAAAATGGACATCAGCAGCCTCTAGTCCCATAAATATTAAACAGGAGAATCCAGGAGGACTGATCACCAGTGAGTCACTCAGAGGAGAAAGTGCTGCTCAGCTGAGCTCCAATTTATACCACAGGAGGCTTTAGAGTCAAAAGAGCAAGGAAGAAGTATGACAATACCACATTACTTTTTTTTTTTCAATTTCCAGATCTTTAAAGCTTGTCTAAAAAAAGGGTTCTCATACTGAACCCTGCCAGGTTTCCTAATAGCAAAACTTATTTCACATTAAAGTTATCCTTACCCCATGGAAATGCAGTTTGGCAATGGAAATGATACACTACTACAGAGCAAAACTGAGGCATGCAAGCCAGAAAGTCCTGGGTCCTAAATATTAATTTCTATTTTTAAATTTATTACTTTAGTCTGAAAACTTTTGCGCATCTGCACAGAGCAGCATTTATTTAACAAACAGCACATAACTTCCAAAGCTGAGATAAGATGAAAGAAGCTGGTGATTTTTGGCCTCATCACCAGAAGATATAAATGCTGCTGTTATTTTTGGACAGGGAAAAAAAAAAAAATACTCGTCAGAAAAATCCACTATTTGTTAAACAGCAAGATACTAAAATGCTTCTTTAGGAAGAGCCGGACTGCAGCTGCAGCAGACTGGCAAGCACTAAATGGCAGCTCTACATTCACATTTTAAAACTTCTGTTTACAAGACTGAACCAGGGAAAAGCATGAGCTGCATTTTATGAAGTCAAGCTGTTTTCATAAGGGAGGAACAGAATCCTTCAGCCCTTCTGGGGACCATGCACCAGAGAGAGAAAATGCAAGGAGCAGAAGGCGATGGAACCTGGTTTGCCGGCAAAGATAAAAAGAACTGTAGAATCGTTTCGCTTGGAAAAGATCTTTGAGATCAAGTCCAGCCATTAACCTAGCACTGTCCCTAAGCTCCACCATTGAACCATGTCCCTAAGCACCACATCTACCCGGCTTTTACCACATCTACCCCCGTGCTGGGGATTCCATCACCTCCCTGGGCGGCCTGTTGCAGTGCCTGATAGCCCTTTCCGTGAATAAATTTTTCTTATATCCAAATTTTTCGTAATATCCAATCTAAACTTCCCCTGGCACTTGAGGTCAAGTCCTCTTGTCCTGTCGCTCGCTACTTGGGAGAAGAGACCGACCCCCACCTCGCTACAGCCTCCTTTGAAGTAGTTGCAGAGAGCAGTAAGATCTCCCCTCGGTCGCCTTTTCTCCAGGCTGAACAATGCCAGTACCCTCAGCCGCTTCTCCCAAGACTTGTTCTCCAGACCCTGTGCCAGAGGGGCGAGAACTTGGTGCCGGTTGCCTTCGGAGGAAGCTGCAGCCCTCAGCCTCGGCTGTGGCAGCGCTCTCCCATCCAGCGGGGACCCCCCGTGTCCGGGGTGTCCCGGCGGGACCGGGGCGGGCACTTACCGCCTGCTGGGGCGGGGTCCCCCGGTCCCCCCCCGCCGCCTCNCGGGCGTGGCTCTTGGCCGCTCCCCGGGGCCTGCATCTCCCGGAACCCTGTGGGAGGGGGAAGAATCCCACTCAGAAGGGGCCCAAAGGCCAAGGGAAGGATCAGGTGATGCAGGGGAGGGATGCGCGGACGGTTCTAACCAGACTTTTCAAGCCCCCAGTGCGGGCAGGCTGCCTAGCTCCACTTGTCCTTCCAAAACCTCCCAATTATACGGTTATCCCAGGCTGCCCCAGCCTCCTGTTGCTTACACACATCTCCTGGAGCTGTAGGGGAACACTGTCATCTCTAGGAACCACACAGCAAGCCAGCAATCCTGAGCTAAATCCATGCACACCCTCCTCAGACAGGTCTTTGCAAACCTTTGGAGAATAAGGCATCTGGGAGGATGTAATTTGGGGTGCATCTTGAGCACTGAGTATTATTCCTGGGCTTGGGAAACATTTCCACCCTGTCATTAACCAGCAAAAGGAGCAAAATTTCAGGAAGCCCTCATGCAAAGGAGGGGACAGCTGGGCATCTCCTCAGCCCATCCCCATGTCAGGACTCACTTTCTGCTTCCCAGTATCCCATTCAAGCCATTAAGCAGACACCATAACCATCTTCAAACTGCTTCCTTCTGTCTTTGCTTCCAACAACATTTATGCAATTGTTGAACACTCTGGGAGGGATTGCTGCAATTAAAATGTGGCAAGGCTGTCATTTCCCCCCTGGGGATGAGAGCAGGGTGGCTGTTTGGTTTCTGTCCCCTGCCTGCAGTAGTGGGTGAGTGGGAGGGACAGGGGCTCCCTCAGGGCTGCTGCTCCCCTCTTTCCAAACCAGAGGCTGACAAAAGCAGGAGGGGCAGAGCTGTGACTCCCCTCACTGCTTCTCATTGCTGACTGCAGTGGTTGCATCATTCATTCTGCTGGTTCTTCCTAAACCACCAAGGTAAAGCCCAAGAGCTCATAATGGAGGAGCAAGAGGAGAGAAGGCAATGAGTGGTCAGATAGTTCCCAGAAGGATATTCTGCAGGAAGAGGAGATCAGCTGGCAGTCTGGGTGTGCAGTGTTACATTCAGGGCCCGGTTCCAAGGAAGAGGAGGTGACTGGGAAAATGCTTTGGATCTGAGATAGGTCTTGGAGAGAGTGATAGGGGCAGGATACTGAGGGGGAGATGGGGGAGCTGAATGTGAAATTAAATAGCCCCAAACAAAATATGCAACATATGAAATGGCAGAAGGATGCAAGGTGAGGAACTGCTATCATTCTGCTCTGATATGGCAGAACATGCCTTATGGAGACCTTCTTCTGGGCAGGGAGGCCAAGGCACACTCAGTGGCTATGTCTGCACAGACCAAGAGGTTGAAGGTAGTCAGTCTCCCTGTCCACCCTGTGGCTCCAGGAACTGGCACATCTCACGTGCATTGGTGCAATGGGCAGCTCCTACAGGAGGAGAGAGGAAGGAGAGGAGAACTTTTGACCTCGACTCTGTTAACTGCACTGAGGGAGGCAAGTCCCAGGTTTTAACTCAAACTTCTTGCTTGAATTAGCCCAAAGTACATAATTTCATCCCAGGAAAGAACATTCCTGTAGTCATATTGCTTTTTGGAGAAGATGTGCTTCTGAAAGCAGAGGAGGCAAGCTGGGGGTTTGGGCTGGATAGAGGAGATGCCATCAGCCTCTGTAGGTCATGATGGGGCTCACTGGGACACAGGGCTCTGCTGCCTTTTCCTGGACTGTTTTCTCAGGCTGCAAGAGGTGGCACTTCTGAGTCCCCTCCAGCGTGGGCTCCTGGGGGACTGCAAGTTGAAGTTCACCAGGATGGCACATCCCTCCCCAGGGGGAAAGGATGTGCAGGCATCAGGGACAAGAGCATTCCCAGAAATAAGTGAGAAAATTCCTCTTCCTCCTCCATCCCTGTGGGCTGTCTCTGAAGGGCTGGGGCCTCCTGAAAGTTTTCTGGCTGCCCCCATGGAAACAGTTCATTCCAGGGCAGTCCCTCAGATTTGCTTGGAAGCAATGCGTAAGCTTGCTGTCAAAATGAGCCAGATGCCTTGTGTTTTGAAGCAGCTTGTTGCTGGAGCCAGGAAGATGTTTTAGCAGTGGTGACCCCAAATGCTGCTGCGGCTTAGCAGTGACACTGAAAGAGTCACTGCCATTCAGTGATACTTGTCTGCTGCAAAGATTTAAGGATTGCTGAGAATTAAAGAGAAGATTTTCCAAAAGCTAAAGGGCTGATAAGCACATGACTTCTCTGGGAAATCAAAGAAAATCAGCTATCAGATTCCTCTTCATAATGGAGTGATGGCTTTTAACACCATTTCCCAGCAGGGCTAGTGGATAATACCTTGGCTGATCTTCAAGAGCAAGGGTTGGAAGTGTGTAGTGCAAGTGCCAAGTCTGGCATGTGGAGCAGTTTTGGATGGCCCCCAGCCAGGCTGGCAAGGAGCCAGGAGCCTTTTCATCCAAAGTGCAGTGCTGAGAGAGCCAACAGCATCAGCTCTCAATTTCTCCTGAGTCCTGTGGGAGCCCGGGAGCTCTTCTGGAGGATGATGCAGAAGTTGCCTGGTAGGTGGCCTCTTCTGATTCCTCCTGTGCTGGCACCCTCAGCTTCTGCTCTGGGAAAGAAAAGGACATACACTGTATGTATGCTGTATGTGGAAGGTTGCCTACCTCTGTCAAACATCACTCTTCAAACCTGGCAGTCAATAAAAAAATTCATTATTAATATATATAAAGATATGCATGTATTCATGCTTATACACATGTCGATACTTACATATTAACAACAAAGTCTTACCCAAACCAGCATGTTTATTTGAGGAACACAGGATTATTTTAAGACCTTTTTGCTTCTTCATGAGTCTTTGCTCTCTGGCTTCAACCCCTAAAGCAACCCCCAGGCCACAGGACAGACATTGATGGCTTTAGCCAGTGCAAGGACCAGCACAGTGCATCCCCACACTCGGCAGCATCAAGGTGAGGAGGGGGTGAGGAGGAATGAAGACAGAAAGGGACACACTCTCTTGCCCCCAGACAGGCTGCCTTGGCAGAAGTCATTCTCCATCAGGGTCCCAGCACTTGGGAGGGGGTGTTGTCCAGGCTGTCCACCCCGTGAGTCATGATGAGCTCTACCAGTAGCTGTTGTGGGAGCACCAGAGAACAAACATACCAGGAGTTTCCCTGCTGGGTAAAATAACAGACTCCCTCTGATAAAGTAACCAAAACAGAACCTGGGGAGCTCTTCTTTTTTCAGCTTTTTGTTACCACCAGAAATTCTCTAGTCTATTTGAAGTTTGTTCATTGAAAGAGCTGATCTTGCAATAAATACCACACCACATGTTTTTATCACCACAGGTTTTATCTTCTTCCCTAATACTTGCTATATTTTCAGCAGGTTTTCAATAGAGATAGACAAGGTCCCTTGGCATAAGAGCTCTGGAAAGCTACAGGGTTTGTTTTGGGTTTTTTTGTGATCATTTACATTAACCACAAAGAAGATTATAATTCAAAGTTAAAGCACAGCATGTCAGAATGAATCTCTCCCACTTGCTCACTGACTACAAGGGTGGTTTCTCCTCTGCTGTCCAGACATTCCAAGGTCCCCCCACAGGGTGTCCATTTCCCTGGGATGTGGCATGGATAGATGATGTGAATTCCCAGTTGTCCCTCACAGTGGCTCAGATGCTGGCCAGCTACCAGGACCTGGAAAATCCTGTCTTGCACCATGAATTGGGTGTTAGGAGTGAGCCTTGAGATCTCAGTACAGATTTTTATAGGGGATTTGTTGGAAGCTGCTCAGGGAATGCTCATTAGAAATTTATTTAGATTTCAAAATAGCTTATGTGGTTTTTGCCATGCTCTAAGGAGAAAGTAATAAAATCTGGTCTCTGTGAAGCAAGGGGGAAAAACCTTCATCTTCCCCACTGCAAACTGCTGGACTGGTGTTACCCTTCAGTGAACAAGTTTAGTTATTAATCTGCTTTTCTAGCAGTAACTTGTGTGTTGCAAAGGCAATGTGCACATAGCTCAGATCAGAGACAACCTGTATCATCTGGCTTTCCAAACATTTTCCCAGATGTTGTCTTCACCTGGATTTTCAATTTTCTTCAGTTCTGACCCCCAAGTCCTGCAAATTTTAATTTCTTTCTAATTTTGACAGCTCTTCAGGCCTTTGCTTTGATGTGGAGACCTCATGTCCTGTGAGTCTGAGCCACATCCTGACCTGATGTGCTGAGAAATACAGTGTGGGGAAAAAGCCAGGCTTGAGAACAGAGCACAGAGCCAGCATCTGTCTGCCTGGGGACCCAAAGGGGGAGTGGAGGGAAGGAGCTGACTTTGCTGCCACAAGCTGTCCAAAGAAAAATAATTGCAAGGGAGAAGCCAGTGAGACACAGAGAGGAAAGGTCCAAGAGACTGAAGTGGAAATTTGTGGTTAGGAGTTAATCTTCCTAAGCCAGCTCTGTCTCAGTTGCTGCTCAAGGTGTTGCCACCTGTGGATCAGTCCTTTCACTGGATGGAAAGGAAAGGTGAGTGCTTTGTAGCAGGGGGAAACAGGTCCCTTACTGGAGAGATGTCCTACAGCAGGAGGGGGCAAGACTGCAGTGGGGAAACTACAGCTACAGGAGGGATGGAGATGGCTCCTGTGTAATTAGTGAAGCTGGGATTTTGGCCCAGAGTTGGAGGTTGACTCATCTAATTAAAAAAAACAAAAAAACAAAAAAACAAAAAACCTGCTGAGGACAGATGTTTAAATATAAAAGCATCTTTTTTAGGAGTGTCCTTTCAAAACATTTGGGATTTTACTGCACCCCAAGCGTTGTCAGTAAACAATTTTTTCCTCCCTGCTTCCCACATTTTAAGGGAAGGGCTCTGCTTTGTTCAAAAACAAGAGAACAAAGACCCAGGAGTTATATTCCCTGTGTTTCACCATGCTGCCTGTCTGCAGACTTTCCTTGGGGACTGCAGAGTCTCACGTTGTGGGAGTGCTCCCACAAGCAGCAGCTGCAGCTGTCTCCTGCCAGGGCATCTCTGTGTGCTGGGGAGGCAGCTGTGACACAGCTGGAGTATGATGGTATGTCCCACATGAGCAACTTGTGTGATCACAAGACAAACTTGCTTTTGAGTCCCTGTGAAAGGTTCAGACTATGTCCAGAACATGAAAAAAACCAAAATCCCACTGCCATCCACAGCAGAGGAGGGATGGTCTTGAGCATCCTGTCAGTGAGACACAGCACCACCCAGACGAGTTGGTAATGATGCATTCCCAGAAGTGATTTACACCTCAAATTTCAAGTTAGTGACCACAGTATGGATGTATATGTCAAGGATGACAGACAATTCAAGCTATCTATGTGGTGTTCACGCCTCATCAGTAGCACAAATGCCCCACCGGCCCTACTTGGGTCCTTCAAGTTTGGCCTGGCTTCCACTGGCCATGACTCCTAACCCTGGCCACCCTGGCCACTCCTTCCACCATGACTCCTGACCCTGCTGGCCTCTCCAAACAGGGATGCCCTGTGGACCCCTTGGTTCTGCCCCATTCCAGGTGGGCTACCTGCTGGGCCTCTTGCTGTGGCCGTGTCCTCTGGTTTTGTTCTGTTGCTCGAGGCCAGACTTCGTGGGTAGCCTTTAGAAATGGCTGCTTCTAGTTCTGCTGGGTAAACACAAAACTGTTGGGAAACAGAAAAGTTCCACAGAAATCTTTTGAGTTGTATGAAGCTAACTGGCAAAAGATGAACCCCCCCTTCCCAGCAGAAACTTTGTTCTTGTTCCAGTTTTGTGAGATTGTTGCTCACCCTCAGTATGGACAAGGTTGCAGTCTGTGCAGACTGACTGACTTCAGAAAACCTAACATCCCCAGCATCTTGCAGGCCATGGGATTTCAGCTAAGCAAGGTTCTGTGTCCCAGGGTTCAGCAGAGTCAAATGCACTGTAGGGTTGCAAAGTCCTGGGGTGACAGCAGGCAAGGTACAGGTGAGCAGGTAGGTGACACCAGTCCTGGCTTCTGCTAGCAGAAGCTACTTTGCTGCCTAAGCAGCATCTGATTATCCAGTGGCTTCTGCCCTGTGCCTGGGAGAAGGCACCAGGGTGCAGGAGCCCTTCTATAAAGTCATAGAATTATATTGGTTGGAAAAGACTTCTAAGATGGTTGAGTCCAAGCTTTAACCCAGCACTGCCAATCCCCCATTAAACCATGTCTCTCAGCACCACATCTACACATCTTTTAAATGCCTCCAGGGATGGTGAGTGGCTCCCTTCCAGGCAGTCTCTCCTCTTACACCCCCATCTCTGCTTTCTGTTCCAGCATGGTAGCCTGGAGCCTGCAAATGAGGTGATGGGAGAGCAAGAACAAGCATTGACTACTGTGACTTGAGACACTGTTAGTTCTGCTGCCCTCCAGCCCTGTATCCTTTGTCACCACTGAACAGAGACACTCATTATTAAATAAATATTCTGCTATTCAGCTCTCTGGGGTCAAGCCCTGTTTGTGCAGGGAAGCTGCTAGAATGGGACCACCAAATATAGATGAAACCAAATTGGTTTAACTTGCACAGAGGGATAAAAATAGCTGTGGTTAATGTCTTTCCAGCAGGTGATGAAGCTGGTATTCAGGCACACATCTGAGCTCTGGGAGCTGACCAGATGACCCCTGGGCAGCCAGGCCATGCTAACTGTCCCTCTGTGCCCTTAGCCTGCTTCAGGCTTGTGCCAAGTCTGTGTCTCTCAGAGGAGCCAGGCTAAAAGCACACACTTGGGTCATGTCAGGTTTTATAGCTCAGGCCATGGAATAACTTGCTGAGTGGCTGTAAGGGGATCCTGCCTGGTCCTTCGTGGTATGCATGACCTACCCTGGTGCTAGCAAACCTGTGTCTCCTAAAGAGCCCCAGAGATGAGGCAGATTTGCATGAAAGATGTCTGAAACTGGCCTGTGATAAAGCGTATCCAGCTCCCAGGTCAGGTGGAGGAGGTGGTGGAGGGGGGACCACTGAGATGGGTGGCCCAAGGGAGAGGCAGGGCAGGGCTTTCCAGAACCTCATCTGAAAAAGTTGGTGGGAATGGGATCAGATCACTCAGTGACAGCAACAGTTTTGAAGAGACTTTTCTTTCATCTACTTTGGCCTAAAGTGCAGAAGTACTTTTACCTTGAGGGGACACCTTTGCATTCTTCTAGTTGAAAGAGCTCATACAAATTTTGGTGTATCACATTTGAAGAGAATAATGGCGGGGAAGTTTTTAAAAGTGTTTCCTTTAAAAAAAAAAAAAAAAAAGTCGAGCCTTACAGCATATAGCTAATGTCCAATATACATTTCAGCATGGAGTTAAGATGTCAAGCTGGGCTGGTCCACAAAGCAGGCCTGAGGGCTGGGAGCTCAGGGGGTTGGTGTTGCCTTCATCTCTGTGCTGCTGGGAAGTTACAAAAGAGAAGGAGGAGATGATGGGATTCCTCCCTTCATCTCTCAAAAAACATGTGCCACAAATTCAAAGCTTTGACTCCTGTAAACTCAGCGACTACATCTCCTCTGAGAGGCAAACCTGGAAGTGGATTAGTTTGACTGGGCATAGCCACGTGAAAATCTGTACTGCTGACAAGGAAGATTTTTGCTTCTCCAGCTCGTGGAGGAGCAGAGACTCCAGCAAACTGCAGTTCAGCCCAATCTCCCCATGGAAACAGAGAGCCATTTCAGGTGCTCTAGGAGCATCCCACCTGGATGGGTGTCTACTCAAACCCTCTGCTCAATGCAGGGCCAGCTAGATTAGGCTGCTTGGAGACTTGTCCAGTTTTGGCTATCTCTGAGGATGGAGACTTCACATCCTTTATGGAAAACTTGCTCCATTGCTTGGCCATCTTCATGGTAAAAACTTTTTTCCCATACATCTAATAAAAATTTCCCTTGTTCTGGCATGTGGCTATTGCCTCTTGTCGTGTTGCTGAATTCCTCTGAGAAGAGTCATGGATGTTGTGATTGAGTAGACACTAGTCTATGTTTAGGCAATCAAATTCCACCCCAGGGGAGTTATTTTTGCTAGTGTGCATGCAGTCTCTCTGCACAGGGGGAAAAACCCAGCACATGGCCCAAATTCTGACCTGTGGAAACAACTCAACTAAATGATAACACTCACTCATTTACCGTTCTCACATCTTTTCCCTACTGAAAATCTCAGGTTCTTTGCTTAGGGTTATTCCCAATACTCATTTGCAAGACCACCAGTTATTATCCCCCTCAAATGTCCATGGGCATGCTGAAGACATGACCTGGCATTGCTTCTGAAGGACAGTGAGAATCAGGCTGTGGTCACCAGCCTGGAAGCTCTATCTGGGCAAGCGTGAGCCTGAGGAGCAGAGGACCTCACTCCCAGGCTGTCCTCTGGGATGTCCAAGCTACAGCTAAGACTGGGCAAGTAGATCAGGGAGGCAAATAAGGAGGAGAGAACCAAAGCCTGATTTCTTGAATGATGGTACTCATGGGCCTGGAGCAGGCAGTCACCACAAGGTCCTTCCCAGACAAATTTTCCTGAGACCCTGTACCAAGTTTGTCAGAGTGTGGTATCAGCTGCAGGACATAAAGCTGCCAGGTCGTGATGGAAAAAACCTCCCCACTGGGAGATGGGGACACAACTGCTGTGCATCCCTGGTGCCTGCAGTGTCCACCCATGGGTTGGACGAGGCCCATGCAGAACCACAATCCCAGCCATGCAGGCTGAGACAGTCAGTGGGTTCTGAACCTCAGCTCTCTCCCAGTTCAAAGAAGCTCAATGCTATGGTGTGGGTCAGGTTCATTTCTAACAACTCCTGCAGGAAAATGTGGCAAATCCTGAGTTCCAAACTGTGTGGAAAGTGCAGGAATGCAAAGTGTGGGGAAGATCCTGCAGGTCATCTATCATTGTGGGAGGAGCAAGGCTTGCAAGGAAGGCCATAATCCAGCTTTCCAGAAGGCACTGCTGGCTGGGTCCAGCACCACATCAGCTCCAGTGGGAGCAGGAGCTGGAAATGCTTCCTCTCTGCCCACCCTGGCACCAGTGAACGGGGACAGGAACAAGAGAGCTCAGCAGAACAAATCACCACCCCAGGTTTGACTCTGGACACGAGATCTGGGCTGGATGGTGAAGCCAGGGCTTGCTGGTGGACTTGAATTCAATGCCTATGCTTGTATGAAGTTTTAAGCATCAAAGGGTGGAGTACTGGAGGGAGAAATGTGCTCTGCAGCCAATGGAAAGCTGGAGGTAGATGGTCATGTGTGTAAATGATGGCCTTAGTGGATTTGTCACCTGTGTGTGGCTGAAGATTGAAAACCTGAGCAGAAGAATGGGGGAGATAGAGTATCTTTTGACAGCAGACCCCAGGAACCAAAGATGGCCTGGACAGAAAAGTAATTTCAGACAAAACTATGGGATCTGTGAAATTACTTACTCGTTACCCTTAATTTCACACATGATTTTCTTCTACTGTTAATCTGCTTTTCTATAAGCCTGAAAGGTTTATTACCATGATGTCAGGCATGACCTTAAATGAACTTCTAAGGTCTGTAACTAAAAAATCCATATACACTCCCACCTGGACATCATCTCTGCAAAAATCCTTCTGTTTCTTACTCTAGAGCTCCAGTCTCTGTTTAGCCAGCTCCAGGGTGGTGTGAAACGTCCAGATCAGTTTTCAGCAACATGTCAGGAGTACTTGCAGTCAAGTCTGTGTTTCTAAAACACAGGGAGAGCTTTACAGAAGAAGGAGGCCAAGTGCCTCAGGTATTTCTGGGGATTAGTACTCAAGCAGACACCTGACAGCAATCAAAAGGAAGCATGGTTTTGCCCAGGAGATATCAAATGATCTATTTGCTGAAGGCCTTTAGTGATCTTCACTAGCAGATGGTGTGGGAGCTCGTTGTCACATCTGCTCTTCAGATCAGTTGCCTTGATCCCAAGAGAGACCAATGCATAGACCTGGGTCAGTGAAGTGTTGCAACCAAAGACATCCACAGTTATAACTCAGGTCTCACAATACGTGGCACAGCTTTGGATGTCTCTGTTGACCAGTCCTGAAAGATTTACTGGTTTAATGCTAGAAGGCATCAAATAATTTGTCTTTCCTCCAGTCCTAAGTTCAGATAGCCAGCTGAACCAGGCTTGTTTTCAACGAAGGCAGAACATTTTTTTACATCTTTTTTTTCTTAATAACGGAGCAAATGGCACTCCCTGTATCAGAGACAGTTAAACCAAGTTGACTTGAAGCCATTGAGTCATGAGCAAGTCAGACTTTTGCCTAGTATCTGCTTCTTCTGAGACATGTCAGGGCACCTGTAAGAGCAGAGAATACTTATGTGGGAATAACAGGTTGCTTAATAACAAGAATTTTTTTGCTGAGCTTTGTGAAATGCCCCATACACAGCTTGGGTATTAAAGGTCTGGAGACACTGCTGTAGCATGTGATGCTAATTATTACAAAATGAACCTGTAAACACATGGTTTCCCTGCAGAAGCATTGGGAAACAACAGGTAATTAAGCCTCCCTGCCCCTGCTGGGGTGGATGGGCTTCCTCCGCCCTGCAAAGGGCAAAACAGAGAGCAGAGGTGGTTTGCTGGCTGATCCCACATCCCCAGAAGAACTAAGTGCTAAATCTCCTGATAATGTGGCTAGGTTTTTGTTTTGATAAACAAATATTAGGGTTTTAAAAAAAAATTATTATTATTAATTTTCTGATTAAATAGACTTAATTAAAAGTTTTGTGGTTTGTTTTTTTTGCTTTTTTTTTTGGTTTGGTTTGGGGTTATTGTCGTTTGGGGGTTTTTTTGTTTGGTGGTTTGTTTTGTTGTTGTCTGGGTTTTTTTGTTTGGTTGGTTCTTTTGTTTGTTTCTTTTCCCCTTTTTTCTAAAACCTCAGTTACAAAGGCCATAAAAGAGGCAGCTCACACTCCCTAGCCAGCTGGGCTGTACACCTTATGACTAGACAGCAAGTTTTTGCTTTACGTAGCTCTGGATTGGGGGTGGTTAGTGAATGTCCACAGCGTTTCTGCAGGATCTCTCACCAGGGTTTAGTTACAGGCAGATGAGTTATGTCTCAGCTAAATGCCCATGTTTAATGGGTTTAACTGCAAAGCTTTCAAAGCAGTGGCAACGTGGCATTCGTACTGTTGTACTACAGCTTCCCATAGAGCATGGCAAGGCTTTGTCAACCTCTGGCCCTCACAAACCAAGTGGTTTCAGTCTGCTGGAAGAGCAAAAATGTGAGAAAAGTGGTTGGGCCTGGCAGGGCTGTTCTATTTCTAGTAACACAGGGCTCCAAGCAAGAGATGGTAAGGTGAGGTTTTAATTGCAAAATGCTAACGCTGAGGCAGGCTGCAATTTTTTCCAAGTCTGAGTGGTTTTTATGCCACAGAATAGGGTGCAGGGCCGAAAATGAGTATAACCATTAGCACTCTAACTGCGGCTGTTTCATCTCCAGGATCTCATTTGACACCTCAGTGTAATAAGGATGGAAATAATAAATTGTGTGCTGTAAAACCTTGTGTGTGGACTGACTTTGTGCTGACAGTGGTGCATTTCCCAGTCTAATGCCATGCTGCTTTCAGCTGAGTCAGTCCCCAGCACTAGGAAAAGCCTTCACTCACCAGCTGGCAGCAGCTCAGAAGCTGTTTGGCTGAAGGCAGCAGATCCTCGTGCACTCTTTTCTTCTAAGGGGTCCCCAAAGGATCTTTTCCTTAGAGGTTTGAGCTTCAGCCTGTTGTGGCAGTAGGCTTGTTTGACTTGTGCAGACCTATTGAAATAGTACAAAGACTCTTGGGGTCCATGGAAAACATGCAGTGAAAAAACTTTTCACATCTACCAGTGTATTTTACTGTTATTGAAAAACTATTTGAGCCATCATCTTTGCTTTTACTCTTTCACCGTAAACTTATGCTGTGCCTAAGAAGAAGAACCCCCTGATCTTGAGCTGTATTTATGCCCATTTAACATTCCTCACTCCTTGCTATTCTGGATAGCTAAGCTTAGAGAAATAACTAGGATCAATCTTTTCCTTTTTTTTTTTTTTCCCCACTCAAACCACCTTGTGTAAGGCAGGATGAGAATTGAGACTTACTAGCTCCGGTGTCATGGAAAAATAATTGGAGCCAATTCCAGCTGTCAGGTAACAGGCAAAAAGAAGGCAAATATTTTATATTAACCCTCCCAACGTCCTCTTCTGAGTGGATAAAAAGACTGGATGGCTAAGTGGTTGCTGGGAGCATCTGTATTTTATTTTGTTATTAATATTGCAGGATTTCTGAATGTTGTTGTTATTATTTTTCTTTACAAAACTTGTCTTTAAGCCATGGTGTCAAGACTGGGCTCTATTCTTCATTCTGCTATTGATCTGTTCTGTGAATGAATGTATCTTTATTTCTTTCAGGCAGATGCTCCATGTGTAGCACCCAGCAGCGTGGGGCCTTCTGTGCCCACTGAAGATGTGGTCTGAGCCATGCAGCTGCTGGTCATGGAAGTGATCTGAGCAGCACCCATACCCTGACACTGGTGACTGGGGGATGGGCATCTGCCACATCATGCTGCCAAAAGTACAAGCAGAATACTCCAAGCACCAGGCTCAGCTTTGTGCTTGTGTCCCTCCCCACATGTCTTGAGTAGTGATGCCTTCCCCACCCACCCAGGAGTAACTTTCTGGTCCCTGGGTTACTCTATGGTGTGACTGGCAGAGGATGGACAGCATGACAGGTGGGCACCTGGGCTAGCAAATATGCTCATTGCCTCAGCCACTCTCTCTCCCTGCTTTTTCCAGCTCTTTGTTGCAAGAGCAAACTGAAGGAGGACATAATCAATGATCTACCACCCCCAGAGACAGAGAAGTCCTAAACCGAGGCTGCAAGTCCATGCTGGGAAACACCATCACATTCCTGCAGTGCTTTGGATGCCTCTGCAGCAGGACTGCTTACAAATCCTGTAATCCATTAACATTGACTGCTTTAATATTGTACCCAAGTTACCTTGATTTTATTAGCTACAAGAAAGATGACTTTCAGGGTGTGCTGCTGTTCCAGGTGTATCCTTAAACTCTAGTTTTCAGGCATCAGTGGATCAAAGCCCCGTTTTAAAGTTGGATTTTGTAACATTTTATAAATGAGAAGTGAATATGTATCATCTGAAGGGATATGAGAACTTCTCAGCTGAGAAGTTGAGAACTTTGATTTGTTATTTAACAACATTGCTTTCTTTAGATTTTTTGTGGTATACTGATTTCCGTATGAATTTCAGGCAGGGCTATTTACTAGTCTCTATTTTAAAGATTTTTAATCATACTGAAACAATGGCATAGAAATCTACACTGTGCTACAAACCCAGGCTGGTACCAACAGGCACTTTACTGAAGATTTCTTTTGCTTTTCATCTAGCCTTACTCAAAAAAATGGAAAAGGAAAAGTTTTGTTGCTGGGTTTTTTGTTTTTTTTTTTGGTTTTAACAGCTATCTGATAGTTTATTCATTGTAATGTTGAATATTGGGTATGAGGATCTGTAAGAAAGTTCTTGCTGTCTTTGAGTCTAAACACACTCAATTATCATGTTGTCAGAAATGAGCCTTTTAACCCTGACAAACCTGAGTCTGCTGATAAATCCACATAGGCTTGGGATCTGCACGTGCTCTGAGCAAGAGGGATTACAGAGAAGGACTCTTCATAATGTGGAGGGTAACTGGCAGCAGAGGTTTGCTTTGGGAGGAAGGAGAGTATGATTTCATCTTCTCTTTCTTGTTTGGTTTTTGTTTGTTTGTTTTTTTAAGATTTGTTTTTACTCTGGTTCTGGAAGAACTTCCCATAAAGAGGTTATTTAAGTTTGAAACAAGGCTTCTTTAGCTGACCTGGCAAAACTTTCCCCCAGCTCTTGTTTAACATGAACTAGACTCGTCACCAGACTTTTGAAGGCATTTTAAGTAGAACAGTAATCATCCTGAAAGGACTGTGAGTGGAAGACCCTCCACCCTCCCCCTGGTGAATAAAAACCACAGCCATTTAATGCTTAATAGAGAGCAGTGAGCTTCTTTGGATTTGATAATTGTTTTTTCTAGCTTGCTGCCTAGAAGTTAATTTTATTTTAGGTCCAAAAAAACCCCAACAAACAACTCCCAACTTCACCATGGTTTTTCTCTCCGTAAACCCAAACTGACAGGAGTATTTTTTTTTTCCACAATGCTAAATGTAAATCAACCATAACTGGCTGTACAATGTTATAATAGATTGAGTTGGCTCAAGCAAATAGCAATAAAAAGCTATCTAAAAATATGATAAAATGTCCCTACTGGAAGCCTGTAAAAAGGAGATAACACAGAGCAGGGAAACATCTGTTCAATTTGTTGAAAGAAGTCACTGTTTTCTGTCACCTCTGCATTATGGTGATTTATGTGAGAACATCTCAAACAGTGAACATCCAAAGTGTGTTACCTTTGGGAGTCAGGAGCAGACTCCACAGATGGAGCTCTCAGAGCTGACACTACACGGTTTGGAACAAAGATGTACATGGAAACTGACCACTGCTTCAGCCCACTCCAGACACAGAGAGGTGGTGAAAACCTGATCATAGCAATGGTGTGTGCCTGGGAAACCCTCTATTTACACCAGAACACACCGGCAATGGCACTCAGAGTGGCTGTTGCCCAGCACTGCTCCAAACACAGGTTGGATCTCAAGACAAGGGATGGAGAGGGATGCAAAGCTCAGTGGCACTTCTGCCCTCTCCACTGGGTTCTGGTCCCCCGGGAGACAACAGCACTGCTGACTGCTTCTGTTGGGCAGTTTGGCTGTAGCCATACACTTTTGAAGGCTGGCTTTGCCTTCCTCTTCTTCTTTGAACCCCTTGGGGATGCTGTAGCTGCAGCCTGGCAGGATAGGGAAGACGAGGTTTTCAATTTGCAAGGTCCCTGTCCAGCCCTGCCAGAGCCCCCAAGGGGATAGCCACAGCCCCTGTGCTGGGTTCTAAATCCCCTGCTAGGGGGACATTGTCTGAGACTACAGAAGCAGCTCAGAGGTTTGCAGCCTGCCAGCTGCTCCCAGCATGGGCTTTGCTGTGGGCACACATGCTCTTTGTGCAAGCACCACTGTAGAGCACACACAGTGGGGATCTGCCTCCTCCTGCCCCAGCAGCAACACCCAGAGCTGGAGTTAGCCCCTGCTCTAAATTTTTCTGGCTTAGATTAATCAATAGCCAGGAAGCTGATGTATCCACATCTCATGATGGCTGTGAAAGGCTTTCCAGTCTGTGAGCAGGCTCTAGCTGGGTCCTGCAGTCCTTGTTCAAACAAAGCTGTGAAACCAAAGAAGGGAGTCCAGAGCTTGGCCAAGCACTTGCACCAGCACTGCTTGGCTTCTGCAGGACTGCACTGTCCCTCACATCTCTACAAGAAGATTTGTGAGCCTGCAGGAGGTCTAATGAGGAATGGGGATGAGGATAAGGGACTGAGATACTTGCTTGGAGACGCTGGTTCTCCAGACTTACGCTGGGCTGTGTAACACCCCAGCACAGCATTAATGGTGGCAGCTGTGTCCTCAGTAGGTTTATCACACTCCTGCCGCTTCATGGAGAAAGGGAGAAAGAGCAAAAACCCCTCCAGGAATATCTGATGAGAGAGGTATTTCTTTTCTCTCCTGCTCTTGGACGCTGTGCTGTACCAAGGTTTTTTTTCCCCCCCATTGGTTCAAGCTTGGGCTGTTTTTAGAGGCTTTTCAAAGAGCCCCCAAAAAGCTTTTGCAGTGTTTTCTAGAGATGACCTCATTCATCTCATCACCTCTGGAAGCTGGCAATGCCTTTTTCCCAGCTCTCACCTCAACTGGCTGAGCTGTAGCTTTCATGAGGACACCCAGTTGCTTTCTGAAATCTGGACTCACCCCACGAAATTAGAATCAAAACCCCAGCTCACTGGAGGCTGAGTAAGGGCTGCTGGAGGGAGGTGTCCACGGCTGCTCTGTGCTCCTCCAGGCCTGGACCATTCTCAGGGCAGGCAGCCAAGCACATTTTCTGGTGTGACAGCAGGATGGTGGTTACCCTTTACATCATCAGGTACTTACATTAATGCCCAGCTGCTAAATATGTCTGGGTTTGCTATATTTCTGTTCTGCCTCATCAGAGCAGATGATGGCTGTTCATGTCTGTGGTAAATGGGAACAGGGCCAGCTAAGTATCACTGAGAGAGGCAATAAACTTCTCCTGAGCTGTGGTTGCTCCTCCAGTGCTTGCTAAGCAAACTCAATACAGCTTTCTTCCCATTCAAAAAAAAAACTTTACGTGCTTTACGGCTGCAGTCAGTTGGATTGACTTGAAAAATGAAGCAGTTGTGGGGCTTCCAAAGTAATGGATTATGCTCCTCATGATCCCTGACTTCCCCTGGAGTAATGCTGGCCTTGATGCATTTTTGCTTGATGCAAATCAAAGTTGTATTTTTTAATGCTGAGCCAACTGACAAAAAGAGGCTGAAAAGGGCCTCAGCAGCAGACTCTCCTGATGTGAGACACCTCCCAAGGCCCACCTGTGCGTGCTCTGGTGCAGATTATTTTGTCACAAAGCTGCTGCCACCAGCACAGCCCCAAGCTCTGCTTCGGGAGCAGAGGGCAGATGTCTGAGCTGCCAAACACTCGGACAAGAAAAGCTGATTCCCCACTAGCACTGCAAGAAAGGACACATGGAACCAACATTGTGTTTTTATTAGTGCCTCCATTTGAAAGCAGCATGAGCACATTAGCAAAAGGCACATTTTCCTCTTAGCAGTTGTGGGAGCAGAAAATGCTTGGCTGGAAAGTAATGTATATTTTCCCAAATCACCAGCATCACTGTGGGAAACAAGAGGCTGCACTTTGCTCTCATTTGACCAGGACCATTCCTCTCAGCCTTTCAGTGCTCATGTGAATATGCCTTTGTTTGGCATTCAACTAATTCATAGAATCACAGAACGTTAGGGGTTGGAAGGGACCTCTAGAGATCTCCTCCAAGCCCCCAGCCAAAGCAGGATCACCCAGGGCAGGCCACACAGGAACACATCCAGGCAGGTTTTGAAAATCTCCAGAGAAGGAGACTCCACAACCCCTCTGGGCAGCCTGTGCCAGTGCTCTGTCACCCTCACAGTAAAGAAGCTTCTCCTCACATTGAGGTGGAACTTCTTATGCTCTAACTTAAACCCATTATTCTTTGTGCTATTACTGGGCACCACAGAAAAGAGATTGGCCTCATTCTATTGACACCCACCCCTCAGATGTTTATTTACATTAATAAGACCCCCTCTTATCCTTCTTTTCCCAAGGCTAAACAGCCCCAGTTCTCTCAGTCTTTCTTCACAGGAGAGATATTCAGGTCCCTTAATCATCCTCATAGCTCTCCACTGGACTCTCTCCAGTAGGTCCCTGTCTCTCTTGAACTGGGGAACCCAAAACTGGATACAGTATTCCAGGTATGGCCTCACCAGGCCAGAATAGAGGGGGAGGAGAACCTCCCTAGATCTGCTGGACACACTTTTCCTGATGCACCCTTGGATACCATTAGCCCTCTTGGCCACAAGGGCACATTGTTGACCCATGGAGAATTAATAGTTCCTTGTGATGGCAGGGACCTGGGAAACTGGTGATGGCCCCTATCCCTTCTGCTTTCTTCCTGTAGCACATCTTTCTCCGAGCTTTGGGGTTATTGCTGTAGATTATTTACAGGGTACTGAGAGGTGTTCTGTAGAAACAGTGTGGTGGGACACCTAGGGCATGACCACTGCCTTGTTCTCCATATGTGCCAAGCAAAAGGCTTTGAATATACAAGATAGGCCCAGGCTCAGGCAAGGTGGATAACGCTTGTGCTGAGATGCAGCATCACAGCAGGCCCAGGACAAGGATGGGATGGAAGGACCCTCATCCTCAGCAGTCTCATGCCCTGAGATCCTGTCCAGCCTCCAGGAGCTCTGAAGGGTGTGCATCCCTGCATTTGCTCTGGCCTTGCTGATGCGGGACACCGGCAGAACTCTGTTTAACCCCACAAAGGAACTGGATGAGCTGTCTCCTGGGATATTTTAGCTATATTACCAGTTTCTTGCTTTGTCTAACCATCTTCTTATCTCCCACATAGCTGTAAGTGTGATAAAAGGGAATCACTTGGGAACAAAAATCCCAGTCCCCAGACCAGATTCCACATGTCAGCCTGTCTCATAGACTCCCAGAACTTGCTGGCAGATTTCTTCCAGGTGCCCTGGCAAGCACCCTATTGGAGGTTGTGATTTGGTTGAGGAAAATAAAGGTTAGGACTGCAAGAAAGGACTATTAAAACTTGGTTAGAAAGAGAAAAACCCTGGCAGTGGTCCTCTGGGACTTCCTGCCACAGGAGACAGGCTGGTCTTGCAGCAGTTGGACGGGCAGAGCTGTCAGCAATTTTCTGTTTGGTGTCTTACTACATTCTGCAATATT
Source organism: Florisuga fusca (assembly GCA_038090715.1). Taxonomy (NCBI): domain Eukaryota; kingdom Metazoa; phylum Chordata; class Aves; order Apodiformes; family Trochilidae; genus Florisuga; species Florisuga fusca. Next base: position 4,095,715 of record JAAWXA010000029.1, on the reverse strand, counting down.
TCCTGCTCCCTCAGTAACTGACAATGTTGTTACCTGTGAAGGAAACAGCTGAAAAACTCCAAACCCTCACGTTTTAATAAATACTCATATTCTGATGTTCCAGGGGAGAGGGAAGGGCTGCAACAGGAGCACCCACATAGTGCCTGTTTAAAGCTGCTGAGGCTGAAAACTCAACTGGGACAGCAAGGCTGCAGCTGGCACCCCTTTTGGCCCACCAGCTGGGGGAGTGGAAGAAGATGCTACGAAGAACTTAAGTGTAGGGATGTGCACATTTAACCCAGTGCTTACCTCAGCCTGGGGCATTTCCCTTGCAAAGTGCTTTGATAATTGCCAGCATGAGATGGGAGAGCCTGGGGCAAGGGCAGCTGCCGGCAGGGCCATTATAGGATTATTTTTCGAAAAAAAGTGCATCAGGGCACGTGAATTTCAGGGACAGCAGAAGAGAGGTGAGGAGCTTTTACAAACTTGGGAAATTTAAAAAAAATATTTTTTTTTTCCTAGGGGATGAAAGATTCTTAATTATTTGCTTTTCTTACTCCCCGTGCTATGTGCCCGGACGCAGCCCCCAACAAAACCCCGCCATAGGCTCTGTATATCCTCCCCGGAGGTGCCTGCCTGTGCCGACGCCTGCTTCCATCCCCCGGAGCCCCCCTGAGGCAGCTGCAGGCAGCTCCCGGAGCCCCTGACACTGAGCTCTGGAGAGCCTTGGGGACGGGCGCTGCCTGCGAGGGGCTCGGAGTGACCAGCACAGACAGCACTTCTGGCTCTCCGCACTGTGCCCTCGGCAGCGGGGCTCCAGCGGACACCTCAAGCCTGGTGCTGATGCTGCGGATGTTTGCGGGGACTCCGCGGGGTCTGCGGGGGGCAACGCAGCATCGGAGGGATGGGGGCGGTGGGAGGCGGGAGGCAGAGCCTCCGGTGCCGATCCCGCGGTGGGAGGGCTGCGGGCTCCCCCTCCCGTCACTGCCCGGAGGACAGGCACAGGGAAACGCTGGAAACCTCGTGGGGAAAACTTTTCTCTGCTAATAGAACCACAGAATGGTTTAGGTTGGAAAGGACCTTAAAGATTATCCAGTTCCAACCCCCCTGCTCCGTCCGGGACACCTCCCACTAGACCAGGTTACTCCTCTCCAGGGAAGGGGCATCCACAACTTCCCTGAGAAAACTGCTGCAGTGTCTCACCACCCTTATAAAGAATTTCTTCCTTTTGCCTCATCTACACCTACCCTCTTTCAGGTTAAAAGCATTGCCTCTTCTGTCACAGGTAAAAAGCCTCTCTCAGTCTTACAAGCCCCCCTTGTACTTTGAAAGCTCAAAATAAGGTCTCCCTGAAGCCTTCTATTCTCCAGGGTGAACAACCCCAACTCTTTCAGCCTTTCTCCATAGCAGAGGTGCTCCAGCTTTCTGTCCTTTTGTTGCACTTTCATTTCTGTTTTTTTAACCAGTGTTCAGGTGCCTGAGTTTAAAAATGGGTGATCTGAACCAGCAAAACCATCTCTGGGTTGTTTTGCTTGATAAAAGGACAATAATTTCACGTGGTGTCTGAGATCTAGAAGACTAAAATGCTTTCATTCAAGCTTCAAAAAAATTTACCCTGGACTCTTCAGAGCCCTGAGCTGAGAGCCAGGGCTGTGATTGCTGCCTGTCCTTGCTGCTTTCTAGCCAAGTGTCTGATCTCTGTGTTCTGGGCTCTTCTGCTCCTGCTCCCCAGCCCGTGCATGTCTGCTCTGCTAACCTATGGGAAGACTTGCTCCCCTTCCAGGCAGCGGACTGCCAGTAAGGATCATGGCTCTATTGGACTGGATTAAAAAGTCTAAACAGTGCAGTTCCTCTGCATCCACTCTTCTCCCACCTGTGCAGCTTTGCTGCTCCGAGTTCTTTGCAGCCAAACATTACTGAGCCCTGCAAAGAAGGAATTATAGACAGGCTAATAGCTGTAGAGCAGTCTTATCCCCTTTTTTGACTGTGGTCTTGGGAAACCACTTCAAGCCCAGTCTGTCATTTACCTGTGTCCTCACTGCATGGAGATGAAAACATCAGGTCTCATGATAGGGGATGTGTATCTGGGATGTTGGGATACTGCCAGGGAAGGGATGGTGTCATGTGTGGGTATGTGCTGCCTTTCAAAGCTGCTTTTGTGATGGGATCTGAGGCACTGGGCTCCAGATTTGAGGCAGTTGGGGGAAAATGAAGCTGGAAGTGGATGAAGGAGCCTGGTGCTCAGCAGGACGAGTTCAGACATAAGCCACAGGGCCAAAGTGGGGAGGGGGAAGGATCCCAGGGAAAAGAGGGTGTGCATTGTCTTGCCATGAGGAATTCATGTGGCAGCACTGGAGAAAAGGAAATAGATGGGAAGTTAAACCTGATGATGAAAAAGATCACAAAACAAATGAAGAAGAGATGGTGACAGCCACAGGGAAGGCAAATATTGCAGGAAACTAAACAAGATGCAATTCTGTAATGCAGTGTAGGCAAAGAAGAGTCCTATAATGTCTTGCTGTATCCATCTGTGACTGATCTAGGATTCTTACAGAGAGGAAGCTTTCCCAGTTCCTGCTAAGAAGGAAACAACAGTAGTAATTCAGCCCCAGAAACCTATCTGATAACAAAACAAAATAATCCCTCTTCCCAAGGATTAGTGAAGGAAAGGAGGAGCAAATGGATCTATTTAAGGGTTTTAGAAGGATGGGAGTATGGGAAATGCTGTATCCTTTAAAGAAATTATTTGTGTCTCAGTTTCACTGAAAATGCTAGAGGTCAGTGAGATGTGGCATTATGTGGTGGAGCAGGTATAGTAGGTCTCTTGGCTAAGAGTTGTCTCCTGGCTTGTATTTTTTTCTGCTAAAGTTACGTGAGAGCAGCTTGTTCTGCTGAAACAAAATGTCAGTGATTGATTTATGGACATTTTAGTTTTTAAAACTTTATCTTGAAGATTTTTTCTGCCTTTTCTTCAGTTGGGTGTATCAGCAGGCACAGCTGGGAGGAACTAAGTTCCTGACATGCCCTTGAGCTTGCTGTGCAATGAATGAGCATCTTGAGGGGTTCCAGACAAAAGGACAAATAAAATAATCTATCCTAATCCTTTTACCCTTGGTGAAATTCACTACTAACTGCTGAGCAAATTATAATGTGCCTGAATGAAACTGTCATGTGAGGTGTTGAAGTCATGACCAGGAACTGAGGAATCTATCACGTCTCCAGGAAAGCTGATTCATTGTGTAAGTACCATTGATGAGAAATATTGCCTTGCTGAAACCCACTTTCTGGTTACTGTTCAAAGCTCTAAGAATTTATTAGTTTGTGGTTTTTTCCCATCAGTTGATTACAGCAGTGTTTAGTCATGGTGGTTGTCAAGTTGCTCCTCAACTTTCTCTCAGAGTAAGGCAGCTTTGCTGTCCTGCTCCAGGGCAGGCTTTGGAAACCTCCAGTCTGCCCCAAGGTTGTCATCTGAAGTGCTCCCACCTTGTCAATATCCTTTCATCCCTTTGCTGCTGGAACTGGGCACAGTGAGTGTGTTAGGTCTGAAATAATGACAGCACATGTAGGTATCCAGATGCAGGTCTGTCTCTCTATGTCAGGTGGCTTGACTCAAGTGCCTGAATAGGGACATTGGTGCCATTTGAGAGGCTCTCTAGGGTGACTGAGATGTGTGGCTGGCAGGGGTGACATGAGATATGAAAGACCTTTACAGATCAGCAAGGACAGACAGGATGCTTTAGGATGTCTCAGGTATCCTTAGTGCCTGCACTCCTCACCCACACGTAGACACCTGCCTTTGGGTGGCTGAACCTTGAACTGAGCCCTCCAGGGGCTGCCTGATGGATGCCCTCCCAGGATGTGCATGAGAGAAGCAGTGCTTTCTTGCCTCCACACCAGAGGACCTGGTTTGTCTCCTGACCATGGGTTAGCCTGGGAGACTGCTGATGGAGCTGCTATGGATCACCATCCAGGAGCCCTCTCTCCAGGGGCAGTACAGCATTTCAGAGGCCTGATCTTCAATTTTCTTCCCCACTGTGTGCTCTTGCAGTTCGGAACATTAACACCAAGGACAGAGTAAGACAGGCAGCTTTTACACTCATTATTCACCACCCGCCACATCTACCATGTGGAAACTTTCCAGACAATCTCAGGACACTGAGTTGATAATGATATGCCCCTACAATGACTTCTTAAATCTATCAGTTAACCAGTTTTAAGTCTTTCAGTGTCACGAAGCCGTAAATCAAATGTGCCCTTATAAAGCAAGGGAGTCAGTTTGATCAGTGTGTCTCTGCTGCTGAAAGGATATAATGTATGACTGTCTTTTTTTAATCTCTTATATTCCCATACAGGCCTCTATGTAATTTAATCAGACTTGCATCAATTTATCCACCTGTGGTTATCCCTTTGAATGTAAGTGGAGTATAAAACCACTTTTCTCCATTTACATGGTCCCCTGGATGCTGCGGGTGCTTGCTTCCATCTTCCTAATTTCCATTTTACCTCTTTTTCCCCTGGTTACAATTACTGCCCTTCATACAATTGTCATTGTCATTGTCAATTATGGCCTTCATACGTATGTGCATGCCTATCTCATCTTTCACTTGAACATATTCATTATCTTTCTTACTGCCATTTGCACACAGGGACTGACCAGGGAAGCAGACCCTTGCACCTCGTCCTATTACCATGGGGTCTCAGCTAGCTCCCACAATTAAATTTGCCCTGGCAGAGCAATAGAACACAGTATGGAAAGAAACTGCTTTTCCCAGTTTGGAATAATTGCAATTGAGCCCTGACAAATACTGAACTTTCTCAGGCTCTGCAGAGAAGTGTCTGGCAGATGCCTCCAGAAAAATGTGCAATGCTAAATCTCTCTGTTTTCTCTGTCCTGATGGAAACAGCTCAAGCTGCTCAGCCTGTGCAGAAGCAATAAGTGAGATGCATCAGAAACGCTGCTGAGCAAAAGCCCTGCTCAAGGTGAACAACATGATCCTTCCCAGAAACAAGGGGCCTGGGGCTGCCTTCCTCTCATAGGCAGTTTTGGGTGAGTAAGTGCTGAGGAATGTAACCCTGAGGAAGGTTCCCTGAACTACTGGTCCACAGTGATTGACAGGCTGCCACAGCAGGAGTGACCTGTAATTTTCCATGTGTGGCAAGAGATCAGCCACATTCCCTGTGATCAGAGTACAGGAGACAAGACCAAAGCCTGCTTGTGGCAAGTCACCCTTGGGCCAAAAGTCTTCTGCTGATGCCATTACCTTCTCCCACAGGAAACAGGAAGGTGATGCTGGCAGGAATGAGGAGTGGTGACCTTTTTGAGCACACGTGATTGCAGTGCCAGGTCTCACTACTCCAACTCCACAATGTGCTCACAGATCCTGAGGAAGACACCAAAATCAGAGGTGCTTTTGCATGTTACTGACAGCTGATGACCAGGAAGTGGAGCTCATTGGAAAGCTTATTTTTTCCAGCTCTTGAAAGTCAGGTTCCTCTACCTGGCACATGTGGGACTGTATCTGGAGCTTCAGAAACAGCAAAGAAACACGATGTCCTGTTCCACCATTATAACCCCATATGTGGTCATATATTACCTGTAGACTCTGCCCTGAGAATTGTAAATGATCTGTAAAGGCCATTCTGTGTTGAATAGACAATAAATGTGGTTTTAAAAGACTAAAGACAATGGAGGTGCTAAGCATGTGAGCATTTTTCTTTTCAGCAGCTGCTCATTACCTCCAGAGACTGGAGGTAAGCAGGTTGCTAATGATGGGTGCTCTCAGCCCCACAAATAAATGGGCTGTGTCAGCAAACGTAATATCCAGCTAGAATCAGGCTAATAAAGATTTTTTTTTTCTGTTTTGCTCAGGATTTCTTGTGCCTTGGCTCAGCACGGAGAGCCCTGAAGTGCAGTTTTTGCAGAGTCCTCCCTCAAGTTCTGAACACTGCAGCAAGTGGTTGCAAGCCTATAAACAGAGAGCCAAACTATATGGACAATTTTTTTTGTTCAAACCATTGAAGTTTTGGTCTAGGCCTTGCGGCCTGGATTGGTTCTGGTGGATTGTGGAGCATCCTTCTCCTCAGCACAGCTGGGTGAATGTGAAAGGAAATGCTGAGGGTAACCTCCATACCTACTGGAGAAGGTGGCTGCTGAGATCACAGCTTGTGACTTTGATTGCACTGGCTCACGGTCTCCTCCTATTCATCCACCCTGTCTCAGCTTCTATTTAGGGTATTCAGATTTCTTTTTGCTGCATGTGGGACCCAGGTTTTGGGATTTGCAGGCCTAAGCAGGGACCCTCCAGCATGATGCTTTTAACAAAGATCATCCCTTCCAGACTAATCAACAGGTGAGGATTTTGGGATTTGGCAGAGATGAACGTGTCTGGATTAGGCCATGCAAAGAAATCACCTCCCTCAAATCAGGGAAAAACTATCAGTAAGTGCTGTGTCCTCAGCTGGTGATGAGTTAGCCTGTGTCTGCCATGCAGTTACCCTCACCAACTTCTATCAGTTGGACTAGTTACTGCAGCAACAACATGGAGTCATTGCCTACCCCTCTTTAAAATGGAAGAAAACCAGTCTACTGAGACAGAAAGACCCTGCCCTGAGCACTACCCAATGCTCCCAGGTATGTCAGCTGAGAGCCAAGGCAGTACCCATCATGACAAAGCAGATGTGTGATGGTGGTGGTTTGGGGCCTGTGAGCTGTGCCTGGTGGGAAGGGGCTTTCCAGTGGTGGCACCGAGGTACCACAGCAGCAGTAACGGGGGCAGAAGCTGTGGCTGAGCTCCCCCTACAGCTGATGAGACATTCCAGGGTGCTGGGGTGGCTCCTCTGGCTGGGACCCTGGGGTGGGCAGTCTGGAGAGGGACCTGTGTGAGCAGCACACTTACACAACACCCCACACCTGCCTCACCCAGCGCCCCGGGCTTCCTTCCTTCCACCTTCCTGAGTGCCTAAATTCCTGTAAACAATGAAGGTGTGCAACTAATTAGAGCTTGGGGATGGGCTGGGTTTTTTTAAGCACACAGTAGCCCACTCTGTCCCAGGAGTCAGAAGAGCAGAGCACCCTTTCACACACCCCAAGAGGGGGCTGGAGCTGGGTGACCCCTCAGAGCAGGGCAGCAGCCTGTTGCCTTGAACCCAGCTCTGGCAAAGGAGCTGGCTTGAAAATGCTGGTCCCAAAATGCAGTTCTGCCACTGAGGAGAACACATGTGATGTGTTCCTCATGAGCTCCTCGTGCTTGCTTTCCTCCATGACACCACTGGTGGGTACGCAGCTAAGTGATGCACACAGCATGTAAACCTTAGGGATGTGCCTCAAGAAACAAATGTAATTGGGTTAAACTGCTGTAATGGGGAAATTTGCTCTGACCACTCATTCACAAACAATATTTTCTGCAGCTGCAGCAGCACAGAGCTGCAATGCATTTCCTCACAGTCCCTCTCTCTCTGCTCTGCCAGGTGTTTTCTCCCCCTGCAGAGCCATTGTTCCCAGGGCAGGGCTTTGATTCCCTGCCACGGGCTTCTGAGAAGAGTGTCTGAGCTGCAGAGATAGCATGGCCATGGCATCACCATGGCCCTTGGCAAGTAGCCCAGGGCTTGTGGGCTGGTGGCTCTGGGTTCCTTTATTGGGAGTGGAAATGAGGGGTGGGGAGGGTGCTGCTGTAGCTCTCTGCCAGACCCCCCAGCAGCAAGCAGGAGATAGCAGGCCACTACATGGGTGCTGCCTGCCACTCCTGCCCCGGGGACACACTTTCCTGTGGCAGGGCAAGAGCATGTCCATGTCTGTCCAGGCTGCCCACTAGCATGGGGTTTTGTGGTGTTACAGTCCTGGAATGGAGATGTATATTTAGATTTGTATATTGGGATGTGTATTTATTCCAGAAGGCCCTACAGAACATCTCCCGGGTGGGTGCTTGCATCAGTCTGATGCCCTGAATAGCACCAATAATACCACAAGCCTCATCTCTGTCCTGGACATTTCTGGTATGTCCCAGCTGGAGAGAGCTCAGACCCCAATTTCTGACCTCGACACTGAACTGCTGAAAGGAACAATCAATTTACAGTGTCACAAAGTGCTTCCAGAGGGGAGTACTCTTGCTTTTCTACCAAATCTACTCATTGAAGCAGTCAGTTCAACACAATACCATTATACAGTTCAAAGGACAGCACTGACTCTCTGCGGAGAGTCAATAGTCTTCTGCTGTTCTCCTGCCCTACCTGCTTCTCTTCCCAGCAAGTGAGGTGCAGTGCTGGGTCTCATTATCCTGGTTCCTGGGAGTGTGTGCTCAGATGACAGTGATGATGTGGAGTCATTCAAGGACAGCACATCCCACACAGGAGAAGAGCCTCCACCTCTCATGAAGCTCGTGGTTTCATTAGAAATGCTTCAGGGAAAACATTTTGAAGGGCACAGACCCTCTGTGGAGTTGGAGGAGGAAAACAATATTGTTAAAAGCAATTGGATGAATATAAAATAAATGAATGCTGAAGAGATTCACCTCCTCTTCATACCCGTGTTCTCTCTTTCTTGTGCTATTTATTTAAATGCATCGAGCCAGGTGGCAGTGTTTGGGGAGTGTTTGCCCAGGAATCCAGTTTCTGTTTCCAGATCCAGAAATCAGTGTTGAAAGTGAAAACGAATCGGTAGGTAGGAAGGGGGGACCAAGACAGGGATGGGATGGGATGGGATGGCATGGCATGGCATGGCATGGCATGGCATGGCATGGGGGCAATATGGCTTTTCTGGAGTTCTACCTTAAACCCAATTTATGGCTACTCTGTGCTTGGAAACAAGTTTTCCACTTTCCTATTGTACCCCAAACCGTTTTAAAGCAGGTGTAACACGTAGGGCCCGCACCTCGATCCCCTCTCTTTACAACAGACCGCGCATGCCGCAGTGAGAAGGCTGCGCTGGAGCCTGTTCGGTCCCCACCCGCGGACAAACCGCGCAATCCCCGCACGCCGCGCAGGGGATTCCGCGCCAGACCCCAGGCCTGGGAAGGGGCGTGTCCAGGGGGCGTGGCCTCACCGCTCTCCCGCCTTTTCCTCTGCTCCGCCGGCGCCAAAGCGGTGGGCGGGCTTTTCCCTCTCCACAATAGGAGGCGGGGCCTTGGAGGGCGTGCCAGCCAATGGGAACGCGGGGGCGGGAGCAGAGCGGGCTGTGATTGGTCAGCCGGGAGTTCTGGCGCCAAGTTCGAAGCGGATATAAAGTGCGGCGGGGAGCGCT
>JAAWXA010000029.1:4073830-4086485 GCA_038090715.1 Florisuga fusca | reverse complement strand
GGCGGGGAGACTGAGCGCTCCCGCCACTTCTCTCTCTGTTTGTGCCGCTGTCGCCGCTGTCGCCGCTATGCTCTCCTCCCGCACCCCGCTCGCCGCCCGCCACGACCAGCCCCGCCTGTTGCCCGAGAAGAACCAGGCGCCCGTGTTGGGCCTGTCGCCCCTGAAGAACCTGGCGCTGAGCGACAAGGAGAACACGGTGAGTGCCCTCCCGTCCCTCTCTCCCTGTCTCGCCCGGGAGCGCCGCAGCGGTTTCACTCTGCCCCTCTCTCTCCCCGCAGCCCCCCGCGTTCACCAGCGCTCGTGTCCTGGCCAGCAAGACTGCCCGCAACATCTTCCAGGACGGTGATGGGAAACCGGTGAGTGCGGAATGCCCGGGCACCGCGACCGCCCTTATCCCCTTTTATCCCCTTCCCCGGCGGCTCCTGTCCCCGCCACCCCGTTCCCCATGGGTGCTCTCACCCTTCTTCCGCCAAGGCGGCCACCCGTGTCCATCCGCTCGTCCCTGTCGCCTGCTGCTCCCAGGACCTTCTAACTCACGGGACTCGGACCCGGCTGACTGCCGCCCTCACCTTCCCGCCAAAGCCCGCCCTCCCCCCTTGGCGGCGCGATCCCGCCGCCGAGCTCCATCTGATCCGGGCCCGATCCGAGCCCAGCCGCTTTCCTCTCTAGGTGCCCCGGAGCGCTGAGGAGGAGGAGAAGGAGGAGCCGCTGCTCCGGGACAATCCCCGCCGCTTCGTCATCTTCCCCATCCAGTACCACGACATCTGGCAGATGTACAAGAAGGCTGAGGCCTCCTTCTGGACGGCGGAGGAGGTGAGGGAGGGGGCGGATGAGCCCCCGGCTCTTTGCGGCTGCTCCTGCCCGCAGTCCCCGGGCGGTGCATGGAGCAGCCTCGGGTTCTGTATGGCTTCGTATCTGAACCCCGCCTCTCTTGGCAATTATTTAAGACCTTTTTTTTCTTGCAATGTTATAGGTGGACCTTTCCAAAGACATCCAGCACTGGGAGTCCCTGAAGCCTGAGGAGAAATACTTCATTTCTCACGTCCTTGCCTTCTTTGCTGCCAGCGATGGCATCGTCAATGAAAACCTGGTGAGTAAAAAATAGTCGCGGCAGAATCACAAAATGGTTTGGGTGGGAAGTAACCTTAATGACCATCTGATTTCCAGTGTCCTGAACACTTTGAAGGAGGGGGTACTCTGTGATTCTAAGAAACTGGGGTTGCTTTTATAACCTAAGTTAGCCCATTCCCCCACGGGGCACGGAGCACTGCCTTACAGTAAAACTTGGCTGGCTCAGACCTTCTTGCTCTGCTTCTTACCCTCTCAGTGCTCTTTTAATGAAGTCTAAAATAAAGGTGTTTTCCTGTTTTTGGGACCTAAGAATGACTCATGACTTGAAGCTGTGAGAGGCTTACTGCTCTTCATATTGTGTTGAATTGTCCACGTTTGAAATTAATCTAAAGAGAATTCTATGGGCTGGGAAAGAGCTGTGACAACATCAATGCCTCAAACTTGAAATTTAGTTATAAATGCTTCTGCAAACATATTTATTTCCTCTAGGTGGAGCGATTTAGTCAAGAAGTACAAGTCACAGAAGCTCGTTGTTTCTATGGCTTCCAGATTGCCATGGAAAATATACATTCAGAAATGTACAGTCTTCTCATCGACACCTACATCAAAGATTCTAAAGAGAGGTTTGTATTGCTTGATGAGGAAGGGTTTGGAACTAGTTAAGTGTTATTTAAGTGATGCATATCAGTCACTCTGACTTTAAAGGCTAATTTTGGGATTTAACTAGATTTACATAAAATACTGCTGTTGCTTAAAAGCAACTTTGGAATATCCTGCTTTGCTGAAGTGCATGAGCAAGAACTTAGTTTAAGGGTGAAACTGAAGCCACTTGATATGAAAATAAAGGAAATTGTACAAGATGGAGCTGTCAAATAAGGGCTTAAGTTGTAGTAAGCTCTCATGGATGGCGCTGGCACCCAGTCCAAAGCTATATTGATCCCACTTTTACTAAAAAGTAACATCTAAGAACCCAGTGCATTTATTTAAGGGCTAGCACTTTTACATTGTGTGTGTTATCCCTACTTACTTGGATGTTCTTTGGGCAGAGAGAACATGTTGCATTTGTCAAAAAGAGTCTTGTGGTATGGATAAAAAATATAACCAAAGTGTATACTTTTCATAACAATATGAATCCATTCAAGATTGGTACCTTAAAACTGAAGTATTTGAGTAGTTTAAGCTTTGAGTTAGTCTGATGTCTTGTCAGACCAACATCCAGTTGAGAGAAGTGTTGTGTGGTAATGCAATGCTCTTTGCAGTTTCCAGATATTTTGCAGCTACTTTATAGAAAGCCAACCATGACACACATTCTGATCTGCTTAGTTCCAGAAGTGTTTTAGGAAGAGTTGCTGCCTTGAGAGCTTTGGCCCCTTGCTAATTGAGAGTAGAGGTTGGTGAGGCTTAGAAAGCTTTGCTCAAGTACAATATTTGATGAAAGAGTAATCCCCTTGATATTATGGGAATTCATGTGAACAGGTGCTGATGAGTAGGAAGGTGATGAGAAGGTAGTTGATGGGCACAAATACATCTAGACTGGACCGAATAAAATAGGGAAGGTGACTTAAATATAGAAGTTGCAAAGCACTTGTAAGCATACAAGATACATCTATGGCTATGAATGCTTTAACTGTGCTGATGTCCAATTCTAATGAGCTTTATCCTTCTCAGGGAATTCCTATTTAATGCCATTGAAACACTACCATGTGTTAAAAAGAAGGCTGACTGGGCCATGCGTTGGATTGGGGACAGAAAAGCAACGTATGGTGAGTACATTTATTGGAAGTAAAGTGGAATTCCTTCCCAGAAAAAGATGGAGGAACCACTGTTCTCCAGACTTGACTGTTCCACAGAGTTGATTGTTGTCACAGAGGGGAGAGTACATGCACCATGGTATAAGATATTGGTATAGTTCTGGAGAACAAAATAATTTTCATCTTGCAGATGAGCTACTGACAGGAAACTGTACAATTGCTGGCATTTTGAGTAATGGTAGCTCGTGTGACAATCCTGTATACCTGGCTCTATTCGATGACCAGTTAGTTGTAAATTGCTGTCATGTGTCCAGAACTGTACTGGCCATCTGTCTTGAGCAGACGTGTACAGTTGGAGGATTTAGCTCCTCTGCCTTACTCAATCTTTAAGTCTTGCTTCAAAGGTGGGGTGAGCTGGTACAGATCATTATTTCACTAATATTAAAATATTCTTCATGGCCAAAGTTCCTTAATCGAAGGTGAGCAGACGCTGCCTTAAATCAGCTGCTAAAATGGCTGCTCTGTTGCAGTGTGCAGTGTTCAAAAAAAGGATGGTGTTGATGGTCAACCTGGGGGAGAGAGTTTTGGCTTTAGATACCTAGTAACTTCTTTAGTTTTATTTTAAGGTTTAAAGGTTTTGTAGAAGCCTTTGCTGTAATAATTTTAAAGTATGGGCTGTAGCACAGTTGTGCAAAATCTTCATTCTTGGAAGGTGCTGCACTTCATTGGTCTATTTGCACCTTCTGGGTACTAATTCTGTGTAGTTTTCTGTGTGATATTACTATCAATCTTTTCTTAACAGGAGAACGAGTAGTAGCTTTTGCAGCAGTGGAAGGAATCTTCTTTTCTGGCTCTTTTGCATCAATTTTTTGGCTGAAGAAAAGAGGATTGATGCCTGGACTCACTTTTTCTAATGAACTGATCAGTAGAGATGAGGTATGAGTCAAATTCTAGAAGTTAGGATGGTAATATACCATAGTAGCTCAAAGGATATTCATCTGCAGCCTATATTTTAAAGTAGGAATATGTTTAGAAAGTCTTTAAAGCTCACTAAAGTGTGTATAAACATGTCACTGTGATCTTGCAGTAGAGCATGAATGAACTCAGCATTTTAATTCTGAAGTGGTTTAAGGGTTCTCACCAACCTAGCACATCTTGTCATTTGGAGCAAGTGCAGCTGCCACTGACTTTCCCTCTACTTCCTTTTGGTTGGGCAGAAATCTGTAGATAACACTTAGTGTGGCAAGGGCAAAAAGGTGCCCAGATACTTTTTATTCTGTGCTACTGCATTGAAGGCCCTTTTAACTCTTCTTGAAATAATTTTCTGAAACTTCTTTCCAGGGCTTGCACTGTGATTTTGCCTGCCTCATGTTCAAGCACTTGATACACAAACCATCAGAGGAGAGAGTAAAGGAAATTGTTATGAATGCTGTTGTCATAGAACAGGTAATTGTCTGCTCCTTGTTTAGGAACTTGATCCCAATTAAATAGAAAGCTGGGGAGCTGTTGGGTATAAAATTAACATAGACAGTACAGAGTGAATACAGTTTCTGTACATAAAGTGCTTCTATTATCTGCAGGAATTCTTGACGGAGGCGCTGCCTGTAAAGCTGATTGGCATGAACTGCACTTTAATGAAACAGTACATAGAGTTTGTAGCAGACAGACTTATGTTGGAACTGGGATTTAACAAGGTAAGGCTCTAATACACTCAATCTTTCATGGGGAAAAAATAATTTTAAGTTTAATTTCCTCCAGAAATCCAAATTCTAAAATGTCTGCAGCAATATTGGTATAAACAATCTAGCAGCCCTGCTTGGTAGGTCCTGTTTGGAGACCCACAGAAGGAAAAACAAAAGTATGCTATGGAAAAACAATGAGAGGTGCTGTAATTCTGTTGACTGAAGCTAAAAGACAGGAACAAACACAGCAGAGGAGGCTTGGTACTTTTGTTCAGTACATAGCAAGCCTGCTGAGACTGTCATTAATACTCCTTCGAGCTGATCTCTAATGCTCACAAGTATTCAAGATGTGGGTGCCTGTAGTGACTGTGGAATTGCCTTTGCATTTCAGATATACAAAGCTGAGAATCCTTTTGACTTCATGGAAAACATCTCTCTGGAAGGGAAAACCAATTTCTTTGAGAAGAGAGTAGGTGAATATCAGAGGATGGGAGTCATGTCCAAGCCCACAGACAACTCTTTCACCCTGGATGCAGAATTTTAAATGAACAGGCCATATGAGTTAAGTGTGTATACTCCCCTGTTTACAGGGAAACATGAAATACAATGAGTCACAGTGTGACTTGATTCCTGTACTGAAATCCCACTCTTTAAGTGTGGTGATCTTGGTACTTTTCAGGAAGCCAGTGTAGCTCCAGCATTAAGGTCCCTTATTAGACTTTGCTAATGGTGTTGATTCATAGAATGCTTAGATGTATTACAACATATCCTACTCCATTTTGTGGAAGATACAGGCACCTTCCTTCTACAAGATGGGAGGTTATGGGCAGTGACCACTAGCTTCTACCATTCTCCTCACAAACACAGCAGCAGTTGAGAAATCCTACTCTTAACATTTGCTGAAAACATTGCAGAAAACTCTGGAGGCAACTACATGACCTCGCTGCTTTTTTAGCAGGTTTTTTAAGTTTACCTTTTATACTATTGTTTTAATAGTTTGTACATAAGCCTGGCACTTTAATGTTGAAAATAAAGATCTGTCTTGTAATAATTGAGAATGGCAAAATGAGTGCAACAATTTAGACTTTTAAAACCTAAGGTTTCACGACTTGTGCTTCTTTCTGGGTATGTAACTTGAAATGGTACTGTGAATCAAACTATTGATTTTGAAATCTATCAGAACAGGAAGAAACCTGGTTGGAAAGGTGAAGAACTTAAATTGGATTTTCTGGTTTCTGAAAAGTAACATGCAGCTGGCATTTGGACTGAAATTGCTTTTTCCTTAATGTCTAAGAACAGTATTTCACCTAAGAGTAATAAAGAGATGGTTGGAGTGAGCATTGTACTGACAAAGTTATGTGCTAATTTCCTTCTGAAATGCAGACTAGAAATAGAAATGCATGTTATGGAGGAAATAGCTGCTTAGATGTGGTTGGTAGATGTCAAGTGATGTTATTCTTTGCTCTCTGACTTTTAGATCAGCTGTGCTAAATCTGGTGTTCCTGGTCAAATCCAACCAATTCAGGCTAGAGCAGTATTTTTAGCTTCTGCATCACACAGTTCTGTTCTTGTTTTAATGCATAACAGTAGTGAAAACAAGCATGTGCTACAACATTGTTCCACACTAAGCACAGAGCAACAGGAAGAGAGTATGCTTAATGAAACTTAGAAGGGCACATGTGTAGCTGATAAGGAAAAAAACCAACTTCACAACTAAAGTATTTCCTTGATAGATAAGAATCATGGGGTTTGCTTTGCTCTGTTTAAGTGCTCCATCTTTTGAGGTACAATAATAGATCTGGTACTTAGAGATGATTGATGCCTTGGTATAGAATTAACTGACCCTAATGGTCTTTGTTCCTTTGCTCTTGATGGCATTGAAGATGATGGTGCTAGACTGCTCTCCCCTGGGTCTGGAACTGGGGGATGTGCACATTTCCAAGGCCATCCTAAGGAGAAAAATAAATAATTTAAAAATCTTAAGCCTGAAAGACTGGAATTCAAAGTGGAAGATACAAGACTTAACAGATGGCTCTCTAATGTCCCTGTAGCACTGATGTTGGTAACAGGTCAGTGATTGCAGTCATCTGAAAAGAGTTTATTGGCAACTGCAATAAGGGCATGTTGGATAGCCAGGCACAATTTTTAGGCACTGAAACACAATGCTTGATATAAAGTTAGATTTCTGGCTAAATACCAGTTTTGCTTTTCTCTGCAAATGGTGCTGTGCTTTTTTGTTGACATTGGTAGTAAGAAAAATTTTGGAGTTAAATCTGATAAAACATCAGATTTCATTGTGTAGGGCTATGTTTAGATCATAAAAGACAATAGAGAAATCAATTAAGGGCCAAGATTTAGCACCATTCAATTTATATCCAAATCTGTTAGTTTATATACTTCAGAAATATAGAAAAAGGGTAAGACTTGCTGAATCTGAGTAGGATCTAGCTCTATCAAACTAATCTCTTACCACTTGATTCTTGGTATGTGCCATGGATCAATGGATGGAAATCATTAGGATGGAAAACTAATTTGTTATCCTGAATTCTGGATGATAGAAACTGGAGTTGTATTTTTGAAATAATAAAGTGATTGCTTGGAATGAATGTGTGATGGCCAAGTAATCACTTGTAATGGCAGGCAAGAAGAATGGCTCTTTCAGCCAAGCATTGCTCTTATATGGTAATAGATACTGTAGATGTGGACACATTAGAGATAGATTAGACAGGAATTAGAAGTGATTCAACAAAGCAGTAAGACATTGTGGCTGGTATTAATCTTGGTGCCACTGATGTCTAAATGCCTGCTTAGTTTTGGTTTATGGACTTGCTTCAATGCAAATTGGTTTTTAACTTTATGGTCTGGAGAAAAGCTATCCATCTGGTCACACCAATTTTAATTCTCAGTTTTCACAAAGATTTAAATCTCTTGCTGCCTAGTTTGCATAGATCACATCCAAGCCTTGATAAAATACTTATTTACTGAAAACCGATTACTTTCCAATTTGACTGAGATGCCAGTTGTTTTGATGCTTGATCTTCTTAAGCACTGTGGAGTTTTTATTTCTTCTAAAAAAAACCAACTAAAAAATAAAGTAAAAATTTGAGTGACCCTTCAGGATGTGTTTTGCAATGGAGTCTGGGGAATCAAGAGATATTTGAAGTTATGAAAGTGCTGGGTTTTTTTGGTTTTGTTGTTTCTTTTTTTTTTTTAAATCTACGTATGAATCAGAACAGCTGTCTAGTAGGGGTTTGGCACAGTAATTACCACAAGTGAAAAGTGATTAGGCTGGCAGAGGAAAAAAATACTAAGGGATCCACCAGATATATTTGGTGCAATACTGTCTGTTAGTTTATACAGAACTGATACTTAGCTTTCCCCTGATTTTTATTGCTGTTAAAATTAACTGCTTTTAATAGTGGATAAAATGGAAGAACAGTAAGCTCAAGCATAGTTTCTCTCATATTTATTTCCTACCGTAATTTGTTAAAAAAAATGAATAGCACGGGTTTAGGAAAGCTTCCAGAATTCTGACCAGTTGCATGTCAGGCATAGAAAACCTTGAGCTATGTGAAGGAGTAAGAGCAGCAACCTAATGTCAGCCTTGTCCTCGGGAAGCAGCTGCAACATCAGAGGGTAACGACAAAAAGAAAATCCCCAGATTTCACAAATTTCCTGGAGTGATTACAACAATTTTGTACCCAGAAGAGGTCAGAGAAGAGTTGCTGCTGATGCCTGCAGCAGGGCAGAGCCAGCCCGGGGGTCTGGGAGTGTATGAGTGCTGCGGAGAGAGCAGCCTCATGCTGCCTGGCAGAAAGCTTGGAATCAATGAAGCTCTGCTTGTTCCCAGCCTGCTTTTCACAGTCTGCTAGGGCAAATTTGATTGCCAGCTGTTGATTACCTCTTGGTGCTTTGTGCCTAGTGACTTTTAAGAAGTAAATGCTTTCAGAAAGGGTTTGAGATTTATGGAGAGCCCAGTCTTCTGTCCTGTTTACTGATGGACAGCTTTTTTTTTTTTTTTCTGGGAGTATTACTGGCATCTTATGAGTACAGTTAGTTTGGTTTCTGTGGCAAAAGTATTTGCATTAAGTATTTGCTGAAAGATTAACTTAACAGGAAAAAGGTCTAGGTGTCAGATCCTTGTGTTAGTGGTTTGACTTTTAAAGTTATGCCAAACTGATCTTTGATGTAATGATAATACTGCTGCTTTCTGATTCTGCAGGGAAATGGAGGGAAAAGCAGTTGCAGTTTAGGCCCAGCTGGTACCAACCAGGCCTCTGCTCACTCACCCTCGCTGAGGGACAGGGAGGAGAAAATACATTAATTGAGACAAGGACAGGGAGATTTTCACTCTTCAATTACTGTAACAGGCAAAAACCAGACAGACTCGATTTGTGAAGAAGGAATCTGTCAGGAGAAAAAGAAAACCTGACCAGATCTGAATACCTCCCTCCCCTTCACTTCCTGGGCTGAATCGCTTCACTGCTGCCTCCCCCTCAGGCCATGGGACGGACAGGGGGGGTTTAGGGTCATTCCACCACATTCCTGCTGCTCCTTCCTCCTCAGAGGGAGGACTCCTCACTGGACTCCTCACTTCCCCCACTCCAGTGTGGGGTCTCTCATGGGGGAGAGTCCTTCATGAACTCTGACATAAATCCCTGTCCCCAGATGCAGTCCCTCAGGAACAGACTGCTTTGGGAACAGTCATCTCCTGGCAGATTGTCCTCTGCAGCTGCAGATTCATATCTGCTCTGCCACGGTCCTTCACAGGCTGCGAAACCACATCTGCCCCACCATGGTTCCTTAGGGACTGCTCCACTATTCTCCGTGGACTGCAGGGGGACAGTCTGCCATCTCACCACAGGCTGTGTGTGGGGATATCTGCTTGGTCACCTTTTCCCTCTTCATCCTCACTGACCTTGGTGTTTCTGTTTTGCCATTGCTCTCATGTCCTCTGCAGATTTTTTTTTGCAGCTGCATTTCCTTGCAGAGGCACATCCAGCTTCTCCTATCTGCTCAGCCTTGGACAGAGGTGGGGCCAGGACTGGAGATGGGGGAGCTTCCAGAAGCTTCTCACAGGAGCCACCCCTGTGCCATCCCTCCTGCTTCCCAAACACCACTGCATTAGCCCAAGACAACTTTTTATCCCTTTAGACTGTATTGTGGACTTCAGTGGTGAGATCTTACACTGTTGATCAGAAAAATGGTGGTGTTTGACCATCTGCCCTTAGACAGCAGTGAAAACATGGCATGGGATGAAGAAGGAATACCAGTTTTCATTCCTATGTTTTGGTGTTCCTGGTGTATCAGCAAAGAAACCTGTGTTCCCTTGGTGATCCAGAGGTAAGGACAAATGAACAGTAAACTCCAGGGTGTCAAGTGGCCTCCAGAGCTTTGGCTTTGACTCCTGACTTCAGGTTTCTCCCACACTGCATTCTGCTTTTGAAGGGTGAGCTCAAGAAGAATGGGCTATCTTAAAGCCTTCCCTGCTGTGGATGCTTATTTTCTGTCTCTAAGTACAAATTGAGATGCATTGAAGGAATTTGAAATGAGCACTGTCCTGCTTTTAGTAATTTTTTTAAGCTTCAACTAGAAGAAAAACACCCTAGTGGAATGTCTTTTCATTTCTTTCCCATATCCAAACCCATTTTCTGCTTTTTCTCTGACTGTAATACAGTGTGCAGTTAGTTCCACAGGCAGTGTTGCTTTGTCCATCAAATGAAGATTACAGTGAATTACTAGGCATAAGCCATGCAGCACTTGGGAGCATTTGCCTAATGCTGAGCACTTGTGTTCTGAGGTTCTTCCTTTGGCTTAAGGGTGAAGACTGGTGTTAAATACACAGCGGGGGTTCTGAGATGCAGGCTGGGGAAAAAAGTATCCCAGGCCAATTTCTGCTACCAGCTACTGGTAAGTAATTTGCATTTTCCAAGTACTGTTGGATTTACCTGGAAGTAAGGGGACAGTTTGCAGTTTTAGGCGTCCAGGTCTTGGGAGTGCTGAGCTTCCAAAAATTTTGAGCTGTGTGTTCCCTTTTTGATTAGGGAGTGCTGCTGTTCCTGTTACAGACTTATATTTTGAAGTGCTGCTCATACAATCCTTGGATGGTCCTAGCAGTGTGGTAGAGTTAATTTGTTGCTAGATGCTAATTTTAATGAGTATCTAGCAAATGGATTGTCAGATAACTAAGCTAGTTCATGGCATCCAACTGAACTGAGAGGTAACTAAGCCGGTCTGCTAATTCAGTAGTTTAAAGAGTAAGATGTTTGCCCCCAGAGGAAGGTGCTTGCAGGTATTTTTTGCACATGGACTAGTATTTGGTCAAACCAGTTCTTGGAGTGTCAGTATGTCCTGGGTATGCTCCAGGAGGAGGTGTATCTTCAGGTCCCTGGCTCCAAAGATGCTGCTTGAGCTAGAGCACCAGAGAACGGTGGAGAGATTAATTTCCCTCAAACCCTCTTTGGTGCTCATGTGCATCTTTGACCACTTAAACTTTTTAATTTTGTATTTTTCTGGCCTTTTTTGTTGCCTTTAGCCACATTACCAGGTGTTTCTCTATATGCCTGGGTATAGAGCTGATTCCTTTGTTGACCTTTTTAGCCATCTGTCAGAATCCACCTGCTGGATCTTACCCCAATGACTGAGCTCAGGGGCAGTTGCAAGCTCATGTAGATCTAGGTCAGGCAACAGCAAACACCAATCCTGCTTTGCCTGTATCATCTATCCTGCAGCCATGTGTGCTGCTCTACTGCCAGGGACTGCTACAAGTCTGCCCTGGCACCTGTGTTGGCCAAGGCCTTCCTGCTTCCCTTTGGAAGATGCTGCCTCATTTAAATTATTTTGTCAGAAAATGCTGTTTCAGAATTTATCTCTGGAATACTCAACCAGGAAAATCCTGATGTAATTCAAAATCAAGATGAAGCATTAGACTTCAGCAGTGTTTCTTGTGGTGACTTTATCACTTCTTTCGTGCTCTTTTACGTAATGATTTTGTTTTGGTGTGATCTAGGAGCTTTCAGAAAGCGTACTTGTGTCAGTGCTTCAGAGCTGATCTCCATCCTCCTGGATCTCTGCTCTGAGAAACACTGAAATGTGTTTTCCCAGGTCAGGTCAGCAGTTTTGAGTTGCCACCTGCTTTAGTTAATCTCAGTTCTGTTCATAGCAGAGAGTATGATAACAGCTGGATTTCCATTCCATTTAATTGAATTATTTTTTTCCTTGAATTTATTTTCAGGGTGATGCTAACGTGACATCCTCACCCCTCCCAAAAGAAAACATAACTCCCTACCTTTATCTGCCTTAAAACTCAATATTAAGCAGACAGCAGTGACTTGGCAGGGAATCTGTGAGGCAAAGAGTCATCAATAGGTGAATGTTAGAAGCAGGTTTTGAGGCAAAGCGTGTTAGGAATGAGTAATTCACAACTCAAATGTTACCTGGGCCAAGCATTCATTGTTTGCCTTGGCTGTAAATTTTTGTGATGCCACTTAAACACAATCTCAGCTATAAGAAGTTAGTGTAGTGTGATTGACTCATAAATATTAATTGTATATTGGATGCTTTAAGCACAATGCACTGGAGGTTTCTTGAAGACTTAGCAATAACTTTGCTTTTTCAATTGCTGCTTCAGAAAATGTTTTCCCATTCTATTGATACAACTATTACAGATGCTCTGTATAATACTGTAAATGTCCAGGTATGCAGACTTCAGAAAAGTTACTCCAATCTGGGTTTGTTGCTGTGTGTGAGCTAAGACTGGCAAACCTTAAGCAACTGAGCAGGATTATTTTTTAACACACATTTTCATAAAATGGTTATCCCTTGTCAAGTTGAAAAGCTATTTACTATGCTAAGTAGGTTAATTTAATGCTAAGTTTTTTAATCTTCCCACCTTTTCATTATTTATCTGTGCTACTACATTTTGAACTACTAAATCCCTGGGATTATATATGAGATACTAGGATGGCTTGGTTGCTTTTAAATTAATTAAAGCAGAAACTTTTCAAATAAAATGCTAAATATTGCTGTGTAGATATTAAAGAAGCAGATGAGATTTCACCACTTATATCCTCAAATTACATGCAAGCCCAGATTGAGACACATTTAAACATCCTTATACACTCTGAGGGCAGCTCTTCAGGCTCCTCGGGG
>JAAWXA010000029.1:3780293-4073810 GCA_038090715.1 Florisuga fusca | reverse complement strand
GGGGGGGGGAGTCAATTTAGTGCCATCGAGGGAAAGTTCTTCAACATAATGAAGTAATTTTGCTGGAAGGAGCCATTTAGGAATGGGCTTTCTACAAGTGCTCCTCATGGAACTGGTCCTGGCTGTCGTGTCGAGGTGAGCAGGCAGGGTTTGGTTGCCAGGGTGCTGCTGTGCCCCCTGGGATGGCACACCTGGTTCTGGAGGGCATCTTCAGGCAGGTGGGTGCCCCCCTGACCTGCCACCCGCTCCTTTTGTCTGGAAGTGACTATTCCTCTGCTAACTCCAATGTTATTTCTCTTGGAGTTAGGTCCTTGCCACAGCACTTCATCTAAAAGCTTATTTTGGAGTAATTTGTGCCGGATGGCGTGTTAGCTATTGCAGCACTACATCTGGCTGTCACCAGGGGGGCTCCTTGGTAAAGAAAGCAGCTGCTGCTCCAGCAGTTCAGGGGACAGTGCCGAGCACTGCCTGTTCCTGAAGTGCCAGGTGACTGTCACATCTGGGGGGTTGGCTGGGCTGGCTGGGCTTTCTTTCCGTTTGTGAACCAAGTATGGTCTGTATTTATTTTGCTTCCTGGGTGCAGGACCAGAGGTTACACGTGAAAATCCTGCTCTGCACAAGGTTTTGAAGCAGATTTTCTCCTTCACTGTGCTCCAGGCTTTTTAGGGCAACTTGCCTGTTCTGCAGCATGGGTTTTTCTTTTGTAATCTCACCGATGTGGGACTACATGGGAGAGCATCTTAACTGCTTAATTCACTGTGCAACACTACAGCTGAGGATGGGAATGATTTTTCTAGTGGATGTACCATGTTAGTGAATGCCAGAATTCTGGTAGTGCTCTCTTGCATCCATTGCCATGGGGGCCCCTTTCTGGACTGTGCTGAGCTCTTTTTTATGGGATGCTGGAGCTGTAGCAAGAAACAGTATAGGTCCTGTGGGGAAGGACTTGGCAAGATGCAACAACCACGTTCCCTCAGCAGGGGAGATATCCTGATGTCTGTTAAACTTCTTCCTTCAGGAATCAGTCATGTATTTCCATCCACCCTGTAGCAGATAAATCCAGCATTTTGCTTGGATCATGTTTAATGGGATGAATGGGAGGGTGTTATGAGAGCTGTGAGGGAAGTCTTTTGTTTTCTGCTGATAATAGAATTGTTTTCAGCTCATGGTAATCTCAGTCCAGAAATAATTTGTATCAGGTGCAATCACACAGTGAATTGAGGATGAGGTGCTAATGATGGGTTTAGTAGGTCTGAGCATTGGTGGATGCCCTCCTGCTGCTGGACAAAGCACTAGGTGATATTTAACCCAGATAGAAGAAGGTTCTCATTTCCAGTGGCTTCACCTGAAGGGTGCATCTGAATTGCTGAGAAAACCATGTATTGCTGTGTTGGTAGTTAATTTAAAATGGGCTATAAAAAATATGCTACATGCTGAGATCTTCTGAACAACTGCACAGGGTTCCCTGTGGTGTGGTTACTGAAATAGCTTTGAGGAGCCAGTCTGTTTCCAGTACAGGTGCCAGCACAGGGTGGTGCTGGAGATGTGGCTGCTGGAAGGGGCTGGAATCAGCTGCAGTGGGATGTCCAACCTCAACTCTTCCCTCTGCAGCCCCACCTCACCTGGGCACAGCAGGATCTGACTCTGAATGTGGTGTGTACCTACATCCACCCAGAAGGACTCCAGCAGCCAACAAGTGTGGTTCAGAGCTGCCACAAATTGCCTGGCTGTGAAACCCGAGTTTCATCTAGCTTAGGTGAGCCTTTTAAACCATTTTATTTGGAGTCAGTTGTGCCTTGCTCGTCACATATTAAAAACATAAAAGGTTTATCTTGCATCCTACACATGCAAATGGGCAAAATCCAACTAAGAGTGCCATGGTAACAAGCTGGAGCAATACAGGCTGCAGTGCTGCAGGTGCCTACAGCTGCCCTAGGTAATCACTGTGCTTTGTTGACAGAGCATGGGGCTCTGAGTCTTGCTCTAAATATTTGCCAGAAAGTTTGCTTGGGAGTGGTGAATATTATAACACAAGACAGCTAAAAATAGAGCTCTCACTGGTAATTTTTCGGTCTTTACTTTCACAGTATGAGATGTGGTTTTCAGAAGAGCTGTACATCTGTGTCCCATCCCCCCCCAACTCAATCACAGCGTCTTTGCAAATCAGGCCCTTTGTGCCTCAAAATCAAGGTCTTAATTTTCATCACTCTCTTCTATTTCATTTATATAGACCTTGAAGTCATATTAGCAGGGGTTCTATTATAGGGGTTGTCATTCTCCAGAGACTGGAAAGGATGTCTCACCTTTGTGCAGGACTAAGCCTTTCAAGTTGTTTGTGCCGATGAGAGACAAGAGACTCATTAAGAGGAACAAGTTGGCTACTGTGAACCACAAATTACTTGATCCTGCCCTTACTGAAGTGAATGGCTTGACTCTATTGCCCCTAAGAGGGTGAGAGCAGGCTGTGAGGCTCTTTCAAACTCTATCCTAATTAACTAACAGCTGCCTTGATGTTTCCCAGAAGAGATCAGAGTGATCTGTTGTGTGCTGAAGGAGCACACTTGGTCCAGCAGCTCTGCAAATCCTGTTGGAGACCCCCTGAGAAGAGAGTTAAAAGCATTTCCTTTTAAAAATTATTTATTTATTCATTTTTTAAAAGGGCCTTTTTTGCCTTGGGAGAGCCAACAGCCTTGTGGAAAGGAGGCTGCTCCTCAGTTTGTGCTAGAAGCTTTGCTGAGGCAGAGGAGAAGCTTAGTGTTATTTTGCTGTGGGCTGGTGTTGGACAATCTGTCTTCCTATGCATCCATTTACATCTTTTCCCACTGGGTCTGGGGACAAGGGCCCTGTTCTCATGGGGCAGGGTCAGTCTTTGAGCTGGAAAGAGATGTTAGTACTCTTAAATTTTTCACTTTCTGAAGTGATAACTGCAGTTCCTCAGAGTCAGGAGCCAAGCAAGTGGTGAGTGAACTTCAGGCAATGAAGGCTCAAAGGCATTTCCCTCTGTGTGTTGATGTTTATTTTAATGGTGTTTCAGTAACTATGAATTGCCAGATACTCTTTCAAAATAATGGGGCTTTTGTTATTTATTTATGCCTTAAAGGTTTTGAGTTTTTTTGCCTGGTTATGACAACAGCTGGAGTCAGAAGAACAATTGGCAGTGCCTTCAGAGGAACCTTGATATTTCTAAAAGGAAGCTTATAATTAAGCTGAATCACCATCATCTCATTGATGTTACCCATGTGTCCAAAAGATATTATTAGCATTTTCTTGCATTACAGGGCTCCGGCTCCCTCCACAGATTGCTTAACACTTGTTTTTTTTTTTTTTGTCGTGCTGATGTCTTGGACTGGGACTTAAGGAGTGGAAGCAACAGATCAGCCTGGAAGCACGATGCTTTCTTGCTTTTTTTTTTTTTTTTTTTTTTTTTTTTTTTTTTTTTTTTTTTTTTTTTTTTTTTTTTTTTTAACCTATAAGAATCCCCCCCAGCCCCTCTGGTGACTTCTAGACCTTTTCTCAAAAACTAGGCACTTGTTGCTAAGTCTTCACTTTTCAAGAGGCTTCCTGTAGTGTCTCCAAGAAGAGTAATTTCCCACGAGGCAGCCACACTTCCTTAGTCTTGATCTTAATTAGGACAAGGATATGACAAATAACATTGCCCTTAAAACTTAATGAATAATTTCCCCAAACAGTTGTTAATTATCACATAAACCCACTGCCCTCAGTCTTCATTGACATGGTACAGAAAATGAGTTGTTTTAAATACCAGACTGTCAAAGGAATATTTATTCATCTTGGGCAAAGAGCTGCTGGCATGGAGCAGGTACGTGTGGCATGATAAGCAAATGCCACATGTGAGTTGTCCTGGGATTAGTTTCATGTAAGCTTCCATGCATACAGCAGAAAAATTTGTATCTGGGCTGGTAACCCCAGGCTCCCTTTAGAGCTGATGAAAGAAAAAGTGGAACTCATCTGGTCAGTGTCAGACACCAGCTTCCAGAGGGACAGAAGGTTCCTGAAAAGTGCTTATTTCTTTCCATGGATGGTACAGGTGATTTTGGTGCATAACTCTTGTATCCATATTTAAATTGCTGAGACAAATTCCAGCCTTACAGTGCTGGAATCACATCATCTCCCTGATACATCAAACTCGTGGGCTTTGTAGACTGGATTCTTGGTGCTGTCTGGCTGCTGGTTCCTCACATCACGATGGGGTCCAGCCTTCTCTAGTTCAGCTTTTGTGCCTCACATAACCTTTTCCAGACCTTTCCTGAGCAGGCACTCTGCTGCTTAATCCTTGGGGTTCTGTGATTGCTGAAGAGAGCTGAACCCAAGGGCAGGTTACGCTAATACGCTGGACTGTGAGTGCCAGGAATGGTGCAAGCCCCTACAGCCAAATCCAGCCCTGCCCATCTGTCAGAGATGGCATTCAGAGACTTCCAGGCCATTGTTGAGCCCTTTGCAAGGCTGCTTTTTGTCCTGGGCTGGGAGCTGTTGCAGCCTGGTTTCAGCAAAGGTTAATAGAGAGGCATAGAGAAGGCATCAATCTGACAGCTGTTTGGGTAGGGGAAGTGCTTTGGCAGGGATGTTGGACTCCATGATCTTCAGAGGTCCCTTGCCACCCCTGACATTCTGTGATCTGTGAGAGCATCATAATGCCTGAGACCCACAGTCATGTGGGCTCTTTGCATCACTTCACCTGTCAAGTTCCTGAGTGTCTTTCTCCCAAATTCACCTCTTTTGATGCTGTTACGGTTTTTGATTTGCATTTTTATTTCCTCCTTGTGTGACCCGTTTTCCTCCTGTCTCTTCCCTGTGCTTGCTCCCTCCCACCTTGCCCTGATGTACTGCTTGATGGTGGTATCAAGGCAGCTGAAATGAAGGGTGCAAGCAGTGTGGTGTTCATGTTGATTTTTTTTTTTCCTGTTTGATGCTCATGTCTGCAGAATGTGGCTGAAAAAGGAGACAAAAGGGGTGTTGGAGCACCTCTGCCTAGGTGGGTGCTGGCAGTTTGATCTCATGCAGAATGGATTCTCAAGCTCTGTCAGCTTTTGTGCTGGCTGGTTATGGGAACGGAAGCTCTCTGAACAAAACCTTTCTCCTGGAAGAGCATATGAGAGAGGCAGACTAAAATCTAGGTCATGCTTAATCTGTGTCAAAGATTAACTTGCTGAGTGGATCTTCATAAGCACATGATTGATGTGAGGAGCATGTAATAAAATCAAATGAAAGTAGTAGTTATTATGGATGTATAGAAACAATTTATTTACCCATTAGCTTATGGATTTACTAACATGTAAACATTTCTGTATTTTGTGATCACTAGTAACTCTTTACGTGAAGACTCTGAACAGAACCTTAATATAAACATTCCTGCCATCTAACAGTGGCCTGCTGCTTCCAGAAAAATGTTCTGTGCTTTATTGCTCTAATGATGCTGTACTGTCTGTCATTCTCTGCTTTTGCTGCTGTTTTTTTTTTTTTTTACTCTTCACTCACTTTTATGACAAGACCTCAAACAGAGAATCCCCTCTGTTCCTTGACTGCTAATGTATTTGACAAGTCCTTGGAGGAAAGAAACTCTGAGACCTGTGATATTTTTATTTTCCACTGGCAGGATCAGTGATAAAGATGAAGACTGCCCCTCTCATACCATCTGCTGCTCAGAGATTCACTCTTTTACAAAACTGGTCTTCCTTTCTGCCACACCACACTTCAGAGCTAGACCTGAGAGAACTGGTGACCATTACTCAGCAGGCTCCATGTTTGCAGGGATGCCCAGGCTTGCCTGGGGCTGTGGGGCAGCATCTTTCAAGAAGCATTGCAGGTGAAGCCTGAGCTTTTTGGGAAATGTTGTTCTGGTCAGCCTGATGTGTGAAGGGCGTAGCAATTTGCTGAGTCTAAAATATAAGATACAGCAAATTTATTACCAGTCTGTTCTTTGCAACAACTTTTTGTATTGTAAAGCAATGAAGCAAATTATTAGATCTGTGAAGAAACAGCATGGTGATGTACAGTCTTCCCTCAGGTGGGAGTTAAAAAAAACAATCAAGCACATCTTTTTCTGTCTTGCAAAATTAACATGCTTCCTTCATAGACTAAAGGACCAAGCTGCCCTGGCTGTGCTCTGCTATAGCTGCTTGGCAACACCAGGCTGCCTCAGCATGGAGGGAAAGCTCAGTCTGCTGAAACATTTGCAATCAGCAAAAGGGACTAGAAATTACCCCCATCATGCATGTTTTGTCCACCTGCTACAAAGCAGCCAAAGGCTAACCTCTGCTGGAGCTGGCCCTCAGCCTGGGCCTCAAATCCATCCTTCCTACCAGCCAGATTTCTTGTAAGTTCACAGGGCTGATTAGAGCAGCACTGAGAGCTGGTACCTGCCTCTGCTGCTTCCCTACATGAAGTGTCTTCTCCCTGCCAGCTCTCCTCCTGGTGCTGTGCTCTCTATGGATTTTGTCCTCTGCCTCTCAAATTTATTCCTGCTCGGGCTCAATAACTGAGTGTTTACTGGGCCACGGGAGAACCTCTGAATGTACATCCATGCCTTAGTTGTGAGGGTGGTTGGCTTACAGCTTGTGGGCAATTTGAGTGAGTCGGGAGACCGAGGCTGGCTGATGCTGGAGCTGCCAAGTGCCTTGAAGGCAGCCTCTTCTTCTGCTTTGAAGAAACTTGAAGGCTTTCTTCTTCTGCCTCCTGCACCCCAGTGCTGTGGCCTTTGGGAGCTGCTCCCTCCCTCCCCCCCATCCCTGCTCTTTGGCTTTCTAAGGCAAGTAATGTGTATTTTGTGACCTGGCTGCCTGGAAGAAGGAGTATTTCAGGGTAAGGGAAGCCAGCTGCTCCTGCTGAGGTGCTATGAGCATGATGGGGGGTAACCAGTTCCCAGCAGGGAAAGGGAGGTGTCTGAGTGAGCCCAGCCCTGAAGGACTGGAGCCTGGGATTCATTTAAGCATCATTCTGATGGCAGCTGAAGGAATTGGACCAGACTCTTCCATGTTCCAAATAAAGCTCCCAGCTACTGCTGCATAAGAGGCTCTTCTTCCCCAACCTCTGGCTGGTAAGGGTGGGAATATTTATGATCTGTGTCCTGACACCCAGTGCCTGTCTTTGGAGCGTTCCATGTGTGGTCAGTCAGTGCATCATGTCACTATAGTGACATTAGCTTCAGAAAACCATGCTCAGAAGAATATGCAACATGTTTCACATTGCTGCACTTTTTCCCAGCTCTCTTGCAGCAGAGTCTTGCTGTTTGTCCTGTCTCTTCCTCACCACAGCAAATAACCCCCTTGCAAAGCCCCCCTGATGCTGCAGTGTGACAGAAAAAGCTGAATTAATTACAAGACCATGTTCTGTTGTGGTTACTGAAATGAACAGAAGCACCTGGAAATTAGGTGGAGGAATGGATAAAACCAAACAAAATTGACGAATCACTAAAAATACTGAGGTCTTCTGGAGTGCTTTAGCAATGAGATTAACAGTGAAATTTATTAAAAGATGTAAGAGGCAAATTAGATTAGAAGACAAATATCTCCTGATCTTTCTCTATATTTTACTGAGTTTGCCTTTGAGACTTGCAGGGAGGAGAGCTACAGTGAATGAAATATGCAGAATATAAACAAACACAGGTCATGTTTTATTCAGTTTAAGGATAGAGGCAAGTTTTAAATTACTCAGGCTTGGATTCTGAAGCTGAATGTGGGAGCTATAGGTTCCAAGAATGGCATAATTTAACACTGTATGGTCACTTAATGATATTTAAGCACTTGCTGTTCACAGGCAGTATTTCTTAATTGTGTTGCAGGGGTAATTTAATTCAAATTATCCAAATCATCTTCATCAAGATAAGGTCAAATCCCAAGGTGGGAAAACCTTAATATTTTTTTCATTATGTAGATAGGAAAAGAAAATCTGTTTTAGAATGTGTAAGGTTTAGCAAGCATTCAAGCCTGAGTGGTGTGATAAAGCATTAACAGAATTAAATGGTTTTTGCTTAAGTATATAAATATGATGTTTATGCTAAAAAATTATCACTAGCAGTGCAATTTCAATTTTAGCACCTACCTCTTAATGATCACTTTCCCTTGCAGTATGTAGATGTTGTGTGTTTTTCTCTTTGGATGCTCACTAACTCTTTCATCTAATGCTCCAGAGCTCGTTGAATTCATGAAAGCCTTGTGATGATTCAGGACTTGCCTCAGGTTGCACTTGCATTGCACCTCAATGGTTGGTGTCCACACATCACTCTTAGGTTTATGCTCATCTCGTCACCTGGAGAATGGTGTACAGGAGGAAGTGATTGCCTTCCTGATGAAGCTGGTGGCCAAGCTCTTGTTAGCCCATTCAGACAGGTAATATATTTCATACATAGTTCTGTGGTCCAGCTCACTTGATCTTTTGATTCCTGGCCTGGCTGCATCTACTTACAGCTTTGCTGATGAAGAAATGTCTTTACCAGCCATGTGATTTACCATTAATCCATTAATTAATCAATCAATTAATAAATCTGGCTGGGTATCTGGAGAATGAGTTTCTAAAGATGCCATGACCTTCTTCCTGGCCTTTGCATGGTTGATGATGACTTAGTCTTGTCAGAACCAGGGGGACCAGGTGCCTCTCCTTGTTGCACCTCTGGTCAGGGGACATGCCAGGTAGTTGGATATTTCCCTGTAAGATGCTGTGTAACTGAAGGGATCTGGCTTCTGCAGCAGCAGGAGAATATGAGCAAAGCTCCCTCCTTGTCTGACCCATCAAGCTTTTTGTGCTGAGACTAAGCTCCCTCCACACAATTTATCTGGGAGGATTTTTGCTCATACACTGTCCATCAGTGTCATCCTCAGCTCCCCATCTGTGACCTCACATGTTGGACATGGCCCTGGCTGGTGAGTGGTGGATGTGGTTGAGGGGTGGGCTGCAGGGTCATGCTGATGATGGGGATATTGTGTCCATGCCAGCTACAGCCCTGCAAGCAGACGAGGTCTCTGGTGCATCTGGACTGGTGGGTGCTTAATTCTTTCCCAGGCTTTGGGAACTTCCTTCTCTTTCTTTGAAGAGAAGCTCAGCTTCTGGTTATGTGTGCTGCATTTCAGACAGGTACTCTCACAGTTGTCACTGGCTGTAGGGAAGAAACTGTGTCCTTATTAAATGAAAAAGAGATTAAAAAAAATGAAATGAACATGTACATGACTCCACTAGTTCAAATTAAAACCCAGACAAAGGACTTTCACTCTTTGTCTGAACGACTTGGGGGGGGCAGGGAAATAAAAAGTTACTCTAATGCTGTTCTGAGAAACATCACTGACTGTACAAATGCCACATTGCACTAAGAGCTGTAAATCACACTTCATTTCCTAATTAAAAAATGATGAGTGTAATTGGGTCCATCACTGCTGCAGCAGAACCTGGCACAGGCAGGTGTGCTCCAGGGGTTTCAGTCTCCAGGCTGTAACCTCCCACCCCTACCTCATGCTTTCCTTTTTGAAGCTGGGCTCAACAAGGGAATAGGCTAACATGCAACCACTTTTCATTACTGGGAAGGGGATGTCAAATGACTGATTGCAAAGAAACCCAGGAAAGCATGTTTTCTCTGTGCTAAACCATAATTTTGAATTTAAGTCCAGGCATAAACTACTGCTACAGTAGGATGCTGAGGAAACAGGTGGGCTTTCTGATTCTTGGTCTCTTTGGAGACATTGCATTTCTATCATTTGCTTTAATGAGGCCTTGGATTTCGTGACACCAGTTATAAAATGTATTTTTGAGTATATCTAGCCTGGAAAATTTTAGAAGTGTATTTTCTGCTTTGGTGCAACTCTCTTCAGCAGGAAAGAAATTCTGTTATGTGGACAATATGCAGAAGAGTGCTTTCAGATTTTACTGGCAGAAGTGAGGCATTTTTGGTTTAGGCTGACAGTAGGCACTTCAAATAAAACAACAATGACTGTTTTGCTATCTCTGGCTGTATTTTTTTTTTGGCTCCTTCCCTGATTAAAGTAATGAATGTTGATTTAGTTATCTTGCTGTCAATAGCAAGCCACTTGCACGAGAATGAATATTGGCAGGAGCTATTAGATGGAGATTCAGACTTTTCTAGTGTCAAACAAGAGAGAAAAGGGTTTGTGGCCAAGCACTGCCCACGTAGCTGGTGCCCCCATGGTGACTGCCTGCAGCCCACCCTCTGGGACCCCTGCAGCTCAGAACATCAGGTGTGGGCACTTAGCCAAGCTGAGCTTCCCCACGACTGCTGTTGCCTTCTTTCTGCTCATACTCCTTGTGCACGTTTTTTGATTTCTCTCCAATGAGTGAAGAAATGAGTGAGCCTGCTGGTGAGGTCAGGTTTCTTTGGTCAGTGCTGGCACTGAGAATCTGGCCAGTGGCTCTCCTTGCAAACCTGCAGCCCAACAGGCAAAACGAGCATCCTTCCCAGGTCCCTTGGAAGTTCCATCTCAAGTGTCTACCTCACAGTTCTGATCAGCTAGGCAAGCACATCCTCGTGTGGGGCTGAGTGCATCCCAGAGTGTGGTAAGAACTGCTTAGTTTTAGGATGTGCTAATAGAGATGAAAAACCAAAGCAGCCATGGGTTTGTTTTCCTGCAGCCATAGAGGTCAGACCTCCAAAGGAATCTGCAGAAGACACCCCTGGTCCCAGGGGTGACCTTGAAGACAGGGGCCTTGTCCCTTACTGTTAAGGAGTCCTTCCAATATTGTGCCCTAAGTCTTGCTGCTGATTTAAACTTTTGACTTTGCTACCAGAGAGGACAACTAGTAGCTCAGTGGCTACTTTTTTACATTTTTAAAGGGAATTACTGAGTCTCTCCTCAGCCTCACCTTAAAGGTGAGCCTCACCCCCATTATCTGCTGTCCTGGTTTGGGCCTGGATAAAGCTAATTTTCTGAGCTTAATTTTCTGAAATTAACAGCGAATTTCTCAGTCAGTGAGACTTCTAGGACTGATAACACTTGATGCTTATAGTTACAGCTAGAGAATGGTGTGCAGAACCAAGGACACTGCTCAGTTCTGAGGAACATCTTATCCTCCAGAAAGAGAAAAGGGAATAAAGAGGTCACACCTGCAACCCTGCTTTAGGGAGGAGTGGACAAGACAAATGACCAAAACTGACCAGAGTATTCCGTCCCATACATGTCGCACTCAGTATAAATTTGAGGGATCATGAGGGTCAAACCCCTTCGCCTTCACCCTTTACCTTTTCCTCACCTGTCTTCACTCTTTGCTTCAGCATCCTGGGAGGATTCCATCCCTTTGTCTGCCGGTGGTCCTGATCTGTGTCAGTCTGAATCCATATGTCCCTGAGTCCGTGTGTTCCTGCCTCCAGCTCCTGACTCCAGGAGTCCAGCCTGGACTTTGCCAGGGCTGTCCTGCAGCCTCGGTGGTGACGTGAGCATTACTGGGGGGAAGGGGGAGGAACATGGTGTCATTTTTCTGTACATATTTAATATTTTTCCTTTTTCATCATTACTGTTTCATTAAAGCTGTGTAGTTTAGTTTCCAGCCTGTAAGTCTCTCTCCTATCTTTGTCAGGGAAGGGAGAGGGATTAATAGAGAGCATCTGTCATTTGGTTAATTGCTGTTCCAGCATTAAACCATGACACCTGCCTGACCACCAGCCTTTCCTCAAAGGCCATGTTTTCATGGCCACTGATCATGCTTGTTGGTCTCCAGGGCTGCCTCTTCAGCTGGTGCACATTGCAGTGCATGCCCAGGGCTACACTTGGTTTTCCTGATGAGATCTTTGGTTCCTGATGAGCTTTTGGTTCCTGGGTGGTACTTACCTCCAGCCCTCCCAGGTGCTGTAGGATGTTTTTTCTGCACAGTGTGGATTCACATAGTGTTTGTCAGACATTGCTGATTTGTGGTCATGCCCTCACCCTTTTCTATTTACTTGTTGCTTTACCATCTCCCTCTCATCCTGTATTTATCCAGTGTCCTCTTAAATAGCATCCAATTTGTTTTCAGCTTCAGTTATCTGTTGTGGTTTTTTTGTTTCCTGCTTTGTTGTTTTTTTTTCTTTCCTTCTCATCTAAAAATATAAGCTATATAGCCCGAAAATATATGTTTATACTTTATGTAAGGAAAGAATAACACTTTGTGTCACTCTTACCTT
The DNA here is from genome assembly GCA_038090715.1 of Florisuga fusca. Classification (NCBI taxonomy): domain Eukaryota; kingdom Metazoa; phylum Chordata; class Aves; order Apodiformes; family Trochilidae; genus Florisuga; species Florisuga fusca. Next base: position 4,061,695 of record JAAWXA010000029.1, on the reverse strand, counting down.
TCAACAGATCTAGGTAACTGCCTGTCTTTTCTGAGGCTGCCTGAAATTGCTGTTAACCCCGTGGAATATTCCATCAGAACGGTGCCAATTTCCTTCCGCAACCTCTCAGAATAGCTGCGTTATAATACTGGCTAATTAAGTTGCACTTCTATTGCCCTTTTAACCAAGGGTACCATAACCTTGCTTTAAACTGAAAATTCATAAAGAAACTTTAGACCTGTGTCCTGGCCTGGTGAGGTGATGCAGTGACAATGGGGACCAGTGGTGTCCCGTGGGGTGTGTGCCATAAATGCTGCTGTGGTGGTAGAGATCAGTAAAGGGATGCTTGGTGTAGATGGATCAACTCTGGGCTGTGTATTGCTCGAGAAGGAAAAGTCTTGGCTCTGTGAACTCCTGGGTCTTGAATTTCTGCAGTGACAAATACCTGTTTCTCTGTGAAGCTGAGCTCAGTGCCAGAAGCATCTTCCCAGTCATCATACAGCATGTGCTGTATTTTCCTGCTTTTCTTCCTTTGTAGATGTGCTTTGGCTTTATTCAGATGATTTACCTGAGTACCTGAGCTGATGCAGTGACCCAGGCTACCACAGCCCAGGAAGAGCTCTTTGCTACCCAAATGTGGGGGCAGAGAATAAGGCATGGACTAGGGAGCTGCACAGCCCCTGTGCCAGCATCCGCTCTGGGCAGCATGGGACTTGCCAAGGGGCTGTGGTGAAGGGCTTGCAGACAAGATACTGAGGTGTTTTTGGAGATGAAGCCATGCTGACTGTCTCGTTCCCAGGAGGGCAGTAAGGCAGGTATGGATGTCTCTTGCAGGAGAGGACAGCAGCAGAAGCAGTTGAAAAGATGGGCACTGTGAAGTACAAGGAGCTGGGTGTCCATGGTGGCTCCTTTCTTGGTGACTCAAGGCCTTTAGCAGTGTTGTCAATTCCCTGGTGTCTCCAATATCATCAGTGGAGACAGTCAGGGGGAGTTTCTGAGCCTCAAGAGACACCCCATGTTTGCTCTTGAGGCCAGCATGCTTAGTGCAGCCCTGGGGAGGGGAGAGATGTGGTGCATGGAAAGGTGGCAGCTCCCTCTCTGATAATTTCAGAGATAAGCAGATAATTTCTGCTTAGCTCCTACCTCAGTTTCTTGAGCATGTGCATTTCCCAGGGGTGTGGAGGGACTTAACTGTTATGAAGATTAAAACCGATACCGAAACAGCAAGGGTTAGAGTGATGTGTCTGCTCAGCAGAATGTGGAGTCTGGCAGGAGGCACAGAAATGGCAGTTTTAATTATAAATGAATTTATAATGCAATTTTCACTTAATATGTCTGCACAATATTTTTCCATGGGAACTTCCAGGATGCTGTGCTGAACAAATTGAGTGCAGCTTTCACTAAGTTGTACCACGTTGCTCTAAACAATTGCATTTGTAATTCAGCAAATTCTTGACCTTTGCTCAGTGAATAACTTTGGGCAGTCAAATGAACATACACCCACAGATACTTTTTGCTTGACATTTAGGTACCATTAATAAATGTGAGTAAGAGACAAAAATTCTAAAAAACATAGGTTATTTCAATAATTGGAACAATAATGACTCAAATTTAATTGTGTATTTTCGAGTTAATCATTCACGTGAAACTTTCTAAAGAAAACCTCAGAGCCAGACACCAAATTACAGTAGGTTGCCTTTTGCAGGAGACACTGCCTGGAAATAGCAGGAGAGGAAAAGTCAGCTCATAATTTCAGGTGGCTGGACTTCCCACTGAGTCATTGAATTCCAGGTAAGGAGATCAATAAAGTCTAGTTCCTTGCCTCTGAATTGAAATCCAATTCTGGTTGCAGCTGCAAATGATGGCTGTTTAATCTGGGGGGTGGTGGGTGTGCTCACAACTTCACGACCGATCAAATGGCAAATTTTACGATCAAGCATCATTTCAGAGGTCGTTCAGTTGAGGTCAGGGCCTCTTTGCAGACTGCTTTAGTAGCCATCAAGCCATCAACCTGCAGAGAAGCACTTCATGTTTGCTGATTGTGGTTTTTGTTTGTTTTTTTTTAAATGGGTGGAAGGTGAAAAAAGGTGCCATATATTTTCTTCTGTTATCTTTGGCCCTTCCCCTCTAAGAAAGTTAATTTGTAACAGAGGGAATCCAGGAAAGATGCTTTATCCAGATGATCTTTCTAGAGCTGGTGTAGTGCCTGCAGGATATGGTGATTTTTGTTGTTCCATCTACTGTGAGTTTTAGCTGGGAATGAGGTGTTCCTCATGCTGCTGGAAAAAGCTGATATGTTTGATTATAAGAAGGAAATGAACAAAAAAAAGAGGAAACAACCTCACTAGTTCATCACATTGGATTAAGCAGTGAAGCAGATAGGGAGAAAGAAGGGCTTGAGTATTGCTCAGGGAGCAGTTTAGTCAGTAAATAACTCCATCATCTGTAGGAGCAGCTGATTCCTACAGCAAACTCCATCATTTGTGAGCAGCTGACGTTTATTTGGCTTTAATAGGCAAGTTGGAAGCCCAGAGTAAGATGAACTTTGTCCTCTGGACATGGAGCTGGGACTTGTGTGTGTATCATGGCTTCTCCAGCCCCTCTGTGACTGGGAATCCTTCCTCAGTTCCCCTTTGCAGAAGGTGAAAACGGTGGCAATTGCTCAACTATTCAGAAGCTGCAAAACTCTGTAGAGATCTAATCCTCAGATTTTATAGGGAAAATAGCCAGGCAGTGTCAGGCCAAAGTGCAGCTCTAATGTATGAGTTGCAGTGGTTGGGCAGTGCCTGGCAGTGCCCTGCTTACTTCTCCTGCTCCGATTCTCAAGTGCCAAGGACACTACATCTGCTGGCCAAAATGCAGGACTCTGAAGTGGCTGATGCTGAGACTGTCTTCTTGGTGATGTCTCTGTACCTTACACTGTGTCCAGACTCTGGTCCCACCAGGAACTGCTGCCATCATTTAGTGCTGGCTCTCAGGCTGTGCTGAATACATCATCCTCAGAGTATCAAATGCTTGTGACATGATGCACATTTTTATATTGGCTTAACTCTTAATTTGGTGACTCCTGCATGCAGAGAGACTGAGGGGTGGGAGCAGCAAAACCTGGACAAGCATTCTAACTAGAATGCTTTTGTTTTCTGCCTTGTACTTTCCACTCCTTTCCCTGTAACCCATCAGTCTCTTCACAATAAACTGGTTTGGAACCATTGCAATAATTGCTTGTGTTTTGAAATTGTCTGGCAATGTGGCACCAAGATTTACTGCAAATTTGTGCATTTGAGCTGTGTCAGATCTTAGTGACTTTGATTAAAACCTCCATGTAATAGGTAAGAAGATTAAGTAAGGACTGTATATATTAAACTGCTGTGCTGAAAAATCTTGCCCAGATCAGGCTTGGATATGCCAGGTTAGTGCTCCTGGGATTGCTCCCAACCAGGGAGTTGCATTCTGGAGCTCAGAGGGGAAAAATTGTAAAGTCTTGTCCTATATTCTGCTGTTTCTGCTCTGGGTCCACCCCAGACTCTCCTGGGGTTTATATGATGTTGTCATTCGGGAGCTGTGACAGGTCCTAGGTACTCTTAATGAAATTAGCCAACACCATCAGGCTGAAAATCAGACTTATTTAGTTTAAACTGTTGATACAGATAGTGGGGAGACAGAACAAGGGACAAATCTTCAGGTTCATCCACCTGTCCTAAATCTCTGATAAATCTCCCTCTGAAAGAAACTTTAAGAGATCCCTGCCTTGTAAAGTGAGGAATTTTTGGGGAAAGAGCTGGTTTGGGGTGCAGAGAACCATTAGTTTCTTTGGTGAATTGTGAGGTAGTTCTGAGGCCTCCCCTGGATGTTTTGATGTAGATGATTTGTATCAGGTGCTCTTCTCTTAGACAGGATTGTAGAAGCCAGATCCTGATCTGCAGAGTCCACAGCTGTGAGAGCTGCAAAAATTGATGGTTAAATTGTTTGTTTTTAGAGGAAGGCAAACAAAGTGGCATGTATGAAATACTACTCATAAGAGTAATGCTGGAGTTTCATTGACAAACTTGGAACCTTGTAATCATCTTGTGTATCAAGCCCCTTTGAGCTGATTTTATTCAGAAACCTCCCCCATTCCTGAGCTGTACAGCTCTTTGGATACTTTCCTGGCTGGATGCAGCAATTGTCTTTTGATTGCTCAGTCAATAGGCAGCCAAAACAGAGCTGCCCAGTGCTGGATGCTAACAAGTGCAGAGGCTGATCTTGCAAGCTCTCCTAATTGAATTTTGATTAAAACACAGCAATCAGTCATCTGGTAGGATTAGACCTATAAATTACCTCTGTGTCTTCCTGTGTAACTGTCCGTGGGCTGTCACACAGATATGAAAGTGTGTCCTGCAAAGTGATGCCCTTTGCAAATGGCTCTGCAATGTGAGAGAAGGGCCTGTAGCTGAGATGTTAGCTGAATAAATGAACTCCAGAGTTTTATATCCTTCATGAAAAAGTCTGGGTGAGCTCAATGGGAATGAAAGCAGTGAAACTGCAAAAGGCATTATTTAAATTCTGCAGCAGTTTTGTCCTTTGTATGTGGTCTCTGGGTCATCCTAAAGAAGAACTTGTTCTCAGTCAAAATCTAGTAAGTATTGTGAATAAGATGTGATGTATAACTTCTCTGGGCACACTCCTGGAGGCAGCTGGTAGCTCTCATGCAGGATCATGGGAGCCTGGAGTAGAAGGTGGATGCCTCTGCAGCCTGCAGGGACTTGCAGTACAGCAGCTTCTGTTGAAGATTTAATTTGGCACTGTGCAGATCCAAGAAATCAAAGCTTTGACTTCCTCTCCCTTTTAAACACACTGTAGTGACTCTGCTAATGCACAAAGCTGAACACCTAGAAGGCCTCTAGGACATGAATCTATTGGGTTTTAGGTTTCCTTGGGGGAGAGACTGTCCTTTTGTTATCTCAGACAGTGCCTGTTGTGTTCTTTGCCCCAGAGGGATGGTGACTGGTATGAGAATGCAGACTTCAAGTTTCTGTCCATAGAGTGTGACCTGATTTCAGTGAAGTTTTCAGCTTGCAGGTTTGACTTCCTAAAAATTATTTTCATTACTTATTCAACAAAATACCTTATCTGGAAAATTCAGCATGTGTCAGGTTCTGTCAGAACCACCTACACAAAAATTGTTAGGTTTTCCTAATACAGTAGGAACTAGGTAGAAACATCTGAGCATTTACTTAAAAGCTGATAGTCTGGCATATTTAAAAATTAAGATTCCTGCTCCTCTAATTTTAGCATACAGAACTGCTGCCCAGGAGCTCACAGGAGGCCATGTCATTTCCTTGCAGTCTCTAGGTCATACTACCTCGTTTTTATAATTGGTACCAAGCTGGGCATCTAGAAGCATCCAAGTACAGGGTCTGAAAATCTCCACAGAAGTTCATTCTCATAGTGCATTTGTTTTTCATATAAATATTCTTACCCAAAGTAGCACTGATGAGAAAACTGACAGGGGAACAGAGCTTTTTTGGTCTTGCTTCTAATTAAACACAGCAACATGGTTGGCACAGTGAAGTGCAATCCACTTCTTTAACCCAGTCAGGCTTTAAATCTGTTTTGGTGTAAATCAATGAATGCCAAATAAATTGTGTTTAATGAACAGTGTGCAACACAGCTGTTATGGTGTGTTGCATCTGAGACCCCTCTGGGGTAAGATGATGTGCTTCTTGCTGTCATTTGGTTCCTCTTACAACCCTGGTCTTCTGCCAGATGTTTCTAGCTGTTCTGGACCTTCCCACCTCATTTCATGTATGATTGTACAGCAGCTTTGGGTGGTCAAGATGACCTAGATCAGGGGAAAAGAAGAACCAAGACAGAACATTTATTACTTTTTTTTTGAAGGTAATCCAGATTACTCGACTCAACCATGTCCAGGGACTGATTACCTGAGCTCCTAAACCAGTGGATTGCTGGCAACAGTCATCTTCAGGGAGGGTAAGGAATGCTGTTGAGTGGAGGGCTGTGTCCACTGGAGATGGTTGTGTTCACTGTGAGCGTGGTGCTGAGGACCTGGTGAGATGCTCTCCCTGGGCCAGCCAGGACAGTGGGCTGGAGCTGGGTCTTGGTTCCCTTGGAGTTTTGCACCCCCTGGCACTGCTGCTGCTGCAGTTGGTGGGTGGGGTGGGTGATTGCAGGGACAGCAGCTCTGTGATGCTGCTGCTGACCTTGGCCAGGCCCCCTGGTCTGACATAATCAGGTGGTTGTTGTCTGGAGTAGATTTTGACCTTCCTTTGGACTGCTCTGCTGGCTGGGGAAGTACAAGTAATCTGGTGAACAGCTGGGAACTGTAATCTCTGCTGCCAGGGCCATTAGAGCTTGCAGAGGACAATTCTGAATTGCTTTAAAAGCCAGCTGATGCTCTACCTGTGTTAAAACTCCCTACTTCTCTCCTTTTTAGTGTATTTTTTTTTCTTCCTAAGCTTTCTTTCCTCACTTCAACACCTTTCCTATGTTATTCCTCAAGTAAAACATCTCTTTTCTTTATAGACGGCTCTGCACTTCTCCTGGGGTTTGGGAGGAAGCACAGGAGCATTGCTGGGAGAGCATTTCTCCCTGAGACAAGTAGTTTCCCAGCAAAGGAAACTTATTAAAGGAGCTTATTCTTCTGTGATTACCAGACTACTTATTCTACTCAAGAGCATATGCAAACCTGAGCATCTCTCTTAATGAGACCCTTCTGTACATACCTACTGTGAGACTGCTTTCTGTTACTTTTGAGTGTCTCTCTTGGTGAGAATGTGGATGCTGATTTGCCATTTTGGGGTGGATGAACTGCAGCATTTTCCGCTCGTTGGATATAGCCATGCCTTATCTACATCTGCTTTGGAAAGTTGCTGGGATCTTTGTGTTGATTTCCCCAGAAGGATGGAAACTTGGGACAACCCAGGATGATTCTTGGCACAACGTTAGATGGCAGAATGGCAGCAGGGGCATAGGAGAGGTAGGGCTTTTTTTCCTCATGAAAGGAAGAAGACCTGTGAGGTTATCTGAGCAGAGCAGCATTACTGCTTTATCTAGGAGTGAGATTTAGAAACAGGATTTGGGTAATAATAGTAGGCTTCATGCTAGTTATTAAAGCAAACACAGGAGTAACAGAGGGTAAGCCTGCTGCATTTATTCGTGGATAAGAAGGTAACAGAGGAACTAAGATATACTTTGTCAGAAGAAAACTGCTTCTGCTGTGAGTGCTGTTTAATTGCAGTTGCCTCTGGGGAGCTGGACCCTGTCTGTGAGGTTCTACATGGACATGGGAGAAAGAGCCTGTGACCTCTTTTTCCCACAGTCAAGACTCAAGTCACTACTACATAATAAGTTGCTGCTCCTTATCCTCTGGTGCTTCTCCGTGTATTTGCTTTTAGCCATGGCAAACATGGACTAATTTGGGTTAGTTTAGAGGGTCATCTGAAGTCTGACTCACATGTCCCAGGGGCTGGGAGTGCACACACAGACTATCACTGGGGTCTGGAGGAGTCCTGTTAATCACAGCGATTGAATCGTGACCCTAATACCTGCTTTAAGATAAGATATGGCAGGCCAGCATAAAAAAAGAAGGATGCATGGCAAAAGTGATACTATTAAATTAACAGTAGCTGTAAGATCCATTCCAGGACAGTCCCTCTGCCCTGGGACACATGAGGCTTTAAAGGAGAGGGAACTCTGTGTCTAAGAGGAAGTACAGGAGAAGAAGAACTTAAAAAAGCCAAGTAAAAAAATTTATGCTTTTGATATAACATGTTGGAAGAAAGGATCCATCAGGTAGGTACCAGGTGGAGAATGATGCTGCCATAGTGAGGCATTCAGAAAAATCCTGAGTGAACAAGGGCCATATGGTGCTACTGAAGCCAGCAGTCACCAGGTCATGGTGAAACTATGGCTTCCTTAGAAGCTGCTTTGGATTTTGTCTGTGACTGCCTCAGCTTGGGTGGTGGTAAGTTTTACAGCAGGTTTAGGAAGAACATTTTAACTAGAAAGGGAGTAAAGCACTAATACAGCACCTGGGAAAGTTATAAACAGTCATCACCAGTGGTTTTGAGAACAAGCTATGTGAACCTGTGCCAGGGACAGGATCCTTTGCTTCTCTGTCACTTAGCTGATTTTTTCAGGACCTTTTCAGTGTCTAATTCAGATAAAAGAGTAAACTATAATGAATATCTTTTTCCCTCCTGTAATTAGGAAACCATCACTCATGAGAGATCCAGGAAGACAACCCCAAACAATGCAAGCCTTTTGTTGCCCTGAGTTCATTCCTGCTATATGGGATGCTGAGTAGCAGAACCTGAAATGGTGGTGGTCCCTACCCACAGGTTGGGGTTAGGTTAAGGAGGAAGCTTTGAGATGAGGTTTAGTAAATATTTTGACTACTGATGCAGCAAGATGTGTATCTGCCTGTGCAATGCCTGCTCCAGGCCATTGCCTCTCCAGGCTGCACAGGAGTGGAAGAATGGAACATCTTTAGGCTTATTTCACTTCCATGGAGTTGCAGGCTAGATGGAATTGTGGAAAGGGATTTTTGGGGATGTCCCACATGTACACCCTCTAAATGGGCTGTGACTGAGTACACTATGGAAAATAAATTCAGGTTGTTCTTAATAGGGAGTCATTTTAGTAAATCTACTGGCTAATGGGTTAGGGGGACTACGTATGAGCTTCTTCAGAGCTTCTGCCTCTCAAGTCCTGGCTCCTCTTTCAACCTTGATTCCTAGGCCAAGTGATGGATCTGATTTGAATGTTGTAACATCTGTCAAGAAGGAAGAACTGAGTTCAAGCCCAGGTTTTCTTCTGTAGTAGATGATGCACAATCATATTGCTACAGCCTTTAAACTGTTAAGAAACTCCAAGATTTCTAAGAACTAATTGGTAGAAATTAGTAAAACCCTGGCATCTATTAAAAATAATTTGTGTAGCTCTTACTGGGGTGTTTTTTGCTTTGTGGCAGTAGCCTGGATCTCTGTCATAAGCTAAAAGCATCAATGTGCCAGATGCTGTGTAAGCAATAAAACGAAAGGTCTTGCAACAAAGGTTTCTTTGTAAAGATAGGTGTGCTTTGGAGAGATACAGAAGCCATTATTTGATATAATATGTCTTTCAAGCACTCAATTTAACTCTCAGGTGCATATGTAGATCTTTCTGAAGTAGGCTGTTAAACTGATATTTTTAATAAGGTCAACAGTCTTATTGTAATGTGGTAGAGCAGTATGAATGAATAATGCTCACGTGAAATGGACTTAATTTTCTTGTCATGTCACAGGTCCTAGCCACTTAGGTTTGTTCAATTTAATTTCACCAAAAAATTATATTAGAAGGCATCATGGAAGGGAACTGTTTGTCTTGGAAACTGAAAGAGGTTTTGTGGGAAAGTAAATCTGCGAAATTCAGTCCTGGCTTGAAACTACCCCCCCGGGGTAAATATGTAGAATGTAGGTGTAGAATTTTGTCTTACCTCATTTGGGGTAGTCCTACTTCTGGTCCCAGCCCTTCTTAAGGTACCTCTAGTGGAGTCAAGTTCAGTAAATCAGGATGGCTGTAACATCATCAGGGAGGGGGTTTTGACAAAGGATAGTCTCAGTCCTGTCTGCTTTTGAAAGCAGCTGCTCCAGTCTCAGCAAAATATTCAAAATACTTGAGGGATGTTCAGCCTTCAGGTTTGTTGGAAATGACTGTGAGAACATGAAGAAATAATATCCAGGGTGGTTGGGATGGATGCTCACTAAATGCCTCCTCCAAATGTGGAGAGTGTCAGTGGTGAGGGAAAGCCTACAGCCATCACCCTTTGCTGCCTTGTCTACTTCAGAGTCCTACCTAGAGATGTCCCCACAGACCTGTCAAAGCTAAGAATAATATCTGGGCTCCTCCACACTTCTGTCCTGTCTCATGGATATTTCAGTCTCCCTCTGCTATGTCTTAATAAACTTAACTTTGTCTGAAGGGAATGAGAAGGCTAACGATGATTTCAAAGTGAAGGATGACCTCCCTAGGGTCAGCATGGTCAGAGAACCAGAGGACCAGATCCCAGAATACTGCTTCACTTGCTGTCTCCTGTCTTCTGAGAGGGAGGGAGAGATACGAGCCAAAAAGCTTCCTTTGAATTATCTTGAACTTTGAAGGTGTGAAGATTTTGATGTATGTTGATGTTCTAGGAACTAAATTAATACTGTGTTTTTCTGTTGCCTTCAGCCAGTCACCTTGTTACTAACAAGTTGTCTTGTTGTACTTGAGCAGGATTTGTGTTTACATGTAGATCAATTTTAATGAAGCTGGTGCATTGCATTGACCCCTTGCTGGTTGTCACTCACCCTTCCTGCATTTCAATGTGTTGCTGCTTAGGGATAAGGCTGATTAACTGATCTCTAGTTGCTCTTCAGCATTTCTGTATCACCCAGAAAAGTCTGTTACAAATATTTCTCTTCACTCAAGGACTGTCAGCTGTAGCAGCTGGTATGAAGAGAGAAAAGCATGCAGAGGAGGTATGCTGGGCATCTGTGGTTTCTTACAAGTCTCTTTCTCTGATAAAGATGAAAAAACTCATTTCTCTCTCCTCTTTAGTGCTGCTCTTCAAGTTGAAATGGAGAAATCAATGATGGAATTGGAGAAATGCTCTTATCCATTTGTGATTTTACCTTGTGCTAGTCCCACTAACCCATTAACCAGTGGATTTACTAAAATGACTCCTTTGAATTGCTGAAATCACATTTAAAATGGCAGCTTGATTGTCTCCTTTGTCCCTTCCCTGTTGCCCCCCTCCCTTGGACTCTGTCACTGTCTGCCAATGTGTGACAGCCCTGCCTGTCTGAGGTGAGCCCCAGCTGAGACCCCATTGGGAAGCCCTAAATAACAGGCAGGAAAAAGTGGCTTTGGAGGGGCAGCTCCCGGTGGCAGCAGTACAAGAGTTCTGCCCCATACAGGCACCTCCTCCTGCTGCTGCTCCCTTGGTCTGAACCTCCCATGTCCTCAAGGCTGCCTTGGCTGGATGCTCTGGGAGGAGGGCTCTGTGGCAGTGCCACACTGTGTGCTGCAGGGAGCTGGGACATGTGCTCAGCTCAGGCACCAGAGCTGGAAGTGCAGGAGGAGCACAGACAGTCTCTGTGGGGTGGGAGTACAAGCATGAGACTGCCTGTCTGCTCAAGGTCAGGTTCTTAATGCAGGTGCCCCAGTGCAGGTGTCTGGGGCAAGACTCACAGAATCACCATTGTTTGGGTTGGAAGGGACCTTAAAGAGCATCCAATTCCAACCCCATGCATGAGCAGGGCCACCTCCAACTGGACCAGGCTGGTCCAACTTCACCTTGAATACTTCCAGGGATGAGGCATCCACAGCTTCTCTAAGCAACTTGTTCCCGAGTCTGACCACCCTCACACTGAAGATTTCCTTTGAAATATCCAAGATAAATCTGTCCTCTTGCAGTCTAAAGCCATTGCCCCTTGTCCTATTGCTACATGCAATAAAAACTCCGTCTCTAGCTTTCCTGTAGGCCCCCTTCAGGTACTGGAAGGCTGCTATAAGGTGGCCTTGGAGCCTTCTCTTCTCCAGGTTGAACAGCCCTAATGTTCTCAGCCTCTCTCATCGAGAGCCTTCTGCTCATCTTTGTGGCCCCCCCCTCTGGACTCACTCCAGCAGCTCCGTGTCCTCCTTGTGTTGGGAGCTCCAGAGCTGGACACAGCACTGCAGGTGGGGTCTCACAAGAGCAGAGTAGAGGGGGAGAATCACCTCCTTTGACCTTCTGGCCACACTTCTTTTGATGCAGCCCTAATACCAAAAAGCACAACAGACACGGGGTGGGTCTGTTGCCAGTGCCACAGGAGGGTTTGTGTGAAGGGAGACTGGGGCTGTCTGGTTTGAAAAGGATCTGGGCAAAAAAGGCTGGGAGAGCAGTGTGGAGATACTGCATGGTGGTGCCAAAGGTCAGCTCAGTGTCCTTTATCCTCCCTCCTCACCCAAGAACCAGGGAAATACAGTGAAAATGGAGGTTAATGAATCCAACAGGAAGGAGGTGTTAGTCACTGTGTGCCTTCAGTGAGGCCAGGAGCTTAAAGTTATCCCAAAAAGCAGAAGCAGACACCTACAGGTGTGATGAGACAAAGATGGAATGAAATTTGTGTGTATCCTACTTCATAGGAAATGCCAGTGAGGCCACATGCTGCCCTCTGCAGAAGGTCAGTCAGGGCTGGGGCTCAGTCAGTCTTGGCTCAGCAAATGGTGGGTCAGACACCACCCTGGGGGGCAGAGACAGGCAGGGGTTCTGCATTTTTTTCACTGCTGAAAGACAGATTAGTGCATTAGACTGGGATACTTGGATAGGTAAAAGTCTAGCAAGAGCTTTCGCTGGAGGTGTAGGGCCACTGGAGTCTTACAGGGAGAACCAGACCTTAAAAATGTTTAAAATACATCACTACTTTTAACACTTCCATCAAAGTTCTTTCTCCATAGCAGCCTTTCAGTGGCCACCATGGCACCTGAAGCTGATCGTGTCTGCAACCTGGCTGAGGGTGACAGCTTTTGTGGTGGGCATTGGTCTGCAGAACACGTGTTGGCTACTGGATCTGGCTCTTGCAGCTCTCAAAGCACTTTCAAGCCCTTAAAAAAATCAGTGTAATTATTTGGACACTTACTTTTTGAGGTAGATGGACAGACAGAGGCTGCTGCAGCCCTGGCCCCCTTGCTTGAGACTCTGTGCAGGGGAACCTCCCTTCTCAGAGGTGCTCCCTGCCCTGCTCCATGCTGGGATCACACAGGGGATCAGATGGAGGCTTTGACACAGCATCCTCTGGCCATCCCTGGGCAGACAGGGAGCCTCCTCACCTGCAGTGGGTGCTGATGGCATAGGGGGACACACAGCTGTTTTTGACTGATAAAATGTTAGCTTTTGAAATGAAGGTTGATGGAAAAAAAACCAGGCTATTAGGTTGTAACAGAGCCTATTTCTCCTGCTTCAGTTTTCTTTGTTTTCCTTCATCTTCTCTACCTTTTTAGTCTGAGTGTGCAGGGTTCTAGAAGCCACAGAAAGCTTTGGGTCTATGTTGGGGCTGTGTTAGCAGCTGTGGGAAGGAAACCTTGCCTGTCCCTCTGGCAGGCCACCTCTGGCAGCCATCCCCTGCAGGCATCTCCAACAGATGGGCAATGTCTGAACAGCAGCTTTGTGTTAATTGAATTAAAAATCAGCACCGTTTCATAGGAAAAACAGGCTTTCTTAGCTCTGCAACTAGCTTCTTTTTTTTTTCCTTTGTCCTTCCTTCATAATTTGCACTTTGCTGTTGGAAAAGAGTAGAAAAAAATTTTTTAAAGGAAATATATTTCCTTTTTGAAGTAAGGGAAAAACATTTCCACTACTCTGAATGGTGTGATTTAGCCATTCCAGAAAACTTTTTAGCATTCTTTTCAACTGTAATATTTTTATTTAGTTGAGCCAGGAAAAAGTAATTTTAGTTCTATCCCTTGATGAATCTGCTGATGTTGTCCCCATTATTTTCTCTCCTTGATAGAGGCAATTGACATGTGCCTTTCTGCCCTGGGAAGCCTCAGTTGCCACCAAGGGCCACAGTCTGATGGGATGTCAAACTGCTCAGTGCTTGTTAAGCTCCTGTGACTGGCAGCATCTGTGCATTTGAAATAGCATCTCTAAATCCATCCAGGATACAGAAGTACCCTAAAAATTGTAGCCTTTGTGTGTGTATGTACTGTATGTTTTATTTATAAAGCTTTTAGAGATAGCAGCTTGTTCTCTAATTTATTTTGGGTTGGTGAGGGGGAGGAAATCTCATTGGCAAGATAGGGAATTCACAATCTGAATGTAAAAGGAATGTGAAAAATAAAGAGAAATTTTTAAAAAGTCCAAGGTTGTGGGACATATTTGCATGAATAATAATGCTTCCCAAATGATAACGGATTGTGTGTCATCCATTTGTAGAACTGTAGAATCTGCCATGATAAAACAATATGACAAATTTTAAACAGCATGGGGCCTGTGTGTGTCACTCATTGGAAACAATTTAAAAAGAGGAATAATTGCTTGCCTGCTAAGTGAAAAGTGACAATGACATCCTCAGCTTTCTTTTGCACAAGGGACAGTTGCTCTGGACACTCAGTTAAGGGCCTACCTATGTTTGATGGGGAACCAGGAAGCCAGAGATAAGTCAAGCTTTGCAAAGTTTGAGGAACCAAACCTGGGCTATTCTGACCCAGTGTTTAAGACTCCCTTCCATATTTCCAGGGGCTTGACCGTGACTGATGCCGCTGGTATTTGTCCCCTGCTGGGTGTATGAAGTCCTTACAGTACTAAACTGTCAGCTGGTTTTGAGCCACAAACCCACTGTTTCTGTAGAGCAGCCCTGTACCTCTCACCAGGACTGTGTTTCTGGGTCTTCCCAGCGGGACAGAGCAGCCTCTTGCTTTTGGAGAATGTCCCAGTCTAGCAGAGGAAGAGATGCTTGAAGGCATGACCCCAGTTTTGGGAAACCTTTACGGGCAACATGGCTTTTGGGAAGCATAGAGATGGATCAGGACATGCTAGAGTAGACCTGAGCCTGCCTTGAGGAGAGAGTTATGGACTAGTTGATCCTCTGGGATTGCTGCCATTTCTGTCCTGCACCGTGGTGTGGCTGTTACTGTCTGAAGACTGAACTGGTGTTAGAGATACAATGAATGGGTCAGTTTCTACAACTGCTGGAAAGGCAGCAGAACCTCCTCTCCTTATTCAGCTCCAGCCTGTTTCTCTCTGCTATATTTGTTTCCAGTTGCTACCATGTGTTGGTGCTAAAATAAGAACTAATTGCTCTCTACTCATGAACTAATAGCAGGCCACTCACTAGATGCAGATCATGGCCAAATGCATATTAGCCATTCCATATTGCCCTCGGTGCAAATACTTTACTGGAGGAAACAAAAATTTCCATGAAATAATTTCCAATTGAATTCCAAAAATTTCCATTGAATAACCCTTTTGGGGTTCTAGTCAGACATCCTTTGACCCAGGTGTTTGTTGCTCCTAAGCCTTTCTGTGCAGATTTAAAGTGTTTTCTGTTCTGTGCTGATCTCTTAACAAGTTTATGGTATCTGAAGGCTTCCATCTGCATGAAGGACTGGTGAAACATACATAATGATAAGGCACAAATTCAGGACAATGAAATAAATATTTCTGTATTGGGCACATTAGTCTCCTCCCTTTCAGGTAATTAAGGTTCCCATATACCTTCAAATGTGTGGTCACCTACTGCCCAGGGCTGTGTTGGTCTAGCAGAAGGATATTGGCACTGATGTGCCCTCCTAGTAAGATTAATGAAGTATGAAGAAATCTAATACATTTGCTTTCATAAGACTCTGGTATTCTGCAAGGCACTTGAACAGATAATGTGAACTCCTCATCCTAACTGGGTGCTGAGCACCTTGCTTAGAAGCCAGGCTAACTGTGGACAGGGCAGTCATTGAATGTTATTTGCTTCTTGTCTGTGTTCTTTCTAGATTCAGAGTTGCCAGGAGCACCTCTGGAGTTTCTTGTGTTTGGCAGACAGTGCCCACAGTGCTTCTGGACTCTGCTGGGACATGAAAATGCCACAGGTGAGGGTGCATGATGACTGCCACTGGAGATTAGGCTGACAGTGTCAGTGTCAGTAACCTCGTCCTGAGAAGCCTTCACATCACTGAAATATATTCAAGGCAGAAAAGCATCAGCTGGGCATCTGGGCTGTTTCCTTCCAGCATCTTGCCTGAAATTGTGAGGAAGGAAATGGAACTGGCAGTGAGAACTGAGCCAGTTGCATGTTCTTTGGTCCTTTTTCCTTTCAGGTGTTGCCACTGCAGCTGAGAAGATGATGCTGCTACCCAAAAACTGGCAGCAGCATCTTGCTCTAGTGGACTGTGAGAAGCATTCCAGACCTAGGGCAGGATGGCTCCTTTGGATCCATCCCCACAACAAACCCACTGCACATATATGACCCTGGAGTGCTGGCTGGCCTGATGGGAGTGCCAGCAATTTTCCTCACAGGGCTTATCAGTTCAAGATCTGGCTTTAAGTGTACAAGTGAAAACATCTCAAATGTAGACAGAGCCATTAGCTTTAAAGGTCAACACTGAAGCTGTCTGTATACACAGTACAGAGGCTCCCTGTGTTAGGAAGTTCTTGTAAAATTAGACTGTGAAAAAAACAAGCATTAGTGTGGGAGAAAATGGATTTGCTGGACTGTGCTCAACAAAACAGCAGAGCTAGGACTTGCATCTCAGCAGTACCAAGCTATCCTGGGCCATAGCATCCCATGCTGTCAGGCTGCTCTTCATCTGCCACCCCTACATGTCCTTTCTCCTCGTGTGCAGCATGTACTGGGACTTTCCTGAGTCCTCCTGGGCTCTGAGTGCCATAGGGTCTGTGTGGTTCATGCGCAGCAGTTTGGGGCATGTGCTCCTCAACTGCCTGACTCAGGTGGCAATTGCTCTCATTTTAGTGGAGGGTCCTTTTGGTCTTGCTCATGATCCTTGGGGACTGCTGAGCATGGCTGCAGCGTGTGATTTTGGCCAAGGGCTGTGAAGTGTCAGGGCCTTCCTGGGTCAACTTCATGGAGGGGAGCTCATTGGGCTGGTCCTGGCTGTCCATACTGTGGCTGTGTATCTTCTCTGTGCATGGTTGAACTGTTCTACACAAGATTTTAGGCTGGCTTCCTATGGAAATTAAGCTTAGAGTTGCAGTCTGCTTTTCTGCTTGGGGAGAGGCAGTCCTGTATGCATACAAAAACCAGTTCATGCAAAATTTTAGAGAGGGGAAATGATCTCAAAGATGCAATGTCCTCTCAGGGGTAGTTATGGGAGAATCCCTCTGGTATGCTCCCATGAGGGTAAGACTGCACTGAGAGCTCAACCGTGTTAGAAAGCCAGGAGTCCACATGCCAGGGTGTGGTTATGAATTTCCCAGCCTTGCAGCAAACCTCTGTTTGAACTTGCTTGTTAAGCCATGAGGGAATCCTGCCATAGCATAGCGACCAAACTCCACTGGTTTGGGGTCTTTGCTTTGCTTGGTTTTTGGTTTATTTTTTGTGCTTGCATGAGAGAAGTCAAACTGGCAGTGACAGTGTGTGCAGGCTGCTGGTGCTGGGGCAGCCCACAGGCAAGAGCTGGCCCTGCCTTGGGGAGCTCTGGGCAGAGGCAGCAGCAGGGGCCATGAGGGGGGTGCACCTGATAGAGGTGCCAGAAGTCTTAGATGAGAGCCCGTGTCCTTCAGGCTCAGTAAGCTCAGGATGGATTGCCAGGTACAATAGTTTTATTTCCCCCACCCTGCCTTAGAAAAGACTTCTGTCATTTGCTTCTCTCTCCTTTCTGCTCTTATTATTTGTAGGTTTGTGCCATCAGCTCTAATGAGCCAGATTAAATATCCCTCTCCCTTCTTAGAAAAACTTAGCTTTTCTCTTTTGCAAAGCACTTATCATTTCCATGATCTTGAGTACATCATAGCCCTGTGAAGATTTGCATCTGCATAACCCAAGGGGATATGAAACTGCAAACAGGATAAGCTGGAGAGGGAAGAGGGCACAGAGGGTCACCCAGCAGGGGTGTGCAATCACCTTCTCAAACTAGCCAGAGCACACAACACGGAGGCTACACAAGCTTCATGCTTGTATGCTGGCTTCAGGAAAAAACACTCCTGATCTCAATTTAGCGTGGTTTGGGCAGGTAGTATCCAGCTCCTTTTTTGAGTTGGGATTATTTTACTTCTGGGACTTCACTGATGTGTTCACATCAGAGCCCTAAAGCCAGATCTTCTGAATTGACAGAGCAGGGTCTTCATCAATATCACAGAAGAGGATTACAGAATAAATCACACTGATACTTTCAAAATTTTATTCCTTGTTACTGTGTGACTTCAATAAACTCAGACATCGGCAAACTGAGCTTTTTATGGAAAAAAGAAGTCTGAACTATAAGAACTATAAGGTTTTTTTTCTGAAAATAAAGGCTGGAGGGAAGAGGAAGGGAAAGTCATAAAATACTGACAAGCTCTGCTTTTAATGCTGATACAATTTCCCCTGCACAGCTCTATAAATGATATTTTCATAGAATTTTTGAAAGTCTTGACTTTAGAAAGTCTTGTGGCCCATTGGGAGTAACCATGCTTTATCCAACAGAAGAACTCTAATGGGCATGTTTCTCCTCTTCATGTTGCCAGTGATCTTTAGGATCAGACTCTATGAAATGCTGATCTGGGGCCTCCAAGGAGTGGTGGGTGAAGCTGGGGCTGGGTGTTTGGCGTGCAGAGCAGAGCACCTGCTCCAGGCACATGCATTCTCTGGGATCTGGTGACACATTGGAGCCTTGTGGGGGACAGGAGGTCCCTCACTGCAGACTGAGTGAACGGTGCTTTGCTGCAAGAAGAGCACAATGGGAGAAAAGCTGAGAGCCAACTCTCATCATGCCTTCAACTGTCATAAATGTTTTCTTCACGTTTGGGTGAAGGAGGGTTTGGAGCAGTATTTATTCATGAGGCTCTGCTGATCCTCTGCAGTTTTCTATGTGCAGATTCCACAGCAGGCATGTCAGGGAACACAGAACATATTTTTTAAATTTCATGGAGATCAAACAAAGTCGCATTTGAAACACTGTGTGAAGATGAAGGTTTTTCAAATTTAAAGAGCTGGATTTGGTGTGGGTCTTTGTGTCATGTCATCTCTCTGAATGTTTTCATGTCAGCAGAAAACACAAGAGCAAGGCTTCCTGACCTTGAAAAGAAATGCCCGAGGCAAAGACTCCTTCATGCAATTTTTAATACCCTTCCTAGTGACTTTTTTTTTTTTCAAGCTGCTGTAGCACAGTAGAGGTTTGAACTAATGAATGTCACACTCATATGGGGCAGTTCCAAAAATGAAAGACCTTGAGTGACTGAACGCTATTATTGCACTATACAAAGATGTTATCAACATCACCTACATTTCTGACTTTCAAGTGTCTTGGTATCTTCTAGTTAGTCTCTCTGATGCATGAGAGACACACTCTAGATTTAGTTTCAAACCTATTGCTTAAAACTTCACTCAAACAAAAAAAAGTGCATAAAAGGGAGCATTATATGCTGACTATTTTTTCATTAATTTCATTTGCCCTATTTCTTTTATTTAAAGCAGTACTGCTAAAGGTTCTTCTCAGCAGTAATGTTCCTTTCTAATACTGGGGAACGGGGATAATTTTCTCCAGATCCCCTTTGAAGGATGTTTTTTTTGCAGATCTTCAGAAGACATGGGTGAGATTGCCACTGTGGTACAACCTTGGGTGTGGTTTGTACCTTTAGCAAGGTACCTCTGTCATACTACTTCTCTCCTGGAGGAGAAAGACCTTTCAAACATCCTCCATAGTGGATGTATTCCCTGGTTCAGGGGGGCAGCAGGGTCCAGTTCTTGGACCATATAGATTTTGCAGGTCCTCCTCTCATGACATGTTCAACTCAGGCACAACAATTTGATACGATGAGCTGATCAGGTAGGGATTTATTGTTGTCAAGGCAGGTGTTAGGGAGGGAGTTGGGTCCCTCCTGAAGTTACTGATAAAATAGTCTCTGATTTGAATGAAGATTGGTTTACCCCTCCCTGTTTTGGGCAGGAATCTGAGGAGGTAGGGTTCACCTTTCAAATCTAGCAGGCTCACTGTAAAAGTGGATTGGGACTAGGCAGATACAGTCCTCATTCTGCCACTGATTTTCTGGGGCACTGAAATAAAGTCACAGTACTGTTTTTGCCTTAATTCGTGATTTTCTTTCAAGGCTGTTCCACTGGTGTGTCTCTTTTTCAGTCTTATGTAGTGCCTGGTCGTTTCTTTGTCTCGCAGTCAATTTATTCTCTGTAATAAATTTAATTTCCTTCTCCATATCCCTTCCCCTGACACTTCTCAGGTTAGTAAAGCTTTTCATGGTTTTCATATGGGACTTAAAATGCTGGAATTCACATCCTGCCTGAAAGGTGCTGAAATGAATGGTGTGTTTATAGAAAAGTGACTTTAGTTTGGTGGGGGGAAGTGGGTAGGTATTTTGGGGAGCTGCAGTGTAATCCCTGTATACTTGTGCCAGTGAAGGTGTGGGCTTGCAGGATGCAGTGAAATGTCTCATCTGGTACAGATGCTTCTGTGGCAGGGTTTCAGAGCTCTGTGGTTCAAGTTCACTTCAGCTGTTTAACCTGCAGGGTTCCACAGTGTTCACAAATTACAAAACCACACATTTGTACCACAGAAGATTAAGATCTGAGGAGTTTTGCCTATTTGACAGATGTGTATGACAAAGGACAGTAACACCAGCAACGCCAAAGATTTCATAGCCATGAATCTCCTCTCTCCTTGGGAGATGAGATGTTTAAGCTACTTTAGGAAGTGAAAGCAGTGGGCAGCTCATCAGTGTTGCTTAGGCAGCCCATGCTGTAGTGATCCTCCCATGCTGGGACTGATTAATCTCTGGTCTTCTATAATATAGCCTGAGAAGCAGTGAGTGGGTGTTTTAGGATATGCATGGCCTTTTGGTTGACAGAGGAGATGGATCTTAGCAGAAAGCTGCACCCAGAGCCTAATGGCCAAACTGTTCCTGGAGGTGCTGGTGGAGTCTGGCCTAGGGTCTGCAGCCCGTGACCTCAGGGAAGGTCCCTCAAACCACATGGTCTCCAGCTTCTGCAGCAGGAGCCAGGGAAACTGCTCTCTGCTTAAGCTGCTAGGAAATAATGTGACTTCTTCCTCTTCTTAGTGCTGTCAGTCATCTAAAAAGGCTATTTTAATAAAATCCCTGTGCTGTGGGACTAGGCAGGAGGGCTCTGCAGAGGGACCTGGACAGACTGGAGAGTTGGGCTGATTCCAACGGGATGAGGTTCAACACGGCCAAGTGCCGGGTCCTGCACTTTGGCCACAACAACCCCATGGGGAGCTCCAGGCTGGGCACAGAATGGCTGGAGAGCAGCCAGACAGAGAGGGACCTGGGAGTTTGGAGCAGCAAGAAGCTGAACATGAGCCAGCAGTGTGCCCAGGTGGCCAAGAAGGCCAATGGCATCCTGGTCTGTATCAGGAACAGCGTGGCCAGCAGGTCCAGGGAAGGGATTCTGCCCCTGTACTCAGCGCTGGTGAGGCCACAGCTCGAGTACTGTGTCCAGTTCTGGGCCCCTCAGTTCAGGAAGGAGATTGAGGTGCTGGAGCAGGTCCAAAGGAGGGCAACCAGGCTGGTGAAGGGACTCGAGCACAAGTCCTGTGAGGAGAGGCTGAGGGAGCTGGGGCTGTTCAGCCTGGAGAAGAGGAGGCTCAGGGGAGACCTCATCACTCTCTACAACTACCTGAAAGGAGGCTGTAGCCAGGTGGGGGTTGGTCTCTTTTCCCAGGCAACTATCAGCAAGACAAGAGTGCATGGTGTTAAGTTGTGCCAGGGGAGGTTTAGGTTGGATATTAGAAAGAATTTCTTTACGGAGAGGGTGATCAGGCATTGGAATGGGCTGCCCAGGGAAGTAGTGGATTCTCCGTCCCTGGAGATATTTAAAAAGAGACTGGATGTGGCACTCAGTTACATGGTCTGGTAACTGCAGTGGTAGTGGGTCAAGGGTTGGACTTGATGATCTCTGAGGTCCCTTCCAACCCAGCCAATTCTATGATTCTATGGTTCTATGATTCTATGATTCTGTGACTAGTGAACTCAACTTCTTGTGCAGAGCTCTCGTCATGCCGGGGCCCTGAGCCTGTTCTTCACAGTCTTGTTTCTGCTGACCAGAAGCATCTCTTCTACCATGGAGAAATGAAAGGGCCTTGGATTGTTCTTGACAACATCTCCTGTAGCAGCCAATGGGTGATGTGACAGCCCTGTTTTCTTTGTGTGGCTTCCTGGCACAACCTCCCAGGGTGGTCTAGCATGGTTGAGAAGTTTTCTACCAACTATTCCCTGAAGCTCTTTGCAGTTGGAACTGGAAAAATGACTTAAAACAGTCAATCAAGCCACCTATGTAAATTGGAACTTTTTAGTGGTTCAAAAGGTGTTAGGTTGTTTTTTTTTTGTGATGTGAGTTCTGGACTCTCAGTTCCCTTTCATTTTCCCTTGCTGTAGTCTTTCTACACCCTCCTACCCCAGTCCCACATCAACAGCAGTCCAGCCTGGAGGAGGCTGCAATTATTTAGGTAGAACTGGTACAAAAATTGGAGGTCATGGCTTATGAGGAAATGTTGCTAAGAGGTACCTGTTCCCTGTAGACACAGCACCAAGGACATGTTCCTGTCCCTCATTTTGATGGAAAACTTGCAGTTGTTGTCTTGGTCCTCACTGATGGCACCAGGGTTTCTGTTTTCACTCCGGTGTTCCCAGTAACCTAGAGTTTGGAGGGATCTTCCCACAACCATAAAGTTCCTCTTGTTTCACTGTCTCCAAATAGCAAAGTGCTCTAAAGACAAAATAGAAAATACTGGGAAAAAATAGGTGCAAAATCTAGTTTGATTATATCTTTTTCTAGAGTTTTCCCCTGAAATAGGTCTAGTGAAAAATGTAATCTTACCTTGTGCAAGTTACTGTTTTGAGTAGAAAGTATAACCCAACAAAGAGGAAAAACCATCCAATAATCTTCTTTTAAAATAGACACACAGACTGGTTGTGCCTGGGTTATTTTAGACTGTATTTTTCAACATATTTTGCAATGGCAGAAGAAAATGCAGTCTATAATTCTGTGAAGATTGTTTTCATCAGAACATTTCTCATTTATTTGAAATTTACCAGGAAGAAATACAGCCTTTCTTTCCTTCATTAAATGAAAGTCCAGGCTAGAAATACATAATATTGTCAGAAGGAAGAAAGATTCGATGGTTATATGACTTCTTTATCAGAAAAAATTGTTTTCCAGTAAACAAAATACCACCAACTTTTTTTTTTAGGAAATGAAAAATATTAAATACTTTGACTTTATAAATTCCTGCGTTTGCAAATGTATTTTCTTCACCAAACTGGCTATGCTAAGGATTTGGTTATCTCAGCTGTACTCCCTCACGGTCGACTTTCCAATCAAGATGCTCAAGATCTTGCACTGCTCGTAATATAGTAGCCTTGGCAGTCCTGAAATTACTATAAGTTATAAAATTTTACAATATACTTTTATAAGTTAAAAGTACCTCTTCCATAGAGGAAGGTCAGCCTTTTATTTGTTCTGTGGAGAGAGTCGAGAGCAAAGTTCTTTAAGGGTAGAGAAACTCATCACTGAACAGATACTGAGTTTTTCCTGAGTGCAAGTGGTCGTGCCCCAGTTGGACACATTTTGTGCAAGAAGGAGGAAAATCCAACAAGTGGCTGCATATTCTGTGTACTTGGTAAGTGGCTGCTTGTCAAAGAAGCAAAAATAATAATGTGAAAAGATTATTTGGATTGTTAAAGAAAAACAGTATCTTTCTCAATGATAAAAATGAGTCTGGTGACAAAGTATTTCTGATTAAGAGGTGGTGTGAAAACCTCTGTAAACAAATCAATATTTAATAGGGGTGGAAGGGAGTTGACGGAAGTAATTAGATGGACATTAGGAAATGCAGCCAGTTGTTGAGGGGAGATAAAAACAGCACTTAAGAAAAAAAAAAATCTAATGAAGTTAA
This sequence comes from Florisuga fusca, assembly GCA_038090715.1. Lineage (NCBI taxonomy): Eukaryota > Metazoa > Chordata > Aves > Apodiformes > Trochilidae > Florisuga > Florisuga fusca. The sequence goes on along the minus strand of JAAWXA010000029.1, from coordinate 4,038,142 downwards.
GGAGTTGGCTGCCCTACACAAATAACATTTATGTCTTAAAACCTGAGGAAATGACACATCCATAAAATATCTGTTATCAGTTTGCAGCAGTTATCAGCAGATATGATTTGTTCTTGGCCCAGAGTTTGTCCAGTTTTATATCCATGGACATGATGTCTTTGGCACCTGTCTGAGATGAATCTCCTGCTTTAGGTGCCTGTTTCTCTTCACTGCTGGTGAGAGGAGCTCTCAGTGACATGTCAGACAAATGCTGGATAAAGCTGAGATTAATACCCCTTTTACAGCATTGAGAGAGAATTCTCGGTCTGTTATGAGTTTGGGTTAAAACCCATCAGAGTTTAAGGGAAAATAATGATGCTCACCTTGGGTTTCTTCATTTATTTTGCTTTACCTGTGTTTCCTGGGTTTCTCCCATAGGTGTGAAGTATAGGAACATCCTTTATAATAACAAGAAATAAAAGCAAGGGTTCTCCCTTCAGCACTTAGAGCTGCATCTTGAAGCTTTATGGAAAAATCTCTGTGGCCCCTGTATTAAATTGCAATGCTGCTGTAATGTCTCTCTCTTCACCCACAGTGAGCACGTCCAAAGGGTGCCCAAGGCATAGAGGAACTCAGCCTAATATTAGCTGTCTTGTCTACCCTTGTGGGACGAGGGAGATCACAGGGCTTTACATATTGGAGTGCTTCAGCAGCAGGATGAAGTCCTCTATGGAAAAGATGGACACCACAGGTGGACATCCAGCTGCCAGCCACAGTGTTAGATTGCAGCATCATCTGCTATGAGCCAAGCAACTATGCTATCTGAGCCATGCTCCAGGACTCAGAGGTGTAGCAGGGAAGTCTGTGCTGTCATGAAAGATGCACCTATGCCTTTCTCTTATCTAAAACTGGCTAGAACATCAAAGACAAGTAAATACAGAGATAAGCTGCTCTCCTCATGGTCATTGTTATGGACCAGAGGGCTGGGAGAGATATTTGACTCATGAAAAGGTATTTTGAAAGTGAAAAGGAGGATCTCTAGAAACTAGATGTAAGGTATGGCACTCAGGTCAAGAGTAAGGCCCCTAATTTTAGGTGCCTACATGTACACTTGGTATCTAAACTCACATTATAGTCAGTAGAGATCAGGTCAGTGGAGCCTGGAGAATGATATTGCTCACTCTAAAGCAGGGTAAGCTGATTGCTCAGGTGAATCACTCCTTCAGGCACACAGACTACATTGGCTAGGGATGGGATGCAGTGCCCTAAACACAGGCAGCTTTCACCATTTCAGAGGTCCTAGGAGGTCCCAGGGGGTCTCTAGAAGAACACAGGTTTCTGCAGACACTGTGGCATACCCACCATTCCTCTGCAGACACCCTGAAGTCCCTCAAATGGCACTCAGAAACCAATAACTGGAGGACAAAAATGATCCCTAAAACTCCACTGACTATGATGGGAAACACTCAGCATAAATGTAAACATCTAAAATTTAGGCTTCTTAATCTGAAATTCCATCATAACCAAGGTCTCACCAGTGCCATTCAGTGATGGGCACAGTATGACTGATGTGTTTAAATGAAATATTTTTCCACTCTCGTCAGGTCCAGTCCTGACTGCTAGGTGCTTTTCAGATGTAAGGTGACAAAGGGAAAGTCCTTCTACTATGCCTTGAACAGGCAGGGAAGCATGAACTCTGACGACCTGGCTTACCCTGGCAGATTCTGGGGGGCTGGCAGGCTCAGTAGCTCTGTTGGGCTGTGCCCCCACCTCCCCCTGGCCCTGGTGAACATCTCACAGCTTGACACGGGGGCTGGATGGGCACCAGAGGCCAAGTACAGCATGTGGGGCAGTGAAAGGGTTGCTGTGTGTCTGAGCCATCATCTGAAATCCCTTCTTTCCTCAGTTGCCTTAGGGCAACAAATCTTGCTTTTTTCCCCACAAACTAGCCTTATGATCAGTAGCTGTAACTCAGATGCTTTATTAGACTTCAGAAGTGCTCTTAGCTTCCCAGAAAATAATTTTGTGGGGTTAGCACTGCTGTGTTCAGTCTTCCCACTGAAGCTGTCATTGAAGCACCCATGAGAGGACCCCTCACCCCAGGTGCCTTTTTGGGCTCTGCTTGTGAGGCAAATATTCTCTTAGACTAGCTCACTGTTTCTTCTTTTTTTTCTTTCTTTTTCCTGGTGCCTGGCTGCACACTGGGCTTTGACTCACTAAGATGCTGCTGCAGTTCCTTTTGTCTAGATTTTTCACTTCCCTGCTTTGGACAAGTGTGTGTGTGGGAGGGAGAAATATTTTTAAAAATTCACCAGTATTCAGCTTCCTTCAAATTTATATTACTGCATGTAAAACAAACTCCCCAAACATGTCTTTCTAGGCTTCTGCCTTGATTCCCAGAGTTTTGATTTAATCTTAAAATATTTAATCATTTCCTTGGCAAATGACACTGAAATTGGACAGATGGTTTAAACTTAGCTCTCTTCTCTGGAGAAAAGCTGCTCAATTAAAACAACTGTAGCTCTCACACATTCAATTCATCCTTATCAGCCTGTCCCAATTAATCCTCTAAATGCAATGTTACATAACGTGGGATCCTCTCTCCCTCATTTACTTTTCCATCTTGTCATTATTTCCTCTGTTTGCATACCTGCACCTCAGTGCTGGGAGTGAGGAAAGCCGTGGCATGGGGAGAGGTGTGTGAAATTTCCCAGTCACATTTGTAGGAACAAAAGGGAGGGATGTGCAAAAGCCATCACTCTCAGTCACTCCACCTTTTACTCTCTGATGTTATTTTTGTTCATGGACAAATGATCTTTGCAAATCCTTAAAACAGCAGAATGAAATTTCTGTTATGCTGTTGTCTGTCTAGCTACAAAATAATCCCTTTCTCTTGCTAGTGCTGGGATTGCTTGGCTTCAATGGAGTTTGCTTGTGAACATTCCTTTCTGTGTGTGCTGGGGGAGTGCAGTTGGTTCAGCTGCAGAAAGGAGAGAATTAGAGCTGGGCTCAAAGAGACAGGAAGAAGTGGCCATCAAAAATCCCCCTGGAGACTGGGAGGTCTGGCACTGGGGCTCCTTGCATTGCTTCACACTGCTGCCGTGTTGAGAACAATAATTTGGATTTAATAGGCCTGGATGTGACTCAGGCAGTAAGTGAAGGTGAAGTTCTGACTCGAGGAGCACTGGCCCATGTCCTGTGGCTGTGGTCCCGTGGATGGGTGAGGAGCAGATCTGGGAGCCTGCACACACACACACACACACACACACACACACACTGGGTCTCCTGGTTCACTGCTGCCTGTTGTTCTGTCTGTATGTTGGGACTGACACATCCTTGGGTCAGCTGGGTTCAGGTAGCTGGTGGGACTGTCCCCTGGCAGTGTCAAGGTGGTTCTCTAGAGCCTGTAGGCAGGCTCAGACTGCATCCTTTCACATCATTGCCACATAACCAGAGCCCAGGGAAGAGCAAAATTCATGCTTAGGATGGATTTCTTTGATCTGCCTTCAGATTGTAGTGGGGGAGACTACCTTCAGCCAGCAACTTTGGCCACCCTGGTTCTGATCCAGATGTTGCAGGCTAGGGACCACAGAGTTCCCTAGTTACTGGTCCCAGAGTTACTGGTCCAAAGGTGATCTATAGGCAAAAAAGTTAAAACGTGAAGAACTTTAAAGCTAGTCCTGCTTTGAGTAGGAGGTTGGACTGAGGACCTATATCTGTCCCTTCCAGCTTGAGTTTTTCCATGATTCTGCAGACAGAAAATACAAAGTGCAATTATCCCTTGAATATTTATCTTAGTAAAGGCAGTCATCAGGAAATGCCAAACAAGTTCCACGGAATTTTTCCCTTAACTAAATGAATAGAATGAGGCAATCTGAATCTGCATTAAATATTTATTTAAACACTGTTCTAGAGTACTGTTGTTTTATTTTGTTTTCCCTGAATAATTTATTAGGCTGTTAACTGTACTGAAGAACTGCCTGTATGGAGAGGGGGAAACCCTCTGGAATCTTCTGTGGGTTCTACAGTAATTAAACCAAGTTTCTGATAGTTTCCTAGAGTAGATATATTTTTTTTTGTGCAGCACTTTTTCACTGAATCTTAGTAGAGAATGTATTTGAATGCTCAGGCATGAAAGCAGAATATTCTATTTGAAACTAAAGGGATTTGTGGGAACCTACTGAAAAACAGCAATATGTAGAGCTCTCACTCTGTATCAAAAAGAAAAACTTACCTAATAATCCTGCAAGTCAGAAAGAGAAACTGTTTATTGACAGGGCAGGGTTTCCTCACTCCTGTTTTTTTTTCCAGTGCTACCTCCAAGGTAGTAATTAAATTTGGAAGGTAATGGAAGACTGTTTACCTGAGATATTGTTCCAGTGTTTCATTCTCCAGGAATACTTCTGGGTATTCAGGGAAATTTCTCTACCTCTTAATTCCTTCCCATTATTTCCAGATTTATTTCTGTGTACCACATACTAAATCATTAATATCCGTACATAGAATATACTTGAAGAAAAAAACAAATGAAAACCAGAGCAAATCTCCATGGCTGAAGACATCTGTAACCTTTTCCAGGTATTCTGTTACTTGGGAGGGCCTAATCCCTGATCCCTCCATAAAACCAATTAGTTGCAACTGTGCATAGAGTATTTCTTTGTAGTAAAAAGTCCAGTGCTATCATGTTTAGGTAATATGTTAGCAGGACAAGTATTTTTGCCATTTAAAAGGAGGAATGGTAAAAATAGGAATTAAGTACTAATTTTATTTTTATCATTCTTGTGGATTTTTCTCCTCTTTTGGCAAGAATCTTTTGATCTAAATTTTCCCTGCTGGAGTTCCTATGACAGGGCTGAATCAAAACACCCACTTTTTGTGTCTCAGTCTCCCCAGCTGTAGAAAAATTACATTCTGGCCATGGAATGGTGTTGGGAAACTAATTTGGTTTAGATTCACTGAGGGCCCTGGGGCCCCAATCACAATGGGTTTTGAAGAGATAAAGTCTCGTTGCTATTGGAACAACCAGCTTACAAATATTTGTAAATAAATGAATGGAAATGCAAGCTCACAGAAGACTCTGATTGTTTTTTTCTAAGCAGTCAGCTCCGAATGCCCCTAATTTGTGGAAATTAATTATGAAACACAACCATATGTCCCTGTAATTACAAGAAAATAGATGGAAGCTGAGGAGACCGGCTGCATCCCGTGCATGAATAAATCTCCTCATCAGATATGCTGACTGTAATTCCTCCATGAGGGAATTACATCCAGCCACACACCCATGGGCTCCCTCTGTGGCATCCTGCCATACTGCTGCATGTTGGGGTACCAGGAAACTATATTCTCTGGGAAAATATTTACAATAGTAAGCTACTGAGAGTGCAGCTCAGAAGTGGAGGAGTGAGCACTGGATTTTTGGTGGCAGCTGAAGTGAGTACTGATTTTTGGTGGCCTCACTCTCTTTTTACATTAGCTCTCATGCCACTAGCATTAGCAGGGATTGCCCCCAAGATGCTTTTTCCCTGTCCCCACTGCCAGGCATCAGGAGAGAGCAGGAGAGAGTCACAGATGGAGCTGTGAAGTTGGTCCAGAGGTGCTCATGCTGAGCAGGGGCAGTGCTGGCTTGGCATGGAGGTGGCCTCATGGAGAGCAGGGCTGGCAGCCACTCAAGCCAGGGCTGCCAGGGTATCCTGGAACTTATTACTCATTGTCTTTAGGCTTTCTGCAGTCAATATCAATGAAGAAATGTATATGTCTGACTCAGCCATTTTATCTGAGGATTAATTTATTTACTTCTGTGGGTTTATAGCTCCTGTTCCTCACTGATGGGGCTGGAACAGAGCTCTGTCATGGTCTTGGTGAAGGTCACACAGCGATCGAAGGATTTGCCACTGTCTGAGAGGTATTTGCTTTTGACTGACAGTGCTGGGAGAGCAGTGAGGATATGATCTTCAAAGTCCAAGACAACAAGAAAGCCTAAATACTAATCCTGACCTTATCAACAGTGCCTGTGACACTCTTCCAGGCATTCCTCTGATCTCTGGGAAATGATTTCTTGTTATTGAACTTATGTCATCATCCTGCTCTCCCTAGGACACTGCTGCCCATCTTCATCAGTTGGTGCTTTCAGTTACATGACTGGCAGGCAAAAAAGAGAGGAATAAACCTGAAGGTGCGTTGCTCATGGCAGCCTCAGTATTACAGTATCCTCTTCAGCACTGTCATTACCTTGCAGAGAGCCTTTGTTTTTAGAGATATTTCCTCTGACATGATGTGATCTAAAAATTATCGCAAAGACTCAGAAATTGCTTTGCACATCTTCTGCGTGGCCATCTGTCCATCAAAGAGGCAGCTCAATAAGTTGATGTGTAGCTGAACACAAAAGCATACACAAGTCTTACATCCAATAATTTTATTTTAAAAAGCCACATGCATCAAGCTCAACTCCCTTCCTACCATTTTTCCCCAGTGAAGGCTCTGGTTTTTAAATGTACAGTATCAACTATAATGTAAGCTTTACTGATTAGATTAATAGTTACACACATATATTCTGGTTTGTTTGTTTGTTTGTTTGTTTGTTTGTTTTAAGAATTTGACTATAATTAAATGACTGCTCTCAGCCATCTTGCATCTCCAAGAGATAGGGTTCAAACACTAGGATGGATTTTCTACAGAGGTGCTTAATGCCCAAAGCCTGTCAGTGTTTAAGAGGCATTTGAACGCTGACCTTAATAACATGCTTGAACTTTTCATCAGCACTGAACTGGTCAGGCAGTTGGACTAGATGATAATTTCAGGACCCTTCCAACTGAAATATTCTCTATCTCTATTCTATTCTATTCTATTCTATTCTATTCTATTCTATTCTATTCTATTCTATTCTATTCTATTCTATTCTATTCTACTCTACTCTACTCTACTCTACTCTACTCTACTCTACTCTACTTTACTTCATTCCATGCTATTCTACTTCATTCTATTTTATTCTACTCTATTCTATTTTCTGTTTCACCAAATATACGAAACAGATGCAAAACTCAACATGTCTAGTATGTACAGACTTGAGGCCCAGAATTAAGTATTCCAAGTGTAATGTAAAACATAGTGGGAACAAAAAAACCCTGCAGCCTAATAGTGCTTGACTAAAACAGTTTCAGCCAAGAAAATACTTGGTATTATTATCAAAAAGCAGCAACAGGTTCTTTTCCTTAGGACTTTCTCCAAACCTCATGACAACCCATTTTTCCCTTTTCTATCCCCCCAGTGTCCTAGGTGCCCCCTATGGTAACCTCTGGCATTTTGTATCCTGGGAGCAAGACGTTTCCCATTGTGTGTCAAATAGCAATTTGGATTTCTCTGATAGCAAATTGAAAAATTCAGCTGACAAGTTCAATACCTGTGACTTAAATGTGTGACAAATGCTGACTTGAACAGTCATTTCAAGTAACTTGCCAAGATATTGAATTTCTTGGGTCAATTTGAAAATGAGAGAAAAAGCCATTAATATCTATTAATGTAAAACTAGCATTGACAAAGCTGTATGCCTCTAAACAGGAAGGCATATGGCTGATATGTTTGGAAAGAGCTTGCAATGACTAGAGCAATACTGAATGTGAATATTGAATGTATAGGCCTTGTTTTTTTGTTGTGGGTTTTTCTTTTCCATTTTATACATTTGATGCAATATGTGTTTTATTTGTAGAAGCATCGCATGAAATTCTCAACCTCAGATTAAAGCCTACACAGACTTGCCAGCAGTCAGTATTGATTCCTGTATTTACACTTATTGTTGAAGAATGATGGAGTTAGAGGATGGGCACGGTATGATGCAAATTCATCAGCTTAACTGCAGCCCACTGAAATGGTAAGTACTGCGAGACATGCCAACATTGTGAAATCTGGCTGTCCTTAATTGGGGTGAAAAGTCAGAATTTTAAAATGTTTTGTGGAACAGAAAAGCTGAAATATTTCTGTTGGGAAACATCAGACAGATTTCTTGAAATGCAGCATTTCCGTGGTGTCAAACTGTTCCATGAATGTCAAGCAATTTCATCTAATAAGGTGAAAAATATATTCCATCCTATCCTGCCCTCTTCTATTGTCAGTGCAGTGGAAAGAGGAAAGGGCAGCTGGAAGTGAAACAAGACAATGAGTCTTGATTTTTAATTATTCAGAAACTTTTTTCCATGGAAATATCACATGGGAGCTCTTCCTGGGAAACAACACTCCTTTATACAGTGCCCTCCCTCATGCAGTTTAACAATGGCAGATAAAATGCATCATGTCTTCAGTGACTGCTCTTCCCTACCAGCACTTTTCTCATCCTCATCTCTCCTCCTGCCCCATGACATCGACTCATCCCATGGGAGAGGTCCACGGATGCTCCTTGCCTCTGCTTCTGGAGCTGTGGTTGGGCTTTGCTGGGATGGCTCCACCAGGACAAGGAACTGCTGTGCTGGGCAGGCAGATCCACCTTTTGACAAAAGAGGCATTTTTCTACTGGAAGTGTTTATAGCCTAAATAGAGCCAAGGACTCTGTTAGCCCATCCCATGAACCTGGTTAAATATGGCAATATGTCTTTGAAAAGGGAGAGACTTGTTGCCTGGGGTTGCTGCTTTCTGCTGCACACCTGCTTTGAGGGGGACTGTTCTGGGAGGGATGCTTCTCTCTGGTGGTAGCTGTTTGTGTCCTCTTTGGAATGTGGTTGGGCAGCATGGGGGTGTCACACCTCTTCTGGAGATTTCTGTAGCTTTAGGTAGGCTGTCAGAGCAGCTTATGGGGTTATCCTGCAGCCTGTTGGCAACAGAGTAAGACAGTCACTTGAGCAGCAGGTCTAACAACTGAGAAGACTCCAGTGGCAGCCTCTCCTTCTGGTACTCTTTTCAGCCAACACAGCTACAGGGGGGAGGGTGGTCAGTTTTTTATTGTGAAGTAGATTTAAAGTTATGCAGAGAGCAAGCAGGAGCTGGAGGGATTCCTGTATGTGCTTCTGTGCCTAACTTGGGCATTAATGGAAGTTAATCTCAACATGACACTGGAAAATCCTACCAGCTGCCACCCCACACATTCAGGAGTTCAATCTTGAAAACACAATCATTGCAAGTGTCACAGACTCCCACTGGTCACGGTGTGTTCCTGGCTTTGGAGGTAGGTCCTGCATTTGTTTTCCTCCTTTGGTTCTTCTTGGCTAAAGCTAAAAGATCTGGAGTGGATTTATCTCTAGCTGTGTGTGTAGGCACGGACTACCACTTGGCTATGGAATTTACCATGAGAGCCATTCGAGTGTTTTAATTGCAACATTAGTCGTGTGGAATTTGGAACATTGTCTTTTTAATGAATTGCATTCAGGAGGACAAATTAGTATTCCAAGAGGGTGCTGTTTGTGTGTGTGCCTGCCACACAACATACTGCCAACAAAGCACAACAGTCACATCTGTCCAAGATATTAATCATTCTTCAGTGAGAGAAAATACCTCGTTTTAATTGCTGTGCCATTCTACACATCCCATTAATTGGCATTCATTAAGCCCCAAGAGCAGTGTGGTGCTGTGCCAGACTGGGCACAGATACCTACTGAGGCAAAGGCCACACTGGGAGCGATGGCCACCCAAAAGCAGGCTGGGGATGGAGGCTGAGGAGGGGAATTAAAACTCCACTCCACAGACAAGAATGGGAAAAGAGAGTTTTTTGTAGACTTGATCAGTTCTGGTTAGCTGAACATTTAAATGTGGTTGAGGTAGGGATCATATTAGCAGGGTAGTGGGACATCTGGGATTTGTGATGTGATTGTTTTAGGGGGAAGGAGCAGAAACTATCCAGTTCTCTCTCATATTGTGATGTTTATCAAGTATTTGGGTGTAATGCTGGCTCTGCACACCCTGAGCCTCTATCTTCTGCTTTGGTGGTGTGGAATAAATGGAAAGCACAGGGACTGGAAGGAGTCTGGACGGCTGCAATCCTTGTTCTTTTTGACTTCAGTGCAGCTTTCCCCTCCATAAGGGGTTTACAGGGCTGCACCAGAGTGAACTGATATGACTCTACATAACTGCTGTTTATCAATCTTCCTGAAAGCACAGATGTTGGTGATTTTAAGAAAAAACATTTTGGCTATACATGGGATTAGCTGAGCAAATGTAATCATTTAATAAATAATGGAAGACCTGTTCAGAGGGAGAGACTGCAGTGTCAGTGACTTACTTGGCTCTTATGATATCTCTATGTTTTAATCTCAAATTCAGTAATAATAATGGGGATAATTTTTCTGCACTTAGAGCAAAGATTTACTTTTTTTTTATTTCAAGAGCTGTTTGTTTGGCAGGGGATGGACTCCATTGACAGATGATTTAAAAGCTCTGATCAACAGTGTGGTGAACCCTCTGGCTTTCCCTGGATTTTTGGCAACCCTCCAGCTGAGCAAGGAAGAGGGGTCTTAGGGCAGGGATAGAGAAGTGCTGGTGATGCTCCCCAGCTGCTAAGAAGGACATGAATGGGTTTGGCCAGGCCACATGTGCCTGTCAGAAGCATTATTCCCATCCCAGGGATGGGCTCAGGATCCTGATGGAGCAGGGTCATCTCTGGAGTGTATGGTGCAGGGTGGTCTTTGGCTTTGGCTTTGAACCCAGTTCCAGAATTAACAAGTCAGTGGGCGGGTTGGGATGCTCCCTGCACTAGCACCTTCCCTGCCTGGGCTGGCTCAAGAAGGAGGGTATTAATATTAATGCAGCATTTATTTCTCTTGTGTCCTTGACATTCAAAAAAATGAATGTATAATATACTGGGGTCAAGGTAGGCCAGTCCTGCCATTTCAAAGAGAACAGGAGATGAAGACAGAATAGCTTTCCTCAGAGTGTTCAACATTTCCATAAGAATATTTCTAACTTATGCCTTTTATCACTCTGGGTGATTTCTAGGTGTTGCTGCACCTATCTGCACACACAGACATAGGCACAAACATGTACCTATGGATCTGCACAGACACTGCCATAGCTCAGGACAATATCTTGCCTGACCTGCAGTTCTACACTTGGACACAGAGGAGTGCATCTTTCTTTCAGTTCCTTGATGAAGAAACGATTATGAACAAAACTCTAAACCTGGCTGAAAGATCTTCAAATGATAAATCTCTTTCCTCCAGAGAAATGAAGTTTAATTTTGGCTGAACAATTCTCCACACATTTGGGTTCCCAATGATCCATTTGTAGCTTATCAATTACTTTTCTTATTTCCCTTCTGTGGAGATGTGGAACTCATTTCCTGCTGGAGAGGTTACTGGAATGACAGTGTGCAGGTGGCTTGAGATATAGCATAAATATATTATGGTTTTCTATGTCTCATTTATTATGTAAATATGCATACACTCTGTGCAGATGAAACAGCTTGATATCTCAGCAGGGTCATGCATTGGCTGGCAGTCATTTGTGAGGCTGCTTAATAATGCAAGTCAAGCAGTGACCGCAGAAGCTGTGGCTGCAAAGAGGGTGTGTGCCCTGCAGGGTCTGAAGGACACAGGGCTCTTCTCATGATTTTGTTTTGATGGCATTTAATGGTACTTGCAAGTGGTGAATGAAATGCACGGGAAAGGATGCAAGAGCTCTGTTATTGCAAGGGCTTGTAATGGCATTTTAAGCCTGCTGTTCTTGGAGAGGCCCTTTATTTCCTGATTTTTCTGTAGCAGACCTCATCTAGGAGACTTTATTGCTCTTTGTAGCTACCTGAAAGGAGGCTGTAGTGAGATGTTGGTATCTTCTCCCAAGTGATAGGATGAGAGAAAATGGCCTCAGATGGTGCCAGGAGAAGTTTAGATTAGATATTGGGAAAAATGTACTCACTAAAAGGGTTATCAAACATTAGAACAGGCTGCTCAGGGAAGTGGTTGGGTCCCCATCCCTGGAAGTATTTAAAAGATGTGTAGATGTGGTGCTACACATCTACACATCTTTTTTAGTTTAGGTTTAGTGATGGACTTGGCAGCGTGTTATGTAAATGATTAGACTTGATAATCTAAAAGGTCTTTTCCAACCAAAAAGATTCTATGATTTTATGATCCTGTCTACTAACCACAGAGGATTAATGGAACATTTGGGCATCTCAATCCAGTGCCTGGAGTAGGGTGGGGGCATTTGAACAGCTATCTGCTCACTGGCTGCAGGACCTTTAAGGTGTTTTTATTGAAAAGGTGACCTTTCTCAGTTTCTGTTGGCTGTATTTTGTGAGAGAGATTCTTGCTGTTCTGGAAATTGAACCCAAAGAAATACTAGCAGCAGCCAGAAGACTTTGGAGGACAAATCTGTGTTATTTACCCTGAGATCATTGCTTTGGATGGGCTGTGTCTGCCAGTCCATGTATCCTGCAGGCAGGATCATGAAAGAGTCACTGCTATATCTAGAGGAGGACACCAGGCTTGATTGTGATTTTACAAGCAGGAAGCCTCATGAATATCATTAATTAAAAAAAAGGAAAGTATAAAACCACTTTGTACTGTGGTCCATGTGCTTCATGATATTGTGCCCAGGGGAGTAAGGGGAAGCATCCTGTTCTCCATCCTGAGTGGTTCTCAGGTCCCACAGAAGCCCTGGCTTAGAGTGTTGGAGGTGGCTCTGGGTGCCGATACAGCTCTGTGGGTGAGTTTGGTTTGTAATGACTGTGTTTCCAGGAAATGTTTTACACCACCACAACAGCTGGATTCCCAACCATTTTAGATAGGTGCAGCAATAAACCAGGCAATTCTGGGAGACTTCCTCTTGCACAGGGTTTGGCAGCACTGCCAATGGACACAGCTCAAAACGGCCCTCCTGCTTTGTCTTTTCTTTCCAAAACCCTCTGTTTTGCATGCTGCAACACCCAACAAAAACAGCTGAGGCAAATCTGCCACTGCTGCTCACTTCACAAGGATTTGCAAAACAGATCTGAGCCTGAACAGTTGTTTCACAAATTGAGGCTCAATGTGCAAATGAAAACTAGAAAACAAACAAAATGCAGCACATTGTTGCTCTCCGTGCCTCTCCACGAGATGGGCTTCAGGAGAGATGTTTGCTTGGTCTTTCCTCGGACAGACACAGAGGCTGCCAGCTGCTTTCTCAGCTGACAGAGCAGCAAAGCCTGGGAGAGGCTCATTCTGCCATCAGGCGGGTGGGAGCCCCTCACGTTGCTGTCACGGGTGGCAAAGTGCACCCTGCGAGGGCAGAGTTTGGCATCATTACAACTAACTCCGGGAATTTTTTCCTCTGCTTGCATTTGACAAGATGCTAAGAGATTAAGCTGTGTACATGCCTAGAGCTTTGAACGGGTCCATAAATAAATGAATATTTCTCTGCAAAGAAAATACCTTCCGGACATCAAGGATTACTAATACAGCAGGGGATGCTCTCAATATGCACAAGAAGGGGAGGAAGGGAGCACGTGATCAGCAGATGGGGGATTGTTATTACAATCACCTTATCTCCCTTATACTTCAGATAAAAAAAGTTTCCAATGAGTTCCTCCTATCTTGCATGACATGGAACAGTAGTATCTGCCAGAACAAACACTGCACAACCTAATGACCATTCTCTTGAAAATACCACTATAAAAAATTCAGCACCTGTGAGCAGTTTATAAAGCCCTGGTACAGCCTGACCTAAAAATTCAAATTAAAAAATAGTTTTTTGTCTATTTACTTTGACTGAAAGGCTGATTCACAGCTGTTGGTTTGGCAACTGGCTGATTTTTCAGATCTTTGAGTTAATGACCAAACCTAAAAATAGTCAAATGACTATTTGAATCAAGTCATGATTCAAGCCATGAGCTCTCTTGGACAGCCTTGGTCTTGGTAAAATGATTTTTTTTCTCTCTTCTACCACCTGATTAAGCTGGAGTGTTTCTGAGGGAGAGTCAGGCACAGCTTAAATGCAGCACCCTTCTGCAGCACCCTGCCCTTGTGCCTAGATGTTGGAAACACCAATTAAATGGTGTAGGAACGAGAGGGAATGTACTGGTTTCTGGTGAATCACACCCAAACCCAGCAATATGGCTGCATCTTACAACAGCCTTTCTGGTTTTCTCTCTATGGGCAGAAGCAATGGGCAATGCAGGGCAAACAAAAGGGCTGAAAGCTGTAGTGCCAGGTGAGTCTGTGCAGAAACAGCCTGACCTGGAAGAAGTGGCAGTAAAACTGGTACATCAGTGTGTGAACCTGAAGCAGGAGCTATTCCCAGCTTTGTATGGGGCAGGTCTCAGCCCCTCTCTGTGCCTCAGCTTCCCAACGTGGACTGTGCTGGCTGAGATGGCTGATCAGCTCCTGAAGCTCTTCACTTGCTACTGTTGTACCTGCTTTTAGTGAGCTTCTCCTCTGTGAATCATGCGTCTTAAGTAAAACTGCAATTTCATTTGAATGCTCTTGTTGTGATGTGGGAATTGCTGGGATAGGATAAAAATTGTTCTTTAATTTCCCTTGGATCCAACTGAAATAAAAAGCAGAAAATTAAGCAAAAGAAATTCCCTTACCCTTCTAGTTCACCAGTGCTCTGCTATTCTTGGGCATTAAAATTCAGGAGAGGAGCTGTTTATGTGATGCTGTTTGTATAGGCAGAACATGTAGGTGGGCTGGTGTATGGGCTGGTGTATGGAAAACCATTTCCACTTTGGTTTTCAATGCAAAAAGTATCTTAACATGGATTGTCAGTGAGTTTGTGAATTTTGAAAATGTTTATGTTGGGAGAGGAGTGTGTACAAATGCAATTTTAAAATGAAAACCAGAATTATTCATGAGTTTATAATAATCATTCATGCCTCACATCTAGATCTAGTGCTTCTCTGGTGGCCTTCTTCTACTATTGCTGTGTGCTAGCTTTCTATTAATAATGCATATATTAAAAGTGCTTTTTCTATTGTCTGCATGTCTTTTTCATGCAGTAGAAAACTGATTACAAACAGTTCATGCCTGCTCTTGTAGATCTTTTTGCCCCATGGCAGAGAATTGCCCAGGCTTCCTGTGCTGCTCCCTGCCCTCAGAGCTTGATAGATGAGGGGAGGATGACTGTCCCCTTGGCTGCCACCAGTCTCAAAGGGCCTCTCAGTGGGGCAGGAGGGGATTTTGAAGGCAATGGAAGGTATTTCAAGATTTTAACTGCACCCAACACAGGAGAAGGAAACAGCTGATGGAGTCAGCAGGCAAGCCTTTCACCCAGCCCTGCCACCACCAGCAGGATCTTGGTGTCAAGAGAGTGAATAGGAAAACAATGAATGCACTTCAGTCATTGCTGGTGGTCTCACTTGTGTTGATGTATTTTTCTCCTGGTTTCAGAGCATCCCTGTGGTGTAGAATTTCTCTGTTATCAGATTAGCTCTGTTATCGGGTTAGCTTTTGTGATACAATTGGTTTTGAAAAAAAGATTTTGTTTGCTACAGAACATTGCAACTTTGGGGAGAAGTATAAAAGCCTGAAATATTTCAAATCAAAATTATACATTTCCACAATTAACAATCTAGGGCAATAAACTCCAGTCCCCCTCTATGCAATGGGATAGACAACATTTTCTGAAAAGGCAGCCCTGTCTCTTCCTTTCCTGGGAAGATGTGTGATGTATCCAGGGATATTGGGATTGCAACAGATCCAGATTTTAACTTCCATATGTCAAAGCAGTGCCACCACAGTGACTGGGGGAGCCAGACTCTTCTACTTGGCAGGACAAGAGGCACTGGGCACAAAGTTAGAAACACTAAAAAAATAATTAATCTGAATGCATGAAAACTTTCTTTCCTGTGGGACTGGTCAGATATTGGCACGAGGCTGCCCAGAGATGTTATGGAGTCTTCAGCCTTGGAGATAACCAAAACTCAACTGGACATGGTCTTTTGAAACCTGCTCTAGCTGACCTCAGTAGAAGTCCCTTTCAACCCCAACCATCCAGTGATTCTGTGGTATCTTAGTTGTGAACATTTGCTTGCATCTGATTTAAAAAAAATGCTTCCAGGGAAATGATTAAGTGAAAAACTAGAAATACAAATAAGAAGAAACCCTTAAAGTGCCCCCAATATATTTGTCCAATATTCACCATTGTTTTTTAAATTACCACCTTGGAGATAGCAGAGGTCCTCATCTGAAAGCAGTGGCTTCCAAAAAATTGTTTTTTTGTGTCGTTTACACTATGAGAAAGGGAAGTCTGACATCCCTCCACCTGCAAGAAAATGCTTTATTCCACAGATAGAATACGTATATGCAAAGCTTAAGAGAGAAAGGAATTTTTCTGATTATTTGTCAAGCCACCACCTTGTTTCTAACACATTATAAATGAATAAACCTGTCACTGAGGTGAGATAAATTGCTCAAAGTTCCTGGGAAATTACTACTGGTGACCCTGGCTTTGCACATCTGACCCACCTCTGAGGAAGTTTTCCTGTTTGTCTGCATTGAGCAGTGCCCAGGTCCCTCCTGGGCAGCTTCTTTGGGCACTGCAACTTTAAGCTCAGAGGTGTGTGCCATGTTTTTTTCTCTCACCCTAGACTGCAGACGAGAGATATATAGTAATCTAAAGTTAATTTATACATTGTCTTTATAACTGCTGCCTATACAGGAGGTGGTCTTTTCATCTCCCCACCCCCTTATTTCAGTCTGTGCTTGTAACATACCTTGGATCATCAGCAGTCACATCTTTTATATCTCAGTATCACTTGTTCCATCACCCATCCAGGGAGGCTCTGAAGCATTTGTTCTTCATTTGCCTGAGTATTTTTTCCCTGCAGTTATTTACATAGCCAAGGAGCCAGGATCAAGCACCAACTCTAGTGACAATCCAGGCACTAATTCTTAAGCCTCACTCTTGCTAGTGTAACTTTTGGAGGAACATTGGCATCCTCCTGTGGGCATAAGACAGCCCTATGTTATAAGACAGCCCTAGGTTGCAGAGGACAAGTCTCACATTTTCAGTTCTGTGGGCCTGACTCATGGGGCTACAAACCCCTTGCACTGCCCAGAATGGAGCAGCAGAAACAGTGCAAGTCTATGGAGATTAAGAGCAGGATGTTTAGAAGTGCCCAAGTCCTGCTTTCAGAGGTGACTGATCAGCATTAACTCTTGTTATCTTTCAGTCTCTGGTATCCTTAGAGATGTTCAGAATGTCCTTTGAAAATGGACCTTAGGCACTGAAAGAAGAGATATATTGTTGAACATACTGCCTTTGATCCCCCAAAGAAGAGACCCCCTTTGTTTACCTGCTAAGTGTGCAAGTCAGCAAAGTCAGTGCACACTGAATATCTTTACAGGAAAGAATTTTCAGTACTGTTGAGTTCAGTCTCCAGTGCCAGTGAGTTTTCTTAATGGTATCCATAGATATGTTCTGAAGATGAAACTCGGGTGTCTCTGGTTTTAAAAATTTGTCCCAGTACATCGTAATATGAGAAGTGTTGCAATATATTTCTCCTTTTAAAAAACAAAACTATATTTTAAGCCTATTAATCTTCCTGCTCGTATCTCAAACAACCCAAACCCATAATTTGAGGCTGTTTCAAAACCCATCCCACTATTTCATGCTTGCTTTCACCTTTAAACATCACATTTCTACTTTCAAACTGTTATGTACATAACCTTCATGAAGGCTGCAAGGTACCTTGCATTTGAGGGGCAGCAGAGCCAGCTGGTTCATCTCACAAATAGCATCTATACACCTACATCTGTTTGATGGTATTTTGTACCTCATACATAAAAATATACCCAACTTCTTTCTCTGTTTTGATAAGAAGGCATAAGCAGCTATGAACAGTTCACCAAAACTAAATAACTTATTTGCTAATGTACTGGAAAAGGGAGACTTTCAGACAATGTCAAGGTCATTCATGTCTCTGGGTCAGGTTGTAAGTCAATGAGAGCTGAGGGCTGACCTTTTCTGCAGAGCCTTTGGTTACAATTCCTTGTGTCAAAAGCTGTCCTGACTCCGTTGGACTTTGCTCATGTGAATATCCTCAGAGGCTGTTTGGTGAGCTGTGGGGAGACCTATGCTTCTGACATCTCAGGAGTTGCTGGGTGCACCATGTGGTGCCCTGGGCATGAGGTCTGTTTGCCTCCCTGACAGCAAACGGGTTGCATCAATTAATATCCGAGATGTAAAGCCAATTGTGCCTCTGTCCATATAGGCATGTAGGGTTTGAGTCCTGCTCCATGCTGGGGTGCATCTCACTTCAGGAATGGGCTGCTGGGGGCCATGAGACAAGGAGCCCTTGGTCTGTCTGGGCAAGCCCTGCTGCTTCATCCTGGTGGTGCAGAACAGGACATGAATGCAAGGAAGGGAGAGGGCTCTGTCCCAGAGAGACTGATGACAATTGTCTTCAGCTGCTTTTTGGGGGGCTTGTGTGGCTTCAGGGAGCAGCAGGTCATACAGCAAAGTGCTTGCTCTTCCCAGGGCTGCTTGGTCTTCTGTTTCAAATAAGAGTGATCAAGCAAATACCTCTAACACCAAGTCAACTGAAAGGACTGACCCATCTAATGAGTGTCCTATGATGAATCCCCCAGTTTCCATAGCAATCCTCAATTTTATATCTTGGTGATGCCAAGGGTATCAGAAATAGCTGTGTTATATTATTGTGCATTGCATGCTTTTTATTATCTGATACAACTTAAAGATACAGTTGATATGTCTGTATCTCAGCAGTGAACTTCTCATGGCCTGGCTGGATCAGGGCAGTTCCCAAGACACTGATCCTTGTGATAGAATCATAGAATAGGCTGGGTTGGAAGGGATCATCAAGTCCAACCCTTGATCCACCACCGCTGCAGTTACCAGACCATGGCACTGAGTGCCACATCCAGTATCTTTTTAAATATCTCCAGGGACGGAGAATCCACTACTTCCCTGGGCAGCCCATTCCAATGCCTGATCACTGTCTCTGTAAAGAAATTCTTTCTAATATCCAACCTACACCTCCCCTGGCACAACTTAACACCATGCACTCTTGTCTTGTTGATAGTTGCCTGGGAAAAGAGACCAACCCCCACCTGGCTACAGCCTCCTTTCATGGAGTTGTAGAGAGTGATGAGGTCTCCCCTGAGCCTCCTCTTCTCCAGGCTGAACAGCCCCAGCTCTCTCAGCCTCTCCTCATAGGATCTGTGCTTGAGTCCCTTCACCATCCTGGTTGCCCTCCTTTGGACCTGCTCCAGGACCTCAATCTCCTTCCTGAACTGAGGGGCCCAGAACTGGACACAGTACTCGAGGTGTGGCCTCACCAGCGCTGAGTACAGGGGAAGAATCACTTCCCTGGACCTGCTGGCCACACTGTTCCTGATACAGGCCAGGATGCCATTGGCCTTCTTGGCTACCTGGGCACACTGCTGGCTCATGTTCAGCTTCGTGTCAATCCAAACCCCCAGGTCCCTCTCTGTCTGGCTGCTCTCCAGCCACTCTGTGCCCAGCCTGGAGCTCCCCATGGGGTTGTTGTGGCCAAAGTGCAGGACCCGGCACTTGGCCGTGTTGAACCTCATCCCGTTGGAATCGGCCCAGCTCTCCAGTCTGTCCAGGTCCCTCTGCAGAGCCCTCCTGCCTTCCAGCTGATCGACACTCCCCCCAGCTTAGTGTCATCTGCAAATTTGCTGATGATGGACTCAATCCCCATCATCTAAATCATCAATAAAGATATTAAACAGAACTGGGCCCATCACTGATCCCTGGGGGAAGTAGCTTCTGTCTCTCACACGAGAAAGGTCTGCAGTTAGCTTGGAAAACTGGCACCTTAGGAACTACTCTGAGTTCTTTCACTCTCAGAGTGTGGAACTGTCTAGATACAACACCCTGTAGATACAACACCTCATGGTAAGGTTTCTTGTGACAGTTCTGTCTGATTCTTTCCACCATGCTGCATGGACACACTGCTGATCTGCTTTGGGTGGCATCCTCTGGAGAGGAATGGTTAAAAAACACCCTCTTACTCCATGGTTGGGAGGTGAGGACCTTTTCTGCCCCCAATAAAGTCCTGCCAGCCACTTAGGGCTTGAGTGCTCTGTGGGACTGTCTGACCAAGAATTGACTAATGTTAATATCTGCATTGATGCAGTCAGTAAGTCAGATAAACTCGTGTGGTTGCCTAGAAAAGCTGGGAGGGAGCTAACCTAGCTGGCAAGTTAAAGATACTTCTGCATCTGGAACTGCTGCCAGCCAGCTGGCCAGACCCCTGGGAAAAATCACACAGGAAAACAAACTTGTCCTTTATTAATAAATGCCAGGTCATAGCTAGATAGTGAGACAGAAGCTTGCTTAATTGTTGCTCATGTTTCCTCTTGAAAGTGACAGACTTCTTTCTCTGGCCATGAATATAAGGTTAAAGCATTCAGTCAAATGTCTGTCTTTATTTTCCCTGATTTAGGGCCAATACTAACTTTGAAATGCTCAGAGCTAACCAATTAAAGGTGCTGCACAGGGAGCAGGAGAATGGGAACTGGAGCTGTCCAGAACCCAAGGCAGCTCCTTGCCTCTGCCAGAATTCTGCAGATGAAAATGAGGTGGGCTGGAATCCTTCTTCCCCATCTTCCTCCTCTTCCTCACTAGCTCCAGGTGAAGGAATGAAAAAATTAAAAAAAAAAAATTTAAAACCCCACCCCCCAAAAAGCTGTATTTACAGAACCCAAGAAGTGTGTCCTGCTTCCCTCCTTGCCTTTAGCCCAGCTCACACTGGGTTGAATTCAGGTGGTAGAGGCAAAAATAGGAACTTAAAAAAGAAAATGGGCATTTTGAATTTTCCTTGCTATGGAAAAATCTGATGTTATGAGAGAAATTTTATGCAATTTTTTTTCCTATTAATTATGGGGAAAGTAATTAATCTTTTTTTCCCTGTTGCTAATAAGTATTTCAGAAATTTCTTATATTAATTATAAACTCTGTGATCATAACCTTCATTCGCTTAAATGTCATTTACATCCGGAATTTTGTTTTGCCCTCCACACATAAGAGATAGATCAGGAAGCAAAAAATGCATTTATTCCATGTGTAGTGCAGCATCTTCTCTACCAAATAGCTACTTAAGACACTAAATGACAATATTTAAAGCTAAATAATGCACTTTCACTTATTTAATAATATTCTTAGTGGTATTTTCTCCCAGCCATGTTATTTTATGTGTTATTTCTATTGGAAATAGAACTTAGCTTAGTCCAAGTGAGAGCTGGAAATGTTGTCACAACATTAATAAGACACATGAGGGCAAAAGATGCAGTAGAAGTATGTGGTATTGTTTGGAGCATGAGATATTGTTTGGAGATCTTCCTGTAATTTGACAGTTCTTCTCTTCTGTCTAAGCTCTTGTGGTTTTCCCAGTCCTTGCTGTCAGATTTCAAGACCTCAGTGCACACTGGAGTTCAGGCACAGATTTATGGATTATATTACCAAGCTGAAATAGAATCAGTTGGAAAATGTTTGTGCTGTGATATTTACGAAACACGGAAAATCTCAAAGGTTCAGGAACTGTCATGCCAACCCCAGTGTTTTAATCAAAACCATCTTTGAGTTAATTGATCTGCTGCTGTGTTTTCCATGTGTTCTTCTTGTAAATTTGTCTGTCATCACCATAAAGTCATATAATTGAATGATACAGAGAGAGCACCTTTCTGAAATTATCCAATAACAAGAAAATGTTACAGCAAAGTGAATCTTAGCATTCACAAAGGCCACTGACTCTGCCATTTGTGTGTCTTGAATTTTCAGACCTAAAAAATGGAGCAGTATGTGATGACATTCTTTATAGTGCCTCAGGGACAAACTTTAAATGATTGCTCTGTCTGTGATATAGTGACCATTAGAGCTGGTTGGAAAAAGATTTTTTTCCCCCTCATGAAATTTCTAGTTGAGACTTTTTTTTTTTTAGCATTTATATGGTCTCAACTAATTATTTTTCACTGGAAAACATTAAGAGGAGATTTTCAAGGACACTCATCATGGAAATTGCAGCTCTAGATGTAAACAGTGTATTCAGCTGAATGGCAGAGGATTCTGGTGTAAACACATCTAGTGCATGCTCAGATTAATGTGCATAGATTTTTGAGCTTGGAGGAGGTAATATTTGCTATTATTTTTATTTATATACTGACTTTATGGGGTGTAGTCCTGTAATCTACCAGTCAACAAGGAAGCTGTCAGACATCAGTAAAACCAGAGGTGGGAATAATTTATGTGCTTCTTTTTTCATGTTAATGAACTTTGTTGTTTCTGTTAGTGTGAGTGGGACTTGTGGAATGCCTGCATGAGACAGCAGGCATGAGTGATGGGTTCACATCACCCCAAAAAGGCACGAGAAGTAACTGGGCTGGATCCCTCTCAGGATGGTGATTTGGAGTAGACTTCTTGAAGGAGCTATTCCCAAGATAAGCTTTGGCTTCTGCCTCCCTTTGCAGCACCTGTCTCTTCCCAGTAACCATCAAGAGGAATTTAGCAAAATGATTCATCCAACTGAGCTGGTGAAGTCAGGTTGCACCTGTTGATTGGGATGAATATATCTTTTTTCTTCACTCTCCCTCACATCTGCAGTTCTCCCTGAAGACATGCTAGAGAGGTTGGTCTGTCTGAGGAACAGTTGTGAACATCACTCTCATGGAAGGACCATATCTGAAGGGAAGGAAGAATCTGACCACTTGGCTTTAACCAGGTGCTATCACAATGTCCTCTTGCAGCAGCAAGTATCTTAAGAGAGAAAGAAAAAGCTGGTAGTAACTGAAGATTTCATTCAGGCAAACCAGTCACACACTGGATGCACAGGGGGCTGGTCATGTGTAGGGGACAGCAGAGTAACTTGCCTCCTGGTAGAAGGGACCTTTTAGGGTATCTAGATATGCTACCTGTGGGGAGTCAGCAGTCTTGGTCTGTATCAGTACCAGTCAGGTGTGGAGACATGGGAACTATGCTCCACAGTCTAAGTTCAGGTGCTGGACTAAAGTCCAAGACCTTCAAGTAGTGTTTGCTAAGAGGGAGGCAGAGGTTCATCATCTCATGTTCTGAGACTGTGATGGAGAAAGGAGGCAAAGGGGGAACTGAAAGCTGAAAGAGGAGCATTTGCTCTAGAACTGGTAGGGAAGCCAGCAGGCACAGAAGAACCTAGGCTGACATGAGCACTGAAGTAGAGATGGCCTTGATCCTTTGGATGCAGCTCTGAGGAGACTGGGAGGGATATAAACAGCACAGTGGTTATCTGTAAGGGAGGTGGGTTATTTCATGGGTGCAATATTAAATGACAGAGTGAGGACACATTTTAAGGTGTTTTTACACCAGTGCAAGAAGCCTTACAAAATAAGATGAAGGAACTAAGGCCTGGCAGCCCTGACACAGTAGGATCTCAGGGACATGGTGAAAGGGAGAAAAAGAGTGGAACAGAATTTCCCAAGCCATAGGGTTGACAGAAGCATTAGTGTTAGCTGTACAGCTGGGGAAGTGGCTCACTATGTGAAGGATTACGTAAAGTGAAGCAGTATAAAATGCTTATTGGAAAAGAAAAGCACAACAGGGTCACTGTTGGTGGAAATCCCACATTACAACAGCAAATGGACAATCCTGCCCTTGTACTGCCATAGGCAAGATGATGACAGTGATCAGACACTGCTAAGTGAGATCAGGTATGCTGTAAACTTAGGACAGGTAGCAAAAGTAGAATTTGACTATTTAAGCAGGGGTCAGTTCAACACAAAAGCAAGGGACATTTGAATGTAATACAGTGGTTCCTGCAACAGCTGGACCTAGGATGAACAAGGAAACCATCAGCCTGGATTTAATCTTGAGTGGTGCACAGGGACTTACCTGAGAGTCATTAGTGGGAGAGATAATTATAGCAACAACTCCAGTATAAATAATGATAACATTGTGGTGGAAGACAGCTGGTCAAATTAAGTCAGCATACAGATACTAAATTCCAAAACGGAACAGCATTAAAAGGCATTAATTAGTCAAAAAACACACAAAACAAGCCAAAAGAAACAGCCTTAAAAGCTAGAAGCCAGGTGAAATGTATGCCAAAAATAAAAAAGAAAAAAAGAAGTTCAAAGAAACAGAGAATGGTCAATAAACAGTCAGGTTTGACCCTCAGAAGAAAAATATAAGTGTCCAAGAACAGAATTATTTTCCAAATTAGGGTAATATAGTAAGTGAGATTAAATGGAAACAGGAAAATAAAAGGGATGAAAAAAAATTTTGGCAAACACCTCACGAAAGATGCTGAAACCAAGAGTGGAAATTTAATCACATCTAAAGAAAGGTAAGGAATTAGTGGGAAAATATAAAAGGGACCTTGCTGACAAATGGGACTTCAGGGATAGATAGACTCAGCAGAACAGCTCAATGTATTCTTGATAAACTCATTGCTGGAGTTCTTGGAGACATTCCCATACTGGATACACACCACAGGGTCCATGGTCAGAGGAATGAAATCAATGTGAAGTAAATACATGGAAAGTATTAGATGAAATAGATTAATTAGATAATTCCCAACAGCCCAAGAGACTGTAGAGGGGTTCATGGGGAGTGATGGACCTGTGAACTTTACTCCCATCCCTTATAAGACAGTGGACTTCATAATAAAGAATAGGTTTTCTGCACACTCCTCCTGATCTTGGAAAGAGTTGTCATGCTTACTGGGAAGGGAATCCTGCCCTACCATCCCTGCTGCAGTTTTTGAAAGGTGTCAGAAAGCATGTGGGTAGAAGACATCAGTAGATATCATGTGTTTGGTTGGATGGCTACATGGATGAACTCTAAATCCTGATCATGGATGACCAGGGCTTCCTGGTCACTTTCCAGGATGGAGATGAGTGATGAAGGCAGTAGTTAAACTATTCATCAGATCCATTAGCAAATAGGGGATATTCAGTAGGGCAGGGCTTTACTGTGTAAAATCCCTAAAGTAACATTTGTGGATGCTGGGAGTAGTACAAAGAGAATGGATAAAAGTCACCAGACCTGCATGCTCTCCCTAAACACCATCACCTATTGGGGTGATTCGTCCTACTCAGCCTGACCCCTCCTTTGTCCCTTTGTACTGCCTAGAGACAGACACACTAGGAATATGGCCTTGCAGCATACCTGGGCCTACCTGGGTTTTTGAAGACCCTTTCAGCTACTGAGGTGGGCACCTTCTTGTTTGGGGAGAAAATATGGTGGAGAACAAGGCTATGGCTTCAGTTCCTAAGCTGGAAGTGTTGATGAGTCTGAGAGAAGGTGATCTCTTTCACTGGCTGAGGTTCAGTCCTGGGATGTTGCATCTTGTAGAGAAGTAGGATGCTAGGAGGCTTGTGTGCCATAGGAGAAACAAGAATGCCATTAATGCAGAAATACTGGAGTGAGGAGCAAAGCAGAGGGCTGTGGTGTGGGGGGAATGCAGACACAGTGACCTCCTGGGGGATGGAACAGGGTTGCTTGGTGCCACAGATGGACAAGCACTAAATTATAGATCCACACAGCTTCTGCTGGATGAACAAAGCAGGAGTGTGAAGTGTCTGAAATCTTTGTGTTTGTGTAACACTGTGTGTGTCTGACAGACTCGTTACAGAAATGCCAACTTGCTTGCAAGCCGTGTGCCATCACCAGCCTCTTCTGCTCATTTACTGTTCAGGCAGGCAGTGCTGGGAGAGGAACTCACACAGCTCACCCTTAACTGTACCTAATGACAAATTTATAAGCCTGCAATGCTTGGTTTTCTCATCTGAGGGGGGAAACAGTACGGTTGAACTGACATTTAATCTATTGCTGTTTGCTGCACTTTGGAGGCTAGGCTAGCAAATCTGAGCGTGCTGATAAGGGGTTTGCAGCTGATATCATCTGTTCGGTATGTGTGCTGACATCTCCAGAGAAAGGGCTGCAGGCTTTAATAGAATAGTCCAATGAAATCATGTAGATTTATTTTCTTGGTAATGCACTGAATTCCTCCAGCTGGAGGGAAATTGTCTATTTTTCTTAATTTAAGGCAAATGGGGGAGAGAGACGTGAGATTCTAGTTGGAAACTGCAGAAATGTATAAATTAAGATGCTGTGTAAACTAATAATTACTCAATTTTTGAAAGTTCGGAAAATGTTGGTTTCATTCAACATTCACTTATGGGTCAAGAAGACCCATATGTAATTTTAGGACATACATGAGGATCATACTAAAAAGTGATCCTTTTTTTAGCAGAGAACAGATAAATGCTTTTTAACAAATAGTAAAAAATATTAATGTAAGTTTAGATGTACTCTTTGACATTCAGCTGTTGAAATGGATTCCTTCTATTTGTATTATATGAATACAGTGTCAAGCAGTAGATTTTTCAATATTGTTCAGTTAGCTGTGGGTTGTGTTTGAAACTCATTTCTTTTGCTGTGTATTTGAAATCCACCCATTGGGCTCCTAATTGGAGAAAAGCTGAGCCCCCTGTTTGAGGTCACATGTCACTTGTCCCTTGGCAACAACTGCACTGTGGTTTTCGATGAGCTCCTTTCTTAATTGTATCAGAACAAGCTGCATATGGCTCTACAATATATGGAATTATTGTATTAGTGGAAAGCACTGGGCTATGCATTTGGCATCAGTAAAAGGGTCAGCCTAAGGGAGGAAAGGGCTGTAACATTTTGTTTCCAAATACTTTCTAATGATGTGTTCTAAAGAAAAACAAGCGAGTGTCCTGTGTACTTGCATTCAAATTATCAGAGGAAAAGACCCAAGCAACCACTAATCTTAGATATTCCAGTAAATCAGGTTCATTGTCAATAATGAGTTTTTTTAAAGGAAGCACTATGGAGATTTTACAGAAGAAACAGCACAAGTAAACAAATCAGTTTAGTGGTCTTAAGCTTCACATTCCATCTGACTGAAGCCCATTGAAGCCCAGACCAGGGTCCCAGCAGGACCACTTTAGCTTATCAAGACCCTCCATGAGAATAAAAAGCACATGGGAGTTTATTTTGTCTTTTGAGTTTCATATGTTGCATATAAGCATTAAATATCTGCTTGGGCTTCCAGGTCATCTCCATTATCTACCCCACCACCTTCCTTCTCCCTCCAGAGGGGCTGCACAGAACCTCCAGGGATGTCCTTCTCCTGCCATGCAATGCTGCATCCCAAGTTCATGGAAAGCAACAACTGTGTGCAGAAAATATAAACTGGTCCAGGCCATGGCAAGGCCTGTGGTCCTGATCTCTTAATAGTTTCTATCAGTAGGTTGCCTGAAATGTCCACACAATCTGATTTTCCTGCCGTT
Organism: Florisuga fusca; assembly: GCA_038090715.1. Classification (NCBI taxonomy): domain Eukaryota; kingdom Metazoa; phylum Chordata; class Aves; order Apodiformes; family Trochilidae; genus Florisuga; species Florisuga fusca. The sequence goes on along the minus strand of JAAWXA010000029.1, from coordinate 4,010,996 downwards.
GAAGCCCACTTGTGGGAAGTTGATTCATAGCCCATCTGTATTTCATCCTGAAATTGGGTGCAGCTTAGAGGGGCTCCAGGGTCTTGCTGTTCATAGTATGCAAAGCTGCCCAATGACTCTGGCATTGTTTGGGTCAGGAGTCTTATTTTAAAAGCCCACTGCTATGAAAGGCACTTCACAGTGATCAGAAAGGAGGTGTCAGAGGGAGAGTCGGCAGCTGCGGGTGTAGATAAATCTTTCTCTTTTAGAAAGGAGGTGGCAGCAATGGCCCTGCTGGGTGTGTTATCAGAACTTAGCATTTATGTACAAAGTAATCTGAATAGTGCTGAATGCTATAAAGGAGGAAATCATGGAGAGAAAGAAAGCCAAAGGACTTACTCATTAGTGCCACCATTAATACAATGCATAAATTTAAAGATGGTTTGAGGGACTTCATATAGCTGGGAAATGCATCTCCATAATGCCAAGCATTTGTCAGGTATTTGACAGATGGGATACCTAAGTAGCTGTGTTGGAGTCAGGGGTCAGACCATTTTAGTGGTGATGGTCTGAATAGCATTAATAATGCAGAATATATCCTTAAATGAGAGAGACTGGATCTTTGAGAACACATCTCTCCAAATAAGATCTTTTCCCAAAATGAGGGACTTCAGCTCCTGTTCCCATATCAGAGAAGTTTTGTAAAATTTCTGCTTGTCAAGAAATGGTTTAGCTAAAATTACGAGCAGTGCTTTGGAGTTCTAGAATATTTATTTTTCAAGGCAAAGGGAAGATGGTGATTACACATGTACACAGTTTTTTTTCAATTGATCTTATAATTCTCCTACCACAAAGATGAAGATAAGCATTTTGTTGCAGCTGTAAGACAGATGTGTGTTGTGAATCTTCAAGTAAATCAGATTAATAACATGCCTTTACCTAACCGTAGAGCTTGGCCCTCAAAGCCATTTAAATCAATGGAATTTGAAGCTGTGCAGTCCAGCTGACAGCACATTACAAGGAAATTCCTGGCATCTAGTCTTCCTTCTATAGTTTTCTTTATTATTGTATCCTTTGTATTTAGTAATACTCTGGATAGCACAAATCTGCTCCACTGTAGTAATTTTTAGATAATGCTTTTGCAACTCATGTGACACCATTCACATAGAAGGAAGACTCCATTCCTTAGGAGGATCAAATTTCCCAAAGGGCTTGCAGATGTACAAGAAATACTCAGAATACACCTTCAGGGATGCCGTGCTCTTATAACCAGAATTATTTTAAATGGACATTTTGGTAGCAGCAAGAAGCCCTAGTGACAGGCTAAGACTCTCTTGTGCAAGAAGCTGCTGGTTGCAGTCACTCTAATCAATAGACAATCCCAGCCACAAGTGCACAATTCAAGGGCCCATCTACACTGCCATCAGTAAAGGGGTATCCAATTACATTGTCACTAAGCAGCTCAGCTGCCTCTGGTGGCAGGGCAGGCACAATCTGTAAAACCCACCCAGGTTTTTCTCCCCAGACTATCTGGGGATTCAGCAGAAGGATTTAGGAATGGTAGCCTTTAGACAAGCTGAGTTTTCAGTTGAGTGTCTGAGATTTGCAGGCATTTAATTGCAAAGTAGCCTCCAAGACCCCTAAAAAGAAGATACTGAGAGAGGATGCTCTCAATACCCATGTGGGTTACTGGTGGGTCCTGCTCTGAAGAGCCTTGGAGGCCAAGAAGGACAAGAACCAGAGCCATCCATCCATGTGTAATCCTTCCTGTAGTCCTCTGTTAAACTTGGTGCCAACAGCTTGCCAGAGGCTCATAGTAGGCCTGTGAGAGATGAAAAAACAACACACAAAACTCCAGGCAGATTTTTTTACTAGTGCCGAACAACTAGTACCTGCTCATGAGCTTCTTTATCTTCTCTTCTCTCCCCATTTCCTCTACAGTAAGTAATGGAAAAGAATGCAGCTATAGCTCTCTTGCTCATGCAATACACATATTTCCCTCAAACTGACACTGGGTTCAGCACCAGGGCATCCTGCAAGCTGCTGAGGATACTGTATGGTTGTTCTTCTCATTGGACTCCAATGAGTCCCATGACTGCCAGAGCAAAAAAATGTCAGTGATTGTATCTCTTCAGTGGCTTTTTCCAGCAATGACCCCGTGAACAGATGATGCTCAGAAACAGGAGATGTGAGATGACTATCTGGGTGTGGGAATATGAATGGCTTTTCTATCACACAGTGTTTGGAAATGTCATCTGTAATTGAAACTTAATCTTCCACCAAGTTTTATCTGGCTGCTATTTGCAGACAATGTGAATGTTGCATTTTAGTAAATGGCATCTGAACTAAAAGGTTCTGTTGATTTATCCTATTCTTTTCCCCCATAGGACACTGGCAGCCAGGGTGTGGTTCCTAGATTAATTTGACTTTCATGAATCCAATACTTCCTGTTATCCAAGTATAATTAAAAAAAAAATATCCTGGATAGCAAAAAAAGAACCCCACATCTCAAAACTACGACCTGCTGTAGCAGGATCTGCAATACTGCTGCTGCTTGGGAACTGGAAGAGCTGAAATGGAGGAGCTAGAAGATTAATCAAAACCCGTGTCTGCAGCTAGCTGGTGGTTATTACACAAAATCAAGGAGCAAAAAAATTTAGCCCAGCATTTATGCAACTCCTAACTGTGTGAGAAATAAATTGTGTTTTTAAAGGGAGGCCTACCACCAGAAAAGCTTCCTCTTGATGCTCTCAGGCACATGGTGTGATCCTGGGGGTGGGCCACACAGGGAAAGGAGTTGGACTTGATGATCCTGAAGGGTCCCTTCCAGCTTAGCATATCCGATTCTATTCTATGATTCTATGATACTCCATGCTTAAGGTTTTATCATGTATGGTCACTGATAAGGATAGGGATTCCTCCTTTCCCTCCTTCCACCTGCCATCCCTGCAAACTTCACCTTATTAGTTTAGGGAGCCAGGATGGTGTCTGTGCCAGGGACAGCAGGTCCTGGTTGGTGTGAAAGCATCTCACCCTCTATGGCAGGTCTGCACAAGCAGAGTGATTGGGACTTTTCAGTTATCAGTTTTGAAGTCAGTTGCAAGCATGAGTTGTTCAAATGAAAAAGAGATTTTCTGCTAAGTTGAACAAACTGTGTGAAGCCCAAGAAGGTTCCATACACTGTGGCAAAAGCAGTAGATGAAGTAGGGTCCTACTGTCAGGTTTGAAAATAACCTGCCCCTTGTCCCACATGCTTTCTGCCACGCTGGGAATGCTTGTGGAGAATACATATGGCAGGGGTGCACAGTGCCCACTCTCAACCAAAAAAAAGGAAAAACCAAAAAGGGAAAAGTTCAGCAAAGGTTTTGATTCTGCCACCCCAACTTCTCACTGATTGAGTTTGTGGAGAGTAACTTCTCTCCACAGCTATCAGCACTCCATGCAAAGTTGCCAGTTAGTTTGGATTTGCTAGGGCACTGGCAAGGCTGGACCTCAGACTGGGCTGGGAATGAGCATCAACTCACAGCAGAGATGAGTGCCATATGTCTTGGACCTGCAGGGGTACCCAGCTGAACAGATATTTATATTTGCCTTTGAAGTCAGCAGCTGCAATCTGGAATGCATCCAGGAAGGAGATTCGTGAAACAAGAAGACATTTATTTTTATTAAGTAAATCCCAGTGTTAAACAAACTAATCTTCTTGAAAGTGATATGGCTTCTTTTTCGTAGACTTTATGCAGGAATTCCTGATTAAAAATTCATCTCAAAGATTCATCATACCAATAGTTTTGAGTTAAGCTTTCAAAACTGGTCTCTAAATTAAGCCTGAAGAAGGATGCATTGGCACACAATGGCCTCCAGTTAATAATTGGAGTATGAGCCTTGTTTTTAACTCACTTGAGAATTCAGCTGTATTCAGACATTCCTTATTATGCTGGGTTTCATATAATAGGGAAATAAAGAAGTAAAAAACAACAGCCAAAACCAACATTCTACACTATAAATCCATGGGATGCTGGGTATGTCCTGGTCACTCCATTTTGAACAAATGTGCAGTAGAACACGACAAGTTGCCAAGAGAAGTGTTAACTAGGAATGTGAAACAGCTTCTATAGCAGGAAATACTGAATAGACTAGATTTTCAACACCAAAAAGAGATGTCTGAGGGGTGATGTCAGCTGTTCAGAGGAGGTGAGTAAAGGATAACTACTCACTGTTTTTTAATAATACAGGTGTTATTAGCAGAAAATTTCAAACAAGAAAAACAAAGAACTTTTCATACACACACATTTTTAAATCATGGAAGTTGTGAAAAAAATATTGTGGTGGTGAAAAGCAAAGAGAGACTGGAAGATACACTCGGTTGTCTCAATGAAGCACAATAGTCAGGTGTCTCCCCCAAGCCAAGAAGTCTCCCATCTGCTGATTTCTGAAGGAGCTGGAAGGTTAGGAACAGTGTGTCCTTCTCACATTTCTTGTAACTGCTTGCTGCTGGTCAGTATTAGAGACAAAGGTGGCCTTTCTGCCTCTCATTTCATAATAATATCTGTCTTTAACTGTATTTTGAGTACCATCCAAGGATCTTGGCATGGTTCCCACCATTCTGAACTCTATCACAGCCTCAGACAAACCTGTCCATCTTCTTTCCAGGACTTCCTGGATACATCTCCATGCTCAGCCTAAAAGCATCTTGGGTGACTAACATTATTTGCTCAGGTGTGTATAGGTAGGTCACCAGAGCAGGTCACCTGAAAGATTTTGGTGGTCCAGGGTTTGTCAAAGAGCCACCAGAACTGACCCCAGAGAAGCCTAAATAGAAAAATGAGATTGTGCAATTGAACTGTGAGTTGGGGTGGTGATACCTACCTTAATGTTAAGGTCTAGCACTTGAGGTATTCCTCCAGGGACTTCACCTGTGGAGAACTAATGACATTGTACTTACATCAGTAAATTATAATTTTCCTAACTGCTAGGACACGTATTATGCTGGGTGATTGCACTTATCACTACTGCTGCCAAAACTGAGCCACTTTGTAGCCATGCAGACAAGTGTGAGGAGTTCAAGTGATGAGCAGGTTAGAAGACACCTCACTTGAATCTTAGGGTTAGGCTCCCTTCTAGGATGAAGAGTGAGCTTGGTTGCTAGACTCTGCTTTGGCTGTGGCTACATCTGAACAAACAAATAAATGGGCCAGGAATTGTTCTTTTGTGTTGAGGACAACTGGCACCTTACAGCTTGCATCCCTACAACTGTAGTTGCTTGCTCTCCAAAACGTGGTCCCTGCACCCAGTGTGGCCCATGTCAACCTTAAGATGTGCTTGGGTCCTGTTTGAGAAAATGCTAATTGTCCTGATCTGAAGCTGTGCCAGGGAAACCACAGCAAGATTTGCTGGTGAGACATACTTTGGCCACGTGTGTAGTGTGCAGGGTTAGTCAACAGCCCTTAGAATCATAGAATCATAGAATTGGCTGGGTTGGAAGGGACCTCAGAGATCATCAAGTCCAACCCTTGATCCTCTACCGCTGCAGTTACCAGACCATGGCACTGAGTGCCACATCCAGTCTCTTTTTAAATATCTCCAGGGACGGAGAATCCACTACTTCCCTGGGCAGCCCATTCCAATGCCTGATCACTGTCTCTGTAAAGAAATTCTTTCTAATATCCAACCTAAACCTCCCCTGGCACAACTTAACACCATGCGCTCTTGTCTTGTTGATAGTTGCCTGGGAAAAGAGACCAACCCCCACCTGGCTACAACCTCCTTTCAGGGAGTTGTAGAGAGTGATGAGGTCTCCCCTGAGCCTCCTCTTCTCCAGGCTGAACAGCCCCAGCTCCCTCAGCCTCTCCTCATAGGACTTGTGCTTGAGTCCCTTCACCAGCCTGGTTGCCCTCCTTTGGACCTGTTCCAGGACCTCAATCTCCTTCCTGAACTGAGGGTCCTAGAACTGGACACAGTACTCGAGCTGTGGCCTCACCAGGGCTGAGTACAGGGGCAGAATCACTTCCCTGGACCTGCTGGCCACGCTGTTCCTGATACAGGCCAGGATGCCATTGGCCTTCTTGGCCACCTGGGCACACTTCTGGCTCATGTTCAGCTTCTTGTCGATCCAAACTCCCAGGTCCCTCTCTGTCTGGCTGCTCTTCAGCCACGCTGTGCCCAGCCTGGAGCTCCCCATGGGGTTGTTGTGGCCAAAGTGCAGGACCCGGCACTTGGCCTTGTTGAACCTCATCCCGTTGGAATCGGACCAACTCTCCAGTCTGTCCAGGTCCCTCTGCAGAGCCCTCCTGCCTTCCAGCTGATTGATATTTCCTCCCAGCTTAGTGTCATCTGCAAATTTGCTGATGATGGACTCAATCCCCTCATCTAAATCATCAATAAAGATATTAAACAGAACTGGGCCCTACACTGATCCCTAGGGGACACCACTAGTGACTGGCCGCCAGCTGGATGCAGCACAGTTCAGCACCACTCTCGGGGCCCGGCCCTCCCTTAGAGACCTTCCCTTTGTGGGCTCTGCAAAGGAAGGTGCCCTCAGCTCCCCAGCTGCCCACCTCTACCCTAGAGGAGGCAAAGTGGAGATGAGTCCTGCTGGGACTGCCTTACTGCCCACCCTCCTGCCTGTCTCATCTCACAAGTTCCCTGACCTGCTAGGCTGTGGTTTGGCAGGACTGTGTCTCCCAGCTCCGTGCAGCTGAGAGAGGCAGAGGTTCAGGGCTCCCTGCACTTCCCCCCATCTTCAGCACCACCCACCCTCTCTGCTGGCTCCAGAGGACTCCAAAGGGATCTATCAGGCTGCCTGAAGTCTCCTTTCCCCTCCTCTTCTGGGCCAGATGCCTGAAATTGCTGTGGAGCTTTGCCTAAATTACTCACCTAAATGAGACTCTCTGGAGCCTGTCCAACGTGCCTGTTGTAATGGGTGGTTTTATTGCCTCAGCTACAATTGTTTTGGAATGTTCTTTGTTTATAGCCAAAATTGATCCTGTTTTGTTACAAGCGAATTAGTGGCAGCTGGAATATCTAAGCTCTAATTTTTCTTCAAACAGGGATAAATTTTATATCTTCCATTGCTCATGTGTAAGAAACCCTCACCCTTTTTTTTTTTTTTTTCTTTTTCCCCTTTTTTTTTTTCCTTCTTCCTTTTCCCTCCCTGCTACCGTCTAAGTTTTGGAAATGTATTTTTAGTGTGCAGAGCACAGTAAGAGGCCATCAAATGCACTATGGTTCAAGAAAAGTCTTTTTGACTTAAAAAGATTGTTTGATAGTGTGCTTCTTTAGACACAGACTAGCAAGTGCTTTACAAATATTACTCCAAGATAATTCAGCTTTCATAAGAAAGGTAAAAGGAAGTATTCCTGAATGTCACATGAACAAGAGAGGCTTCTGTGCTCATTACTGCTGGCAAGGGCAACTTTATATGCACAAAGAGTAGGTTCTTGAGGGGACCAGGAGGCATGCTCTATACAGAGTGTGCCCACTTGGGCTCACCAAGCTCTGCAGGATACTTAGAGTTTCTGTGAGATGAAGGAAAAGCTCCAAATAACAAATCCCTGGCATTTGGAATAGAGTATTTTAACACTGCCTTCCAATTTAATGGTCACAGAAAGCAAAGTGAACAATCCAGCTAAATAACGTGGCATTTTAAAAACTACTTCAGGCTGTGTTCAGCTGTTCCACAATTCTCCAGCAATCCCTGATTCAAACACTTGGTTAAGTACCTTACCTGCCTCTGGCTGTCTGTATGGTGATGGAAAGAGAGGGGCATCTCCCAATGTGAGCTATGTCTTGGGAGAGCTGAATCATGCTATGGAGCTCTTGATTTCCCTCCTCTCATCAGAGAAGGCAACTAGTCCCCTGATGCAGGTGGGATAAGCCTGGGCCCAGCCATCCCTGTGGGACTGTGGGGAGCTGTTTTGCTTTCTTGCCTCCATTTCTCTGCCTTAAAAAGTCAGCTTAAGGAAAGATATTTGCTGTACAATTCTGCCTTGAGAATCAATATGGAGAGAGCTTAGACAAAGAGAATAGGGTTTAAATGACAGACTGTTTTTAGACCAGTTGCTGGTATTTCCAGTAATGAGGGATATTCACTTTAACTCAGGGAGGGTCAGCTGCAGATCTGACTTTTAAGAAGTTTGAAGCATCTGAACTGATTCCTCATTCAACTGATTCATAAACCACTTGTTATTCTGGGCTGGAGCAGGAAACAAGTAGAAGCCAATGACAACACAAACCAGCCCCCAGTTTCCATCACTTATAGGGAATGAGCAGGTGTCATATATTTCCTGCTCTTTGATCATTTTGCTTTGAATGCTTCACAGCAAAAAAATCCTTAAAAGCTTGTTGAAGGCTTTTGCTGTGTTACATGATATACCAAGACAGGAATGCTGCTATGGACTTGTCTGCTTGAAGTAAAATATTAGGCAAAGCAGCTGTTCTGGTGGCTGTTATTGTGAGTTTAAAAACATTGTGTTGACTAGTTTGACATCTTATACTCACTCTCTCATCATATTTTTGTTTGCAGCAACAGGGATTAATAAGCCTCATGGAAAAGGGCTTTTTTAAAGCAGTAAGTTCAAGTGCATCCCCCAAGCTTATTGAGAATGCCCTTTTCAACTTTGGAGATGTTGCAGTTTTCTGCCAGAATCCCTTATGCTGTCTGTTTGTCTGAGCTCCTTGGACACCTTCCACAGAAAGCCAAGCTGTCATTTCAGACACCTGTACAAGTGTCTCCAGTCTTCAAGAAAGCCAGACCTTTTGTGCACATCGTGGCTGGCTGCCCAAGGCAAATGTCACTGCCTGCCCTGTTGATGTGAGGAGAGGACAAACAATTTGCAACAGTCTTTGTTTAAGCCCCTGCACTGAGCTCTTTAAAATATGGGGCTTTTATTCTATAATAACATTGTAAAAATAGCCTGAGTGACTTAGAAGCCTGAGAGACAAGGTCCACCTTGAAAATGGTGTTTAGTTGGGAAATCAAACCTAACCTAAAATGTCCATCTTTTGTGGTTGGAAGGTAACTGATAGCTCTGGCCCCAATTCCTGAAAACCTGGCCAAATGCTCTTTTAAAAGTTGGTGACAGATGGGGAAAAGTTTAGTCCACATGGGGGGGCAGGGAGGGAAGTAGTGATGGTGGGGTGGGGAATTTTTACATCTTGACTGAAGGATTTAAGCTCGAGCACCTAATTGCAGTCTGGGAAAGAAAGGTCTCTGCAGAAGGTGTGCTGGAGCATAGGAGTTTGGCTCTTGTTCTGAAGGCTTCTGCTGAGAAGATATATTCCTCCCTCCACTAACCACAGGGAACCCAGCTTGGCTAATTGGGCTGATGATTTTGTTGGGCTGTTCTTCTTGGTCCTGCGGCATTTATGTTCTGAGTTACTTTGCAACAGGGTTTCTTATTTCTCTTGCAGCTGGGATTAAACCAAATGAGAGAATGGTACTTTAACCTTGAAAAATTGAAGGCTAGGACTGATTTTGAAAAATTAGTCCTTTGCATTTTTAAGAGACCTTTTTTTATTCAAATTTAATGAAGGTAAAAGGAAAAAAAAAAAAAATGCAGCCAACCATGACAAAATGTATAAAGCCCTAGAGAAGTCATGCTTGCATGTTGGAATCCCACTGTGTAGCAGTGTATAGCATACACATGAGAAAAGGAGCAATTTTATCACTCTTGACAGGTCAGAGAGAACAGGTTTAACCTCTTCAGAGCAGATGGTGAGTTCTTGAAGCCCTGTCTTTAACTCTCTCTCCATTTCTTCCAGACAGCATGGTTGCCTTGCTCTTGGCTGTCTCCACCAGTGCCACTCACATTCACTGCTGCTGGGTGGCATCACTTGCTACACAGGATGAGCAGAGAAGGTACTTGCAGTGCTGGGTTCCTCAAGTGATGGTTTTGGGAGTTGGGGCTTCCCTCTTCTTCCTGCCCCTGTCAAAAAATTGGCATTGGTAATGCCTGCATCTGTAATGTGTAAATCTCCCTGAGGTGAAAGAAAAGTGTGCTGGGCATGTGATATCTGCATGAAGGTGTTTGAATATGGATCCCACTCTGTGTTGTTAAACCCATGTTTAACATGGGTAATGCTAAACCCAAGGCTGCATGAGACGAGCTTGGTGTCACCTGCCTTAAGGTACTCAGTTCATGTATCCTGTGTCTTACTGCACCAGGCATCTGTGCAGGGGCAGCTCAGTGAAGACCTGGATGTCTCTATCTGGGCTGATCCTGACTTACAGACTGATTTACTCCGAAGTTACCCGGTGGGTGCATGGGATGAGATGAGTTTCCCTCCATTGACTGCAAAGAGTTTGTGGTGCCTACTGCAGGAGACACTGTCTGCATTTGGCCAGCTGAAACCCACCTATGAGCAATCCCTGGTCCTTGCTGGGGTCACTGTGCTCCTGGGATCTGTCTGAAACAGAGAAAGTCCTGGAGGGCAGCCTGTGGCAGAGGTGCCTTTCACTGCCTGCTGTAGCTTTGTCTTTCAGAGGCTGGGGAAGCAGTCTCTCTTGTGACTGATTGTAGTAATAACAGCCCAGAACCAGCAAAATGGTGGGACTGATGTGATATGAGTGAAAAGACCCTGGAGTATGTCCCCTAAAGACAGTTTGTGTCCCATGCAGAGAGCCAGGCACCTTTGGGAAGGCTGTGCTGCTGCTCCCATGGCAAGGGGCATAGGCTTTCCAACAAAACACTGGAGCATGTGCTTCATTTTAAAACTGTGAGCTGTCCTGATGACTCCTTGACCAGATGGGCTGAGGTGGAAGTGCTAGCACATCTCCTCCTTCTTTCCTGCATGTATTTTTCCCCATGTGGAAATCTTGCTCCTGGGGTGGGTTTCAAGGTGGTCCTGCATCTGCACAGATTTCAGGCTCTGCAGCCCACTCCATCCCTGCAGCAAATCCCCAGGTGCAGTGCACACTGTGTGTTGCTTGAGGGACACAAGCAGTAGTGTCACCCTGCTGCTGGAGGCTTCAGAGGTCAGTCTGGGGTGTGTCTAGGAGTCTGAGGGGGAATTCCTGAAGATGTGACCCCTGCCAGAGGCACGATGCTGCATGAAGCAGCCAGCCGGGTTCCTGGGCATCCTGCACCAGTGTGTTGCAGTTATAGTTTAATGCTCTTCATCATTAAGCCCTTTGCACCTGAGGTCTGGATGTGGATTTTTGCTTTGGCATGTGTTAGACACCTTTTAAATTGAGGCTTAAATGTCCCTTTACAACACACATAAACTTAGCAGCTTGTGTCTGGCTCACGTCAGGCTCCCCCTGTGACTAAGATCTGGGTGCTTGCTGAAAGTCTTATTTGAAAAGTTATCTTCATAAGGAAATGTAGGATTTCCTCTATTCCTGTGTGCATTTCTCAACGAGTAACACCATTGTTTATCCATCTTATGCTCCATTTCCCACCGTGATCTTATCAAGTTTCAAGGGGGAGGGAAAGGAAGCAGTCAGGCGCAGCAGCGCTACAGCCCCAGCACAAGGCCTGAGCAGCACAATGTCACTCTGAAAAATGCCCTGGCTCCCAGCAAGATTTTTACTATTGATAACCTTGCATAATGAGCTGTGAGAAGTCATCATAGAGAATTCTAAGCATGACTTTGCTTCCAGAGGAGTGGGAGCCTTCTTGTTCACATGCGCTGAACTCCCATCACCACGTAGTGCTGCTTGAACAGACATTCCTGGAAAATGTGGTTTGCACCTGGACTGGAGTGTTGTTTCAGCATGAAGCCAGAGCTAGCAGTGGTGAACAGTAATATTAGTGCAACTGGGGTGTTCTAGCCTGGTGTTTTGAGGTTTTCTGGGGTAAAAAAAAAATTAGGAAGAGTAAAACAGGGATTTTTTTTTTCTAAATAAGAGGGAAGGAGCAAAGAGAAAATGGAAGCTGAATTACAAACTTTAAAACAAAACAAAATTTTGCTTCAAAATGTGTTTAAATGAGATTTCAAGCCCAGATATTTTTCATCTGATCATTTTTTAATTGAAGTCAACAGTTTCCATAGGACCCCCTTCAAGTCTTCATCATGGAAGATACAGTTTTGATACTGATATTGTTGATAGGGGAGGCATCATGATATTCATGGTCATTACCTTTACTACCAAACAACAGTATGTGCCTCTCTACCTACAGTTTTGATGCTGTTACTGAGTGTATGATACAAGTATGTATGTATTTTTTACTCAGATTAACTCTAAAGATAGACATTTTCAATGTTACAGTTTTCTGAATTATTTAATTTACTACAATGACATGCAGGTCTTTCTTTTGCCATTATCAGCTATCCTTTCAGGGTAGATGTTAGGAGAATAAATTTTATTAATATAACACTTTAGTTTGGCTTGCCTAACAACTTTAAGAGCAACTAATAAGAATTTGTTTTGCTGGGCATACTGACTGATCATAGGCTCTGGTCCTACGAGGGGAATTTCAGTTTATGATTAGCTGGAAAATATAATTTATCTCCAAGAATCAAAATAATTTACTATTCTATTAAGTTAAGGAGTTTTTAGAGGCAGGACTGGTTTTGGATACTCTCTATGGTTACATCCCTACTAGTAAATAAAACAGAGCCAAGGACTGATCTTCGGGTGGGAGGCCAAGGAGCACAAACTGGTTTGTGTCTGTTCTGCTCCCTCCGGAGCAGACTGGCTGCATCTCCACTAAACAGCACTTGGCCCTGGCTTTCCACTGGGCCCCGTGAGGAGCATATTGGCCATAAAAATATAATTATTATTTTTACTGCGTTTTTCCAGTTCCACTTGTCTAAAGGAAAATGAGTAAAGTGCTGCAGCCCACCAGAGGAGTGGTTTTTTTTCACATGAGCCTGGTGGTGTGTTTTGCTGATATTTAGTACAAGGGCATGTGAGGTTGCAAAGCTGCCTGGGACAGTGTGGAAGAACTTGGGGGTGGAGGGAGCCAAATGTTGTATGGCCTATTTGAATCAGTCTAATTAGGGAAAAGTCCAGCCAGGAACCATCTCAGCATGCGTGCTCGAACTCTGTTTTGCAGACAGCTGGTGGGAAAGGTTCAGGACAGAACCAGAAATGAGCTCCTGAAGCTTGCTGTACTTTCTCCCCTGTCCTCTTCACTTGGGATATGGATGTACTCTGTATGACAAGCAATTTGCCAGGGAGGTTTTTGTAGGCAGGAGTGGCTGGGCAGTGCTGGAGGGCTGTAGCTTCTCCCTTCCCAGCACCAGCAGGACTTGCCACCCATGCTATGATCTGTGGTAGAGATGATCACTTTGGGGTTGCAGCTCAGGGGTGCCAGCTTGCTGGGAGTGAAAGGAGCTCCCTAAAGCCATGCCAGAGATGTAAGACCATCTCAATGAGCTTTTCTGTCCAGCTGATTTATAGGATGCACCTTCTCACCAACCAAATCCCTGACCTCACTGGCTGGAGAGCTCCAGGTGAACCTGGTCAGGGAAGGGACTGTTGTTTTCTCACCTCCAGCCCGCAGTAGGCTGTGGAGTGAGAAAACCATAGCTAGGACAGCCCCAGCAGGAGAACTGTGTGTCAGAAACAGGACTCATCTGCAGAGCTCTGGGCTTGCTTGCTGGGTTGAAATCTTCTACACAGCCTTTCCCACTGCTGTTCAAAATGATGCTGACACAGTGCTGTGAGTAGCAAGGGCTAGGACACAATGGAGCTGAGCCCTGGTGCAGGAATCAGGAATGACTGAGCTGCACACAGAAATCTATTACTTCTGCAGATATTGTGGCTTCTGCTTTGTTTCCATCATCTGAGAAGAAAACTCCTGGCATTCTAACATTACTGTGGGGTTAGTTTTAATTACTGACAACTGCAGCTTGGGTTGCTATGGAAACACAAAGCACTGCCACTTCTATAAGTTTAGTCTGTAACTGACTGTCTGGAAAGATCTTATGGGGGCTGATTCCTCTCTCCAGTCTAGCAGTAGAAAAAGAGGCACGGCCACTGCATCAGTAAAGCTTAAACAACACACACTCAATTTAGGCAAAATCTCCATCTTTTTTGTTATCTGCGTCATTTTTCTGTGATTCTGAAATAAAAATGGTGTGTTCCCAGTTTCCTAATGGCTTTAAAAACAGTCCCCAGTCAGTTGATGAAGGAAATTAGAGCACAAAATCATTGATATAGAGTTGAAAAACAGCTATTAGGTCACACAATCCTCATACAAAATTGTTTCTATGCTATTTTTTCCTACTACTTTTAACTATCTAATTATAAATGCAGCTGCATTTGCAATAAGATCTCCTTCAGCTTTAGTTTCAGGGCCAGAATATTATGCTTAGGGCACAAGTTGTTGGACAAAGATTGTCCAAATGTTTTCATTCTGAACTCCATTTTCTGCTGTTTTCCTAAACTGAAATGTCTTGTTTTTACTTCCTGCCTTTTGTCTCAGAGTGAATGGCTTTGGAAAGCTGGAACCTGATTAGTTCATCTACTGAAAGCTATAGGGAATGCTTGTTTATTTTCTGGATCCAGTTCATTAAAAAATATTATGTGTTGAATTGTGGCCTGGAGTTAGTGCTGTAATTTATTGAAAACAGGGGAGCTACAGCCATTGACACCTGGTATTCCTTTCCCTCTTTAGTTATGCATTACTGTTAGAAGTTATGCAAAGTATATAAATTGCTGGGGGCTCCAGAGGACCTGGATTCTCCTCACACGATTCAGAAATGTCTTTAGTACTCTTTTCATTAACAGGTTTGTGAAAAGCAAATACTGATGCACTTTTATAACAAGGAATGGTGAGTAGGATTAGAGTTGTGCCTTCAGCTTCCTCGCAGTAAATAAATTACAGATTTGTACCATGCCTGTAATTTTTCATCCCTGCACAGCAGCACTGGAGCACAATTCTCACTGATTTCAGCTGATTGCCCCATTTTAATGGTCAAGAAAAAGCTTTTTATCATACTGGCCTAAATAACCATGTAAGAATTTTACTTCAGTAATGTATTTCTGCAAAGGAGTGTAGGCCTGGTCTTATGTCACTGGCAAGGCTTTTAACATGGTGAACCGTTTTGAAATGCAGTTAGTTTCACTTCCAGTGAGGTCTGAAAGTAGTCTGGCTCTTTCCTAGTGAAAGGGTGTTTGGTGGAACTGCAGGAGATGACAGCAAAGTGGTCTCAGGACTCAAGATAAGGAAAATGCCACATCTCATTAGCTGACCACAGCATGGTGATTTTAAGGTTGCACGTATTTTGCAGTCTTCAATCCTTGCCTGGTCTGGGACAATGAGCAGGTAGCAGGATATTGGAGTAGAGAATGTATCTTGATTTTATAAGCCTCTGTTTACTTTACTCTTTTTTATTGCTATTATCTGATTATCTTGTAAGGCTCACAGCTGTGCTGGGTTCACAGAACTTTGCTTGGCAAAACTGAATATTGAACTCAGCAGAGGTCTGCAGATGGAGTCTGGCTGGCACAGGAGAACATGCAGAGACCAGTGCTGGTAAGATGACTTGACCCCACCGTGGGGCTAGCTTCTGGTGCCCTTTCACAACACATGAGAGATTGGTTCCACATTTGGAAGCCTGCGGTTGTATTCAGTCACCTGGATGTATTGGTAGCTGAGATGCTCTGGGGTATCCTGCCTGGCTTCCAGCTGTCTCTGCAGATGGGCACTGGTCTTCCATAGGGCTTGAATCAGATTTGCCACCTCTAGATGTCAATGCTTTATGTATCTAAGTTATCATGACAGACAACAGCTGCCCAGGGAAGCTGCAGATCTGCATCCTTGCAGGTACTCAGCAGTCAGCTGGTCAGCTTGCTTTGCCTGCCCTGCTCTGAGCAGGAGGCTGGAATAGCTGAACTCTAGAGGTCCCATCCAGCATAGGGCATCTTATGATTCAGTGATTCTGATGGAGAGATCAGAGTCTGTTGTGACTCAAGGGTGCAATTTGGTTGATGAAATATGCCTATCTAAATAAAAGTAACCCAAATGCCCCTGATCCCGCAACAGGGTACCTAAATATTGTGGGGACCTAGACCTTTCAGATCTTTTTCATTCTATGTTTCAACTCATTCATTAGGTTTTGAATTGGTAGATGTATGTATAACTGATTCTCTGGACAGAAGCTGTAGAGATGTCTGGGGCTTCTGAGACCAGGGAAGTGGCTTGAGTTTGAGTTCAGGGGAAGACAAAGTCTCAGCAGTGTCTTAAAGAAGAGATATTAATTGTCCTTTAATCTTCTACCATATGTGCTGCTTAGAACTGAACGTTTAGGAGAATGCAAGAAGATTAATTAATGTTCAGTTATATCTAGAACTTTCCTCCAGTTTGTCAAATTGGGCAGAAAGCTTTAATAAATGAAAATAGTGGGTCTGACACATCTCTCTTGCTGTAGCTGGAGATCTGATAAAGAGCACAGACTCTGTGTGGTAGCTTTTGTGGAAAATCTTCAAATGCTGACAACTCTCATCTGAGCTGATGAATAACTCAAAAAAGAGTTTAGCTTTCAATCTTACTGTTGTCACCCACAAGGAGTCTGATTCCAGACATAGCCTTTGTGGTTAATAAACCCATCTTTCTCCCATTCTCAGCTGTTGGCAGGTAATAGGGAGGGATGTAAGCTCATGTTCCTGCTGAGCCATGTCTGGATTTTGAGGGAACCTGTGGAGGAAAAGGAGGAGCAGAATACTGCCTACCTCTCCATGCTTCTTCAAGGTGTTTCTGTGGCTAGGCTGGCTGTTCTCCTTGGTGAAAGCATGTGGTTTCTTCTCTTATACTGGTGTCTGGGCTTTTGAACACCCCTGAAGGAAAATTTGAGAGAACCCCCTTTATTGGCTACTCTTTGACTTTCTTTTACAAATTTATATGGTCCTTTTACTCTGGGGGATCAAAATCCACCAAGATCACAGACAGAATCATAGGAAGTTAGGGGTTGGAAGAGACCTTGAAAGATTATCTAGTCCAACCCCCCCTGCCAGAGCAGGGTCACCTACAGCAGGTCACATAGCAACATGTCCAGGTGGGTTTTGAATGTCTCCAGGGAAGGAGACTCCACAATCTCCCTGGGCAGCCTGTTCCAATACTCTGACACCCTCACAGTGAAAAAAAATCTTCCTTATATTTATCCAGAACCTCCTATGTTCCAGTTTATAACTGTTGCCCCTTGTACTGTTGTCAGTCACCCCTGAGAAGAGCTTGACTCTGTCCTCCTGGCACTCACCCCTTACATATTTATAAACACCAATGAGGTCATCTCTCATGCTCCTCTTCTCCAAGCTGAAGAGACCCAGCTCCTTCAGCCTTTCCTGATGAGGGAGATGTTCCACTCCCTTAATCATCTTGGTAAAGGTTTGTTTGAAGGTTTGTTTGAAGGTTTGTTGTGGCAGTAGTGGGTTTATGGAGGTAAATTTCCATCTGCAGGACCAGATGTGATTGTCTTTCCCTTTAATGAGCTGCTCAGCTGGGTGTTGTTCCTTTCCTCTATATTTGCTGTTTTCTAGACTCTTGTACAAAGTGTTTGTTCAGGGTCTGCCTAAATTGAGGATTCCAGATGAAACCAAAACACCTTTCCTTTGGTGCTTTTTGTACAGATGCTGTTTTCACACAGGCTGGGCTGTCTCTGGATGAGATTTACCATCAAAGTTTGCATTGCTCTTCCTAACGTCATCATGAAGCAAGCCAGTTTTTTCAAATGACCACAAAGGTGGTAAGAGGCAGGCTAAAGTTTTTCGTACTTCCAAAGGAAAGATCATCATAGGTAGTTCATAACGAAATACTAATTAGGACATGTTCTTTAGCTAATCAAGGACTTTCATAGCAAAGCTCTTTAAGTGAAGAAATTAAAATGTTCCCTTAAGTGAAGAGGTTGACTGTAAAATTATTCAGCTGCTTTGTTTGCAATCAAAACATGATCCTGATTTCTAAAAGGAGAGGGGAAAAAATATCCTCAGCAATTTCACAGTCTGATCATGAAAAAAAAAAACAAAGAGAGAAAGAAAATTCCAGCTTTTGAAATTGAGGAGGATTTTTCTGAGGAAGACTTCAAGACAGTCTTATGTTAAATAGCATCATTCTGTGACAAAAGGCACGTGGCACACAGTGACATGAAGGGGTCGTGAGTTGCACTGAATTGTGCTATGTGACTGCACTGCAGTGGACATTGCTGCACCAGAGAGGGAATTTGGAGTGAGACAAACTCTCTGTACATGGTGCTGTGGGATGTCTTTGACCTGTTGTTTTCCTAGGAGGCTTCTGCTTTTGGGGCCACTAGGCTTTGAGCGGTTAAAGGCATCATCAGGGACATACAGGAAAAGGGGGGCACCATGAAGGAGCATCAGCCATTGTCTGGGGACAATGTGAGCGCTTTTGGGTGAGCTGCTTGCTTCTGAGGAGGTTCAGAAACAAGAGGTTCAGATGGAGAAGCTTTGTGTTTGTATGCTGGCAATGAGTGAGCCTACAAGGTACTGAAGTGCAGCAGACAGCATGCCTGGAGTGTTGTGGGCTCCAGACCCCATCAAAAAGATAACACAGATTTACAGCTGAGCATAGGGAGGATTTATGCCCACCTGGATGGCCAGAGTGGGCAACACCTCCCTGAAGAAGCCATGAGATTGTTGTGAGCTGCCTTGCCCAGTCTCCAGGTGCCAAAGTGCTCAGCAGCCATCTTATCCAGTCAGTCATCCTGCCTTTGCTCTGATGCCTAGGGCTTGGAATGCCAGCACCCTTCACAGACAGCTACAGCTTTTCAGAGGGATCTAAAATGTGCTTAAATGAGATAATGAGTGCCCCTCTGCCACAGGTTGGTGAGCACCTGAAAGAGCAGAGTGGCTCTACAAAATTCTCTTGGTTTGTGTAAGATGAGCTACACTGTAGGGGTCCAGTTGCTGCAGCAATTTGGTCTGGTGGCCACATTTATCCAAGGACCTAAAAGAGAGCCACTGAGCAGGTAGGAAAATGTTCCCATGACTTTTCCTTCCCCTCTGGAGTGGGTCTTCTCCAGGGAGCTGTTAGCGACACTTCCACCTCCTTGCTGTGTCCTGTCCCATGCACCAAGCTAAAGGCACTGCTGCTGTTGGTATTAGCCAACATTGTGCTGTTGTCACACATCAGAAACTCTCCCTCTCTCTGTGGGTCTTGTATTTGTGGCTTCTCAGTGTGTTCCACAGTACATTTTGTGCCCATTTCCTTGCAGAGATGACTCATGTGATGGAACGTCATGTTTCTCAGTGAGTGAAACTGAATAATTGTAATGCCTCTAAATGCCAATTTTTCACAAGCAGGTTTCTGTTTTGTGTGTGGCTTCCAAGTAGAATGTAATCTTGAGTATTTTTCTTAATTCATGTTTAAAGTTCTTAATGGAAAGGCTGAAGCTGTCATATGTTTTAAAAATTCAACTTCAGTTACTGATTTTCTTTTTCCTGGTTTCCTTCTGGAGTATGTAACATTTCAGATATGTTTGAGTGATAGTGTCTTTGTGATTTTCATAGTATTTAAAATGTAACACGTGTGCGTTTTAGGAGGCCTTCTAAAATGGTTCTTCCTGGATAAGATGTTTTACCCTTTCTTTTATTTTTTTTTTTTTTTTTATTCTTCAGTGTGTTTAATTTGGGGGCTGTTCAAAGCAGTATTTTTCTTCTTTCCATGGTTTACATGGTGCTCAAGAAATTCACAGAAGAATAAATTTTCATTTAATTTTAGCATTTAATTCAATACTAGTATATACTACTCAGAAATAGGTGTCAAGTAGCATGGGAGATGAATTCAAGTTAGAATGAGGAATAAGCAAAGTATCTTTCTCTCAGTTGTACTTAACAGTTTTGAAACCTTCAGTCCATCATTTCATGTCTCCGAAATAATGAGAATCTTCTAAATTGAATTTGTACAAAGCAAATCCACTGAGTCAGTGACTTTAATATACCTTGAGTGGCCTGCTGGGAGAGCAGCAGAGCAGACAAGTGACTGTCTGAGGGGTTATTGCACCGTTTACCTTCACCATCCAACAGCTGATGCCCAGGCAAGGCATCTGATTTTGCCTATGCCTCCTGTGCAGAATGTGGAGAGAATCTTCTCCAGGGGAGTTACAAAAAATAGGGGATGAGGTTCTGCTCTGCCACGTGCTGTCTTTGCAGCACAGAAAATGCCAGAGGAGAGGAGAAAGATCAGAGCTTGCATGGGGCAGGAGCTCCCTGAGGCACTCAGGTGTCACCATCTGTGTCCCTGGGGAATCAGTGGGGGGATTGGGTGGCCTCAGACCTGAGGCACTGGAGACAGCCCTGGAGACTGCTTCCCTTTGTAATGCCACAGCTTGGAAAACTTTCCTGGGTGCTCCCATGTGCTTTGCGCCACTTGGTGTGCTCCCCAGAGCCTGGCAGCCAGGAGGAGAGGGATGTCCCTAAGCCTGAGACTCGGTTCACCCTTCCTGGTGGGTGATCCCTTCCGTGGGCACCTGGCACTGCCATACCCAGTGCTGTACCTGCCCTGCAGACAGCTCTGCTTTCCTCTCTCTTGGCACTTTGTCCTTTTCCTTGAGGGACTTTGCTTTGGTGAAGCTCTGCAGATGGAGGGGACTCTATGCTAAAGCCTACGCTCATTTAGTTACTTTTATTTCCATATCATCTTTGAGAACATACTAAAGTTAAACCCATTACTCCCATTCTGAACCCAAATCACACTTGTCTTTGACTAAGACACATCATTTCAGAAAGGACTTTGTAAAATGGAGAATTTACAGTAATGCACTCTCAGTATGAAATGTATGTGGCTTTTTTCTTATTTTAAGTAATTTTCTTCTAGCTTCCCAGTGACTGGTGCTTATTATGTTTCTCTCTGCTTTTTACACCTTACTTTTCTTTCCTTTCCTTCTATTATGTTCCTTAATTTCTTCTAAAATTGTTAATCCATTTTTTCCTTCCACTTTTTTTTTTTTGTCTAGTAAAAGCAACCACAGATCACCATCAAACCACTGTATAAGTTCTAGTAACTGTTTTTATCCCTAGAGATTTTAAACTTTGTCAGAATATCATGATAATATGCTGATTGAAATTCCCCTCTGAAGTCTCAGTTCTATACATACTGTTGCTTCCCCTGTACCTCTTTGCAGGCAGATCTTTAGTGATGTTTTTGTTTAACCTCTGGAGAAGACACAAAATGGAAAACAAGCAAGTAACAAGCATTTCCAAATCCCAGTGCTATAAATCTGTTTTGTTTTCCTTCTGCTTACAAAAACGGCAAATTATTTGTTTTATTATCTGATATCACACCAATAACAAGAGGAGTCCAATTATGAAAAATTGCCTGAGATAAAATGACTCACAGTGGACATGTTTTTCATGGCACTGTTGCAAGGAAATATTCACCTGCCTGAAGTGAGGAGAATTTACACTTGTGCTGGCAGCTGAAAACATCCAATCGGAAAAAAAATTGTCAGATAAAAACTTTGGCCAGTGGTGGAGTTTGGGGGTATTGGGATGGGTTCCCTGAATTCCTTTCTGAACCAGTTTTCTAAAAAGCTGAGACCAGGTTTGTCCATGTTACTCAAATGCTTTCTGTCCAAATGTAGCAATGAATTGGCTTGAGGGAATGTGATTCTTCCCAGTTTATTTTTTACCTATTAGTTTTAAATCAGTTTAAAAATTGCACCGTTCCCTTGATGTGAGTGAGCAGTAGGTGGGAAGGGAAATGCATGTGAGTAATAAGCTTCAGTTATTTTATTTGGTTATGTACACTTCCAAATGTCTGGCCCCCCTCTCAAGCAGCAATACCAAGTGGGAGTATCTGGAATCACAGAAGTCTCAGTGCTGTTGTGAAGGGTGCAGCTTGCTCAGCCTGCAGGCTTTAGGAGTGGCTGATGGAACACCTCTGTCCCATCCAGCAGACTTTAATGCAGTGAGAGAATTACTAGGTCACTCTGCATCTACTTCAAAACACTCTGTCCCACCCTGACCTCCCTCTTGAACCTCCCACAAATGTCAGGGGATGAATTTTCTGTGTGCTGCTGGTGTGGGTGCTGGTGGTTGCCCTGCCAGCACCTCCTGGCCCAAGAGAGAAGGTGTGTGACACAAATCAGGAGCCTGTGTCATCAGGCAGAGCCTGATCTGCAGCTGTTTGGGCTGAAAAGCACTTCTATTGGGTCATCAGGATGTTGGTTAAGGTGTATTGCTCAGTCACTGCAGAAACTGTATTTCTTTTCTTAAACATGTTTCTGTGGCACGGGGGATGAGGCTGTCATTTTATATGCAGGACAAGTACACGGGTTTTGTAGCCACCTGAATGGTGGCACCTGAAATTAGCCCTGAGGGTACCATACACCATTTTCCACTCCCCAGCCCTGCCCAACAGCCCAGCTGCTAATGACTCTGCCACCCTTCCAGACAGCCAGCACAAAGAGAGAGGAAGGCCATTGCATTAGTGGGGCTTTCACTAACAAGCAGAGCAAGTTTTGCTTGGCTTTTTTCTTTCCCCTTCATCAGTTAGGATGTTCTTGGGAAAGAAAGTGCTTTACTTCCAGCTCAAGAGTTACTGTTAATAACAGAAGAATGTGAAGATGGCTTACCAGGACCAGCTTCTGGAATGATTAATGATGGGGCAGGCTCTGTCAAAACTGTGGTGGTGGGAATCACATATTCATGTTTATGTATGTGTATGTAGTATATTTGCGTGTGTGTACACAGATATGTTGCTGGAAGTTTACACTAAAAATATCCTCTTTGAAGTCAGCAAATTGCCTTTTTTGTCTCTTTTTTGTCTTAGAGAACAGCACCAGACACATTCCAGCCTCCTGAAAAATTCATATCTGTTCTGGGAATTTCTCTGGTGTCGAGGCAGTACATTTAGAAAATGTATTTTTAAAAGAAGAGTGAAAAATACTTGGTGAGCTACCACTGAGCCTTGCTGAGGCTTCTGCCCTGAGATGATCCTTCTCCTAGCAGTTTACCTGGGGTTACAAGCCTGGGCTTCCTGCTCCTCTCAGGAGACATCCTTCAGCTTTCTGTGGCACAGAGGGCTCTCCTGGAGAGAAAGCTTTGATGCAATTCCGTCAGGATTATTTTCTATGGAAAAAAAAAAAATAAAAAAGATGAGATAGGAGAGAGATTCTCCTGCATAGAGGAGAGACACCAATTAATGTCCCTGCACAGTGACAGGTTGCAGGATGAGCTCAAGTATATTTGGAGCTTGGAACTAGCTCAGCACTTGCTGCTGTTTTTTCTGTTAGTAGGCAGGAGTGTGGCAAGGGTAGAAGGATGGTGCTGGGAGTGTGGTGGTGTGGTGCTGGCTGCAGATTTTTGGGAGGCAGGGCACTTCTATCTGGAAAGCCAGGATTTGTTAATTCTGCTGCTCAGTGAAGTGATGGAGGACGTTTAGTCACAAAACACTCAGGAATAATTATTTGGAAAGTAAACCAGATTTATATATAATAACAAGAAACGTGTATTTGCAGTGAAGCTGTTAACAGGCAATGTGTAAGCCTATGTCTTTCTTGGAGGCCACAAACTTTGTATCTTATGTTAATTACTGGCCTACCATTTTTTCTTCAAAATATCAGAAAGAGCTTTAAAGAAGACAGGCAGACACCTCTGTTTTGTTTTACTCAGGTGGCCAAAAATGTCCAGAAACAATGGGATGAGAACAGGGCAGTTTTCACAAGGAAGAACCCCATTTCTAGTCAGATGGACTGCCACTCTGGGCCAAAGACAGCAAATAGCTGTGCTAACCTTTGCAGTGGGGAAAGGACAACTCTGAAACCTTAATTTTTCCAGGCAGAATCTGCAGGGAAGGAGAGTCCTCACTGGTTCTCCTCTTGGAGAACTCCTCACCAGGCTGACTGTATAGCATCAGGTGGCTGCTGCCCTGGCGGGGCAGGACTGTGGTACCTGGTGCCAGCACCATCCTACCCCTTCTCTGAAGAGAGGAGGGATCTGGTAGGGCTGCTGTGTGCTCTGGTTTATGACTTCACTACATGAGTAACTTGTACAGGGAAACAGAAATCTGTGTTACCTCTGTGCTGGGGTTCCTCAATGATTCTTCACTGTGACAGTGGTGAGCCACTAGAACAGGCTGCCCAGGGAAGCTGTGGCTGCCCCTTTCCTGGAAGTGTTCAAGGCCAGGTTGGATGGGGCTTTGAGCAACCTGATCTAGTGGGAGGTATCCCTGCCTGTGCAGGAGGTTGGAACTGGATAATCTCTAAGGTCCTTTCCAGCCCAAACTATTCTATGATTCTATGACCCTTTGCAGTGGGACGGCCAAGGTCAGTCAAGTGAAGCTGTCTACAGAAGGTGGTGAAATGCAAGGTGGAGCTGCTCAAATTTTAATTGTAAGTGCTTCAAATACACATTTTCTGTATGTGCATCCACTGCAATGCCCTCCTGGGAATACACACACAGAAGTAGAACTGTTGCTTAATGGTTGTTGAAACTACTATTCAGAAATGCTGCAGCTGGTATCCAGTGCTGTGGTTCTGAACTACTTTGGGTGGAAAAAAAATTATTGAGAGAAAATTGCCTGTGTGGAAGTGAACCTTTTACATTCATTCAAAATACTGCTCTTGCTCTCTCCCACTACTGCTTCCCTGGTACTCAAGACATCTTCCAACAGTGGCTGCAGACGAGAGGCCAAGCTCTTGATGGCACTGTGTCCTTCTGGTATGGCTGTGCTGTCCTAACTACAGCTCTTCCGTAGATCTACCTGGAGCTGCCTACCGTAGACCTCCTTTGCTGGAGCAGGTCCAAAGGAGGGCAACTAGACTGGTGAAGGGACTCGAGCACAGATCCTATGAGGAGAGGCTGAGGGAGCTGGGGCTGTTCAGCCTGGAGAAGAGGAGGCTCAGGGGAGACCTCATCACTCTCTACAACTCCCTGAAAGGAGGTTGTAGCCAGGTGGGGGTTGGTCTCTTTTCCCAGGCAACTACCAGCAAGACAAGAGGGCATGGTCTTAAGTTGTGCCAGGGGAGGTTTAGGTTGGATATTAGAAAGAATTTCTTCACCGAGAGGGTGATCAGGCATTGGAATGGGCTGCCCAGGGAAGTAGTGGATTCTCTGTCCCTGGAGATATTTAAAAAGAGACTGGATGTGGCACTCAGTGCCATGGTCTGGTAACCGCAGTGGTAGTGGATCAAGGGTTGGACTTGATGATCTCTGAGGTCCCTTCCAACCCAGCCAATTCTATGATTCTATGATTCTATGATTCTACCCATGTTTATTTTGATCCAGGCAGTTTGCTACCATTTTCATGGAATCTGTTAGCCTCAAGACTTTCCTGGCTGGCTCAGAGTTAACCAGCTCTGCACCATTGCTGGAGGGCTGGAACCTGTCCTCTTTTGGCCGCTGGTGTTACGGGCATGTGTGCAGCTGTTGAGTGGAACAGGATGGGGGACTGTCTGAAAACTAGCTGTAAAAGTGGCCTTGAACTAGCCCTGAAAACAGGTTGCAAGTGGATGGGCCTTGCTGTAACATGGCTCTTGTGGTATTTGCCACCAGGCTTTGCCATCTGCATTTTATCCTGCTGGATCTTCAGAGTCAGTCTCAAAGTGACTTGTGTTAGGGTGGGCTGGGCTGTGGGTCATGAAGAAACTGAAATTACAGCTGTGCAGTACAGGCAAAGCACCACTGCTGTCTGCTCTTTACATCCATAGTCACTGTCTTTCTTGGCTTTTTTTCCCCATGCAAGACAGCTTTCTTGGGTCAGAAGGTGGCTGTCCCTCTTTTGGATAAGTGCAAACATGAAGACTGTAAGACTTGGATAATTATAAGAATTAAAGCTGCATACAGATGAAACAATTAGAACCCTCTTAAGCTGAGGTCCTTCAAATAAGAGAAACACATGTTCATATCTGTACAAAAAATTGTATTTCTTGACACTTGTTGGGTTTGACCAAGAATTCGCTCAAAGCGACATTGCTTTGAGCAGCAGTGCACTGACATGTTTGAAGCCTTGCACATGGTGCTACTATAATTCTCTCTGATATTCCTATAAATAGTTGTATGTGTTTGCAGTGCTAGTTGCCATCAGTGCAGTCTGATCCCTGTCTGGCTGATTTCCTCCCCTATGTATCCTTTGCTTTCCATGAATCCTCACAAGTTTCCAAAGTTTGCTTTCCTTGAGAATCTGTGTGACCAGAGCTGGATTATTTGCCTATTTTAGAGAAACAAACACACAGCTGGAACAAATGCATTTTTTAAAAATCAGTGTAAGTATGTATGAATTTTTTTGTTGTCATATTCCCCCTGCTCTGCCTTTTCTGACTGATACTTACAGAGAAATGTGGAAAAAAATCCATTCTATTCTTTCAACAAGGCCACTAAATGTCTCAGCTTCTAATTGTGATAAAAAAATCTCCTTTGACAGGCCTGACAATTTAAAAGTCAACCTCAGTTTATTGAAATGAAAGAAAGGAATTGAACTTTAGCTCTCCCAGAGAATCATTCTTCTAATATCCTGAGCACACATTAGTTCTGGATCTCTGTGGAATACAATAGGAGAGAGGTTATTGAATTGAAGTTTCAAGCACAGAAGCAGAGCCTGGCCAATTGTATTTTGCCAGGGCTGAAATTGGAGTAGTCAAAAAAAAAGGATATCAAACCACAAACCAGTGCGGTGCAGAATCAAATCTCTCTTGAGATGAAATGTTTCTCTGTCTGGAAAGGTGAGGGACGTGGTGCTGTATTTTTGTCTGTAGTATCTGTCTGCTCTTCAAGGCTTTCTTCCTGACTTTGTCTCCTTTTTCTATCTTAATCTCTATTGTGTGACAGCTTAGAATTCCATGATAGTGCTGAGTATTAGATGTCAGAATGCTTTTGCCTGATAATTACTGGGCTCGTTGGGGGTGTGCTGGGCAGTAGATGTGAAAGCTCAGACCATGTCCCCCTCCAGGATCTGAGGAGGTCAGCCCCCAGGCAGTTAGCAATGCAGGACAGGGGAGGAGAAACTGCTGATCAAATGTCCTGTTTGATGCAGTGAGATGGAGGTTTCTGATCAGCTGCTACACAGGCGATGCTGACTTTTCATTACATTCCCATTCCTGTTGGAAGGGCAAGTTATGCTTTGTATCAGATGTCAAGCTAAAATTTTGTTCAAATATTTAATTTTGTGGTAAATTTTACTACGTTTTCTTTCCTTCACATCATACCTTCCCCCAGGCATCCTGTGCACCTGTATACAAGACTTAGATGCACCATCTGGGAAGCAGTCTGTAGGTGGTCGTGAAACCCACACGTATAGCGATTAGCTTCAAGATGCTAATGTCTGCATTAATCATCAGATTGGCTCTCTTGTGTTGTATTTTTAAAGAAAGTCTAAATTGCTTAATTTGTCTAATTATTTACTGTCCCATTTATATCCTTTTCTTACACAAATTATTTCTTCTGATGCAAAGTGAATGACTCAGTTTTTACAGACCTTTGGGTATGGCACCATCTGCGTCTCTGTTATCTCAGGAAATTTTCATTTTGTGATTCTGTGCACGCACACACCACAAGTATGAAATATGTGATGGAAGAAGTCATTGCTGGGTCAAAACTAACAAGATACAGGCAACCTCAGCCTGCTGAGATAAAAGGTCCTGAAAAAAATAACACAGTGACTTGTGAAAATGAGAATATCTTTGCTCTTTGTATCAGGCAACTGAAAATTTAAATAATGCAAGTTCTCTACAGGTAGTATTTGTTTATCCAAATGAGATACAAGACTAATACATCTAGGTAGTCTATACATTGTTTAAGAAGTAATTTCAAAGTTCCATTAACTGAGTGGTTTTGGATAGACCTGATTCGGAGGGCCCAGAGTTCACACTGTAGACATTTCAGCAAAGCTCACTTCAGATTAGCTCTAATCTGTTGTCATGGGTTGGAAAGCCACCAGAAGTTGAAGTCCACCTTCTGTGTTAGCTTCATCCAAAAGGAGATCAGTTTGCGTGGTGAACTATCACTCAGTGAAAGAAATCAAAGTATGGTTAAGTAGGGGTCATCAGGAGATTTTGCTTCAAAAGTAGGCTCTTGATTTGATGCAAAATGCTACTTTAGATCCACCTCAATATTGTAATGATTAGAGTAAAAATTCTCTGTCAAGGTAAATTATTTGTGAAATGTAGAAATTCAGATCAAATTAAACAATTTAGTGAAAGTGTCTCCTTTCTACAGGAAAGATCATTCTCCTTTTCTATCAAAGATTTTCAACTAATGCCAACAAATTTCAACTCGTAGGGCATCAGGCACATTGGTGGAGATGGGGGCAGTCTGAGGCTGGTCAGGACACAGTGAGGGTCAGGACCAGGCATGGGCATCACTGCAGCAACGCTGTGGCTTAGCTCCAGCAGAGACTGAGGGCAGGAGCTCAGCTCAAGGGCAGCTCCAGAGAAGAAGGGTGATACAGATCTGGGCTGTAACAGCCCTTTTATCAGGGCCACCAGCTCAGCTGGTTCCAAGCCCAGGAGCAGGCAAAAGCATGCTCAGGACCCTGACGTATGTGGTGTAGTTCTGAATATCCATCTTAAAAATGGTAAAAATACTTTGCTTACGCTGATAAGTGACGTAGAGATTTTCATAATTATAACAGGGTATGGATCTTCCACTTGACATCTTTCTGCATTATTGCCGTAATTTGGAAGGATTTTAACTGCAGTGGAAAAGATGTCACATACTGCCCTGGAAAAAGTTACATACTGCATGAAGGAATACTATGTGCTTTCAATGTGCTGTCCAAAGGAAAACTCCCAGTTTGACAGTCCATGTCTTAGGAAATACTGAGACTTCAACCCCCAGAGCTGGAGGTTCTGCATGGGTGACAGACAGCAGGCAGTGGAAAGGGGGAGTCATGGGATAGTCACTTTTTTCTGTGGTTTCACATTGAAATGGTAAAAAGAATGAGTTGACAGGCTCCAAAGAAGGTGGCCAGGGTGCAGTTTGGACTTACTGTTTGCTGTGGACTGAGTTAGTATTTTAGACAGAAAATTATTTGCCCAGGGAATGCAGGGAGCCTTAAAAGTCAGAGAGCGATGGGAAAAGGTTGCCAGGCATTTGGTTAATTGAGATGTTTCTCATGATGATTAGAAAATAAAATAAAACTGATCTTCTCTAAACTCGAGTCATCTGGGAAGGTGGTTTATTGAGATTGCTTGCCAAAACAGCAAGATTCTGATGGGAAAAAAAAATCAGGAAATTGAAAAGCTGTGTTGTCTGTTTTGTCTTCCTTTATGTTGGGTGACATTTTTTCAGTTAGGGTTATGGGGTTTTTTTAAGATAAGAAAGAAACCTTTTTATTTATTTACTGTGGCATAAAAGAGAAAGCAACAACAAAACCACAATTTTATAACTCTACAAACAGAAGCTTTTCAAACCGCTCACTGGAAGACTTGCAACAAAGATGTGAGAAGCAATCCTGATGGACACAGAACAGGATATGGTGTTCTCCTAAAATAACTTATCTCCCCTGCATTACAGCACAAGCCTTTACCATCAGCTATTAGCAGGAATTTATAACCAGGATAAATGGGGCTTGCTTGTTTCTTTCAGGATCTTAATTAGTTATGATGCCCCCTTCCTGAATACATTACAGGATCTGAAACAGTCTCTGAGCTAGGAAATAGCTATCAATAGTTATCTCATATCCTGAATCCCTGGGGCAGGATGCTGAACAGATTCAGTCTGTTCAACATTAGAAGTGGCACAGAATCACAGAATTATCAGAGTTAGAAGGGAACTCTAGGGATCATCTAGTCTGACTCTCTCACTAAAGCAGGATCACCTAGAGCACATTGCACAGGACTGCATCCAGGTGGGTTTTGAACACTTCCAGAGCAGGGGACTCCACAACATTCCTGAGCAGCTTGTTCCAGTGACTTGTCACCCTCATAGTAAAAATGTTTTTTCTTACGTTTAAGTGGAACTTCCTATGTTCCAGCTTATGCCTGTTGCCCCTCATCCACCGTCACAACATCTCCAGCTCTTACAATGCTGGTAGGCACAGGTATGGAAGGTGCTTTGTTTCTTATAATGAGGGAGGATTGATGAAGAACCTTCAGTTTGGAGTCTTGGAAAAAGTGCTAAATGTTGACTAAAACTTTGGGCATCTGTAGGCCATGAGATAACATATCCTTATACAGGTGAGAAGCAAGGGGCAGCAGGACTGTGCTGGGTGTGTGGAAAAAAATCAAAGCAATAGGGAATGGACAGGTACCTGTATATGGCTTGTCTAAAATGAGGGACACATTTGGGCTGTAACCAGGCAGAGACCCGAGATGAAGAAGCACTGTGTCAGCAGGTTTGCAACTCCTACAACCATCAGCAGTCAGAAACAGATGTAAAACCTACTCTGTTCACAATCTTGTATCCATACCACTATAAAAGGGTTTGTAGGCATCTTATTAACTGCAAACACTTCTTTTTAGCTAGGTCAGTTTACAGACCAGGACAACAAAGTGTGCATCAAAAAAGCCAGGAGCAGGTGTCCCACAGAAAGGCAGAGCCATGCACTGGCCCATGCAGTCAATATGTTCAGCAGCTCAAAAAGATTAAAATGAACTCATTGGATTTGTCACTTGTGGGGCTTTATCCAGCAGTCACATTTAATTTCCCGGCTCTCAAGGTCTGTAACCTAATTTCTACATCTGTATGGGTTGTGTGGAAAGCCGAGGGGAATGGGAGGAAGCATCAGACTCAGAAAGAGATTCTGTTGATTTACAAATCTTTTAGACTGTTAGGGGTGAAAGAACAAGAGGGCAGTGCAGTGATCACCACCAGCTGAGTGACAAACACACGAACCAGCCCTTGCTGGTCATGCTGCTCTCTATCCCTGCCTTGCTCCCTTTTCTTAGACATGGCCTTCTATTTTGTTCCATCTGCTTCTACAGATGAGTGTAGAGATGCTGCCTAATCCATTTCCCCATGCCCAGGTAGTCCCATCTCCAGTTAATTTTCTGTGCTGTCAGAGACTTGGCTTTCCCAGCCTTGGCTGGGATTTACAGTCCCCCCCGTTTCCCAGCATTGGCTGCATGATGTGTTTCCACTTGTGCACATGCCCATGCCCACCCAGATGGGGGTTAAGCCTTTCAAGGTTTATGGAAGTGATTCTCTCCTCCACAGTTATCTCCTCATCATGTTATCTAGATTTAATTGCTTTAATCATTCTTCAACTCCTTCCAGACACCCAAGTCATTATTGTTTCGTTTCTGTTTTTAACTGCTTCCAATTTGTCAATGTTACAGCTTTGTTTTGTGCTGCAGACATGCTTAGAGACCTCAGAGCTAGTGAATGCTTTCTGATCTTGCACATAGACTTCTTAGTTAGCTCAGGCACGGGGTGCATCAACTGAATCCCACTTGATCCCAACCTGGTGCAGAGCAGGGATTGATGTGCTGTAAGCTTAGTGGCTAGGTGAGCAGGTAAAAGCTGAAGAGGAGTTTGGGCTGGAGCTAAAATGGTTATGCAGGGGAGACTGCCCCAAAACATGGTGTTACTTGGGAGCTGATGGGTGTTCCCAGGTCCCTGTGATGTTGGGATCAAATCTGAGGCTGATTTTCCATGTGCATATACCAGGAAGTGTTTGGAATAAGCATTTTCAATAATCTTGTGGCATGTTGCATCATGTCTTCAGAGGTTTTTGAAGCTTTCATTCCCAGAGCCATATTACTTTTCTGGGTGTTTTTGATTTTGTTTTTTTATAACTTGTGGGATTGTAGAAAACACCTTGTAAAAAGAGGACAAGGGGAAATGGATTCAAACTTGAAGAGGGGAGATTTAGGTTAGAGAGTAGGAAAAAATAGGGTGGTGAGATGCTGGAATAGGTTGCCTAAGGAAGTTGTAGCTCCCCCTCACTGGAAGTCTTCAAAGCCAAGTTGGATGGGGCCTTGAGCAGCCTGGTCTAGTGGGAGGTGTCCCTGCCCATGCAGGGGGGTTGGATCTGGATGATCTTTAAGGTCCCTTCCAACCCAAACCATCCTGTGACTGTGAGAACAGAGTGTGATGTCTCAGAGATGAGTGCTTAGTTTCAGAGCCTCTCCTCAGTTTGAAGCCTACTCCGCAGGCTTTCCAGGGCAAGAAGATTATGAAGTTTGACTCTGGAACTTCTTACTTTTTATTCTCATTATTCCCCAGACTGTAAGCTGCAGTTCAACCCCAGCCTGTCCAGAAAGGATGGGATTGCTCAGCGTGAGTGAAAGGCATGCCTGCGTGGAACAGGAGAGACATGGAGCAAGCACTTATTTTTTAGTATTTCTTTGCTTGAATTTTTTAATTTATTAAATATTAATAATTTATTGCATCTGGAAATTGACATTAGGTAGGAGAAACAGAATCAATTTTTAATAAATATGAGCAATAAATAAAACATTTAATAAATTATGCATGGCAAAAGATTACTGAAAGATTAAATAATGATCTTGTATACATACTTAAGCTATTATTTATTAATAGCTTTTTGCAGTGCAGCATTCATGACACTCAGGGAAAGCACAGTTTCACCTGAAAAGTAACAGGAGAGAGGAGAAATGCAAGTTTCCATCTCTGTCTCACATGGATGAAGGAAATAAAGCATTTCCTTTCCCTCATCCCAACCCTGGAATTTCTGTGTGCCTCAAGACCCATTTTTTTCTTCCCATCTACTACTGTAGCTTTCTGCCAGCAAACCTCTGTAAAAAAAGTATAAAACCAAAACAATCCCAGTGAAAAAGCCAGTGGCAGTGAATTTAGTACCTGAGACTTCTGTTTTTAGTCCTCCGGATACATTGCTTTTTCCAATACCACTTAGGGATGGAGGAGATTGTATCTATCAGATATGTATGTATGGAGGTTGTGTCCATCAGACATGGTTTCCTATGGAATGAACTCTGTTACAAGACAATAGATTTACTAGAGGTAACTCACATATTTGCAACACAACTTGTTTCTCACTGCAAAGTTTTGGTTTTCAGCAAAGAGGATCCAAATACAGTTCACCAGAAAAACCAACCAACCAAACAAGCAAGCAAAACCAACAAAAAAACCTCAGGTATTTTTTGTTTATTTATTTTTTAACTTTTCTCATATGTAGGCTGAGTTTTCAACAGAAACCAAGGGAGTTTTATTTTGGGGTTTTTTTGGGGGGGTGTTTGGTTTTTTTCAAAAGCAGTTGTGTATAAAGAAATAATTTTCCCCTACAACAAATTCATCTGATTCCATTTGCTTAACTGTGTGTCCCTTTCTGTGTTGCACTGTAGTACTCAGTGGCAGAACTGTCTGGGACCTGGCTTTGGGCCTCCCAGAAAGTGGCCATGTCTGCCTGCAGTCTGGCACCTCATTTCCTTCCAGTCAGAGTTTGCCTGGTGATGAATGTAACTACTAATCATATTTTAACCTATATATTTTCTTTTTTCTCATGTATTCCTTCTTAGAGGATTAGTTGTAAGTGGAAGACTTAAAGGAGGTGTTTTAGGCAGTGCATGTTCAAGTCCGTGATGATCAGTAATGTCACTGATACCTCAGTGGGGAAAAAAAAAGTTAAACAATGCAAAGGGCAACAGGTGGCAGAACCTGACAAGCCTGTTCCTAAACAACACCAAGCCTCGTGTTTCTTGCACACGATGGGGGGGTGAAGGAATGCACTTTGCCATTGAGTGTGTGGCCCTGCTTCACCCCACTTGAAGGTTCAGCTGGAGCAGCATTGCAAACAGGAGAGCAGGGACTGATCCCACTTTGCCCACTCTCGTTCACACTTTAATGTGTGATTTAATGGCTGTCTCTCTGCATTTGCCATCAGAGGGGTGGACAGGATTACACGTGTAAAGTCAGATTATGAACCTGGATGCAATAATATGTAAGAGGGAGACCTGGGGAATTGAACACTGCATCAGAAACTTGCTTTGTTGACACCTCTGGGATTGCTCACCAACTGAAAAAAAACATCCCTGCAGTCTTTTTTGTTCACAGATCATTATTAAAAACCCTCAGGAAACCAAACTAATACCAAAGCATGTATTTTGAGAGGCAGAGATACTTTTTTCCAGAGTGTTCAGAGTCTACTGCTGCTGCCGATGACACCCAGTGCATGGCTTGCTCATGTCAAAATTAAGCAGACAACTATTCTGAACTTGCAAACTGAGGTAGCTAACACCATTCAGAGCTGGCCACATCAGCTGCAGCTTTCTGTTTAAATACATTGCCAGGGTCTCTTAAGTGAGAGTCTGGAAGTGATAGCCCAATGGCATTTGCCCGACAGTTTTTGTAATGCATCTTCTGGGAAGAAAAATGAAGAAGAAGTGGGTGCACCAGTAGTCATTTTGGTTTTTCCTTCAGTGCCAGTAACACTTAACATTGATCCATCCCTAGCAGGTGCCTGGCATGGCAGCAAGTGTCTGACTGCTGGAGCAGCAGGGCCTCACTGGATCATGCTGGAGATTTTCTGTTCACTGTAAGACTTGGTTTCTGCTCTGGGAGTGAGCACACAAAAATGTGAAGGACCAGCTTCCTCTTCTTCAGACAGCCTTGCCCAAACCTAAATATGTATTCTTTCAGTAAGGCTTATTTTTGTTATGGGTTAGTCCCAGCTCCTGTAGGCAACTGGAAGGACTAAGCAGTCCCCAGTGTCCCTCTGAGCTCTCTTTTGTCTTCTTTGCATCACACCTTGGGATGTGTGCAGTCTGAAGGGAGCTCAGCAGCTTGAGACCACTCCTGAGTTTTGGGTAGAAATGGTATCGCATGCTAACTCAGTCCTGGATGCTCTGGAGAACCCAGAAGCTGCATCTCCTGGGAAGACTGCCAGCAGCACCCTCTCCTTCCCCTTCCTGCGACTGTCTTCCTGCTGAGAAACAGATCCAAGAAGGCAGCAACCTGTCTGCTGTGAAACATGAGAGGGGTTCACCTCAACTTCTGGAGCTTCCACTGGGAACAGTGATCTTAGGTTTTAAACATATGTTGCAGATGACATTTAGGGTGGCAATGGCTGCTGAGGAGGGGAGGTGTTTAAAACCACTCTTACACTTTCCTGGTGTTTCCATCTATAAATGAAAGAATTATAGATACAAAGTGCAATGCAGGGAAAATAATAAAACTGGCACTTTCACAATGACCATTTAGATTAACAACTATAATTTTAAACTTTTATCAGCACAAAACATCTTATATTATATATAATATTTAATTCCCCAATGTGTAGGATCTTTTGATAGGAAGTACTACAGTACAAGAGCTGAAATAATGGCATTTGTTAAGATCTTGCCCTCTTACACTGAAAAAATAAGCTAAAAGGGTGGTGTGGGGGAACATAAAGAAATATGTTTATTTGTGCATGTGTGGATTCAAAGAGAGAGAGAGAGAAACTAGCTGTGTGAGAAAGGGCATTTGGCATCTTAAAAACTGTTCTAAAAACGTGGGTTGCAATCTCTCCCTCATTTGAGGCAATGGTGTCTTTGACTTGAGTGGGAGAAGGACTTTGCTGATGGAGCTACTTGGATCCCCCCAGTGCAAGAGGGAGTTGTGTTTAGCTTTACTTGTGTGCCTTCAGCTATGAGAGTACTTGCAAAACCGATTTTTTTTTCCCATTTTTTCAGAGGAGAGCTATTGGATTATGCTACTGTTGCAACATTAAAGCAAATTTCCCCTAGGACAGATGCTCCAGGATCAATGGTAGCAATAGCTATTACTGTTCAAAAGGTTTATTATGAGATCAGCAGCTATGATAACTTTGCAAGCCATTTCACTTCTTGAAGAGCATCCTAGTTTAAAAATGAAAGTGGTAAAAAAAACCCACCTCAGATAAATATAGCATCTTAGAATGGTTTGGGTTGGAGGGCTCCTTAAAGATCAGTCAGTTCCAACCCCTCTGCATGGGCAGGGACACCTCCCACTATACCAGGTTGCTCAAAGCTTTATCCAATGTTGACTTGAACACCTCCAAGGAGGGAGCATCCACAACTTCCCTGGACAACCTGTTCCAGTGTCTCACCGCCCTCACAGTAAAGAATTTCTTCTTAATATCCAATCTAAATTTACAGTCTTTCAGTGTGAAAACATCCTCCCTGGTCCTATCACTACATGACCTTGCAAAATTTTTATATATTAAATACATATATATATGTACATGTATATATACACACACGCAAAATATGCTTCTGTGCTTATATATAAAAGTGCAGCTTAGATTAAAGTCTCAGTGGCCATACTGTATGAAGGAAGCTCAAGAAGGATTCAAACTTACACGTTTTGCATGAAATGATTGAATTATTAATGCACTGAAACACTAAATGAGGTTATGATGCCATGGGCCCTCACATGAGAATGTCCACAGCTGGACCCCAAACTAATGGGGGTGTTTGTGGGACTGTTCTGCTTTGGACCTTGCCTAGATCATGGTGGTGATTTCTCCTGTCATCTTTTTTAAGGTGAAACATTTGTTAAATGTTTCTGTGTGGTGAGTGTCAGCTTATGTTTCTGTTCTGCCTCTGTTTGCAAGCACTGATGTGGACACCATTAAATTATAAAAGAGGCAAGGTTTAGAAGTGGAAGGATTTTAATGTGTTAAGAGAAAGGCACTGGATCTGACAGTAGTATAGGGACAACCAAGTCCTGGTATGGTCAGTGGGAGCCTGGCTGATGGGAATGGTGGTGCCTGGAGAGTGATCCAGATAAGCAGCTGCAGAGTGTTAATTTTAGGATGTGCTTGACCTATTGCTTGCTCTCCACAGGCTCTGGTGAGACCTCAAACATCTGTTGTGCCTATAGGAATCTGTTTTGGTATACTTTGATATATCCTGAATCCCACCTCTGGAATCCAAACGTGTAATTTGTTGCTCTGCCTTCCCATCTGGGCTGGAGCTGTGTCCTGCAGCCTGTTCCGCTGCCTGGAGAAGTCTGGATCCTCACTTCTCTGTGTGCAGGCAGTTTGGTGTGTGAGAACAGCCCTGAGAGACACTGCTTGCAAGATCTCTGCTCCCAGGCATTGTGAAATGTATACAGGTTCCTCGTGTCTTAAACAGGTGCAGTTGTTGCCGTGGACAAATAGCTTTTTGTCCTTTCCTGCTCAGGAACAGAGCATGGAGTGATGAGCACCATCCAAACCTTCATCTTGAGAGAGCAAAGCCCCGGGCTCCCTGGCCTTGTCCCCCAGCTGGCAGTGGTACAGGCAGTGGCATGGGCAGGCTCACTGCTCCGACCTTGTGGGCAGGCTTTCCTCTTTTCTGTTTTCAGAGGTGGAGGTCCAAGTTCTCTGTGTTTTTGCAGCTTGCAGCAGAATTCCATGTGGACAAATGTCTGAGTGTTTCTGCTCCCGTCTTCACAAAAAACCAACTGGTGTAGTTGAGAGAGTGAACTGATGCAAGCAGCAGCTTTATTCTCTGTCCTACCACACCTGAGGTGCTGTGTGGTCCCTCAGGAAGTCAGTGCAAATTTTTTCAGTGATCTTTTGTTTTGGACCATTCCTTCTCCTGATGCTCATTGCTGTGGTAAGAGAGTTCCTCTGCAAGTGGGAGAATAACTCATTCTGATATAGGTTGTTTAGTTTCTTCTTTTTCCTTCTACCCTTTAAGGGAAAACAAAAAGCTGAAATGCAAACATCATGACAGAGGTTTTAAATGAAGAGGGAGTTCATTGGATTATTGTGTGTAGCAATTCCAGCTCGTAGTTTTTCTTGTGACTTGACTGACACTACCTGTGGGGAGGAAAAGAAGACAGATGCACAGTCAGACAGGATTTTGGACAATGAATGAGACAGTTCAGGTGAGATCAGGTAATATCAGTCAAAATACTTCCGAAAGCTACAGTGAAGTTGCTGTGATTCATAGCTGACTAAGACAGAGTTGAGAATGAGGTGACAACTCACCCTTTCTGCTGATGCACAGATTTGGCTGGAAGTGGTACGTGTCTCACACCTTTCTGTCTATTGCCATTAAGCACCAAGAGTAGCTTGGGGAGCAGCTATCTGTTTTTCTGCAGGGAGTGTACAGGCAGGAAGGAGAGAAAGGGAGAGGAGGTATGGAACACCTTATTATGAAAAGCTTCTCTTAGGTATCTGCAGCTTATGTGTGAGTCCTCATGATCTTTGTCCTACTGGAATTGGTAAATGCTGACCCTAAATTAATATGCTTCTAATTTCAAAGCTGCTCTCAGTAGCAGTTAAATAGATACTTCCATTATCTGTCTCAGAGGAAGCAGGAGAAATAGTTGTGCATACAAAACCTCCACTGCACAGTCAGTAACAGTGCTCACAAGTTGTTAAGTAGAGCAGGAGAACATAAAGGCCCTGATTCAAGCACTGAAACTCAGCTTCACAGGACTGTTCAAAATGCTTCCAAGGTTTTCAGAAATGCTTCAGAAGACTGACAGCTTCAACCAGCATGCTGTGGTTTTTTGGGATTCAGAAACCATGATTAACATTGGAAAAATACAAAAGCTGCCCCATCTTTAATGCTATTCATAGCTAGCTTGGCAGGGCTAAAGGTCTAGGTTTCAGAGCAAATTTGTGTATTCACCTTTACATCTGTGTGAGACTGAAATGTCTTTCTTCTTTTGAGCCCTCAACATTGCAGTGTCCAAGTGTCTAAAGCATTAATGAATCTATTCTCAAAGAAACTCTCTGATCATCTGTTCAGATGGGGAACTGAGACAAAGAGACTCAGTGATTTAGCAAAGGTCATGGAGAAAGCAGATGTAAATCCTAGAACTGAATCTTGGATTGACTAAGGATCATTAATGCATCTACACTGGCATGTTAGTTCAGCTGAGAAGTAAACTTTTGGGTGAATTTCCTGCTCCTGCATGCTTCCAGGTACTTAGTTTCCATCAAGGGATCATGTTGGTTTGCACAGGCTGTGCTCCTTTCAAATGGACTGAACCAAGAGTGTGTCCCCCTGCTGCTGGTGGGTGTTCAGTCTTCAGGACCAGAATAAAGCTGAGATGAGGAAAACACCCTGAACATGAATCTGCTCCTCCTGCATTTGCACTGTTGGCTACTGGAGACAGCCTTAGTGTCTGCTGGTGCCAGCTCTCTAAGTGCAAGCTCAAGCTTTGAGGATGAAAGGCAAGTCAGACATAATGATCACTGTGAAATACAACAGTTTCCCGACCTTGCTGATGGCTGGTTGTTGGAAGCACAGTTTGTCCCATGCCTTTGATCTTGCTGAGGGATCACCAGCAAGCAAGTCTGCACTCAGAGGGTGCCAGTGCCCTTCCTGGCATGGGTTTCGTGCTAGTGGCTGTGCAGAACCAGCTGATCTAGTGAATTTGCTTGAACAGAGCTTGAACCACAAAGTACATAAATGAAATTAGAGTATGTTTCCTGGATAAATGCTGTTTAGTCAGTATGGAAACCAGAGCTCTGATGAATTAATAGGATGCAAAAAGCTGATTTACTTTGGATGGCTTGGAGCTGAGGTCAGGAAGTCTGGGGTTTACCACATTTCTGACAGTGTATATTTGATCAAAAGAAACCAAACCGAATTCCATTGATACATTTTGGAGTATTTTAACATTGTACTCAGATATGATATGCATATATATACAATGATAGATCCACAAGGAAAAAAAGATCTAATATTTCACCCATATCCCTGATATTGCTTACTTCGTCTGATTTTTAAATCCTGTTGAAAGAATGGTGAATAAAGAAACCTGATATCAAAAGCAGAGAGCCTAAGAGCAGAAATGCTCTGGGTTTGATGGGCTTGTGGCACAGAGTGTCCCTAGAACAATACTTCTTTAGAAAGTGTATGGGCAGGGGTGGGGAGGGGGAAGAATAATTAGCTGTCATTAGGTTGGAATTGAAGTCTTGTGGGAGCAGCAGCCCTACTTGCTCTGCTAATCAGTTTCCCTCCATTTATAATGGGACCGTGTGATCAGGAAAATGGCTGATGCACATTTGCTAAGCAGCAGCTGTAAGGAAAAGAAATTGGTTGTCTAGAGCCAGAGTGGCTCTTTTCTGCAACCAAATGCCACCATTAACAAAAGGAACAAGATTTCCAAAGACAGACTGGGAAATTAAGGCCTTACTGACAACCTTGGCAAGTTTCCTGCTGACTTAAGGAAACTGAATTTCACCCAAATCTTCTAATACAAATGCAGACTTCTTGAGCAAAAATATTTAATATTGGCTGTTCTTTATTTGTCTGTTAGCAACTGCTGTAATTTATGTCCACACCTTCAATTTTGTTGTGATTTAAGCCTGTGCATGCAGGAGTGCTAATATCATTGCTGGGAGAGAAGCCCCAATAACCCAGTCTGTCAGAAAGGCTTCTTACAGTGCACTGAAAACATTGCAACCTGTGGTGCAAAGTGCTGATCCTGTGCAAATGTGCTGTGATGGTTCAAAGTTATTAAAGAAATGCTGACAAGCAAATGTTTACAAAAGGAGAAAGTATGCTGCACTGGGTATTCTCTGCTTTTATGTTTCTAGCATGCAGTCAGAGAATAAGCAGGATGTCAGTAAGAAGCCCATCCTGTATGCTGACTGATTTGATGGAGGTGCCTTTCTGAGTCCTCTCCTGGTCAGGATCAAATCTGCATTGCTGCAGTGGACTGGAAGTGTCCAGAATTGGTGCCCAAGGATGGTGGCACTGTGGCAATAGCAGACATGATCAAGACACCGATGGTACCTTCTTTTTCTCCTTTGCCACAATACTTTAATTCTTTTCTCCTGCTTTGCTAACACTAACAGCAGTTGCAGACTTAGTCCTCTTAGTATGTTCTAAACTAAGTGTCCTCAAGTAATTATCCTATTGAATTTACACAAGAAATTAAAATTAAGACATGAGCACTCTATCAGCCCCTCAGTAGGCTACCTGTCAGTGAACAATCAATTCCAGTGTACAAATAGTTGCATCACCCCTGAGAAAATGTGCAAACTGGCTGAGGAGGAGTTCACAGATGTGGTACCCATTTTGTTTTAATTTTTGCTGCCATTCAAAGATAACCTAATTTGCCAAAGCCTGCTACGTGAAGGGTGTGCATTATTGTAGGGATGTACATGAGTATGGGGACCCTATTATTTCCAGCAGTACCTCTGGAATCACCTTGCACTACAAGATATCTTTTATGC
Source organism: Florisuga fusca (assembly GCA_038090715.1). Lineage (NCBI taxonomy): Eukaryota > Metazoa > Chordata > Aves > Apodiformes > Trochilidae > Florisuga > Florisuga fusca. The sequence goes on along the minus strand of JAAWXA010000029.1, from coordinate 3,970,107 downwards.
ATGATGAGTAACATATTCCAATGCACTTTTACAAGTGAGAGAGCCTTCCTTTAAATTTTGACAAATGGGTAGGAGGGAAGTACAAAAATATTGACTAGAACCACTTTTAAGTCCTCTTTAGTTGCAAGATTTATAATAAGGTGACAAGATAGCACAAAATATTTCTCATCTCAGTGCTCCTATCCAAGTACCAAAGCACATTCAAACGCTTGGAATCATCCTGTGAGGAGCTGTTAAGCCAAACATTATGGAGTTTGTTTTGTATTTTCAGTAAATACACAGCAAATGGCTTCTGTGCCACTTTCAGTATAAGAAGGGCAGATTCCTACCTGGAATCACAACTGAAGCCATTCTCAAAGTCTCTTGCTGGTCTGCTGCTGCTTTCCCTCCCAGGAGGACTCTCTGTAGTGGAACATCACCTTATTCTGTTTCTCTGCTCTGTTGAATGAGTTTCAAATGAGACCAGAAAGCTGGTAGTATAATTCCTGAAGGTATTGTCAGCTCTTTACTCTTATTTTCTGTCTTCTCCATATTTGCCCCTCATAGTACCACAGCATTGCAACACCCAGCTCTGTGACTGAGCATGCTGCACTTGAGTAAGGCCACAGTCCTGTTGCAAGTAGTGCTGCCAGAAGCTTTATTTTGATTGCCTGTTGCCATTTGGCTCATGGAGAGTTACTCTGCCCTTAGCTGCCACCTGGAGCAATGACACCCGGTGAGGGTGAAGCAGGAAGCTCAGTGTGTGCAGGCTGTCCAGTGGCACAACAAACTGCTGGGGTCCTTCCATGTGAATTCAAGTTGATTCACAAGACCAGGATTATGGGGAAGAAGTCACTGCTCTTGGTAGTCCAGGATAGAGCAGCACCTCATGTTGGTAGTCTCTGAATGCTACCATCAGCTGGCAGGTCATACAGAGGGACAATCTGTATCCATTTCATCCGTGACTGCCTGTCTCAATCTGCACATCACACCAAATTCAAAAAGAGAGCTGGGCAGTGAAGGCTAGCCCATGCAAGCTACAGCATATTTCTAACAGAAATAAATCTTACTATCTTATTTTTCTGCAGTCAACATTGTTGTTTTTGAAGATTTCAAGCATAAAATATCAAGAGTTTTATCTGCCCTGCTAGATCCTACGATGCCAGCACAGCTCAGATAAAGGGAAAGGAGAATAATGGAGATGCTGCATTAAAGACACTGGCAACAGCCTGAATTTAATTCTCCTTCTCGTTAGAGTCAAATTAAGTATTTTGAGATATCCAGCTCATTAATTAGTCTCAAAAATATTGTGTAAAATAGAAGCTTAGAAAATTATATTACATGCTTACAATGGCATTCATGTTTCCTTTAAGCTTCTTGAAAATTAGCCTGCATTTTGAGGAGAAATTGTGAAATTGTGCTTATTTTCACTTGAAAAATAGGATCCTTTAAAAACATTGATTGCCTCATTTTCATTCAAAAATGGCTCTTTCTGTGAATGAAAGCCAGTTTTAAGTGGAGTGATCTGAAACATCAGAGTAATTATTGACACAAGAAAATAAATATTCACATATTGAAATGTAAACATGAAAGAGGAGCATTCATTCTTCCCTGTGAAATAATTTAGCGTGTTCTTGCACGGTAATTGGCTACACGAGCCAGTGGTGTGACTGCACGCACTGGGATTCCTCTTTGTAGAAGGATTTTTGAAACCAAAATAGCCCTGTAGAAAACCCTGAAGTGCAGGGTGTGGAGTGAGGTCAAGAGGGGTTCACGGGGATGGGTTTGTACCCAGAGCATCTCCCTGCCTCTGTGCAGCAACTCCGGAACATGTGTTCAGTGGGCTGCAAAATCACTCAACAAAAACATGAAGATTTTTCTTTCATTTTGGGAGGCAGTACTGGTCCCTATAGTCTGCAAGTGGAAGCTGTGCTTATCCTATTGAAATCCAACTCTCCAGACCTTTCAAATGTATGAATCATATACACATATGGGGCTTCTGCCTTGGCAGTGTTTCACTTCATTATCTTCATTATCTTCCTTGCACATGGACTTTTTTTCGATATAGAAGTCAGTCAGGAGTCATAGTTTTTCTGTCCACCTTTCTGAGGTCTGTGTTTTATTTGTGTCAGTCACCTGCCTCAGGTGTCATCCTAAGATGGCATGTACCCAGGAATGAGGTGGTCAGGGAGCCTCTGCAGCTGGCATTAGTATGTGCTTAGGACCATGATGACTAGGGCTCTTTGCTCAAAAGTTTTATTTACTTTTTTTCTTTCTTTCTTTTTTCTTTTTTTTTTTTTTTCTTTTTTCCCCTTCTAAAAAACCCTCAAGGTTTCATTGGGCATTTTTTTCCCTCTGGTCAAAATACAGCCATTCTGCAGAATTTTGCAAACCTTGAGGTGAACTTGTAGATTCTAGAGCAGTATTTCTGCTCATGATAATGGGCAGCCCTGAGGTCAGGTATCTCTGTGGATCCTTATTTCTTTGCCTTCTTTACGTTGGTGATCTGAACATAGATTTTTCATATCTTAGGCTAATCACCTGAACTGAGTGACTGCTGAGGTGTCAGAAGCTGTCTGTCCTTGTCTGTGTCTTGCAGAGGTGTACTTATTAAAAGAACAAAAGCAAAAGTCACAAGTTTGCCTCAGTGTGAATGAGATCTGAATGCTGGTCATTTTTTTTTAGAAACTGGAGCTGTATTTAGTGGGCACTTTTAGTGGCTGCTAGTTTATAGCTCTTCAGTCTGGATATTCATAAAGTTACAGTTTAGCAAAGCAATTAAGGAAACAATTCAGTTGCAGCCAGTCTTTGCTAAATCTATGAGCTAAAATACAATTTGCTGTGGTGCATTTAAAACTAAATTTAAATAGCTTTAATAGGAAGGTCCCTTTGCATCGCTTTGCATCAGTAAACAATCAAGTATCAGGATATTCCATATATTCCATGACTGAGCATACAAAGACACTTCTCTCCTAGGAGGGAGGCTTCCTGCTGTATACTCACATCCTTATACTTTTGGCAGGACCTCATAGCAAATCTGCTCTGCAGCCTGATATCCAGCCTGACAGCTGGAGCTGGGTCAGCTGGCACTGGCATATGGCACCCAGCAGTGTTAGACCTAGGGACACACCCAGCACCTCAGAACTCCCAAGGGACTCCATCCCTCCTGCAGAGCTTTTGCTTCTCTTAGAACTGAACTAACGTGGAATTTTTCTTCCCATCACCTGGCCACAACATTTTATCCCAAAAATGACAGACACTCCCCACCCTTAATTTTCATGTGAACATTGTACCAAAGGGATGGCACTCAGAGATGCTAGCAGTGGTGGCCTGTCTGCTCAAGCTGGCTCACATAATCCTCAGTCTGTCAAAAGAAGTGCTTAAATACTCAACAGATGGATGCCATGCAGTTACTGCAAGGCTGCTTCTTGGAGACACTGCAGAGGGATGGGAGGCTGAGGGTCTAGCAGAAGGCAGCACTGCCAGACTTCACTTTCTCAAGTTCTTGTTTAACAACAACTAAAGTTGTTTTCTCACTTACAAAGTAAGAATCAGTGTCGTTTTGGACAGGTTGTTTTTGGGTAGACCTGAAGGGAAACTTTTCACATGTTCAAAATGCTCTGTCTGGGACAAGCTGAAACCACTCAAAGTCCCCAGACGTGGGAGAGTTGGCAGGGACCTTCCTTTGTTGACACATCAGATTACATAAGGACTCGGCAGCTCTTCTGCGTGCTCAGGGGGTGCTGCGAGTGTGTAGGAGAAGAATAGCAGTGGTCCAGACCAGGGACCATGATGCATAGGCATCCCATAATAACTTCCATACACTGAACAGTCATGTTTAACTGCATGAGGGGAGGGAGGATGGAGGAGGGAGGCACAGCTTGATTTTTACCTCCAGCAAAATTCCACTTTGGTGTGTGTGGGTGGACCTGCCATTTAGTTAAATGCAACAGGGTTGAGCTTAGTTCCATCAGTTCCTGGGTGGTATCTCACCAGCTAGATGGTCCTGGTGATAACATTTAATGGGAGCAGGATGTACACTAGCAGAACCCGGAAAAGAGCTTCAGAGGTTGTGCCTCATGTCCACAGCAGTGGTGTCCTAGGTAAGCAAGAGAGACAATTCCTGTCTGGATGCTCAAACACAAGAGTGAGGCTGCTCAGCAGGCCATGGGTATGGCCTAGGTCTCCAGGTCCACAGGGAGGCTGATGAATGGGATATCAAGGTGTCCAGGTCAGGGATGGCACCTGAGCTTGAACTTCTTGGGTTTGGTTTCATTGCAAGTAAATTAGGATTTCTACTATCTGTCTCCCAGATATGATTTTGTTGTCATCAAATTCCAGGCTTTGAAGGTGTGTAAAGGACTAAAGGATTTTCACGGTGGAAACTTCATCCTTGGTTAATTCTCTGGCAAAATCTTTGAGGATCAAGTGTATGAATGATATGGGAAGTTGCCATAATGCTCTGAGAAGAAAAACAAAGTGGCAAGACAGAAGCCTGGAAATCCAAGATGGGAAGGACCTTTTGGTGAAGCCTCTCAGCTCCTCTGTGGCACTGTGAGCAGTATCTCAGGGGTGGCCTTGCCCCAGCAGGCATGATTGCATGGGTCAGTGATGAAGCTCATTCTTACATGATAGTTCAACTTGTTAGGGCACCTTTCCTTTTACTCTTGTCTATCAGCCAAGGGACATGCATTTAGAGCCTGATGTTCCGAGTTGGGGGCAACCATGGATGAAGATAATGGCAGAAATACCACATTTCAAAACCCAGAACCTTAACAGCTGAATCCAAGATACCTGGGGCTCATTGGTGCTTTTCAGGGGCCTTGGATGTGAACCTCTGTTCTTTGAAGGAAGAAGAGGGACTTAATGGAGAGCTGTTCTCAGTTTGCTCACCATAGCAGAGGATCCAGTAGACATGCTTTGGGAGCTTCTCTCAGGCAGCCTGGTCACATTGCTTTGCTTTGCTCAGAGCCCTGGGATGATCTGATTGCCTGAATTTCTGTCCATATCCTTCATCACACAACCCTGGTTACCTCAGAGCTTTGCAGGAGTAGATGTCATCATTTGGCATGACTGCCTTGAAAATTAAATATATTTTGAGAAAGATAGCAGTGACCTGAGAATAAGTCATTCTGCACTAAAAGAAGTCTCAGGCAGTTGATTATATTGCCTGATCTTTTCCCTCCACTGTTGCAGAACGATCCTAGATGGTCATTTTAGGTCAAAAAGGGATTCTTTAGTCCAGAACTAGCCAAGATGAATCATCTGAAATGGCTGGCCTTGAGTCTTTCTGGTCAGGTGGATAAGAGGTAGATAAAGAGTCCTCAACATGTTTAAGAACCTTCCTAGTACTCTCAGACTACCTTCACATACATTAGCATCCTACTGATTAATGGCCATCTTTCCCTTGGATTTATGCTAATCATTTTGACAGTCCTTGGGTTCAGTGAACCACAGAAAACTGAAGATGATTTAAAGCTTATATAGAGGGACCTGTATAACTTGACTTTCCATTTATAAAAGCATCTATAGTATTTATTCACACAAGAAAAAATGTTTGGGAGAAAAGAAGCTTTTGTATTGCAGATGTTATTTGTACACAATTCTCATGGATGTCCTAATTTGAAAAGGCTCTCAAAGGTCCTTAGGTTACCCAGAAACTGCTGTGTGGAGGAGGCTGAATGTATGCAGCTATCCAGGGGACAGACCCCTTACTTGGTGACATATCTAGATTCCTGCAAAACAGGTTTTAAATCTTCTCTCATGCTTTACCCTTGCACAGAAGTCAGAAAAACATCTAAGTATATTGGCATCTCTACTGCTGGTCTGTGGAGTAGTTCACATGCTCTTTATAACTGTGGTTTCTATGGAGGATCCTGGCTACTGGTATTTTTTGTAACTCTCACTGACTCCAGCTAGCAGTAAGGCCCAGTCAGCCTGACAGAGTCTCTGCTTTGATTTGATTCAAGAAGATGTAGCTAATGATATGACCTTTATAGTCTTCTTCAGCTTCTTCTCTCCCTCCTTGTAAAAGGGACATTGTGAAAAGCTCAAATTCCAGGAAAACCCCTATAATTGTTCTGCACTCTGAAGGTTTGCAGCAGTGGCTTACCTACCACACCTGATGTACAGAGGAGATGCTATATCCCCTTGCAACTCAGTGTCATCTTAGATTGTGGTTGGTATTGATTATATTTCACATCATGTTCTACTTTAATAATCCTCTTTCTTCAGAATCTTGTGATTGTACAAAAGCAGAGTCCTTTATCCAGTCCTTTTTTTTTCAGCACAGAACAGGGATTTTCTTGTCATATTTCGTTGTGCTCAAGAGAGCTGAGCAAGGGGCTCTAATCTCCATAATATTAATTTGTCTGTGCATTGAGGAAACAAAAGCAGTAATAAATCTGCACATGTTTGAGGTTTTGTTTGGTTTTGGGGTTTTTTTGTTTGGCAATCCAAATGATTTATGTAAGGAGTTCCTGGGCAGGGGGGAGGGTGAGGCAGCCAATGGTCTCAAGCTAACAGTGAGTCATAATATATTTAGCAAGGGATAATGCAAATGCTGGGAAAACAGAGGAGGCAAGACAGAGAAAAGTGTTTTCCCTGATAGGAAAGCTATTAAACATTTAGCTTGAGAGAGGAGATGTGTGCAGCTTCTTTGGTCTTTCATTTAATAGGACAAACCCCAGAAGACACAGAGTAAGAAAAGAGTGTGGGGTGGAGTATAAAGAGGATGCTAAGGACTTGGAAGGAAAAGTATACCTGGCTGAGGTCTGGAAAACAAACTGAATGCAGATGTGTGTCCTAGAAGGAAAGACCTGGGAATAGAGCACCCCTCCCTACCAGTTAGAAAAACCTTTCTTTTCCAGACCTTTCTGTCAAGGATAATTGCTCCTCCTGATTCCTCATGCAAACCTCTGCAAACCCACTGGAGGGGAGGTAGGTGACAGCTGTTGCCTGGGGGGATGCCAGGAAGTGAATCAGGGGCCGTCATCCTTGTTTTGAGCTTGTGCTAATTGTGTTTTCCTGTCTCATCCCCTCTGGTAGGACAAGGCCAGACACACAGCCCAACCCCAGCACTGGTTTGCTGGTGCTTGGTGCACGTCCTCCTTCCCAGGGCCCCTGTGAGTCCAAGGACACAGGACATGAGGCTGCTCATGATGCGGCCAAGGGTGTCAGAGGATGCTGCTGCTGGAGCTGGCAGCTGTGTTGTCCCTGCTACAGGATTTCTGGGCACTGGAAGGCATTCAGTGGCCCCACAGAACCCCCCGTGTCCTCCTTCTTCCACCTGCAGATGTGGAGGATGCACATGATCTGCAGCCCTCCCACTTGCTCCACCATGTATCAGGTGAACAGGGCAGCCCACCCATGGTGTGGAAAGCAGTGTTATGTGTGTTGAGAAAACATCTTGGTTGTTTTGTCATATTTAAATTTTATGTAAATAGTTGCATGTGCTTTTTTTTTTCCCTTTTAAGGGAGGTATATTTTCACACATCAGCTTTGTCATACCTAAGTCCCCCTGCTGCACAAATGAAGGATGGTGGATCCAGAGGGTTCTGAAGAACAAGAACAGCCCAGGACTGGGGGCATCCTCTTAATTAGGGTACCTGGAGTAATGCAGGAGTAATCCAGTACTTACAGCAAGCTCCTTATTCAAAGCACTGTGTGAGTGTCTCTGCTCCTCAGCTTCAGTGCTGTGCACAAGAGCACAAGTGCTGAGCATGCAGATGGCCTGATCCTGCATCCCTTAGCTGGTCCGTTAGGTGGCCATGGTACCCAGTGGTGGATATGTGTGAAGAAAGCCAGAGAGACAGCTCAGGCCTTGGTCTCTCAGAGGAGCTGTCACTGTGTGCTCACTCTTTGGAACATCTCCTGGGTATCGGGGACATGCAGATGCACATCACATGCTTTTTTCAAGGGGACACACCACATGCATAAAGCATGTGCCACTGCATCTGGGGTAGCTGCTGTACCTCACAGGTAGTGAGAGGGTTAACAGGCCAGAGACTCATTTACAAAAGGCAGGGGTTGAGAATGTGCTACTGAAAGGAGCTGAAGATGAGGCTTAATGTGATTGTGGATGCTGTGATTAATAATGCAAGAGAGAGATGGATCTGAGGCATCTGCAGGAAATCTACCAAGACAGGCTTATGGCTTTGTGAATAGAGCCCAGTCATCAGACATTGCTGCTGCAAGTCTGCATGCTGACACCACTGCCCTGATTTTTAGCTTCCTGATGGCCACTAAGGGCTCAGCAAGAACTGGCTCCACATCCTCTGGCATGTAAAACCATAATGATGAGAAATCCAGGAGTGCAGCAGCAGGAAAACGGTCAGAAAATCCCCTGGCCCAGCTCTCCTACCTGTGCAGATTTGCTTTAGAGACCCCCAGTGCCACCTGTAAGTCCAGACAAGTCTGCTGAAGTGATGAGGCTCTCTGGGGATGCCTGCAAGAACGTGGGGCCAGTAGTCTGCATGCAAAACATGTCCAGGAGCCTCTCAGGATGTCTTTGCACTGCAGAACAGTGCAGCCATGGCATGGGGTTCCACATCACTCCTCACCAAGGAGATACTAAAGTGACATACTGCTGGCCTAATCCTTCTGAGCTCCATCAAGAATGAGCAGATAAAATGGGGGGAAGGTCTAGGAGGTATGTCTGAATTGGGAGGACTGGCTGCCTGCCAGTTTTGAGATGTCTCTAGAGGTGCTCAGGTGCTGAGTTACGAGCAGCTGTGCTCCTAACTCAGGCCTCCCATCACGTTTCATTCTGTGTGTGCCAGCAAGATGCTTTTCTCTTGACTGCCTCACAGCCTCCAGGAACATGGCCTGAAATTTTGCTTCTGTTTTTATTAACAAGAAAATAAAAAATCACATTATTACCTCAACATTATGCTAAATAATTCTCTTTCTGTCCTGCCCGCATACATCCTATGTATACTTGCATTTTGCCAGGTTTTTAACATGACTTGTCAGACCAGTATCTTGCTTTCATGCTCATTGCTCTGCAGGTGTTCCTCAGTCCATTGCTCATGTTTTTCTGTGTTTGCTGTCTTGTGCCCAGGACCAAACTGCCAAGCACCAAATGCAGTGCTCTGTATGGAAGGAAGAACTTCCACTGTCAAGAAGGAAGAAGTTGCAGAGGGAGGTTCTAATGCTGACATTTGACTCCACAAAGCTCTGTCACATTGCCTGTACATCTCCATTGCTTCTTTTTCTCCTTTTTTATTGCCCTGATGCTTTTTGGGTGTTTCCCCCTAATCAGGTATATCTATATTTACTTTTCTCTCTTCCTCACTTCTTTACTCAGTTTTTTTCCTGTTGAAAATGTTGTGATATTTTTAAAATTCCAAAAGTCTCAGCTGCTCTGACTCACTGACAATTCCAAATTCACCCCGATTGTTTTCTTAATCTAGTACCTCTGCTCCCTTGATATATTTAAAAACTTCTTCATGTCCTCATGAAATAGCTGCTGCTGCATAATGCTGATACCTATCAGACTGGTGTAAATAGAATAAAACTTAATTTAAAGCAACTGTTAGTCTGAGATTACAGTAAAAGCAGATTTTGTCCTTCTCTTCAACTGAGGCTGATGCTGAAGAGACCATTTGGATAAAAGCTGAGGAGACTTAGCTATGTCAGGCACTCTTAATATTCCTTCAGAGCCGAACAGATTGGCACTGACATGGATCAGGGAGCAGAAGAGGAGAAGCTTTGAGGAGCCATTTTAATTACTCAAGGATTACACAGATGTGCTAAAATAATGGAGGAACCATGTCCACAGAAATAAGACTGAATCACTTTCAGTATTGCTTGTTCAGAACTCAGATACTTGGTGGCTTTTTTCTTTGCTTTAGAATGAAAAAAAAAAAAGCCATTTGAAGGAGGTGTCACCACAGCAAAGCCAAGCCTCATTAACCAGGAAAAGGCTATCTGACATTCATGACGTATACAAAGCAGCACATTAAACTGGGAGAACTGGAGTGGGTCCTGCTTTTGCTCTGGGGGTCATTGCAAGGACACCTGGATAGGATGTTCAGTAGCTCCTGAATGACTCCAGCTCATGGCAAGTTGAATTAACCATACTCCTGCCTTGGTTATTTTTGTGTGCTGTGTTGACTCTGATGTGGGACTCAGGAAGGGAGTGGTGGAAGAAAACACTCTCACCTTCTCTGTTTAATCTGCAGCCACATGTATGTCAACATCCGGAATATGTTCCTTTGACCTTGGCTGGGACCTTTCTGTGCACAGCTCTGCCTTCCCCTCCAAAGCCACTCATATCTCCATTATATTATTCCTTGCTATGAAGTGGTTTGAGATTCTTCAGAGAACTGGCAGTGTGTGAAAATACTGCCTTGTGTAGGACTGTCAGCTCACCTTTATCATTCTGATAGATCTGAGCCGACAGCCTGAAATGGTTTTCACTGCCATCCTGAGAAACAGACTTCCAAGAAGACAAGTTCAGCCCAAACTTAAAATACACCTGCGGAGGTTATGGGAAATTTATTTTTATGAAGAGCACGAACATTTCCTTACTGATTTCAGTACTATGATCTTTTAGGACAGGAAGATTAATCTCATTTCTGGGACAGGGAAATAAGAGCTAGATGTTATTCTCAGTAGGTATGGATGAAATATCAAGAACTGCCAACAGCTGAACAAAGTTATTTTGGAGAAATGATGAAAGACCTGTGGTCACATATGGGCTTTTAATGATGGGCAGCCAAGGCAAACAGAGAGAATGATATGAACTCAGCTCCGTGCTGCTGAGATGACTGCAATCCTTCTGGACACCTAAGAGACATGAGAGACACTCCTTGCCTGAGCTTCTGTGCATAATTTCTTTGCTATTCTAACACAAGAACCCCAAAATATTCCACTTGAAAGCTGCCTTGTTTCAGAAGTCTACCTGGTGTCATTACACAAATGTTGTGGAGCATTCTCTAGTAAGAAAGGCAGTATTAAGTGGGAAGAAAATGATGCTGAAGACATTCTACTTTTGTGGGACAAAATTAGGGGGGCTCTTCCTTTGAAGTGAGAGCCTGCTATTGCCAGGAATCTGTACACAGAACACAAGGAAGCTGGGTTGGGATTTCATGGCAATAATTAATACCTTGAAGTGCACAAGTTATTTTTTTGCAGGGTAAACCAGTAGCTCTGATCAGTGTTAAGAGCTTGTTATCTTACAGCAGATACAGAACAAACAAAGATAGAGTGGAGCAAACCCTGGAAAATGACTGTATATTCTAATACAACAGGAGGTTTATACATAGCCTGTGGATTCACAGTTAATCAAATCCCACAAATTACATGCACATGTACAAACACACGTGCAGTCATGCTTGTGTCCTTCATCAACTGTGTTTATGGTGAAAGAAAAGAACTATTGTAAGGATTTCTATCCTTGGAGGGTACCACTGTAAGACAAACCTCTGCTCTGGGAGGAAAGTTCCAGTAATCATGTTTTGAGGATTAATAATTAACACTTCAGATATCAGAAGGCAAGAGCTTGACTCAATTGCTAAGTACATGACTTAGCAAGACAACTGGCAGAAACACAACAAATACAAAGTTCGCTGAAAAACCTACTCCCAGAAATGATCACAAGTGGCCAGCACCTCATTTTTGTCTTTGAGTGGAGAGCAGGGTGGCACAACCACTTTTTCTCCATTCATAACTTTATTCTTATTTGAAGTCTTTCATGGTGATGGAGCTCAAAACCCATGTATGTTTCTGGCCCAAATCTATGGAATCCTCTTGTGGGCAGCACAGACAGTAAATACTTCCCAATTACATTACCTCCTGCCACTGGGAGCCTGCTGGTGGGCAGAAGGAGATGAAGAACAGCAGCTCCTTTGCAGCACAGGGACAGGTTGTGTGGTGGGCAAAGAGGACACGAAGTGCAGGGCAGGATTGGTCAATGTTCTCAATTGTCCTGCTAGCACAAGCCAGTCTCCAGAGCAGAGAACCTGAAGGAGAACCCAGAGCAGCTTTCATCAGAGCCATACTTTATGCTCTGCCATGTCTTCCCTGGTAAGGTTCCTGGCAGCTTGGTGAGGGCTGCTGGAATGCCTGCCTTGTTTTCCTCATTGGGCCTGGGCCTGCCAAGGGGACTATTTGATGAGCAGTGGGTCTCACTTCTGTGGTACAGAGAACCAGAGCTGTCACTGAGGTTGATGTATTTAGGTTTCCTTTGCTGGTGACAGTGGGTGTGTGGCACCATGCTGTGCCCACTCCAGGGCTCCTGCCATTGCCTGCCTTGGCTCTCAGGTGTGCCAGTGGATGGCAGGAGCCAGCTCCCATGTGAAATTGTGAGGAAAAAAAGGAGGAGCCTCCCATTCCTGGGTAGTCAGAAATGGATAAAAGCATTCATTGAGACTGGAGCACCATTCCAAGGCTCAGTCCAAGCCTTTGCCAACTTGAGACTCTTGGTAATATTGAGGGTCAAATAGCCCTGGCTCAGGTGGTAGAGTTGTAATAAACACCAGCCTTTAGGATGGCTTCTGGCTCTGAACCAGAGCACAGTGCTCACTGCTGTTTTGCTGGTTGCTCACAGACACTAAATATCTCAGTGATGCTCTGAACTTTCATTCCTGAAGTTTGATGCAGGCTTCATTTTTTTCAGAAGCATCTATTACAGATTTCCACTAGGAAATTCAACATGTATTGGACTGTGTTCAGGCATTGAGATCTACTGGCACACACACAGTCAAAATTCAGCCTCCAAAATAGGAAGGTTGTATCCAGAGTGCCTAGAGAGAGCAGTCTCTGGTCTGTGCCAACAACTGCCCTGTGCTTGGAAGGGTTCTGGTGAGTACCATAGCTATTGCACAGGCTGCAACCAGGCTCTTCTTACAGTCTGAGAATACAGACTACTGTCCTGTCTGTCTGTGCTGCTTTATTTATTAATATAGAAACTGTTTGGGTAAATTTAGAGCCTGAATCCAGCTTAAAAACCTGAATTATGACTTTCTTAAAGCCTTGCCCTTCATGACTGCCCCAGTCAGAGATACCTAACTTGGAAACTGGTGCTGGTGCAGAGCTTGTGTAGGCACATGGGTGAGGAACAAAAGGGAAATTTGTGCTGGAATTACCCATTCCCTACCAGGTATATGTCTGGCTGCAGAAGGTCCTAAGGAGAGCAAATGGAATTGCCTGGTAAATCTGTCATAGTTCTGAGCTGCAGATACGTTTCTTGAAGATATTTATGTTCTCATTGCAGACGCTACTGAGGAGGTGAAAGCAGAGTTTCTGCATTCACCAAGCAAATGCTTCTTTGAAAAACTACCCCAGAGTATTGTAGATACATAAACACAAAAATATGCTCTGCCTTAATTCAGGAGTACTCTGAGTTAAGGGTGGTGATTTAGTACATACCCTCTGGCACCACCAGAGCTGGAAGAACATTTTCAGTAAAGCAAGCTACAGATTTTGTTTTCTGAGGTTGCTCAGTAATGGCTTACTTGTTTGTTTAATAATAATATGATAATTTTTCAGCTAATGCTTGGATTTGTTAGCCAGATTGACTTTTCAAGGGCTTGGCTCTCCAAGAAACCCACATATTGATTACTTACCCACCTAAAGAAGATTTAAACTCCAGATGGGCTTAAATGACACAAGGCCACCATCTTTTTAGAATTATTATCACATCCCTGGAGAGCAAGGCCTCCTGGTGAAACAATGGAATAGTGAACCCATTTCTAAGAAAATTTGTTCCTACAAACTGCTACTGATTTAAAGCCACCTGCAATAGTCAGGGATCCAGACTGGCTGAGTTAAATTGCTGCATCTAGCTGAAGACATGCAAAATTCCATCGGACAGTTATATTTATGTTTTATATATAATATTCTTCCTTGAGTTCTATCTATTTTAACCTCTACCTGTCACTTCAAGTTAGTTGCCATAGGAGATAAGTGTCTGTGAGGGAACTGAGTTCAGAGGACAGAAGCAAACCCAGTGTTGTAGGATGTCTCAATATTTTTTCAACAGGCCAAATCTTCCAACGCAGACATTGGGTGGAATGTTTCCCTGCAGCCTGTGCATTTCTGATGAGTTGAAGTACTAAATTGTCACTAAATGTGGTCATAAATGATCCCATGACATTTCTACAAATGTCCTCTGCTAATGCATCTTTCTGCTCAAGTTCCAGCCCAGGAATCCTATTTTACCATCTTCAGTTCTTGAAACTGCAGGTATAGAGCTTATTCAGTCATTGCTCTCACTTTCTATTTAGCATTATCAGTCCTGTTAAATCATCACTTAATATTTCTAAGTGCAAGTTCAAACCAACTGCAGCTGCATAATCCCTGTACATGCTTCACCACTCATCTTTACTAATGTCCTTGCCTTTTACAAGATGAATTTTTCCTTTTCTAGCTAGTGCTGAAAATAAGTTAAGCATCTGTGGCCTGAGCATGTGGATGGCACCCTGAAATTCATTTTCCTGTGTGACCTTTCAGACTGGAGCACAACTTGCTGGAATGAAAATTTAATGCATGGCTGAACCCCCAACAAATTTTCTGTGACACTGAATTATATTATTGAGTTGGTTTTCTTTGACCTCTTTCAAAGGTAGTTTTTAGAAAAGCATGACACTGTGAGGGTGCAATTTTCCTTTTGCCACACTGAGCCTGTGACTGAATTGTGTTGCTTTTATCTCATGCTTATCTTTTTCTTGATATTTTACTCCTGGGCTCTTTGGGGAAAGAGGGCTAGGAATAGGAGTTGCAGTTTGCAAAGAGAAAAGCTTGGACACAAAGGCTGAGAATGTGGCTGAACTTCTGACTCAGTTTTGCTTTCTGAGGCTTACAGATTTGTTGGTATATCTGCTATGGCCAATCTGACCTACGAGGCCAATACATTACCGTGCTGTCATCACCACCTTTTTACTCAATTGTAAAGACACCCCACTGCCAGCATTGACTTTTAGCCAATTTCCCCTTCTCTCTGAATGTCCAAGCCCTTGTGGTCTTATTTATCCCTTTCTGATAGGTAGAGTGGGAGAGAGATGAAGAAAAATATATTCCAGAATAGTGTACAGTAGGTGTCCCAAGATGAATCATCCTTCCTGCCTATCTACCTCTCCTGAAGTGAGTCATTAGAAGAAGAGCACGAGAACACGAGCCCTCTTAAGGGTTAGGCTTTTCTTAGTAAGACAATCATTTGCTGTGTTCTCATATGTAAGAAGATCCATTGAAGTTATGCTGTTATTGTGCCAACATGAAATCATTGCTGAGATATTTTAAGTGTTTGTCTAGTGCAAATATAAAGAGGACCCACACTGCTGGTGCTCTCAGAAAAAGGAGGCCTAAGGTTTAGTAAAATACTATCAATTTATTCAATAGTCCAAGCTTCAGTTGGTTGCCTGTTTATTTGCTAAGAAGTTACAGTGTTCTGCCTTTTCTTAGGTGCACAAATAGTGGGAGTGGCAGGAGGTCAGCTCTTCCTTGAGATCCCACTGATTCTTCAAGCCAGAGTTGGCTTCTGGCCACACTGAGAGCTTCCTAGTAGCATTTGTGTCCAAATACAAAGGCAGAAGGTGTCATTTAAGTGTCCAAGCACCAGCATCACATCCTTTTGTATGGTTTCCATTGCTACTCAGAGTAAGCAAGAGCCACATCCATGTCCAAACGAGCCACCTTCACATGGCCTTCATGTTACACATTTGCTCCTACCATTTTTCCTGCTTTCTTTTTATGTCTCACACAGAAGTCAATGTTGTCCTTATGCTTTTTGCATAATGCAATCATTGATTGATAGACCGGACCTTGAAAAATGCTTGAGAGGTGGAATGCTTGCATTGGAAAGAGCATCAGCTGTGAGTAAACAAACTGTTGTGAAATAGCTGAGAGAAAATCAAGAACTGACCTTTGCAGAAGGTGTAGACCTGCACGGTGGCACCTTTAAAAAAGTCTCTGTCTTCCTTTCTCTAACTGCTACAGCAATCAGAAGATAAATCCATATTCATAAAAACAAATGGTATAGTGTGTACTGAATACATTAAAGTGAAATTACATACTCCTGAAGGAACTCAGAAGAGAAATGAGAGTTCTTAATGAACTGAACCATTTCAGTCCATGAGCCTCAGCTGTGCTGGCTCTGAGCATCAAACCATGGCTGTCTGAGATCATGACTGCATAAGAGAGCTAGCAAGGCTGGAGACTTGGGTTAAATTAATCTACAAATCTTAAACTCATAATTCGATCAACAACTTCCTGTTTAATTTTGTTCTTCTGCAAGGTAAAGCTGAAATGCTAAGCTGAATTGGTGGAGTTCAGCTGCAACAAATGGACACTGATGGCCTTCTCTAGCAAAGAATTCAAGTGGGAAGCTTTCAGTTGGTATTTATTGAGCTTTTGGGAATAAAGGTATTTGGTGCATCCTAAAATTGTTCCTGCTTTTTGCACTTGAAGATAATCTAACTGAGTGCTAGCTAAATCTGTTTATCTTTTGCCAGTTAGAGTAGTAAAACTATATGCTAACACTCCAGGACTCTTATCCTACATTAAATTCACCTTTGCTGATCCCTCTGTGTTCCTTTTCCTACAGAGGGAACAGTGCATTCCTGCTTGCTGTCCCTTCCAGCAGGGCAGCAGAGTTCAGTTTTCCAAACTTTTGCAATGAGCTGGGAGCTGGCACTGGCCAAGAGCCCAGTTTGCATCTACACTGCAGTCCTGCTACATCTGCTCTGCTTTCACACTCCTATGGCCTCTCTGCAATCACAGAGCAAGACCAATGAAATTCCTGGTTAGTAAGAACCATCTTGAGAATTAGATCCACAAGTTACAAGGTTTTCAACTTGAATTTTTACAGAATTCTTCCAAAGAATTATGAAAAAAAACCCCACAACCCGGTCTGATAGGACATGACAGTTCACAGTATATGAGTGTTCTTTATACAGGATAGATTTAAAAATGTTCCCTTGACATTATTTCAAAGAGATCTCAATATAAATAAAGAAAAGCCTTAATGGAAAATATTAAAATGCCACTTGAAAATGCTTGTGGTTTTTTTCTTGTCCAAAGTGCCTCATCTTTTCCTGTGCAGTAGAGTATGTTTGAAGGTTTTTAGAAACCAAAGTCTTGTTGATTTCTTTTTATTACCAAAATAATTGTATGTCTGATATGCTAATAATGTAAAAAATTTCAGGCAGCTCTCTGTATTTATGTCACCATAGCACCAGTAGTCCTGTCAGAGGCTGGGAATTTTTACAGTACGTGGAGTACAAGCAGAGCCTTCAGAAATTATCTGCTTTGGAGCTTGATTCGCTCTGCTGAAACCCAGTTTTGTGCCATATTTCCTCCACAGCTCTCTACAAGCAATAAGTGAAGACCAGCTGAAGGCTTATCTTGTCTAGTTTCAGTAAGGTAAAACCAGGATCTCCTTTCTGCTGGGGTTATGTGTGGATATAAGGTGGTAGATTGAAGATAGCTACTGATGTAAAAATGCATCCTTTTTGAAGTACAAATGTGGGAGCAATGTAATTCTTTAGGAAAAGAACAATTGTCATGTAAAGCTGAATTAGTGGATGCTTGGGTGACAAGAGATGACAACATCTAGGCAGGAGATGAAATAATTTTGTGGGAGGAAGAGGGTGTTCATTGCTGGATTCATAGAGCATGCAAAGCAGCTCTGCTTTTGAACTCTTTCCACCTACCCAGATCTTCCACAAGCTTCATCCTAAAAAAGAAAGATGCTACAGATCTAGTACTTCAGCATCCTGGAGGTGAGTATGGTATGAGAGCACAGGGGAACACACCAAACAGATATGACAAAGCCCCTTCTGTTCCCAGCTTCTCATGACTGGTCAATGAAATGCCAAAAGTTGATGACAGAAGTCTCCCTGATGACAGAAGAGAGTGTGAGAAGTTGTCACTGTCCTGTGTTTGATACTTCATTTTATCTCACCCCCATGTCTCCCTAAATCTTCTTAAAGAGACTCCAGTTGGCACATGGAGGGAAAAAACCTGATTTTTAACACAACAACTTTGCCTGAGGATTTTCATTGATGAGATTCTCATGTGGTATTACTACAGTCTTTTCCTTTGGATTAATTTAGTCTGTGTTTAACTTTGCCATAACTGCTTAAGTAACAAACTGAGCAGAATGTTACCTCGGGCAACCCAGAGCTGACTGCTGGTAATTAGTTTTTATTCTTTAGCATTTTGTTCTTAAAAAGAGCTGAGCAAACAATTCACAGTAGACAATTTATCCATTTAATTTAGGTGGGGTCTTTTTCTATTTTCTTTTTTTCATATTCCTTTTTTTTACAGGCTTGGATCTGATTCGCAGTTAACGTGGATTTCTGTTACTCTGCTGGTCTATCTATGCAGAGCTATCTCATCTAGGCTAGACAGTCTGTCTTACTCTAATTTGCAAATTATCAAGAAAAGTTCACTATCTACCTAAGCAAACAATTGTACCTAACAGCTGGTTAGGATCTACTCTTTCCATGAATGGTTTTAAGTGGGTTTTTTTTGGTCCTTATTTGTTTGTGGTGACTGCAGATGGTCACCCAAATCACAATTTCTGCTCCTGACTGAATGGCTGCAGCTGTGTAAATACAGGGCTAACACCTCTGGTGTAAGTTGTGATAAATGCATATTTTTTTATGTACAAGTATTTGAGTGTTGATAACCCTTGGAAAACTTTTGTGCCGACACCATCACTTGCAATAATTTTTATGTGAAAGTTAGACAAATATTGCAGAGTATCATCCAATATCCCTGCATTCACATCTGTTCACTACCTCCAAAAGCCCCATCACATTTGTTTGCACATAGAAACTAAGGAACTGTTATGACATGGACCATACCAGGGCATATCCAAGTCACTCCAGTCATCTGAGATCTCAAGGCCTCTGAGCCCACTGCTGATTTCATTTTGTGATCTACCAAGGTCTCTTTTGGGAAGAGGAAATCTCCTGGACTCTTGTCCTGCAGAGATGCTGTGGTATCAGGCAAATTTAATATTTAGCTTCCCTTGCTGAGGTGAAAATTCCAGTTCTCCATCATATCACAAGAATGTGTTGCTCAATTGATATCTCAATAACATCTTCAGAGTTTTTACCTGATGATGTTTAACAGTGAAACTTGTAACTGCTGTTGTGACTAAGCTGGAGAGACAAGTTTTTTCCTAGACACCTGGGCCTGCTATCTTTACAGTTCTTTTTTTCTTAAGTAATCCAGTATTTCTCTTTTTGCTTACCAGCTTTCCCTTCTTGCCTTTGTCTCTTGACCAGATGATCCTGGACTCTGCACCAGTCTTAGTTTTACTGTGTGTTTTATTTGACACTCTCCTCTTCCTTGCAGCCATTGGGATATAGTTGCTTAGCAAAACACAAAGAAATAGCAGTGAATCAGGTGAGAAAATTTAAGCTTAAATTGAACTGTTCAGTTAGCCCCTATTTAATTAAAAAATAAAATTAAAACCATGTTAACCTAAAAGGCAGAAGTCTATTTCAGAGCTGTCAGTCATTAACTATTTACAAGTGACTTAATAACACTATTTACTAATCAATAGTGAGAACCATGGCAACCTTGGAACTACAGACCCGAATATCTTGTGGGAACAGTGCTAAAGAAATAAAAACTCTTAATCTTTCATACCCAATTCTTAAGCACCAAGTTAGAGCAGATGGTAATTTTTAAACATTTTCCATCTTAATTGTTTCCTTTAAAGAATAAATCCTCTCTTGGCCACTGAGAGCTTTTCTTTTCCTTTCTGTTTGAACACCAGCAGTGTGGTACAAGGGGAATGATAGGGAGTGACCAGGAGAGGAGTCATGCAATGGGGGGTGGCTCTAGGGTCATCAGGCTGTATCCCTGTGTCTGTGTCTCGAGCTCCAAAGCTTTGTCCTGGGGATTGAATCCTGTAGGATGTAGAAGCACCACTTGGATAACATGTATTTTTTCAGGAGCGTATTGCTGCCTGTGATACATTTTTAGCTACCATTTATTGTTCTACTTTTGTTTCACAAGGGCATTGAACATCTTACTATTGTTATTCAGATTCCTGGTATTTCAATTGCCTGTTTTTTTAATTGTAAAATCATGAAGTCTTTTGTCAAATCATTTTTGGACGTCCAGTCAAATGACATTACCTAGGTCTGCTTCAGTCCTGATTTTATTAATATGCTGATGGAATTTTAGGTAGATTACTAAGAAATTACTGTCTTTGTAAAAGCCTTTCTGCTTAGTCCTTATGGCATTTGTACTTGAACATTTTATTATTCTATTTTTAGTCAGCATTTAAATTAGTTTCCTGGTATTAGAATGATAGTCTGGCACAAACTCTTAGGGAGATCCTTACAAGCCTGCTGGTAGATATGATTAAGACTGGTTGAAAATTTTCCATCCAAACACTCAGTTAATGAAAACTCATCCATGACTCAGAGACACTAAGATAAATAGGCTTTTTTCCATACAAGTTTTCATTCAAAGAAAACCAAATGCCTGTAAAACCATTTCTGTTGGTGAGTCTCAATCCTGAACACTTACCATTGCAGGGGCTTTCCAAGGGGATGAAGGAAGGAGCAGGTTTCCAGCACCTTCCATTCAATAGTAATAGTAGAAAAGGAAAAGGCTGGAGTGAACCAAAGGAGGAGACATCCCTCTGCCTGGCTAAGGAAGATGGGAGCAGTGGCTACCTGAGGGTCTGCACTTGTGAGTCTCATGGGGCAAGATCATTTCAACTGGACATCAATGCTATGGGATCTGTCTTGTTTTCTTTTGTTTGTCCAGGGAGACTGAACAAGTTTAGATTCAGGTACACTTGTATAGATGAAAACATAAAACAGTATTTATCTTAACACCTAAAGTAGAAGAAATTGTAAAATGGAATTAAGAACACTCACAGCTCAAGTGTTCTGTGGAAATTGTTGCCTCTATGGCTAGGCTTAAATGGAGTCAAATATTCTGTAAATAATAAGACATAGTTAAATCCTGTGGAGACCTAAATAACTCAATGACTCTGGGAGCTGAGACCTTTCAGAAATGGAAATAAGGAAGAAAATTGAATTCTGAATGTTTTATTGCAGCATCTCCTTTCAGGGTCAGGGATATAACTAGCTGGAGGTTTGATCCCTCATGGAAGTTATCTGGGTTTTGGGGCTCATATTTGTGGATTAAGGTGAATACCCATTTCCCACCAAACTACTGCCGTGAAACATCTTAATGCTAATAGTAAAAAAAATGCTAATGGTGGAAGGACAACCCCAGAGAGATTTCAGTGTCTAATTAACAATTCCATGGTCACAATTCAAAATGTGTATTTGAACCCTAAAGGTGAATAAACATCTTAAAGGCTAATTCTTGCATAGGAAGCTGAGCCTAACTTTCGGTGAGTTGAGGAGTGTGCATGTCCTAGCTTCTTCTTATGTGTAGAAAGAGTGAAAATCCTTCAGATGTTAAATTCAGGGACTTGCCACAAGCCATCCAGAAAAAGTTTCCACAAAGGACCAGTGATTCAGTGCTGCCATAACAGTGGCAAACTAAGTTTTTGTCTGAATTGTTTGTATCCTGCTTAACTCCGGGTGAGGCACTTAAATCAGTGTTTGAGCATGGATGGAAGTGAGGCTTCTTACCCAAGAGTCCACTGACTGAGGGTCCACTGACCCTCAGCCAAGACATGACAAACCCATGATCACCCTCTTGCCTGCCTGACAGCAGTGAACCATCAGTTTCAAATTTAATAGTTTCTTTCTATAGAAAGGTAAAATAGAGCTGGGGGAACCCATGTATTGTGTCTATAAGCATGACATGATGGGCAGTGTCTTTCTATAGGAGAGATGGATACCCACCTCCACTGTAAATGGGAGTATCTTGTGCAAGAGAGACATTTGAGAGTCCCACCTCAAAATACATACATCCTAAGGTCAGAGTTGATGTAAGCAAGATAGGTGAATCACAGAATCGCAGAAAGTTAGGGGGTGGAAGGGACCTCAAAAGATCATCTAGTCCAACCCCCTGCCAGAGCAGGGTCACCTACAGCAGGTCACATAGGAATCTATCTGGGTAGGTTTTGCATGTCTTCAGAGGAGACTCCACAACCTCCCTGGGCAGGCTGTTCCAGTGCTCTGTCACCCTCACAGTGAAAAGGAGAAGTGTCACCCTCACAGGTGAGGGAGAAAGCTGAGAGTAGATTTCCCATATCCCTGGTAAATGGTGAGTAAATACTCAGCAAGGCATAGAGCTGGTCAAGGAAAGATCTTACAGGTTTCTCAGAGGACCTAATCTGACCCAAGCAATAAGCTCCAAGATTTCGCTCTGAGTTTAGGTCAAATGGAGATGCCTGGATGGTGGGAGGGCAACTTGGGTCTCCGCTTCGTGTCTTCTGCTGATAGTTTTGGAAGTTCCCAAATATACCTGGCAGCTGCTGTAATTTTGTTCTCCAGCTCCTAGCTCCTGGCATGTATTGTACAGAGGAGCCTCAGTTTCCGACATGGTGGAAGTCTGTCATGCACTGAACTGTGGACTTAACCCAAAAGAAATTTTTCTCTGGTCCAGTAACTACAGAGTTATCTGCTTGCTTCCCAGTTAGCTGATTAATGTTGGTAAAATGTTCTGGAATTAATTCTACATGCTGGTATGTTTATTCATAATGTAGCTCTTTTTTTTGCCAAATATTACTAGAGATACTTGGCAATGGTTCCAAGTGTCTAGAGAAATTTTAATTTCTCATTAAAGAAAACAAACACAGTATTTTCAAGTTTCAAGTTCTTGGGCTAATGTTTCTAATGAAAACTCAAAACTAAAACATAAAGGGAATAGGATTTCGGAACCAACTATATTACAACAGAAATAATTCTTTTAAAAGAAGCTGTGGGTTTTTTCTTCAACCAGTCCTGATTAGTCTATCAAACAAGCATGAGGTAATTATCAGAATTTATCTTGTCTTCCAAAAATAGATGAGAAAGTAAATTAGAAGTGCCACTGCAGCTTAAGTAGCAAGGGAATTTGATGGAGGGATACCTGAAAAGCAGGGAACACTGAATTATGTTGGTGAAGCACCAGTCTTTATATTATTAATTTTTTTAATGCTTTTGGATATTTAACAATACAGATTTTTTAATTATTATTTTAATATGCTGCAGTTAGACTTTTGCTAAATAATGAATCTGATCATCAAGTCAGGCTAAAATGTTATTTATCTCTCACAGCACAATTTACCAATAATTTACCATAAAATGGAGTTGCAATGCACATTGTGTTCATAGATGGACACACTCAGACTGGATGTGACATCTCTGTATATTTAGCCACAGAATCACAGAATGTTAGGGGTTGGAAGGGACCTCTGTACATCAGCTCCTCCAAACCCCCTGCCAGAGGAGGTTCACCTAGCACAGGGTGGTATCCAGGGGGGTTTTGAATGTCTCCAGAGATGGAGACCACACCACCTCCCTGGGCAACCTGCTCCACTGCTATGCTGCCCTCAAAGTAATGAACTTCCTCCTCATGTTTAGATGGAGCTTCCTGTTCTTGGAACTTTTGTTCTGTCACTGTATATGGACTAATAGAGGATAACACAACCCCAGCTGAAATTTATGACACAACATGGAGCAAAATATCTGACTATTTGCTTAAACTATGTTTGATAAGAGTAAACCAAGAAATGATGTGTGCTGATCAGAGAATTGACTGAAATGATATTAATAGGAATTTCAAATTACATGCAAATTCTGTCCTCCAGGGACCTAATTGTGACATGATGAGTTGGAAATCCTGAAGCTTTTCTGTTCAGGATCTTCAACAGCTGCCCATAATCCTGTTGAAGAAAAGTTTCTAGAACGACAAAACTTAGATTTCCCATGCAGGTATTTGGACAGATAGTTGTTTTGAGGTGTTTACTGTGATTTTTAAGAAATGCACAGATACCATTCCAACATCAACTTCAGGGGTGTTTAGACTCCTAGAACCTTTGAAAATCTGATAGGTACCTTTGGGCACTTCAAACTTGATTTTGATATTGATATATGTCAGCACTTGCTAAAGCCATAAACACGTTTCCTACTCCCTTTCATAAAAATCAGCATTCTAGATGGTGATTTTAAAAAAACATCCTGGAAACATTCTGGAAAGACCAGAGTTTTGGTTAAGTTCAAATACACCTCTGAAGATAGATAAGTGCCTGCTCATGCAGTGGTGGCATGTAGCAACACACATATTTAGCACTGTTACTTGAAATGCAAATACATTCACCAAAATATAGATGTGTGGTTTTACATACTTTTCCAAGAAGGCACAGATTTGGGGGAAAAAAAAAAGGCACAAAACAAAAACTGCTCATTTCATTTCTTTCATTTTTAGAAAAGCTAGAAAGTTTAACTTTTCAACTTTCAGCCCCCTCATATAGCAGTAATCTACCAGATGAACAGAGATGAAATGGCTGATCAGTATGGTCTTGCTATAAAAATTGAAAAATGTGAGATAAACAAATGCTTAGTAAAAGCAGTAAAATGTTTAAGAGAGAGCAAAAGGAGCATTAAGCTCAACTGGTAAAAAGTAGAGGCAAAATAATATTTTTGGGTGTTGTTTTGTTTGTTTGTTTGTTTTTCTAGGAACAAAGGATGAAGTGGTTTCATACTATATGAGTAGGGAACAGAAAATTCTCTTGAAGTATCTGTAACCATGGGCCAAGTTCCTAGGTGTTTTGTTCATCCTTCGAATTTTGTTCAGAACTTCATCTGACTACCAGGTGCCTGAGAAACTGAGAGCTGCTGGCTGTTTTTGACTGTGAGAGAGAATTTTAAAGGGGATAATTAGTGAGCACGACAGCTATCACCATGATTTCCAAATGCTAACTGAGCCTTTCCTAGCTTCACTTGCAGATGAAACATGTTGTGGTAGAACCTTCATTTGCTTTCGCCTTTGTTCTAGAGCTTTTCCTTGCTGGATGTGTTGTGTGTGAAAACATATGTAGTTTCCAGTTCCTCTGTGGAAGAAATGATGTGGTGAATGCGTAGGCAGTGGCAAAATGCCTGCTGACTTTGATGGGACCAGGATTTCACCCAAGAAGTTCTGGCCCTGGTCCATTTTAGATGAATGGTTTGTTTCCAGTAAACAAATGCTAACTGGAAGTCATCTTTCCTCTTAAAACGAGCCTTTATTACCTAAGTGAGTCTTTGACATCAGAAAAACATCCTTCCTTGGTACAGTCCTTCAAGCAATGAGCTCTCTTGAGTTCTGAAAGCTTAGAGGGGTATATACATACATAAGACACAGAAACCATAGCAAAAGAAAAAAAAAAAAAAAAGGCAAGAGTAAAGAAAAGGTGTATTGTGTACATGTGTGTGTGGCAGCTGGCTCACTGCCAGCTAGTGCACCATGTGTGACTTCAATAGTACCTTGCACTGCTGGCTTGGCAGAAGGTGAGTGGCTGCTGTCCCATATGAGGTTTAACAGGAAGGCACAGGTGATCCCAGCTTGCCTACAGACCTCGGTGTGAGAAGGCCAGACTGGACAGGTCTGTCTGCCACTAGAGGATAAATGGAAAATGCCCTGAAGCTTTGTAAGCGTGGATAGTCAGGAAGCCCTCAACACGAACCAGTGTCTTGTGATCTGATGTGGTCAGAGCCACCAGTGCCAAATTCCAGATACGTGCCCCAACAGCACTGCTATCCAAATCCTCACTGTCAGATGGTAGCCAAAGAGAGTCCTCCCAAGTGGAGAAGTCATGTGGGAGGTAAGGTGACACTGGCTCTTCCATCTGCATGTCTAGGGTGTGGACAAAGCGTTTGAAGAAAATGGACCCTATTAATAACAATCAGCTGATGTTGTATTTTGTTCTTAAGAGTGGGGTTTCTTTTTCATTTTTAACATTTTCCTTGAACATTAAAATATGTGTCCTTACTCTCTCCTATAATTTTTTGCAGTTTTACATTGAGACCTATCTGATATTGCAGGGCAAGAAGAATACAATGGAGACATCGAAGTTAGGGTGCTGTGTTTTCTGCAATGGAAGACATTCCCAGGTCCTAGGTTTTCTTTTTTGTGAATAACAATATATTTCCTCTTAAAAGGAGGCAATTTACTCTTACAGTTATTGGAGACTCAGTGTTGGAGCTCATGCTGACAGGTGCTGGCTTTTGGAAGGGAGCAGATGGTGGAGACACATCCAGGAGATCTAATTAAACCATGAGGCATCACAATAACTAAGAAGGAAATGTATTTAAGTCTGGCCCAGCCACACTTGCAAAAGTTTTGCCAGGGTTGCTTGAAGCTTTGGGGGAAAAAAAAAAAAAAAAGTGTTCTTGTTATTTATTTCAGTCAGTTCTGGGTCTACTCAGGTATATGGATGAGGGGTTTAGCTGCTCCAGTGCAAGCTCATCTGTGTTTTCTCTTCATGACTGAAAGATTTTGTTGCCAATAGAGCTGGTAGGACTTCAGGAAGAACCAATATGAAGAGTAGAGAAGGCAGGAACAGCAAGATGCTAAACTGGAGCACATAGGACAGGATGATGCCTTCTGCAGTGACCCATGTTTTAGACTCCATCCTGCTGATTTTCTTTCTTGTTTTCCTGTCCTTTTGCTGAAGCCAAATGTAGGCTAGAAGTTACTGTCTCTGTTCTCCTTTTTCCATAATACAAATGTTTAAAAGTCTCATTTTCCACACTACAAATTATTGGAAAATGCTAATTATTGCATAATAAGAAGGGCTAATATAAATAATGTGATTTTTTTTTCTCTCAGAAAAATGTTGCTTTTGTTAAAATCTTCTTTCTTCTTCTTTGAAGCTGAAAGCCATTAAGCACTGTATGTGGATAGTGTGTAGCCAGATATTATCTTATAACCAAAACACAATGATTAAAACACCACTTACTAAACAAACCTTGAAGCTTTTTGTATAAAAACCATTAGGATCACACACATGCACAAGTACCAATTCACAGCATGGTAGGATAATGAGCAATCTAAGGTACACACTAAAGTGCAGATAATGAGACTCCTACTTGTTCATATTTCATTAGCAGTATGAAGGATCTAAATCAGCTTTGTTGCTATTCATTCTGTAAAGCATTGTCATCACTTTAATTTAAAAAAACTGATCTTAGTTTGCTATAATTACTGCCTAAAAGCCCTAGGTATTGTTTCCCATGGATCAGGTTTACTTTTCTGAATGAAAATGGCTATGGACATCATAATGAGCTATGTATCAACTAATCAGGTTTATTCACCCCTACAGTGGCTCATCTTACTCTGAAAATAAAGGGACCCCTGGCTGACCTTGGGCTTCAGAGTTCATGGGTAGGGAGCCTCTTTTAAAGCACATTTAACCTCCACCTAGGAGCTGCAGCAGCTGTTAGCATCAGATAAAATACAGCCATTGAGATCAAATTCTTCATGTGCAGATGTCTCAGCAGCTCCTGGGGACAGGGACCTCCCGTGAAGTGCTGAGGGTGTGAGGAAGAGGAGGTCTTCACCTCCCTGAGACCTCTCCCTGAGGTGGTGACTGCTTGATGTGCCCTGATTCTTGACTGACCAGAACTCATGGTCTGCACATGGCTCATGCACCAGTAAGAGAAAGCAGGGAGCCATGTGTAAGAAAGTGATTCTCATCTCACGGTCATTTTTAACTTATGAAGTACTAAAAAAGCTGAAGCACACAGCCATGAGCAGCATTGTGTTGAGTTCTGCTGTGTATATTTAGGATGTATCCTGGGACAATTTTAAACAGTATGTTCTGCCTGTGTGGTACAGCAAGTGTCTTCCTTCAACTCATATTAATTCCTAGATGGATTATAGACATATGCTGCTTCTTGGAACAATTAGCTATTGTGTAGCTCTTCTTGCCACACTCCACACACCTACTTTAGATGCCTAGAGTAAAAAAAACCAACCAAACAAAAAAACAAAACCGCAAAAAAACCCCTAAAAAATATTAAACATCTCAGAGTTGAGTCTGCAGAGATAAAATAGGTTTTCTCTGTCTCTGGCAAGCATTGCCTGGACAAGTTATTTATCCATCCTGGTTTTACCATCTCAAAGTAAAAATGTGAAAAAATGTGTAAATTAATCTCTCAATGTTAAGAGAATGAAATAGTTGCTGTGTGAGAGAGTCTGAGGTTCAGCACATCACTGAAGGTAAGTGTGGCTTTTGATGAAAACACCAAGTCAGAAACCAGGATTTGCATGTCCTAATGGTCTCTGTTATGATGCCAAATGGCTCATGTAAGGTTCAAGTGGTTATTACACTGAATCTCAGAATATCTAATGCAACCGTATCTGTACCCTAAGCACACTCATGCTCCAAACTAAAACATTACTTACAACTTCATGCACGGATACAGGAAGAAATTTCAAGAGGGAGAATAATGGGAAAACATCCCAGTAACTTCAGTGGCCTCAGAATTACACTGAAGTTTGTCTTGTGAAGGAAGAAAGGAATAACTCAAGCTCAGGGATGTAAGAATGGGAGGACAGTGAAATTTCTGAGATGTAAATGGATCAAATAGAAAAATCTCAGTGAGAAATTCCCAGGGATTTCTTTTTTAGTTGGGAAAACTACCACTTCCCTGGGGAGGTTATTCCGATGTCTGACTCTTCTCATAGTTAAAAATTTTCCTCTGGTGTCCAGTCGGGATCTCACCAGGAGTAACTTGAACCCATTACCCTTGTCTTTTCCATGTGACTCCTTGTAAAAAGGGAGTCTCCAAATTCTTGGTAGACACCCAGTTTCTTGCCAGATATAACATTTAATTTCCATAACAATGACAGCCTTAGATAACATCTCTTCTTCTTGATGCAGAGAGTTATTAATAATTACTTTCTGCATGTTCATCTCTGTGCAGCATTGTGGAGACAGAGCAAGGCAGAATTCAGGGTCTTTCAATGCACATAAATACAAGCCAAGTACTATTGCAGGCAACTTCTATAGCAGGCATACAAATGCATTTGAAGTTTTATTTGCTGGGAAAGTGTTAGGTAATAATCCTGTCTTTTACTGTGCAAGACCATGTTTGGGTCAGAATCTGAATTAAAATTACATTATTATTGGTACTCTGCTTACATGATTTGGTAGAAAATGAGTTTTAAAAATGTAATTTCCATTTTTACAGTGTGAAGACAGTGTACCTCTCCCTTATTTAGCCTATTCTAGTTACTGCCTACTAATCTCTGCTTTTCATTGTAAATTATAATTGCTCTTTGCAAATCCTTTCCTTCTTATCTGCTAATTTTAAGGGTGAGTTATTCTTGCAGATAGATTCCAGCAAATTCTTTACTCTGAGCTGTTTTCACTTCTGCTGTTTGGTGTTTTTTTGTTTGGTTGGTTGGTTTTGGGTGGTTTTTTTTGGTGACAGATTGAAAGTTACACTTACATAGATAGTGAAATCTGTTGTTTCTTTCTGAAAAAAATGCAAAAAGAAATGCCTCAGAGAATAAAGAAAGTAATTCCTTCCTATCCTGTGTCTCTGACTTCACTCAATCTTTCTTGCTTATGCTAAACAAAGTTTTTTTCTACCAACTCGTAGGGAAATCAGGGTTTTATTTTTCTCCAAGTCTGAATGTATTCTTTTCTAGTCCCCTGTTGACTCCACTTCTTTGGAAATCTTTAAATACATCTTAATTTGAAAAGGTACACTGATTGGAGTGCTCCTTGTCTTGTTTGCAGTCAGCCCCTGTTTTGTTCCCTGAACTTCAAAGAGTTGATTATATTGTGTCCTGGCTTCTTCTGGGTCTGGATTTTGATCTTGCTGATAATGGTGTAAATAGGAAAAACTTGCTTGAAAGCCCTGTGTCCTATCAACAAAAACAAGATCTGACTTGGATCTTATTAAGAGAGAACTGTATTTGCTGCATGCCTCACACTCCAGTTCTCCATTGGTTTTTCCATCTGTCTGCAAATCCTCATTGCTGGGTATCTGTCTGGTGTACAAACTCCTCACAATCTCTAAACCAAAGCTCTAGGTCTTACAGTTTTCTACTATAGAAAACTATAGAAATTCTACTAATTCCCATTTCTGATGCTCTTGTCTTGGGCTTGCTGTGACTAATCAGGACATTATCTGCTGCACGAAATGATGACTTGTAATATTTGCTTTCCTGTGTGCCACAACACCATGCCACTAGTACTCCAGAAACAGCATTAAACTTTCCTCTTCTTTGCTCCAGTTTCTCTTTTTTTGATGCCCTGTGGGGAGAATTGACATGGGGGTTTGTGAAGACAAGATGATTGTTGCTATGGTTCACAGGCAGTATCCAGTGAGATACTTAGATTTCAAAGACTTCATCTTGATATGACTTTGTGTTTAAGAATTCTTTGCCCATAAACACCATGTGACTTGGGTGTTTAAGCAAGTTTGTTTTACCACCCTACTTCATGGAGGTTCCAGTCTGCAATGTAAATAGATCTCTAATATGTTTGATGTGGTCTCAGCTTTGGTCATTTACTGAGGTGAGATCCTTCTGGCACCATGGAGAAAAATGATCTTTTGTGAATCTTCAGTGGTCATGACAGTAACTCAATGATCACTTTCTAGACAGAGCTGCATGACACTTCTATACCCTGTTTTGCAAAAACACATCTCAAAATTCTGCTCAGGTGGGTTGTAGCTGCCATCACCTCATCACATCTGCTTACAGCCTTCTAACACAGGTAACCTTCTGATCAGTCGCTGCAACTGCTGGTGTGGGAAGGCTGCACCAAGCAGCATTCGTATTTTTTGTTGCTTCTTAATGACATTTGGCAACTCGAAGGTAGACAGACTAGTCAGCACTAGTCAGTCTTGCTAATCACTACTAACAAGAAAGGGGAAGAGAGCAGTGGAGAACTTCCAGAACTTCAGTGCAGAGCCGTGTGGCACAAAGGGTGTCTTTTTATTTCCTGGAGATGCTTCTCTACAGGAAAGGCATTATGTGAAAAATCCGTTATCTGCTGAGAATCAGAAATTGTTCAAAAGAAATGGATTATTGCCATTTACCTTTGCCTTTATAGAAGTGGGTGCTGCATATTTTTTCTGATCTCCATGAGAGATTCAGATACATCCATGTGTGTTGCTGGGACAACAGTGTTTCAGAGTCCCTGAGGTTGACTTGGCCTCATCTGATGCCTGGCAATGCAGTGGAGACTTGCCAAGAATGAGGAAAACATTTTTTTAAATAATAAGAAATAACATGGGGCTAGTTCTATAGATCTTTTTTAGGGCATTATCTTGCAAGATCTTTTGGTTATTAATGGCATTCAGCTTAGATATTCAGAGGTCAACCTTGTGGGGCAGGAAACACAACTGGGATCTGTACCTGCAGCTGCTGGAAAGGAAGGGTAACTCTGGAAGGACTGTGGGGGAAACTGGTACATGTGTTTTTAAGGTTTGTAAGTACTCTGAATATTACTGTGTGCAAGTTGTATGTTCAAAGCAAATGAAAAAATACCATCATTATTGATCAATGAGACTGTATGTATAAAGGTTTGTGTCCCCCCATTTTTCTGACAGAATGGCAAGAAGTACTTGGAACCTCTAGGGGAAATTCTAGACTGGACTGAGGAACTGGGAGTCCTCTCAATGGCTTCATCTTCATGGTAAGATGGCATCTTCACTAACATTAGCAACCCAAAAGCTTGGAGCTTGGTCTGGGTGGGTCTTCCAGGAATTGCCATAGATGTTTCCCAGGAGCAGGGACTGAATGTCCCATGGCCATGCACATCCTCCCACTGACTGCAGAGGGCCAGCTCTAATGGTTGGATGGTAGGTGGGTCAGAGGAGTGTTGCTTTCAGCAGCTGTGAGGACAGAGGACATCTTCAAAACAAAGCTAATCCCTAAAAATCATGCCTGGGGGATCTCAAGAGCTGCCTAACCCCATTAAAAGCCAATGCTTCTTTGTAGTGCCCCCCACTACAAGAAATACTTCAAGGTGCTGGAGCAAATCCAGAGAAGAGCAGCAAAGCTGATGAAGGGTCTGGAGAACAAGTCTTATGAGAAGAGGCTGAGGGAACTGGCATTGTTTAGCCCAGAGAAAAAGTGGCTGAGGGGAGACCTTATTGCTCTCTACAACTACCTGAAAGGAAGTTGTAGCAAGGTGGGGATTGGTCTCTTCTCCCAAGTAACAAGCAACAGAACAAGAGGAAATGAACTCAAGTTGCACCAGGGGAGGTTTAGATTAGATATGAAAAGAAACTTCCTCACTGAAAGGGTAGTTAAACACTGAAATAGTCTGCCCAGGGAGGTGGTTGAATCACCATCCCTGTAGTTGTTTAAAAAATCTGTAAATGTGGTGCTTAGGAATATGGTTTAGCATCAGATTTGGTAGAGTTAGGTTAATTGCTGGACTTGATGGTCTTAAATGTTTTTTCCCAACCAGAACAATTCTGTTAAATCAAAGAATCCATATAGCTGCTTTTGAAAAGTCACTGATTTCCAGTCAGCACTGTGTGGAACTACAAGTTTTGTGGTTTGTGTTTTTTTCAAAATCTGGTTTTAAATTATTATTTCAGCCATGAAGCAGAGAGCATTATTTCCTTTCAAGAAACCATAGTCTGGTTCCACCAATACTAAAATCTTCTCCACATTGTCATTTTTCTTACTGGGAGCCTTTCTTTTGATGGCATTGTTTGCTCTGTGGCTTGAAAGAATGAAATTAAACAGAAAATACAGAAGGCAAGAAGTCTGAATTTGCAATAGTAGAAGGAGGATGAATTTTCCATGTTTATTCTTATCCATGTCAATAGGTTAGCTCAATGCTAAGGATCCTTTCGTCAAAACAACCCAACATCTGAGCCCACAAGTGGAACAGATATAGAGAGAAATTTTCCTGACTGGCCCAGCAGCAGTGCAGGAGTCAGGCAGGGCCTGTGCTGAACTCAGTCATGTGAAATCACCTGGGCTTTTCTCCACAAAACTGAGAGAGGTGTTTGAGGGGCCCTTGCTTCATGTTGCTCAAAGCTACTGTCCACAATTTGTTATCAGGGATCACTGACCAGCAGAGTGGTGCAATAAGAAGTGGGCAATCAAAAGGTGATTTATTCAGACATGGAATTGTGATCTACGAATACGAGTTTCACTGGCTGTTGATCAGAATTAGTATTTAAGAGTGCAGGCACTGGAACTGGAGGGGTGTGTCATGTTAACGTTCATATCTGGACATTGACTCTATCATTCTGAGTTCCCTCTACTGACATGGAGAAAGAAAGGGTTTTTTTAGCATGAGAGGTCAAATCTGCTCTATCTGAGGATATTACCTTTTCAGAGAAATCATATAAAATATATAATTTCTGTTGCTGATTACAGTCTTATCACAGACAGTCATTCATTCAGACATAGAGCTCCAGATTTGGTCATATCCAGATGACAGACTCTTGAATATCTTGGAATTTTTGGAAAATGTTGACTAAATCACTAAACAGCCATAGGAAAACTTTTTCTGAGGAGGATAGGGGGAAGATTTTACCTTAACTGTTCCTAACCATATTTTTTCTAAGAAGTAAATAAGGTCCTTCCCTCATCCTCCTTCGAGATTTTTTGTGAGTTGTAGACAATTTTTTTTCAACATTGAGATACTAAGATTGAAAATTATAGAAGACAAATGTGGTGTTTGGGCTTTTTGTTTTGTTTTGATTTTTAAATGCCACATGGGCTTTTTGCAACTGAGAAAAACGGAAATGTACACTGAGTTAATACCACATATATCAGTCCAAAACCACCTCACTTTTTAAATTGTTTAATTTGGAAAATATTAACATCTTGTCTGATATCTTCTAACTTTGCTGGAGTTGGCATTGATGCAGTTTGGAGCCTGGACATGATTGCAGCTCTCCCATCCCTCTGGCTGGCTGGAAGTAGGCGCAGCCTGTGGGGCAGGCTCAGGCTTCTTCAGTGGTGGTAGAAGAATTCAGATATGGATGGAGTGGTGAGAATGTAATCTGTGGTAGAAGATAACAGCTTCCAGAATAACACCTGAGAATACTGGTGAAATTTTGGGCATGTCTGGCTGAAAGAGGTGTCAGAGGACTTTTGGGGCAGTCTCTGCAGTACAAGGGACCAATTTCTTGGTCAGCAAGAAGTGCACACCCATCTTCTCAGGCATACACAGACTCCTGCACCCTGGGCATTGCTTTCCTGTTCTGACACTGCTGTAAATCTGGCTGCTACCTTAACTCATTCTTTTTCAGATATTGTCCTCATGAACAGGTTGTACTGTCTCTGGTTTGTTGGCCAAAATTGCAACCCAGACAATCCCGTTGATGCTCCCAAAGAAATAAGTTCTCTTCCATCCCATCTCCCAATTTGTCCCATCACAGTCTTTTGCTTTCTAGTAGCACACTCCTGAGCTGGGTGAGTTTCAGTAGTGTGAACAAAGCACTTTTGCAACAGTTGATCAGCCAGCATCAGCCAAAGCAGCTCTACTCATTATAAAGGAGCTTTTCTTGCTCCAGATGATGATCTCACCCAGGCTCTCTAAAAGTACCTGGGATGCAGGTGGTGAGAACACAGTATTAGTTCAGCACTCACTGGTGCTTTGGAAGATCCCCACCAGAGCCATCAGGATAATTTTTATGAACAACAAGACTTCGCCCTGTGGGACAGATTGGTCAGGACAGTCTCCAGCCACAGCCTTGGCTTTGGCCAGCTACTGGGGTATGACAGAGCTGCCTGTGCAGGTGTGCTTAGACTGAAAAATAGTTATTGCCTCTGCTCCAAACTATCTCTAAGTTTACAGTCTTAATGCTTGTTTGTATTGTAATAGTATCTTCAGGTTCACAGAGCTGTTAAGGGCCTCAGTCTTTTATGATCTTTTCTCACAGCTACTAGGAGACAATCACTGCCCTAAGTGCTGCCAGAACACAAACAGGTATTTCCATGAGCTGTGCATTTAATGAAGCCTAGATTAGTACAGATTTGAAGCCTATACATCTATCCTTTTTCAAAATGCTCCCTCTGCTCCCCAGATCCTTACAATCCCTCCTGTTCTTGTCAAGCCACAGGGTGAGCCAGCATCAGAGCATACCCTGTCTTGTGCTGGGGACAGAGGCAGCACTGTACCCAGGCTGTGTCAGAGCTGCATGTGTGGTTTGGTCAGGCAGCATGCACATTCTGAATGCTTAGAAAAAAGCCATAAAGAAGAGGGATCTTCAGAGCTTCCACCAAAGCTTGCTTCTGGTGAAGGCTTTCTTTCCCTGAGCTCACAGAAACATGATGCAAGCAGCCTTTCTGCCAGGGAGGGTGTTTGATGGCACTAAAAATTATCAGGTTCCATATACTTTGACACCTATTTAAACCACCTTAAGACCTCTCTCTACGCAGCTTTTGTAGCAAACAGCAACCACAGACTCTGTCTGTGCCTCTGAACTTCTGATCTGCCAGTAGTACTCCAGGACTGTAATAGGACCCCTTAGCCAGGGGAAATAGAGCACTCCTAAGCTGTGGAAAACATGATAGCAAAGTATGCACAATTAGTATGTGTAACAATATCCCTTCCAAGTACCTTTATCTTCGTGGATCTAATCACCTCCTCTGTTACATCTGCAGGTGCATTGTAGACTCTTAAAAATGTAAAATCTGTTGCACATACTTATTACAAGTATTTCCAGTGCATCACAGAAACCTTTTTCTTACGACATGCACCTGGTCCTTAGCCAAGTCTTGGTGAGGGAAGCCTCTGTGGTGGGATTTCTTTGGTCATCATGGGCACACACTAGCTCAATGTCTTTGCCTTCATTCAGCTGAGTTATAGTCTGAGGATAAAATAACGTGGTCAGCCCTTGAAGTCTACACACATTTATTTGATCAAGCCCTCTGTGGTCTCTGAATGTCTGTGGCAGTGTAGTCTGATGCAGAAACATAAGTGTAAGAGCCATTTAATCTTGATTTCCTATTGGACTGTCTCTGAGTTTAGTCAGTATCTCTGGGTTTTGGTATTTTTCTGCAAATCCGTAAGGTCTGTCTAGTAAAAAGTGGATTTCCATATCTTCCTGCATAGTTAGTGAAGAAAAAAAAAAAAAAAAAAAAGACTTTATTCTGCTTCTGAAATTGATTGTGTATCCTTTATCTCTGTTGTGAGTCTATAGCAAGTGCAGTCCTCTCTTAGGTACTTAAACACTTCATTGGGTGCATTTAGACTTGACTTTAATTCTCTTCTTGGTTACAACATTTCACCTCTAAGGAATAAAAGAGTTTGCTGTGCTACAATGCTAATCCTGTAGCATGTCCTTTAGGAGAAGATGAAAGGCAGAGGAGAGCAACAGCGATCAGAGAATGAAGAGGGAAAGCATGGCTGCCAGTAGCAGAAAAATAACTTTCTCTCCCCACCCTGGGCTGTCAGGGTGCCACCAGACCTCCCTACCCACTCGCTGGCTGGGCTGGAAAGCAGTAGGGTTACAGAAGCAATCCAGATAAGAAGAGGAAGAGAGCTAACAAAATGATGAAGAGACATTGATGACAGTTAGGGGGTGGAAGAGAATGTGTGGGTGTGAATGTTAGAATGAGAGAAAAAAGGAAAGAGCTGATAAATAACGCTGAATGAGGCCTTGAGGACATGAAAGAACAGTGTAGAGATGGTTAGCATGGATCCAATGCAAAAGAAAATAAATGCAAATGAACAATGAATAAGAGTAAAAAAAGAAAACTGGATGAGTTAATTTTATTTATAATCTTTTAAATATAGACATTCTATATCATATTTTTTTTTAAATCCACAACAAAGAACCCAAACAAGACACAACAGCAGCAATAAAACCAAACCAAAACAACAAAAAACTCCAACAAAACAACACAGCAAACAAAAAGCCCCTGATGTCAGTCAGATAAGAATGACAACTGGCACTGCCTGCCTTCAAGTCCTCAGGATAAACAACTGCAACTAGCTCTAAGCCTGGAAATCCTACTGCATAAAGTCCATTCCTGCCCAAAGTCCTGCAGGTGCAGCAGTGCAGCACAGATAAATAACTCTTCTAGGGATGCCAGGCAGGTATCCCACTTCATCTTGTGCTGCTTGCTTCCTTTTTCAAGTAGAACTATAAATAGAATTTGGAGGAAGATGAGAGAAGATATACACAAGAAATCAGCTCTTGAATAGAAAGGAGGCACTTGTGGCTCAGTGTGTTTGTATCAGCTCCCTGGTTTCCAGAGGGCTCATTCCTCCCCCTGCTCCAACCCTCCCTTGCTCTCCCCATGAATTAGTGTTCAGCTACTGCTGCAGGTGTTTTTAAACACTGATAGGAACCATCCTGCCTCTGTCACTCTTCCCTGGTTTATGCTTTTCTGAGGACCCCTTGAATTAGCTGGAGCAGGACGAGCAAGGGCTTAGTGGCAATTACTCTGAGGGAAGGACTGATTGCTTCTCCAATCTGCTGTCACTCCAAATCAAGCTGGGCAAGGGGAAGAAGGGCTATTTTCTCATCAGATAGCAGTGTTTGATGGAAGATAAGCAGAAACAATCACAAATAAGAC
Source organism: Florisuga fusca (assembly GCA_038090715.1). Taxonomy (NCBI): domain Eukaryota; kingdom Metazoa; phylum Chordata; class Aves; order Apodiformes; family Trochilidae; genus Florisuga; species Florisuga fusca. Next base: position 3,932,748 of record JAAWXA010000029.1, on the reverse strand, counting down.
ATCACTTTTGTTTCATTAAAAGACAGTGGCCTTTCCTACCAACTTTTGTGAACTGCAGAAGTTCTGCTCCACGCTATTATCTCCTTAATTAGCTGCACGAGAGAAACTGTGAGCACATGCAGGTCCCACAGAAAAAGGGAATAGGGAAGGAAATGTTACCCTCTTTCCTCTGGAGTAACTAAGAGAATGGGCAGAAACTTGCAATTCTTAGTAAGATGTTTTTGGGAAATACAAAAACTACCTACCATCCATAAAAATTAAGCAAGTACAAAAGCACAAATTAAAAACTAAGTAACTCTGATTTTGCCAAGGGTCTTTCATTTAGTGAAGCTTAGCTTTAGAAAAGCTGCAGGAAGTCTAGAAGAGGAGGATAAGCCAATCCAGAAGGCATACAGCACCTCTCCCAAAACCAGCAGATGACATGCTCTGAGGTACGTCCCAGGTTTGCCTGTCATGATGAACTGATAGTCATGGCAGTCCAGCTAGATGTTCATTTGTTCACATGTTTAAATCCCTGAGTATGGCAGGGGAACTCTGCTGTTTCCCTTGTCAGCAAGCTGCTGGTCGTCTCCTAGGTAAGGAGTGTGCAGTATGTGCTCAGCCTTACAACATATTAAGCAGTAGTTCTCCTAGGAGTTAAAAAGCAAACCCCAGACAGGTTCATGTTTACACACTAGAATCTCCTCTTAAACCTAACTAATCCAATTTAAAATGTGCCTGACAAATTTGGTGGCCTTCTGTGGTGAGACTACAGCATTGGAGCAATTGATGTCTTCTACCTGAACTTGTGCAAAGCATTTGACACTGTCTTGCCTGACATCCTTGTCTCTAAATGGAGAGATGTAAACTTAACAGATGCAGCTCTCAGTGGATAAGGAATTGGCTGGATGGTTGCACGCAAGGAGTTGTGGTCAACAGCTTGATGACCAAGTGGAGATCAGTGCTGAGTGGGCTTCCTCAGGGGTCTGTTCTAGGTCTGATGCTGTTGAACATCTTTTTCTGGCACGATGGATGGAAGGGATGAAATTCATAGGGACCTTGACAGACTTGAGAGGTGGACTAGTGCAAACTGCATCAAATTCAAGGCCAAGTGCAAGGTCCATGCACCTGGTTCAGGGCAATCCCAAGCACAAATACAGGCTGGGCAGAGAATGGATTGAGAGCCGTCCCAAGGAGAAGAACTTTGGCATCTTGGTTGTTGTGAAGCTCAACATGAGCTGTCAATGTGTGCTTGTAGCCCAGAAAGCCAGCAGTACTATGGGCTGCATCAAAAGAAATGTGCCAGTACATTGAGGGAGGTGATTCTCTTCCTCCAGTCTGATCTTCTGAGACCCCACCTGCAGTGCTGTGTTCAGTTCTGGAGCCCCCAACACAGGAAGCACATGGATCTTCTGGACTGAATCCAGAGAAGGGCCAGTAGGATGATCAGAGGACTGGAACACCTCTCCTGCAAGGAAAGGCTAAGGAAGCTGGGGTTGTTCAGTCTGGAGAAGAGAAGGCTCTGGGGAGACACCATAGCAGCCTTCCACTACCTGAACGGGGCCTACAGGAAATCTGGGGAGGGACTTTTTGCAAGGACATGTAGTGATAGGATGAGGGGGGATGATTTCAAACTGAAAGAGGGTAGCTTTAGGTTAGGCATTAGGAAGAAATCCTTTAGTGTGAGGCTGGTGAGACACTGGAACACGTTGCCCATCAAAGATGTGACTTCCTTCTCCCTGGAAGTGTTCAAGGCCAGGTTGGATAGCGTTTTGAGCAACCTGGTCTAGTGGGAAGTGCACTTGCCCACGCAGAGGGGTTGGAAATAGATGATCTTTAAGGTAGTTTCCAACCTAAACCATTCTGTGACTCTATGATATTCTGAATTAACCTGATGAGCTGATAAGAGGAAGTCTGTGACTCCTAAGTATAATTTCTGTGTTTGATGTGACTGATCAGTGCCTCTCAGAATGAAAGAAAGCTCAGATTAGTTGTGTTTGTGATATGAATGGCAGCACTCTGACAAGTTCCTTGTACTCGGCTTCAGTCCTGTTTCTTGCAATAAAGTCACATGGTTGTCATGTTAAGACTCCCCATAGAGCTGAAAATTTGGGGTCCTGGATTTGGTCAGATGTGCTCAGCATATACAAGCTGTTGGGAAAGGATGGTCTGTAGGTCGCTGTGAAATAAAGTGTGAAACTGAGCAAGTGGCAGCACTGAGGCTGGTGGGAGTCTGCTATTCCGGAATTCCCAGACGCTCATTTTGTGGGGCAGCATCCTCTGAAGATATCCTCACAGATCCATGGTGATGCCATATTGTTACCTCTTGCATCCTAGCTCAACGTATCAGAAGGTGTAGGCTACACAGTCCAGGGAGGCAGCCAGGGTTTTCTTTTGATTGATGTCACCCGTGTGCCCCCTCCTCTCCCATTAAAGAGTATTCTTTGCCTGACTTGGCTGCAGACATCCCCCTGACTTTTCACCATGCCTTGTGTGTGTGCCTTTCAGTGTGTGAAACCATGAGGATGTGCAGCTAATGCTGACTTGTATTTTCATGAGCTCTAAGACATTCTTGTCTTCATCTATTCCTTCAAATTGGTCTGTGGAAAATCCGTACTTGTCATATTTATTCTTTTCCTTGGGATTCCCCTGGTCTTTATTTTGTCCTCTTTAGTGAGGATGAGCAGTGAGCCCCTTTGTCAATGTGCATCTGGGTTTGTTCTGCACCAAACTTTGTTGCAAGGGTCCCTACTTCTGTATTATTTTAGCTTGCATTTTACTCAGCTGACTTCTCTCCAGGTATCAATTTTTTGCTGCATTTGCCCCAAATCATTTCTGGATTGTGTGTGCTCTACACATTTTTGTAGTTACAGAATATAGTTGTTTTTCCCCCTGCAGATGGCTGACTGGGAGATTTCCTCAGAGACTGCTTCAGTAGACTTTGAATGCAGTCTGTGGTGACATTGCATAAGATGCAGACAACATACTGAGCTCTAACAGGGTCACTACAGCCTCCACTGCTTCAATTTTAAGTAGTCTTGGCATGTTAGGTACTGTAAACAGGGTAAGTTTGGTGTGGATGAGACCAAAGCCCGTCTGGCTGCTGATCAGCACACTGAAGTGCACCCATCACATGTGCTGGGATCACCAGCCAGGAGGAACTGCAGCTGTTGGCAGTGAACTCAGTCAGCTGAATACTGACAGCTGTGGATGTAGCTGTGTAGAATAATGTTGGCCTTGGAAATGCTACTGAAAGGTGAGTTGCAACTCAGCATTTGAAATTATTGAGCTTTTGAAAATACTGTCTGTGACATAAAACTGGGAATACAAGACCAAATCCAGAGCTCCTGATGGTAGGTGACAATTGGTGTCTGATACTTAGTTTCAGTCTCCTAAATTACAACTGGCAGAAATACTGTAGCTGAACTAGCTATATGAGGCCTGTCTTTGCTGGTTTATGGAAATACTTTGCACCTGACTATTGTCCTGGCAGTCACAGCCTTTTCCTGCCAGTCACCCCAGCATGCTACTACCTGTGCTGGGAACTGCTCCTTTTCCTGAAATGTGTACAAACTCAGCTTCTCGTGATGTTCTGTGTTGTTCTCATAATTCTGCATACCCATCAGCCAGCTGCTTTGAGCAACGAAATGACAGCAGTTCCACTGGGTCATGCCTGTGGGGAGATGGTCCTAACACCCCATGGATGCCTGTGCTCTGATCTGCCACCACCACTATGTGTGCATGTGAAGAGGAGCATCCCTCCACAGGTAAGCAGCTTCCCTCGTGGAATGTCTTACAAAGCCAAGGGAATGGCAAACTCACGACATTTTCTTTGAAGAGAACAAGGAAAATAATTCCTGAGAGACTGAAGAATGATACTATTAGTAATAAGAACAGTCAAGTAAAAGAAATGCTTATAAAGTAGTACCACTTTTCCCTAAGCCACAAGAAGAACCAGACTTCTCTGTGTCACTATGCAGTGACAAACTGACCTCGGTAGGAAATACCAGGATTCCCTTTCCTGTTACTTGCCATGGAGAGGGAAAGGCGAATGTGCAGTGGAGGCTGAGCAAGGGGGAGGGCTAAACTGTGGTCTGCCTCCAGCTGAGAGGAAGGTCTTGAGCCCATGAAAAACATCTCTCTTCATGTCAAGGCTATTAAAACTGACACTCTCAGACTACCACAGTAGCACTGTTTACCTCCACATGGCATTTGGATTCTCAAGAATTGAAAGCTGAAGTCAAAGTATTGAAGAAGGCTGCATAAAAATATCAAGCTTGTCCTTAAAACAGTGAGGGTGTTTCTGCTGCCATGGGTAGGTTATGTTGGGTAGCTCTTAGTCCAGTGCAATGCAAATTGTCAAACATCATGGATGTGTTTTCTTAACACAGAAACCAGAGCAAGTCTTGATATGGCTTTCTTTGGGATAGAAGGAGTGACAGGTTGGAATGAATTGTGTGATGTCAAAAGACCACCAGAGCTGACAGCCTGGAAAAATAAAGGGAAAAAGGGGTAAAGGCTGGCTGCCACAGGAGTAATCACTACAGTACTGCTAATGTCACCAGAAGAAACTAAACCTGCTGATAAGCTGGGCATAGATGTTTTAATCAATGGGGAGTTGCATGCTCTCAGCACTGGAGTGGGATGTGCTCTCTGACAGATGAATATTGAGAAGGATAATTCTCTAGCTTCCAAGTAAATAAATAGAGGTGAAATTGAAGTTTGTACTGGGAAATGAAACCGCATTAAGCAATAACATTTGCTTTGGTTTCCCCTCCAAATGCTTGCCTTCTGCAGTCACTAGCACTGGCTGACAGGTCAGGGAGATACAATATGGGTGGGTGTGCACTGGGGCTGTGTGGGTGCCATTATTGTGCTTTATTTGTTTCTGTCACAATTCACCTCTTTTTTTTCAGAAGCTAAAGTTAACAGCAACTTAACAAAGAGTGACAAAAATCTATCTGGCACATCTCCAAATCCTTCCCTCCAGTCATAATTCATTGTGACTTTATTTTGGGCGAGTATTTCCTTCCTTTGGAAAAATTGCCCTAACATTCACATTAGTTCTTTGACCTGTGACTTAAAAAGAAGAAACCTCGGCACACGACTTGTGTGTGTCATCTCTGGGTCTTGGTGAAGAGCTCTCCAAACAAAACTCTGTGCCTACACAGACAAATGACAGAAGTGTAATTAAATCCTCTCCTGCTTCCCCCCTTAATGTTTTTGATGAGGTTTATTTAAAATGTAGGATTTATTGATCACTCTTCATATTAATTAGATTGAAATGCAGTGGGCATTTTCTTCTGTTAATTTTTTGGGGGTTTGTCTGCTCAGTTCTTCTTCCCATATTGGCCAGAATTTTCCACCACTTCCATGCATTTATTGCTACAGTCTCCAGCAGCTCTTCCATTTCATTCTGAATAGTTACAACAAGTGTTTGAAAGCATATCCAGAGAAATATTTGTGCTTCAGTGAACTTGATTGCTGTTCAAACATCAACCAACCATGCTGTTTGTTTTAGGACACTATTGTTAGCATGACCCCATTAACTACAAATTTGCTTGTTATGTTCTCAGAAATCTGAATGCTCAACAAGCAAAGACCATGAAGTCTGGAAAAGCAGCACCCTCTTCATGGTGAATGGGAGGGAAAACTGAAAACAGAGTACTCCAAATGATGCCGGGAATGGAGAAGCTCCCCCTCAACCAAATCATTTTCTGAAAATCTTCCTTGTGAAATTTTAAAACATTTTCCTAGGGAATTGGAAAAAGGAAAAAAAATAGCTTTATAGCAAAACATGACAATCTCTATGAGACAGTAGACAGAAAGAAGGGGTAAAATGGGAGAAAGCAAAAAAGGCAATTGATGAAGAAACCAGAAAAATGCACTGTCTTAAAAGATTAATAGAAGAGATGAAGGCATCTGATCAAAGGTTTCCTAGGCTGTGAAGATTTGGCTGTAAAGGGCTAGAGGCAGGGAGGAGCAAGCTGTCTTCGTTTCTTCTGTTCATTGAGAGCAGTCATGAGAGTAAGTGAACCTCACTGAAAAAGGCAGCAAGACTTTGAATGATTTTTTTTTTTTTAATAATTACAATTTAGTTTTCTGGAAGTTCACTTGATCTGAACTTTACAATTGGTGAGTGATAGAAAACCAGAAAAGCTCCTTCCCACCCCCCTTCTCCCAGTGCTATCAAGACAGCAACATTTCAAAAGCAATAATTGTGGTGATATTAATTTGTAACTCAAACCATCCAGATGGGTCTTTTTAAATACATTTATGCTGCATCTATCACTGTAGCCATTTCATGAGTTTTCATTCTGCTCTAGACATCTTCATATGCTTCAGCTTCTTATAATAACCATGTGCTCTTTGGGATTGTGTTAAGTGATGTGCCTTATATGTATCAGACGTCAGCAGTTCTTCTGTTCTTTTCCATAGCAAGATATTTAGACAGTGGGAGATTTGGCATATATGTGTTATATACATAGCATGAAACTGTTGGAAAGCCTCTCACAGACAGCACAGGCTATTGGTCTGACTAAGGCTTCATTTTGTCCTAAACTAGCCCCAGAAATTTCCCTCTCCTCAACAGATGAGGCTGCCCTGGCTGGAAACATTCTGGACTGGTGGAACAAGTCTACCAGTGACCTGCAGCCCAGAGCCCTACAGGAGGCTGCTCATTTGCCCTGAAATACCTGACATGCACGGGTACATGAGTGATTTTTTTTTTTTTCCCCCCTGTCTCAGTTGTGGCTGCAGCAAAAGGTAACTGTGCTGTAGAGACCATTTAAAAGGCATCCCCAAGTTGACTATTATAAAAGCACCTATGTAACTCTACCCAGTTTACTTACTGAGGTACTGAGCACCTCAGAAAGACATTTGTTATGATCCTTCAGCATCATTCCTCTTTATTTGGGTTTTCTCTATTCTTTTTGCTCTTTCCATTTTCCAGTGCTGTTGCATATCTCAAGATAAACTGTTACTCCATGGGATGCCTGGGATGATAGTGCCATGAATAAATTAACAACATTTTCCTGAAAATACAGTGTATGTGTGGAGAACTTGCCTTCCAGCAACCAAAAATATCATGGACCACAGTGCTGGGAAGAGATAGGAAGATATTGGTAGTTCAGTTAGAGTAAGCCTGGTATAATCTCAATTTTTCTTGGTTAGAAAAAGCAAGCTATGTGGATGGTTGGTCCAGAAACAACTGTGGTCATAATATGGGTCCATACTAAATCTATAACTGTTCTGTATAAAGACATTTCTTCCTACCACTGAAGCTTTGCTGAACATTTACATCTGAGTCCAGATTGTGGAATTTGTACTTCCTTTCTATGCAGACATGGATTCCATTATAAAATATATAAATATAAAATAAGGTAGTCTTCAATTTGTAAATACATGATCTCTGTGTTTTAAAGCCTGCTCCCCCACCAATCTGAGTGGAACAATGTTGTACATTTTAGTCAAATGTCAAAACTACTTAACCCACCTTTGACCTCAGTAAAGCACCCTTATCTTAGGTTATTGATTTTTGCATTACTGTGAGGTTACTGTTTTGAATAACATCATACAGAATTTTTTAAACTTTCTTGCATGAAAAATTCTGTGCTGAATTCTATCTCTGGCTATTAGCTGATCAACAAATGCCACAAGTACTGAATTAGTTGGAAAGAGTCCAACATCTTCTTAGATCACCTCAGTGGTTAAAGCTACCTTTCTGTTCTGCAGCATTTAAAGGATTTTCACAGCCCACTTCTTTTAAGAATGCACAGACTCTTACCTTTACAGAACAGTGGTTATAAATTGTACAAGTCAGATCAATAAATGGAGATTTTGAAGAAGGGTGAAAATAAATGTCATGCTTCATAATTCCTTTCCAGGCATCGCTATCTCTATTATTGTCACACCTACACATGCTAAAAATAATCCCAGGTTAGAAGCCAGAGTCAAATTCATTTTCAGAAATGTCCTTTTCAGGTGTTCTGAAAGAATTATTTGGGACTGATATCATGCACCATCACTACACCATGTTCTATGCCTTCAGCAACTCAGGGAAGGCAAATCTTCTCCAGGCTTTCAGCTCAAAGAGTTCATGAGTCTGCCACTCACTGAAATCTCCTGAGCTGTTCATGCACTCATGCCCTCTCAGTGGATAAAAAAGTTGCCTGATCCTTAATTTGGGGGTAAAATTGCTGGTGTTCTCATTGAGTTTCCATGTGTATATTTAAATACCTGCTGGGAAGGAAGATGGAAGCAGTAGGTAAAGTAAGAGGGAGCCAGACATTTCTCTGGAGTGTGCAAGAGACACTGGGCACAAGCTAAAATACACAAAATTCCATCTGAACACAATCAAACACTTTTTTTTTTGTGAGGGTACTGTCAGGTACTGTCAGATGCTGTCACAGGTTGCCCAGAGAGGCCATGGAGTCTCCATCAGTGGAGATACTAAAAACCAATCTGGACATGATCCTGGGCAACCTGCTCTGAAAATGTGAAGTTAGAAGAGATGGTCCCCAGAGGAAATTTGGCTGCAGGGGCTGGAGACCCTTCCAGCCTCACCCACTTTGTGAGTCTGCAATATCACACTGGACTCCAGGAGCATGTATCTTGCATTTCAACACACTGAAAAGGGTTACAGCATCCCTAAAGCTATGTTATTGCTGGATCAGAAAGAAAATTTCCATCAACCTGGGAGTCTGCCTTCCCATGCCCATGTAAAACATTTTTTTCTCAGGAATATGTGGTATATAGACCTTAACACTTGCAGGACTCATGTCTGGATGCACAAATATAAAAGCAGGGAGGGAAGTGGAAAATCTTGCTGGGCTGCAAGCTTTAATGTGAGCTGTAGTCTCCTGCAGTGATCAATAAAAGCAGAGGGAAGCCTCTTCATGTTAAAAATTACCAGGTCAAATCTTTCATCTGTGAAGACTAAAACTGTTAAGAGAACCTGCAGAGGTTATATTGGAGTTATGGATTGAAATCCCTTGTGTGACAGCTTGATACCTTTAGGATTACAGAGGCAGCTAATTTATTACATCAGGATTACATTCCTTTGGATGCTCTTTGTGATGCAGCTTTTGAAATGTATTGCAATTGCATACTTTAAAGTCTTTTATGAAAGATCTCAGCTCACTTAAGTGTTCTCTTGGTAGTTGCTCTATTTTTGGGGGAAGTTAGACTGCTGTATGTATGTGAGACTTTTGTTTATGAGGTGTCCTTGCCATAGCTTGGTTACAAACTTTATTATGGTTTTACACGTGATGGGGTAAAATAAAGTTTAATCAGTCTGAGACAAGAATGAAGGCTACAGAAGCAGCGCTTACTGATGCCTCCTTCATGGGTTCATGCCTGCAAGCTCTGATCTGGGGCACTGCTGTGTTCAGCAGCCTCAAGGGACCATTCCCAGCCCATCTGCTGCTCGTGCAATACCAGGGTTCTGGGGATGTGGAAAGCAGCCCCTGTGCTGCTGGGCATGATTTGGAAATGCTTAGAGAACTCTCCCTTTAGCTTTAATATTAACCTTTCTCTGCCCCAGATGAGCCAGTCTGGTGCCTTTACTGTAGCTGTACTTCATCCCTAGAAGTCCTTCTCCCTGGCTGCAGTGCCAGGGCTATATCCAACCCCCTCCCCAGGGCTGGGCCCCTTACGCTGCATTGCTGAGCCTGCAGTAGCACTGATCCCTTACACCCCACACTGCAGCTGCAACTCTGCATTTGCACACACACAGCCCTCATTTCAGGGCATCTGAACCTTGACAAGCCTTCAAAACAAGCCTTCAAATAACATTATCAGCCAACTTGAATGAGTAATGTTTTGGAGGAAATCTGATGCATGAGGACTGGTAATAGGAGAAATGAAGACAGATACAGGAAAGTGAGGGAGGCATCAGAGGCTGAGGGAGGAGGATGGCTCCAAAGCAAACCTATACCACCCATGCTGCCAAATTGTTTATTTAAAGGAGAGGCTGGAGTTTAGCATGCATGAAAGCATAATACTCGTGTCCACCTCAGAGCACTAAAAAGCACTTCTGTCTCTAGTAGATAAAGCTGGAGGGAGTTCAGCATACAGCAAGCCCACAAGATTGTCTCAAAATTAAACCTGTGCGGAAGATCCAAGAAAAATGGAATTGCTGGAAGCAGACTGAGCAGGCTGAGTGCCTGAGTGGAGATGTTACAGCTACAGGTACACAACAGGAAACAATGAAGAGGTCAGGGATGGGATATCGTCATTAACAGGTGGGGACAGAAGGAGGAATAATGGTCACAGCATGAAGCTGAACTCAAAAGGTGACTATGAAAATAACACTGTATCCAGGAAGTCCTTTTTTTGTTCTTGGTGTTCCAACGATTTTCACAGGCAAAGCACTGCAAAGCAGGCTTTGACAGTGATCTTGTGTGGTCCCTCTGTCTTGTCTGGGAGGATGCATTTGCACCTGAGACTCCCTTTGCAGGGAGCTTCCCTGTTTTTCTCCTGGTAGACTGGAGCTGCCAGAAGGCCCAGCACCATGACTGAGCATGTATCTGAGATGCCTCAGGGGAGAGGGGGTGCCCTGTCCCTGAGATCAGCACCTCATAGGGATACAGGGGAAAGAGCTCCAGAGCTGATAATATTTTACTTTTGTATCACACTTAGACTATGAAATACTTGGCCTTCTGTCTATGCCTTATCTGGTAATGTGCTTAAAAAGTACAACTGTATTCCTTCTCATCCCTCTGTTAGCAAAACAAGCCATGCTTTTTCACTCTTCTCTGAAACAAGTTGTAGTCTCCTGCTCATCCTAATTAACCTCCCTCTGCAACTGCCCTGCTTCTAACCACTGGTAGAACAAAGCACATAGCTGCAGATTAACTCTTGTTTTCTCATGAGCTTCGCTATCCTTGCTGGAAATATCTGATGGCTTCCTAAGTGTCCTTGGGACAATTTATTGCGTACAATTGAGATTTGATGAGTACAAGATGAGCAGGTCTCATTAGGATGACTTCAGTAGGCTAAAAGGCTTGAAGACAAGTTTTAAATAAAAGAAGAATTAAATGGGTAGGATAAGGTATAAAGTAAGGGTGCATCATGCTAGATTAATTGGCAAAGTCCCACTGCACTGTGCAAAGATGAAATGGTGTTGCAGGGAGAAAAGGTAGGGAAGTAGAGGAGCCTGGTGCTGCCTCAAAGACTGCATGGTCTATGAGTAACTGGCTTGTAGACACAGTGAGGATAAAAGTTTTGCCAGTGAAGTTTCCCAAGGTCTGTCCCTGGAGGAAATTTCATGGTAATGTTTTCCTTAATGGCTTTGGCACAAAAAAGGGGTGTGCTAATGAGATGTTTTCTGGCATCCTCAATAAATAAGAATGGAAGACCAGTGAAGAAGAGACCTTCAGAATGATGAAGGTAAACAGATGAAACACAGAATCACAGAATCATCCAGGTTGGAAAGGACCTCTGAGGTCATTAAGTCCAACCCTTAATCCACTACCACTGTGGTTACCAAACCATGGCACTGAGTGCCACATTCAGTCTCTTCTTAAAAACATCCAGGGAGGGAGAATCTACCACCTCCCTGGGAAGCACATTCCAATGTCTGATCACTCTCTCTATAAAGAATTTTTTCCTAATATCTAACCTAAACCTCCCCTGGCAGAGCTTAAGTCCATGCCCTCTTGTCTTACTGGTAGCTTCCTGGGAGAAGAGACCAACCCCCCCTGGCTCCAACCTCCTTTCAGGGAGTTGTAGAGAGTGATGAGGTCTCCCCTGAGCCTCCTCTTCTCCAGACTGAACAGCCCCAGCTCTCTCAGCTGTTCCTCAAACAGAACCATATGAAGGTCAACACCATACATGTATTATCTATGGACATATTAATGTCAAATAGCAGAGCAGAGTGCTGTTGGGGGTCTAATTTACAGAATCTGGAAACATTAATGAGGAGTCTCAGACAGCATCAGTGGCAGCTACTAAGCTGTGTGTGTTGTGTTGTTCAATATGTTTTACAATAGTCTTTCTTCTGCTCCTGCTTGTAACTCTTTTGCTCGGAGGAAACTGAGCTCTATCTCCTTGTAGTGTGGTCCACAGGTGGTTTCACAGGCTGAAAAGCCCAATTTAACACACAAAATAGCACCTGGGCTGGACTGAGACCTCTGTTACTCCAGGATCACCAGCAAATGGCTGCATGGTACCTGTGGCAGCCAGGAAGCAACTGCTTATCCTCAAGGTGATGGAAGTCCCTGGGATGAAAAACACAGTTTTTGCCAGGCATACTGTGCATGCATTTCAGCATTTCTTTCACAAATGGATTACTTAGGTCGCTGGCTGTAACAGTTCACTTTTCCTGTCTTTAAAACAATTGTTCCTTCCTGGGAGAATATTTTTGCTTGCTAGTATTTCCCAACAAAGTGATATCTGGTCCTTATTTTCAGCCATTCTCAGGAATGTGCTATCAATCAAACTGCCTTCTGAAAAGTATGACTAAGCTATGTAGCTTGATGAAATTTGATTTATACTCTGAAGTCATCCTGAGCAAACTTAGGCCTTTAGTAAAGGACATGAGATCTTGAAAAAAAGGTTATAAGAAAGACATTCTTAGTTTGATCTTACCTTGGATTGTCCCGCATAACACATCCACAAAAATTTGAGGTATGGTTTAGGTGGGGAACACTTTTTTCTGGCATGTGCATGTGTTTTGCTTACCTGGACTGGAAGGAAGGACACTGCTCAAGAGGTCCATTCATGGCTGTAAAAGCAACAAAGACTTGGTACCCGTAGGTGTCTGTGTTTCCATTGCAAAGTTTTTCTCAGTGCTGTGTGTTGGACAGGACCTTGAGTAAGGGTAGGCTGCCAGATCCTCCTGGAGGGGTCAGGCCTTTTGGCAGAGGCATTAATGGAGCTACAGAAACTTCTGTCTCAGCTGAGCAGCCCATGGACATGGAGATGGCTGAGCTACTGGTGCCTCCATCACAGCCAAGGATATTGCAGCAGGAAGGTGAGACAGCCTTGAGATGGAGTTCCTGGTGAGCCTGGGGTGAGGACTGGAGGAGAAGTGAGATGAAAATTTTGGGCATTTGGTGAAAAAAAAGACACACCAGGGAAGAAATTCTGGTAAAGTTCCACCAAGGCTGCTAGAAGAAAGAGGAATGTGATCAGACTCAGGTAAAGATCAGGGAATGACTGATATGCCCCTGGGGGAGGAGATACTCATTTCAGACTGACTCAGTCTGTAATATCATTGCCCATGGCTGCTTTGTTTCCTCAAGCAACACTTTACATTTGTGCAGTGCATTTAAAATTAGCTTTATGCAGAAATTATTTTAACAGTGGCCAAAATGCAAAAAGATACACCTAAAATGTTTTTACAGGGTTAGTCATCTGCCTGAAAGGCTATATCAGGATGACCATGGCAACATGATCAAATTGATATCTGAAGGTGTTACTGATTCATAATGTTGTATCATAGCTTAGGTGCTGGCTCTACTGGGGACAGTCTCCAGAATCTCCTGTCCTGGAATAAAGGAGGTGTTGCACAGAGAGAAAGCACCCAGGATCTAAGTTTGATTCTCAGTGTTGTTTGTACATGCCTACTCACTGAAATTGCAGCTCCATCTAAATCATGACCATGACACTGGCTGTTATCTCAGCATTTGAAGATGCATTTCCTGAAAGAAGAGATTTATATTTTTCAGTGAGTTAAGAAACCTTACACAGACCTGTAAAAAAAGGAATAATGCATTTTATGCAAATTTTCCATTCTAATAAGCACATTATGGATTGACAGCTGCAAAAGGGACAAATGGTAATTCTAGTATTTTCTAAGAACTAAACACTTAAATCTTTTCGCCAAGAAATGTGAATGTAAAAAACTAACAACCTACAGAAACAGTGAAAGGATGCAACAGATTTCCACTCTTTGTTTTTTTAAAATATAGATTGCTTGATTGTAATAGTAAATTTAAGACTGGTTTTTCTATATTACCTACAACTCAAGTCACACATCTCAACAGAACAAAAACTTCAGACTTACAGAAGAGAATTAATTTTGTCAGTACTTGAACATGTGGATATGTTAAGGCACGTGTAGCTGAGACACTGTTAGATGTTTTCTAACAGACATGGTTTTAGGTGAAGCATACTCACTCAAATATTAAGTTCTTCAAAAATTTTCATAGGGATGATATATAGATACGTTATTACTGAGTACTGCTAGCTTTTTCACAATATCCTGAGTGCATTCCTGTTACCATGTCAAGTTTAGTAAAAAACATTGTAATTTGACATGAGATGAGGTTGAATAAAAGAAAAATCAGAAAAATATTCAATTATATATGAGGCATGTATTAGCTGTCAAATACTGACTTCATGTTTTTATTTTAACAGTGTTCATATGTTTCAGGAATTTTGGGGTTAGAAGTGATTTGGTATTTTTATGTCTCCACTCCTTAGAACTAATGGAAGCTGCTCCTCTCATTTCTGCTTGAAATTCAACAATAGAGAGATCTTTTTATGTGTGTCTTAACAGACTTGAGCAGATTATATAAACCTGCTAAACGTTGAGTCTACAAATACTTAATTTGAATTATCTTTCTAAAGAACTTAGGCATTGATTAAATATACTAAAAGCTATATTAAATAATAAACTGGTGCTTTGGATAATTGCATGTATTAATGTTACTGCATATTTTATGATGTTATAAAAACATGCATAGCAGTAAAAATGCACACTTTGTTAAGGATGGTGGTTCAGCGTTAATTTTAAGAGTTGTTCCTCATTCCTACCCTAGAGCTGTAAAGTTGCTATTAGTGAATGATAACATTTTGGGCAGGAGAGGGTTGGGAATCCCAAGGCCTCATTCAGCTCTCAGCTGCAGGGATTTAGCTCTTCCTGCCTCTGCCCTGCTGCCCTTTCATGAAGGTCCCCACTGCTGCAGAGGGTTGCCTTGCTGGACTCCTTTGAAGGACAGGGTCCTTCCTATGAAACAGTGAGAAACACTTCCCTAGCTGCTACCATTGCATTTTAGTGATGCAAAAATGTACATTTTACTGAACAACTGCATAAAAATGCCCTGAGTATCTGGGCTGGGTTATACCCAGTTGCCCCTGGATGGGAGCCACTGGAGCTGGCTGCTCCAGCCTGTGGTGCTGCAGAGTTGCTGGGGACCTATGTCCTCTTACTGGGATTGTTCCTCTGAAGAGCCATTCCTCTTTTATAATCATGATGTGCACTTCTTCAATGATTCCTGAGTGATGCTGAGGTCTTTGTTCTCTTTAAAATTCTTGAGTGGGTCTTTTATCAGTGAGAACAAATGTCAAACATTCCCCTGACTTGGCTTGTTAGCTGTGTTGGTGAGTCAGGAGAGGAAGGACTGTGTTTCTACTGCTGTATTTTAGCCACTGGCTTTTCTACCTCATGCAGAGCTGCTGGGACATTACCACTCTGGCTGGTCTGGCTAACAGTAGTCTCTGGAACCAACAATCTGATACAGAATATCCCATCAGCATGGAGTGGAGTGGAGGAATTTAGGTTATGTGGATATCTTCACAAAAATACACCTCAATTTTGTGTTAAACATTTTCTGTCTTTCTAGCCCTCATCTCCATCCAATTCCTGGTTTTCTATCTACTATAAAATTGTTCCTTAAGCAAATGCAAAGATTTCATTAAATGATATCTCAGAGTAGTTCCTTCCCCTCACGGGAATTTTCCTACACAAACCGTATTATCAGGACAAATAGTATTCCTCTGATTCCTTCACATATGATGTGCTGAAACAATATCAGGCTCATGGCACATGAGATGCCCCTTCAGGTCAGTAATGGAGTGAAGTGAAGGAGTTAAACTTACTCAGTTAGTTAACTTAAAGTTAACTTACTCAGTCTGGTTCAGATTTACTCATGCGAGTGAGGAGCCTCAGATCTCTTGACCTAAGGTTCTGAAGTATAGCAGCAGTCAGAAGTTCTGCTGCCTGCCTTTCTCTCATAAGTGCTTACTGACCACTCTAAGGAGTTCTTTAGGTTCCTACCTCTTGGAGATGGTCTGTGGGAGCTATGTGTTCAATTCCTTCATAGCCATGAGAGAGAAGAGAAAGGACCCTTTAAAAGACTGCTGTTCATTTTTGCTAAGTTCTTTTCCAAGGGGTGGGCTGTGGGAGGAGAAAAAAATTATATCTGCTGCTCTCAGTAGAGACAAGGACATCTTCAGTGAGTGGCTATCACCTTTCTGGAGACCAGGCTTGAAGGAAATGCGGGGGAGTGAAATAGGTCTCCTATACCAATGTCAGATGTCTAGGGGAGACAAGGTCGGGAGTGGTGCACAGGCAGCTGGCAAGAAACAAGCAATTTACTAGTCCTAATTAGAGCTTGGGACAGAGGAAAAGTGGAAGTTCTCCCGTATGGATTACAAGGCAGCTCATTTATAAATTCTGCAAGGTGGGGGACATGAAGTAAGATTTCAAAGTCAAAGAACATATTCAATAGAAAATTGATTCATTTTTGCTGTATGATAGTGACTTCTCTTTGCTTTCTCTTGCTAACGTGTGAAGAGACATCCTTTGATTTGCTCAGAAGTGCCAGCCTTTTTCAGGAATACCTCTCCTGGATCAGGGGTTTGAAGTGTCTGGAGCTCAATGACTGCTAAGAGAAACAGCAGCTCAGGTCAGGAGGAAAATGAGATATGGTGCTATGGTCTCAAATGCAGTGAAGTAATCATGCCATCATGAATTCACAAATCTCAGACTTGCAGCCTTTACACCACTTCTCAGTGGAAATTAAGCAGCTACACCTCTTCTGGATAAGGGCCAAAGTTTTTATAAACTTTCTACTGCCTCTTGTGAATGACATTATGGTTTAATCTCAGTCTCATTCCAATTTAAGAGGCAGAGAATCTCAGCTGTAACTGCTGACATTTACTCTTCTCCACAGAGGAGCCAAGTACAAGGACCTAATTCAATGCAGCAGGTAAGTCCGAAACTTGTCCTCTTTTGAAGTTTACCAGGCATTGAAACAAATATGTATATGTGAGAAAGGGTACATTCAAGTGTGTGTTTAATCATGACCCAGCATAAGATGAACACTTGACTTCCCTGCCCAGATTAGGTGGTTTTAGGCATGCTGGTTTAGTGATGCTGAGAAACATATGGCATCTTGAGCCCCTCTGTAGTAAAGAAGGCATCTTCAGTCTCCCAGGGTGATACCCTAGTACTTTTTGCAACATTTAAATAATTTTAAAAGGTCTTTAAGAATTTACAGTAGGCCCTTGAGTTCTTCCACAGGCCACAAATTAATTAGCATGCTTCTTAAATTCCAGCAAGCTAAGTGGAAATGCTTCAGAGGTTCCTTCCCTCAAAAATGTAAAACATCCTCTGATTAACTCCCCACTTCATGATAATGAAAGTCTGGATTTTTTTAAAAAAGCTCGATGTGATTTAAAAATTTGTTTAAGTGTCAGAGTAGGCTTCTAGTCACCGTGTCAGAGATTAAACTGGCACTTTACTCAAAGTTAGAGGGAAAGACTGTAGTTGGCCACCAACAAGGAGAGGCCCTTCTGCCATGAGAGGAGCATCCATCTCTGCCTGCTGGCTGAGGCAATTTACAAAAGAAGAAAAAAACCCAAAGTAATGTACTACGTCAGGTTAAAGATGGAGATGAACCAGAGGCTGAGGCCACAAGCCCAGGCTGTGTCTGGTATTGACTCTGTCACTTCTCACCCACATCTGTGTCAGGAGGCTGAACCATAACTCACCAGAGCTGTAAAGGTGTTTGAGGGAGACTTGTGAACCCTCCCCCTGGCCCAGACTATACACATGCCCTACCAAAGCATGGCTTGCAGTGTCCTGCTGACCACTCAGCTCTCTTTGTTGCAGTTATCCCTGGAGGTCTGGGGATCCTGCTCCCTCCTCCTTGTGTTGCCTTTCCCTTTGAGCAGGAACACTTGTCCAGCCTCTTCAACTGCTCTCACCTACTCAAAGATAACACTAGGTTTCCTCTCTTTGGTGCTTGTTTGTAAGGTATGTCCCCTTCCTGAATCCCCTGCCTGGTGGGTTTGAAGTGAGATCTCCTTACAGATGGCAATAAAGGAAAAATAAGTCTGTTGCTTAGGTAGCTGCTCATTGCAAGCATCAGGTGAAACCTTAAGAGATTTGAGAGCATACACTGAGAGAATGGACTCCTTGAACTGCTGAAAAACATGAGCTGGCCAGTCCCAGAGCAAAGAAATCATACTGTCATTTACCTAGAGATGAAAATAGTCAGAGGGGAGCTTTCTTGCAGGTCTGATTACAGCTGACCAACTGAGGTGGGTTTGTTGCCATCTCCTGGGAGTAGATTCTTGAGTGTTTTGACCATGGAGCTGAAGAAATAGATAAGTCAGATATTCCCCCAGTCCTGATGCTGAAACCTCCTCAGACAAGGCCTCGGAAGTACCTGTGAGGTGCATTGCAGAAGGGAATTGCCAGCAGGTACAGATTTGATGTATCCATGCCAAAACACATGGCTTCCCTGGGAAACAGGCAGCTGAGAGATATACCTGGTCCTTGAGACAGGGAGTGGCTTCATGCGAGACCCAGGGGAACTGGCACAGCTGGTACAGTTTAAAATCAACTTTTTCCCCACTGCAGAATGGAATTCCTGTTCTCAGATCCTCTCTGCGGTGAGACTCAGGGTTAGGGTCAGATGCCCATGGTTTTCTATGTCTGTGATCACTTAAAAACTGATACACCGAGTCCTGGGCTTCCTGGTTCACTTTCACTGAATTCCGGACAAAAAAAACTTCTTACCTGAGCTCTCAGTGAGTTAACTGACATTTTTGCTTTGTAAATCCTGAAATCATGTCTGAGAAATACTCAGCCTCCAATCTGGTGGTGTTCTTTTGTTCCAGTGCCTGTGAGTCCTGGCTTTTGGCGGTGATGCCCCAGGGCTAGATGCCGTAGCATTAGGACCAGATAGTTGAATTTCTGAAATGGCAGCTTACCCTGCAGTTCCCAAAATGCTGATTATTTCTGCTGCCCCGTAGGATCCAAACACTCAAGTGCTCCTGTGACACAACAGGGCTCATGCCTGCTTTCTGAGGGGTAATTGCCTTCCCGCCCATTACACTGTTCACCTCACAGTAGGGTCCTGAGTGAGATGTCCCCTCTCTTCTGCCTGTCCCTCTCTGCTTTACCCTTACCTCAGATAGTATTTTTTTCCTCAGACCCACATTTGGAACAACTTACTGAGATGCTATCTTTGACTCTCATTCTGAGTCCTGGCAAAACTTTCGAAACAATGGATGGATCCTCAAAGGTAAATTTAACTGCCTGTTGATAACCTTGCTTTAGTTACCTACTGTAATTTGGGCAAGGCAAATCTTGGCCTTAGTTTGTGAACAGTTTATGAATGCTTCCACTGTGTGTAGTGTGCAAAAACCTCTACAAACTCTAGTGCTGGTTGTATCCTTAATGTACAAGTTGTTAAAATACAACTGCTTAAAAGGCTATGATGTGTGTCATTGGCAGCTCAGAACTAACTCTGTGTAGTGGAGAGACTTGGTTGAGGAAAGCAACTAAACAACTACATTTCAACTAAAGAAGCTTTCTGTTTACTTCATATGGCACAGAATTAACAATTTGCTGCCAAACTGGCTCAGGAGGGATGAGACTTGCAGCAGGGGAAACCATTTCTATATGGTCCTTGTTGGTAGCTATGTAAGACTGTTTTCCAGAGGAAGCCAAATACAGCTGACAAGGGTGGGAGATCTGGGCAGAAGATGGTTGAGAGGAAAGATGAGAATGTAATAAACAAAAGCCTAATGAATTAGGGGGCAAACAGAACAAGTGTGGGCAGTAGGCTACACTTCCTTGTGACAGGATGGTTGCTTTTGTATTACAGGTATTTAAATGCTTTTACTCATTTTTTCAAGTAGAAACAACATAAAACCTGTTTCATACGCTCAAGTAAAAATGTAGTGCTTTATTTTTCCTTCAGTGGAGACATTTTGGAAGGCTATGAAGCAGAAAATATTGCTATGCTGCTTCAGGAGAACCAAGTTCCTCTCCCTCTAATAACAGTTTTGCTCTCTACTATGCCTGTATTTCTGTATCAGCCCACTGCTCCTCTCACCTAGGCTGTGACATAAGGCAGGATACAGATTTTGTCTTTCAGTGAGTATAGTAGTTTTTAAGGAGATAACAAAAGCCAAAGTATCTGAAAACAAACTACTCAAACCTTTTTATGGAGTGAAAACTTGCAAAGCAAGCGTGCTACAAGGAAGTTGTATAGGCTCAGAAAGTAGGTTAGGGTACCCAAGGGACGATTTAAATGAGCTAGTAAGAAAAAACAGATCTGGGACTATTGTAAGACATTCCTCTCTGTTAATATTGTAGAAATGAGTAAATCCAAGGAAAAGAAAATAAATCACAATTCATATATACTCTTTCATGGTGTGATGATTTCTTAAAACCTCAGTGAATCATCTATATCTAAGCTCTGCAGGAAGAGAGGATGCCAGTATAATAATGTTATGGCAAAATTTATGAGGGAAGACTGAGTTTTGCTTTCCATGACTAAATGTAGGGGAATGTTTGAGGCTCTTTGCTTTTGTTTTGCACAGTGTGTGCTCTTGTTAAACTGTTACCATTGCTGTCAACAAGGAAGAATAAGAGCCTGCCCTGACTGGGATTCCACTATTTAGCAAGACATCCAACAGGAGTTAACAGGATTAACTTGGAAGGGTGAAAGACAGGTCTGAATCGTGGCACATGAAGGACAAGGGACATGGATGGTGGCACATGGGCTGTGAGATGCTCTTGCCACGGCAACTGAGCACCAAGCCTGTGGCTTCAGCAGCACTGTCTTAATACAGAAGCTCACACAGTACAAACAGCAGCCAAACATCAGTAAGTGAACCACTGCAAAATGTAAGCCAACAGTTTTGGCTTCTGCTAGCCGAAGGCAAGTCTTTATTCCTGAGGCTTCTGATGGAGGAAGCCACAGGCAGCCCTTGCTGAAGTTCCATGATTCAGAGCACCTCTAGGGGTCGAGCTCTCTGGATGCTCTCATCTGGCTGTCCCAGGAGGAGTCCTCAATACCCTCCAATTTTTTCACTTGGTAAGCTGGTAACCTTCTTTTCTAATGTAGAAAGGATCCTCCCTTTTAAAAACACTAAATTACTGAGAGGCAGAAAATCCAGTGGACCTAAAACATCTTTTATATCTTTATTCAGTTATGCTCCAGTTGTTCCTTCAGTGGAAAACTTGCCATAGAGGAAAACACCACTTATTCTCTGTTCTTATACCTCCATAGCATCCCCATGCAAACAATGCAGTTTGGAAAACCCTTCAGTATTACCTTCTATCTTTATGATATGGTTCATTCACCTGAAAATAGTCTTTACTATCTTATCTGATAGTAAAATTAGAAACCTTTGTGTGAAGTTAAAGTTATTTCTATAGCTGTTTTTAATTGCACTTGTTTCATTTGGGATTAAATTCTGAAATTTCCAAAGCTGTAACTGAGAACACTGGTGAACATTATGCAGCAGAACTGCAATTTTGACCCCACAGTCTGTGGTAAAACTCCCAGCTCAGCTGGAGCCAGGATTACAAGACTGGAACAGGAGAAACATACAGATTTTCATCCAGATGTTTCCAGTTTTCACTGGATGGTAATATCACTGGAGTAAAAGAAAAGGTGTATGTATGCAAGTTTACTTGTAAATGTTTATACTGATATAGAAAAATAAATTCCAAAACTCAAAATCTTGAAGTGTAAAAAAAGGTGGAGAAAACCTTAGCAACAGTAAAAGATGACAATCATTCTGATCTTTCATATCTCAGGATTCCCAGAATAAAGTACTATTTTTATTTCTTACCCATAGGAAGGGAAGAAAGAACAAGTAGTTTTGTGTGCAGAGGTACTGATGACCACTGGTTTGCAGTGGATTTGTCTGCCAATTGACCACTGGCACAATGGATACCTTCTTCTTAAAGAACAGAGGGAGTTGATAAAATGGCTCATGTGAGCCAGGGCTTCAGCTTTCCCATTTGTCAAGGCACTTGCTGTAAGCTTTGTCTCCCTGCTATTCACTCAGCCCCTGTCGTCCTGAAGTCTGAGGAACCAGATTATCTGAGTCTTGTTCTTCTTCTGTCAACTTCTGGCTGGGATGAGCCAAAGGGTTCAGAAGTTACAAGGAGAGAATAAGAGTGTGTTAAGCCTTGTTCCCATAGAAACATGTCTAAAAAGTGTATTCATCCTCAAATGCAGGAAGAGATAGCTTCAAGGGATAGCTTGGTGTTCCTGAGAGCTTAGCCATGGGCAGGGAGCATGTGGTAGCTGTTTGGTTTGCATCTTCATGTGCTTGATCCCACACTTTGTCAGCAGGGCATAACTTTCTTGTTCAGGCTGCTGATCCTGGATGAGGCGTGGATGCTATTTTGGAAAAGGGGCAGTGTGCCTGCACCCCAGGAAGGCATGTGTACAACACAGCCTCCCAGAGAGCCAGGCAGGAGGCAGAGAAAAATTCCCAAGACAAAAGTGCTCCCATCTGGATTCAGAGAAAAGGAAAAGATAGGTTTTTACTTGGGGCTCAGGGGGTTTGCACAGGGCTTGCTGCAAACTGGGAGCCTTGTTGAGCTGACATTCAGACAGCTCAGAGGCTGCGATCTGCCCTGCAAGGGCATGGATGGCAAGGAAGAGACCTGTTTGCATTTATCTGGCATAGTTGAGTTTCTCTACATAAAAAGCTCATTTTGCAAGTAGAACACAGCCTTGGAGATCTTAGAGACTCTTGCTGTTTTGGAGTGCTCGTTTTAGATCCACCTCTTAGTTAGCACTGGCTTGTGGTGAAACAGCTGTCACAAACAGAGGTTTGCCATGGTGGGGTTTCACTACAGCATGCAACTGTACTACAGCAAAAAAAGCTTCTTGGAGCTGAGAGAGGGAGTGATTTCACTGTGCCTTGGTGACAAGGGCTCTCTGTGCCTAGCATTCACATTCTGCGTGGGGTGTCCTGTGGTCCTTGCAACCTGTCACTGGGAATCTAGGCACTTTTCCTTCCATTTATTGAGGGGCACTGGGTATAATTTGGCCAGAATGAATAGTGTTTCTGGAAGTTTGGGCCAGACTTGCGTATTTTTTCAATGTGCCTTTGTAGAAAAGTATATATTAGTGTCCAAGTTATCATGCTGTACCAGCCAGATGCTGCAGCATTACAGAGTAACTTTTGCACCCAAGGTCCTCCCACATTATTTCTCCATGCCTAGAACAGTGCATCCTAAAACATCTTGATCCATTCTGCATACTAAAAGCATCCTTTGAACTCCTGACCAGCTGCTTTTCACCGTGAAAAGCAGTGATGTGGTGATGATTACCTGTTGAAGATGCAGGTTGACACTTCAGTAGACAAAACTCTTCTGGGTCTGCATGAAAGGCATTTTCTGAAAACCTGTTCAGAGTCTCCCCTGAGCCATTTAATAATAAGGATGGATCATGGGGGTGGGGAAGAAAGGGAAACAAACAGACAAAATCCTCGTAAAGTACACCACATTCTGGGCTTACTCCATTGCTTTTGCTGAATATCTCTTTCTGAATTGTTACTAAAACCTTCTGGGACCACATCCTGTTCAGTAGAGCTTCTCTTTTTGACATCTTTAGCAGAATTTCAGCCCTTAAATGGACTGTACTTAATATGAGTTGGCATTCCCATATAAATCTAAGTTGACATTCCTGCATATGAGTGCTTACTGTGGTCAGCTGGGCTACTTTTGAAATCAGTTGTTGTTCGTAAAGAACAGAGCAACTGCAGCCTTTGAAATATGGAGAAGAAACACAGAATAATAATTAAAATTGTAATAGGAAATCATACCAACACGGTTCATGGCTTGAGGTGACTCCTGTTCCAATTTTGAAAGTTCAGTAGTGATAGAGATGTTCCTTTCTTCCCCAGTGGAATGACATTGCAGCCTGGTGAGGATGCCTTCCATTTCTACTCTCTTTAGTTGTAACAGAATAGAAGATGAAAAGTTTTCTGTGTATGTATGTGGAGATGTGGCTGAGGGGTAAGTAGTTAGCATTCTGGTAAAGCTCTGATAATGCTAAGCCAATTAAATATAATTCAGGATATTTAGATTTCGATTCAGTAACTGCAAGCTGAAAACAGTTTATGTAGAAGATGAATACATTTTCTTCCTCAACACTTTGGAGTTACTGGAGAATTTTGTTTTATTTTTAAAGCATATTTAAAGTATTGATTTTTTTTTTTTCCTCCACGTCAATTGAATCTGATAACTGCATATTTATTTTGGGCAAGACAAGCTCTTTCTTCTTCACACTGAACTTCTTCTAACTTGTTTTCTATCTGTCTCTTTGAAATTCTGAGGGTTTTTTGTAACCATCCTAAACACTAGAGACTAATGAAGACACCACTTAATGTACTTAGGGAAGAACTGGGTGAAAGTTTTGGCCTCAAATATATTGCTGGGGTTTTTTAAGTCATTTTCTCTTTGTTACATACTCTAAAACATTGGAAAGGAAAACTCCAGGCTTTCAGAATGGCATTTTATATGTACAATGCTTTTTTTAACGTCAACAGTTGTTTGTGGGTGTAGCTCACAGGTTTTGGAAAACTAGCTCACTCTTCCATCAGAAAAGGTCTTTAATATTGCATATAATGAATTCAGCAAGTTGCACCTTCCATGATAATGTAGGTTGATGTGAGATCTTTCCCAGACTATACCCAACTACCTTTCTGCACATGGTTTTTTTATTTCTCATTTGTCAAATGTACATTCTGTCCTGTGTTTCTGAAACTACATATATAGACATGGAGCCATTTTACAGAGTTCACTGTTCTGTCTTGTTTGTTTCTTTTTTCTGGACTCATCATAGAGCTCTTCCCCCATTGTGTGCTCTTAGTGACCTAAACAAGTTGTTTTGCAACTGAACATCCCTTTTAATTATGTGTTAGAGTTTTTTACCCTGTACAGGAAAACTTTGTCTATACTGACTTTTCCAGATCACATCAATCTCTTGACTGTATTCTCAACCAGCCCATGACACCAAATCTGTGCTTCCCTCATTTACTTAATATTTTGCAGCCTACATCAATACCGTGGCTCATGCCTCCCAGTGAAGGCATGTCCAGTGTCCCCTGAAGCCCAGTCCTTCAGGAAGCAGCCTGAGGTTTGCCCCCCTCTTGCTCTGGTTGGTTTTTGTTTCCACCCAGCAGAGAGAGGCGAGGTGCTGTGGGTGCCCCGAACAAGGCATCTCTGCTGGCCTTGCTCTTGAAGCAGGTCCCAAGGCAACTGCTCAAGAGGGCTTGAAGGCAAAACCCAGCATGAGGTCACCTTTGATGCAGACACCCAAGACCTCCTGCTGCTGGTCTGCACTTTCCTCAGAGGCTGAATTTTGCATTGCATAGTGTTTGGACTTCAAGTTTCCCTTAACACACACAGCACAGCTGTATCTTGAATAGCAAATCCTTCCACGTATCTCTCCTCTGTTTTGGGCTCCTACACAATTTCAGCAGTAAGAAATGAAGGACTTGGACTACATAAGAGCTCCTTGCACTTCATTTACATCTGCCCACTGGAATTGCCTCTGACCAACAATTTAATATAGTTTGAACCTGAATTAACAACTATTTCCACATTTACAAAGACCAGGTTATGCTGACAGTCTGTCCATCCACACTAAACCAGTACAGGAACAAAACTTTCTCTGCCTCACAATATAAACTTTCTGGAGAAACCACCAGGCTTCCACAGAATATGCTGAAGAACTAGGCCAAAGGTCAGCAAATTAAATTTTGGACCTTTAGAAACCCTCACTGGAAACTTGAAAATGCTGCTGGTACAAGTTTTACAGAAAAACCCAAACACTTGTAAGATTGATTTTGAAAGGCTATTTGAAAGAATCTTTGAATCCTTTTCTATCTTTAAAGAACTCATGAAGAATAAATCCCTACTCTTAACAAAGTGCTGCTTCAGTTTTAAAAGAAAAATCACCATTCTCTAACATTTTTATGGCAGGATAATTTTGAGGTATCATTGCAGAAGCTTTAAACTCTCGTAGCCCCAGAATTTTGCTTTTGTGGTAATGAGAACAGTGTAAAAGACATAGGTATGCTTTTTCATGTTAGAAGAAATTTTAGCTCTCTGTAGGGAGAACTTTTCCTGTTCTTTTCCATTTCCATTTTCTTTTCTTCTTTCATAACAGATGAAGCATTTCTAGTGGCACAGAATAGGCTTAGAAAACCAAGGCTGATTTAATTAGTCCCTGTTTTTCTTAGACTGTAGATGCTTGACCAGTGTATTTCAGGGTCTACTTACCCCACTGTAATTGTTTGGTTTCTCACTTCCTTATATGAAGTGGAAAAGAAGACAAGCTTTTTCTTCCATTGCTGCCACAGTGAATAAACTCTGAGGGAAAGAGCAATAAAAGCTTCAAAGAAATAGATGGCAGAAATATCTTAGTTCTGCAAATGCATACAACATTGTATTACTACTATTCCTGAAACAAATTTGGGCACTAAATTTGTGAGGTCTAGGGATGGTATTCCTTGACTTCTAGCAGTAAAAATTTGAAAGCATCATAAATTATCTAATGGGAATAAGGGAAGAAATGCATTTTAGAGGCGAGTTAGTGAGGAAATAGCAGAAAGCTATAGAAAGCTGGGGCCTGAGGGGGGAAGATAGGCCAGCAATTAAGCAGCATGTTGAGACTCCAATCTCAAATCGGTTCTTGGCTCTGTCATGGGCTTTCTTTAAAGCTTGGGCAAATTAATTGGTTTCTGTCTCTCAATTTCCAATCTATAAAATGTCCTCAGAATGTCTGGCAGGAATTCAAGTGCTATTGTTACAGACCCTCCATAAAAACTGAGATATTTGGGGTTTAGGCTGAGTTTCTGACAATGCAGAAATCTTACCCAATCAGAAGCTCTTGCAATACTGTTACTTCAAATGGTGCCAGAAAAATGGCCTCATCTTTTCCTATATATTTCAGGGATTTAATTCGAATGCCTCCTCACTAGCAAGAACTAACAAAGCGCAAATTTAAAATTCTAATTTTAGTTCATCTCTATGATAATGTCAAGGGTTTCTGGGGTTTTTTGTTTGTTTTGGTTTGGTTTTAATGGAAATTCTTCCCCAAATACGTCAGTGATGAGGAGAGTCAGGCGCAATGCACAGCATGAAGGATGTGATAGAGGCAGCTCTCAGCACAGGCGGAATCATGCAGCTCCCCCAGTCGCTGTTTACTGCAGAGTGATTAATAAAGCACGAGAGCAACTGACTGGGATGTTCCAGAGCAGCAAGACATGCTAGTAACACAGATGTGTCCATTTTGGTTTTTTTTTTTAAAGCAGCTTTCTTGTTTTCCTTCGGGCACAGTCCCACACAACTTTGTGCTCAGGGTGTCTGCTTTTCTTCTGTAAGTAGCATGGATTAAAAGAGACTGCAAAATTTGCAATTTCTACAGTTTGCAAAGAACTGGGATTCAAAGATGGGAATGAAAATGAGAGGTTAAAGATTAAATCTACTGTCTGCTGAAATGACATGTTATTACATCTCTCCATGGGATGGGTGTTTACTGTGTTATGATTTTCATTTCATATATGCATGGTAAAAAATTATCACCAAGCAATCTTTAAGATTTCCCGGATCACCAAGGACGAGCTTTTCCATGCTTCCTCTGGAGCTCTTAGCATGAGTCATATGCTAGGAACAGGTATCTGAATCCCAGATAATTTATCTCTTGTCATTACAGTGGTGTCACCTTCATCTGTCTTCTGTTTTTCAAATGAAATAAGTATTTGGTTAACTAAGTAGCCAACAGAAGAGGCTGGGGGAATGGTAACATGAATCAGAGGTGTGAATTAAAGTTACATATATATGTAATATACACTGCTATTTATCAAGCAAGTGTTGTGCCTTTGACTACAGAGAAGGCCTGGACTCGACTTTGACATGATGGTAATGATCAGTCATCAGTGATGGATGCAAGAGAAGAAAGTGAAAGAAAGGTTTGAGCTCTGGAGAGCAGGATTCTGATTTCAAGGATTAAAAAGGATTTCCAGTTTCTAAAAACAAGAAAGCTGTTATAAAAAGTATAATCCACTTGCTCTGCACATTTTCCTAATGAATTTATTGTTACACTACGATGTCAATCACAGTCACTGAACTTTCCTGGTTTGTTTGTTTTTTCCTGTTTTCACTATATTGTCTATGGCTTTTCACCTTTTGTACCTGATGTTCTCTTTTTTAGTCATAGGTAAAGTTTTCTTGGCCTGTGGCATGAACAACTGACAAGGAGTGATGGGATGTGAGGGAATAGAGGTCCCACTGATGGGTTGAGGCCAATCATTAATGGCACAGCTGCCTGCAATTGCCAGTGCTGAAGTTGATAAGCCCAAAGATTGCCTCTGCTCTGTGTTCCTGCTGGTGCTGAGGAGCTGCAGAAGGTCAGTTGTGTCTTCAGTCTTTCTTGTCCTCCTCCTGGTAGAGTGCTAACAGCAACTGGAGAGTAGACTGAACATAATGGGCCTATGAAGAAAGAGGAGCTGCAAATTGGTGATGCTCTCAAAGTGAGGCCAGCTCCTTTGGGTGTAACTGCTGTGTACATTTGGGTGTGATTACCACTTTTGAGTATTGCTATTCTCTGTCATCCAGTATTGCCTGGAAAACACTGCAGACAGAGTTCAGCTGTACCTTGGTTTTGTAGTCATTACTCAAAAAATGATCTGCTGCCTTCAGTTTCCTCAGTAATGAAATGTGAGGCGAACGTTGGAGAGGAAACTCTTGCACAAGGAGATGAAGTGAGTCACTTGTGGTTGTGCTATCAGTCAGCTGCAGAGCTCAGACCTGCGCTCAGCTCCAGAGGGTCCCACCAAGGCAGCTCAGTCCTGTTCCTGACTTGAACTGCTGATTTTAACTATAACTTCCAGATGGAAAAAAAAGTGGTTGGTTGTATCCTGCTGTGTTTCTTGGGATGATGGCAACATCCCTCTCATGCAAAGTTTGGGGGCATCATTATTTTGTGACTTAAAAATAATTTTCCTGCTAAGGGGTGTTCTGACTGAACGTAGCCAGTACGTTTAACATTTCTTCTTTTGTCTTCACTTAGCAATGGGAACGATTTTAAAAACAGGCTGTGAATACAGATTCCATGATGTTGTTATAATTACTGTACCAGACAAGATGGCTCATTTTAGGAAGGGGAAAGTGCTTACAAATACAGCATCTCATAAAAGAGACTTTAAGTCAAGAGGCAAAATCTAATAAGTCTTTTTAGTGTAGGCATGCCATATCAAAGATCCCTAAACTGAAAGGAAGATTAAACTGGTTATGGTTTCTATGTCAGTGTAACTGTTGAATTCAGCACTTGCCAAAATAAAGCCTGGTTCACAAAACAGATGAGTTCCTATATAGCCAACTGTAGAGAGTTTTCAGTATTTTTTTTTTAAATAAAATTGTATGAAACAGACTTATTTGCAGTGAATGGTTTAAATACAATGTTTGTTTGCATAATGAGGGACAGATCCTTAATGAAAATAACCCAGTCTCTGCCACAGTTCTCCCCAGTACGTTGAAGTGCTGGGCACATTTATTCATATACATAGTGCTATTCAGGTATACAGTGATAATCATAATCTCAGTGCTCCCTATAAAGCACTGCTGGTCATGGGAGCAGCTTCCATGTCGTTTCCCATGTCCCTGAGGAGTGGTGGTCGTTCTGTGATGCTTCCCACTGAAACTCTCAATGACCATTCCAAGCTCCCCAGCCCTTGTGCCACTCTCTGGGGATGATTCTTCCTCCCCCAGCTTATCTGTACTTGTGCTCCTTTCCTGCTCTGTGTTGCTACCTATTCTCCACCTCTGCAAGGTGGCAGGGCTTCTCCTTACATTGGGCTTGGGATGCAGGAATAATCTCAAAGGCAACAAGTCAAGCTTTTTTCAAGCTTTTTTTTGGTGCTGCATCCAATTGGCAGCTGCTCACAAAGTGGTACCCCCAGTGCTGGGCCCAGTTCTGTTTAATATCTTCACTGATGATTTAGATGAGGAGATTGAGTCCCCTCATTAGCAAATTTGCAGATGACACTAAGCTGGGGGGGGAGTGTTGGTCAGCTGGAAGGCAGGAGGGCTCTGCAGAGGGACCTGGACAGACTGGAGAGTTGGGCTGATTCCAATGGGATGAGGTTCAACACAGCCAAGTGCCGGGTCCTGCACTTTGGCCACAACAACCCCATGGGGAGCTCCAGGCTGGGCACAGAGTGGCTGAAGAGCAGCCAGACAGAGAGGGACCTGGGGGTTTGGATTGACAGGAAGCTGAACATGAGCCAGCAGTGTGCCCAGGTGGCCAAGAAGGCCAATGGCATCCTGGCCTGTATCAGGAACAGCGTGGCCAGCAGGTCCAAGGAAGTGATTCTTCCCCTGTACTCAGCGCTGGTGAGGCCACACCTCGAGTACTGTGTCCAGTTCTGGGCCCCTCAGGTCAGGAAGGATATCGAGGTCCTGGAGCAGGTCCAAAGGAGGGCAACCAGGCTGGTGAAGGGACTCGAGCACAGATCCTATGAGGAGAGGCTGAGGGAGCTGGGGCTGTTCAGCCTGGAGAAGAGGAGGCTCAGGGGAGACCTCATCACTCTCTACAACTACCTGAAAGGAGGTTGGAGCCAGGGGGGAGTCGGTCTCTTCTCCCAAGTAGCTACCAGTAAGACAAGAGGACATGGACTTAAGCTCTGCCAGGGGAGGTTTAGGTTAGATATTAGGAAAAAATTCTTTATAGAGAGGGTGATCAGACATTGGAATGGGCTGCCCAGGGAGGTGGTGAATTCTCCCTCCCTGGATGTTTTTAAGAAGAGACTGAATGTGGCACTCAGTGCCATGGTCTGGTAACCACAGTGGTAGTGGATTAAGGGTTGGACTTGATGACCTCAGAGGTCCTTTCCAACCAGGGTGATTCTGTGATATCCTTACTGTCTGAATAAGCAACAAATTCCTTGCATGATTTAGAAAGCCAGGATGTGTTGTCTTGATCCGTAGGCTGCTTTTTGAGTGGATATTCCATCTGGTCTGGATACCCTTTCTTTCCATGCCATGGGTAAAATCCACGGGTTTACTGTAGGCTGTAGCAGCAGATGGAGCCAGCAGGGACTAACACGGAAGCTTGGACCTCAGAAAAGAAAGGGCAAGCTTTTCTAATCAAATAAACATCAAGTTCCACTCGCTCTGTCACCTTTTGCTGCCAAGTCTTTAAGACCTTCGAGTGAAATCAGAGACATCAGTTCCTACCTTTGCTATAGACTTTTTTTCCAAGTGAGGTAGGTCCGTGTCAATAAAGATAATTTTAGGAGCCTGACTCCACTTAGAATGTTGCTTATTTATGGTTAACTCAGTGTAACTTAATCACTTGGATCTAGATCTCTGTTTATGAGATGTGGATCCTTTGCCTCTTATTTGCCAAGAGTGGTGTGTTCCTGAAAGAGCTAACTGGGTGCATATAAAATCATTTGTATAATAGGACACTGCTACAGTAATACTATTAATTGTTACTAAAATTCTGGCACAGAAGTTATAAATTACAGTTGAGAACCACTGTCTGCTTGTACAACTTCATTGGGACTTTAAAGCAGGGAGAAAAGTAAGCATAGAATGCTATAGGCAAGACTGTTAACTTTGTTAATTTTATTTATAATGGTCCTTTTGAATAAAAGATATTTTGTCAATGTCACTTGTAATGATTCAATACATCAGAGCTACTCTGCTGTTGCTGACTGTCACTATTGGAAAAAAGCAGACCTTTTGGAATTCAAATGAGATGCAGAGAGCATCATTCATCGAGCTGGTTCCACTTTTGTTGGCAGTCTACCAAATACACTACCAGTGGGAGTCCAATTCTGCAAGATGAAGAATAGTCAAATCCACTGGCCCTGCCACATCCCACACTGGTTTTCAGCCAGGTTTGAAGATGGGTTACTAAACATCCATTCTAAACCATGGCCGGTGGTGGGGTTGATCGTGGCTGCTTAATATTGTCTAAGAGATGGGAGTGTTTCACTGCCTATGGGAGAAACATTGAAGGCTCTGGGACCAGGGCCCAGTTGCAGCAGCATCAGCAGTTTTATCAAGAGGATCTGCAGAAAAGCACTGCCTCTACCCATAATTTTTTTGGTTTTTTTTGGTTTTTCACTCCTCAGGCTTGTTGATGGTTTTAAATAATTCTGTAAATGGCATCTGTTTTCATTAGCTGTACATGCACAGCATTTTTGGGAGACAAGTAACCCTTGTCTGGTTAAGAATTTGGTTTGATGGTTTCTGCCATCCAACTGAGCTTTTACTTAACTAAGAAATTACAGGGAGGCATTGGCCTGGTTTGGAGCCAGGAAGCATTTTCCCAGGGCTGGGGTTATCTGCCTGCGTGTTTGGGTCAGCTCTCTGGGCACTGTCCCACGGGCAGGGACTCTGACGGGACATCTGGGCAAAGCAGCTGTAGCTGCTGTGGTTCTGTTGTTTCATGCAAAGGCTTCTCTGAACCACTCTGTCCTGGAGTCCCTTTGAGATTCCTCCTCACTTTGGCAGGTATGCAGCTTTCAGAAGTGTTCTTCAGCTGCCTGGCTTCTGCTCTGGGACCAGGCACAGCACAAGCATCTCTTTCCTGCCCT
This sequence comes from Florisuga fusca, assembly GCA_038090715.1. NCBI lineage: Eukaryota > Metazoa > Chordata > Aves > Apodiformes > Trochilidae > Florisuga > Florisuga fusca. The sequence goes on along the minus strand of JAAWXA010000029.1, from coordinate 3,900,156 downwards.
CCCTGGGGGGCCACAGGCTCCAACTCACTCACACCTCCCTGCTGTCCCAGTTCTCCCTGCTTTTCTGCCTGTTTTTCATTGAAACCACAGTTCCTGTCAACTGCTGAAGGTCTCAACTCAGAAAAGGAAAAGAAAGGTTAGAGGGTAGTTTCAGAAATTAAAGAGTCCTGTTTTGCTTTCACCTTTGAAGATAAAATTATGTGAGGACCATGATGGATGGATGAGGTATTTGGAAGTCCAGAAGCATGCAGGTGTACTGAAGAGAAAGTGAGAGAAAAGACTCACAGATGAGTCAGCTGAAGGTACCACCCTCCTACCCAAAAGCACATGAAACAATAGACTGCTGGAAAGTACCTGGAAGGACCAGGTAAGACAGGTAGGAGCAAATAAAACCTGGCCTTTAAAATCCCCTGGTATTTCCTCTTTATAGTTAGATAATAGCCAATGTGCTCAAGGAAGGCATCAGAAGTACTCTTCTCAAGTTTGGATGTTACTTGTGAATGCCCCATCTGATCAGGGAGGGAAACACAGTCTGGCTGAGCCTAACATGACATATGTGTGAGGTTGATTGATCACAGCGTATGAATTGTAGTAATGGTTCACTTCAGAATGAAATGAGCTGTCTTTGGACATTGTTGCATCCATCTCGGATGTGGTTTTGCTCTGTGTTCTTCAATGATTACTTGGATGATGGACCAAGGCAGTCTGAGTTTGTTATTCTGCAGACAGTGTGCAACCAGGAATATCAGCAAGTGCATTGGTGGGCAGGGTGAGAATTCAAAATAACCTTAACAAAAATGGACGAAAACTGTAGGAGGTGAGTCAGTGACAGCAAATATGAGGTGCTGATGTGTGGGGGAAGATAGAGAACATGAGGGTGGTGGCAGCCCCACTCTGCAGGAGGGCTGAGGGAGGCGACAGGCTCATGGTGACCCCAGTGCGGGGCTGCTGGGAGAGGCAGAGAAGAAAGGAGAAATCAGTTCTTTGTGCCTTTGATAGATAGAAAAAGAAATAAGAAGCTTAAATTTTCAGAAAGAAGGATTAATGTTTTACATTATCAAGAAGCTCTCAATCCATCAGGAAACCAAGGTCGTGGCACAGCGGGGGGAGGAAATGTTTCCTTTCCTTATGTCTCCTTTCTGTCAACCTCCGAATTATTAACAGCTGAACTCTTTCTAATGGTGGACAGTCTAGTTATCTGAATTGGTTTCAGGCAAGTGCTTCTTGTTTTTCAGACCAAAGTGCAGAGATCAGCTCTCAGTAGTCGGTCTCCATGACAGCAAAACACTAATTTTCCAGGGACACTCAGTGAGATTTAAATTGGGAACTTTTTGGTTCTTGAAACCCAGTGGATAAACACTGGTTTTGCTGCTGGCAGATGTCTTAGCGCAGCTCTTAGGGAATGTAAGATGTGAAGTTGGGCTGTGGCCAAGTGTGCAGGCAGTGTGGGGTGATGCACTCACACAAAATGGGATGGAGAGATAGCTCTGCCTCTCTTCACAAAGTGCTTGAGAACTGGTGAAACGAAGGACTAAATATTAGCCTGGCATTGTTGTTAATGGTCTAAATGAGATGTTAAGCCAGAAAAAATTGTGAGACCGACTCACTCCTTTTTGTCCCTCACTCTCTCTGCTTGCCAGCTTGCCTCTGCTCATTGTGCCTTCTTCTCTCATCCAGCAACCAGCCCCAGGCTTTGGCAGGTTTCCCATCCCTCCTCCACAGTCTGGCCACTGCAGCTTTAGACAGCAAGCTCTGCAGCTGACCACACTATCCTGGGGGGCTGGATGAAGACATTTTCTCAGTCTGGGACTGGATGATAACAATCTTTAAAAATAATGGCCCTTAGGTATTATAAAGATCTTGTAATGCCTCCAGCTGCATTTACTCTTCTATAAATCTTTATGCAGGAAAGTGTCCCAGTGCTTACTGTGCGAAGGTGTAGAAGTGGCTCAGTTATTTAAGCATGCAAACCAGCCAAATCTTGCTGCATTATATTCCTTCAGATGAATTCTCCTTTTTATGAACTGTTGCCTGTTCAGTTACTACAAACACCTGGGTAGGTGAAAGCAAGCACTGGGTGTCCATTGTATTACGTTCCTTATAAGTTGCTGCCAAACTAGAAAACTGAATAGTGTATGTGGGTAGAGTTCCAGTCATGCTGTAGTGGTCCTATTTGGATGTTGAGTGTCAGGGTTATACTCTGATCCTTAGTGATGCTGAAATATATATTGTGAGATGGAGTCAGGCAGTGATCAGAGATATTTGGATCTTTTATGACTTGTTTGATAAATTAATCTTTTCTTTCTATTGTAGCAATCAGGTTCATAGATTGAGTTTTCCGGTTGCTTTCTAATGTCATTTAACAATTCCAAATGCTTGAGCACCTTCATGAATTTTGCTATCTGAACATCAGAATTAAATATATTGACTAGAAATGAAAGTAAACCTTGCTCACTGGTTCATGATAAGCATTTCATAATTAATTTCTGATATGTTATTATTATCTGCATGATAATGATATCATGCTTAGGGAATGGCTTTACCTGGTAAAACGTAACAGCTCTTAGTACACCATGGGTTATTGTCTTAGGCACAAGGAATTGCTCAAATGCATAATCCTACCTAGATGACAATCCAACCCTTCCCAGAAATGTGATGATTTTCAGAGAAATAGAAGAGTGAAGGAAGAGAGTGAGCATGTGGCAACATGTTCACACCTTCCTTCCATCTGCCTCTCCAACCTGTTGAGAGCTGCAGGTGGTATTTCTCCAGGCTGATACTCTTCAATGGACAGAGTGGATTTGTGTAACTCCATTTTTGCACCCACAAATCTTTTTGTAACTTGTGGCAAGGAACTCTGGAGCTGTTTCAGGTATTTTCTGCATCTTCACTATTTTGTCCAGTTGGAGAGCATTAAACAAACCTGGTTGGAGCCAGGTTCAGAAACAATGACCCTGTTTGCCCTCACCGCCTATCTTAGACTTTGTGGCTCTCTATGGTGCCTCTGATCTGTTGTCTCTACTGGCCTGAAGGTAACTGGTGTGTTCAGCCTTTGTTGCTCCTCTCTGTCCTTCCCAGCTCCACTTGATGCTGTTGGAGATGGAGGGCACCCAACCCATGCACCATGTGCCAGATGGAGATGTTCTTTGCTTGGTCCCTGGACACAAAGACAATTTCTCTTCTGTTCTTTGCTTCTCTCCTTATTTTTATGTTCCACAAAGAGCTACAGTGCTAAATTTTTCAAGAACTGTCCCATCTATTAACCATATGGGAAAATATGATTTTTAAATGTTCATTGTATAGGATTAGAACATTTTTCTTTGTGTATCACTTTGTATTTATCTATAACTAACCCATTTGCTGCTTAGTGAGGTCCTTCTGAAATTTCTGTCATCTTCAGATTTTTTTGTTCTAAGTAACTCTGTATCATCAGCAACATTTTCCATATCATTGTTCAAGGTTTTTACAGCTCATTAAATCTCTTAACTTCAGGATCTTTTTCCTGGGTGTTAATGGTTTGTTCAGAAACCACTGTTGTTGAAGGAAAGCAAGAACTGTTCTTCTTGTGTTTATTTATCCATAGTGAATGTAATTTGGCATTATAGAAAATTATGTTGCTTTGGAAAATGCAGATATTTGTGTAAAACAGATTTCAGTAAGAAGCAAAGTTACAATCAAACTACAACAATGAAACAGATGATCTGTTTTAAGAAATTAAATTATGACAAGCGTATTCAGGCCAGAATTTTCTTCATCTCAGAATTTACATGGATGCAAAATAAATAAAATATTTAAGAATGACATTGCTTATTTCCAAAACTTAAAAATGAAAGAGCTTTAAACTCATAAGTCACCAGGCAAGCATCTAAACCAAGTTTTTTGTCAAAATAATAAGACAGTTTTACAGTTATTTCATCTCAGCAGGAATTCAGTGGGGCTTTTGTTTCAGCTTGTTCATCTAGCTCAGCTCAAAGACAAGTTAATTGAAAGCTGAAAAACTGTTTTGAAATAGGAAAAGCAAAGTGTGACTTTTTCCATAACACAGGAGTAAATGTGGGATGTGAGGAGACCAGGTCTACTGGTTTTAATGTCTTAAAGGACCTTGTGGGTAGTAACAGCCAGTTCAGTTCAGTTCATTTGTACAAAACATGTGCTAACAAATGAGAAACATCTTCAAAAACAATAGCATTTCATTAAGGATTTAAAGTTTATATAAGCAAAAGTAATGCTTCTTTTAAAAAGTGGCTTTTGTGCTTTGTCTCTGTATTTTTAGCCAAAGACAACTTGACCCAAACTACCTGGGGAAAATGTCACAAGAAGATAACAAACCTTTAGCTTAGATTTTAAAACTGAAATATATGAGCTACAATAAAAATTGCCAATCTGCATGCACAAATGCAGTCTGCATGCCAGTCCTCAGAAACTACCATGTGTACCTCCATCTTTTATTAAGCTGCAAAATGTCATATCCTAGTGGATGCTGGGTTGATCTATTGTTTTTAAGTTCAACTCAAATATGCAAAATATGATTCAAATTAATTCCTTTCTATCTGCAGTTCACAGAACTTGTTGAAAATGATAAAAATTGCAAAGTGGTCAGAGACAGATCTTTAGGAGTGAGCTGTCTCTGTACATGTACCTCAACATCTCCGGTCAGCCAGCAGCTCAGAGCACAAATCTCCCTGGCTGATGAAATCAAAATTATCTCATAGTCTTACTTCCGAGTCTGTAAGCAAGATATCACAGTTAGAGAGTCATGCATAATACTGGCCTGCAGCAATAGGTTAAACCCAAGGGGAATGGCTGGGTGAATCGAGTAAAATGTATTCTGATTAAAGTATTAATGAGAACTAGCAACTATTCTTTAGCATTGATCATGGAGGTCTCCTGACTGACAAGGAACTGGGTATTCCTGTCTGGATGATAGCTCTGACACTCTGAGCTTGTGTGAGTTTTCTTCTTCAGGGATTCTAAGCCACCAGATGTTGTGGCTTCCTCTGGGTGGGATCTGGAACACTGCTCCTCAATCCCACTCTGAAAGCTTCCCAAATTCCAGCAGACTCCTCCTGGACTCTTTCAGCACTGATCTGAGTCTCAGCCAGCCCAAAAGCACATAGCCCCATTGACTGTAAAGGAGGCAAATTAACATCAGCTCTGGACTGAGCCTGGTTTATGCCTATGTGTATGTTTTACCTCTAGTGTGAAAGATATGTGGTAACTGTGTTGGTAATGGCCACCCTTCTTCACCTCCCTCCTCTGAGGTATGCATTAGCTCTCTTGCCTCTTCTCTGGTGAGCTTACAGGGTGGCCTTTTTGAGGAGGATTCAATTAACATGCAAATATCAAACTGTATAGAGAGTAGCTGACACCTCTGTCTAGACCTCTGTGAACTCAATTCATAAAGCATTGTAAGCAAAATAATTGCTTCTTTTATGAGGCTGTAATTGTTGAGTACATTTACTTGGTGTTCAGGAAGAAATTATCACTGTGCTATCAGACAAAATCAGGAACTAATAGGAAACACACAAATTTATGTCAGAGAAATACGAAACAAGGTCATGTAATTTCTGCAGATAATTGTGATAATGTAAGACCTAATTCTGGATGGAATTCACCCACTAAAAAAGAGTCCTGATCATGAGGGAAATTCAGGAGTGGGCTGCTATTAAAATGACAATTGTGAATAATGTTCCTAACTAGATTCAAGTTAGGATAACAAAGAACTGCAGTAAGTATTTGGGTAACACACCTGTTAGATTTGATAAAATGCATATATAATGACATTTAAAAGTTGCAGTGAGTCAGCTGACTTCCTTTATAACATGTAGATTTTTAAAGCAAATTATAACAGATTACCTGATTGGGGAGATAGTATCTCAGTTGTTGATTGGAAGCAGAATTTTAGAGTAGATGGTCTCAATACAAACCAGTGTTCTAGTATAATGAGACAGGCTTCTTTTGACTGCAGTATTCTTCTGGATGAACCAAATCAAGGACATGGAGTGGAGTATTAAAAATCAGATTAAAAATGTAAAAAGAAAAAACCAATTCCTTTTTAGCAAGGAAAATATGAATAGAACCATATAGAAAAGGGAGGATGTCCGATGCTGAAGTTTTGTGTATTAAAGTTCTTCAAGGAAAATATTTGAAATGGGGTTATCAACTTCAAAACAAGCCTTAAATTGGTAGTGTTGCCCTCTGAGCTAGTGCAGCACTGCTGGTACAGCTCGGGCAGCCAGGACACCAACAAAGTAGATGTTTTAAAATACAAAATGAGAAGGAGGGGGAAAAAATGTCTCTTACTGTAAGGGAGCAATAAGTAGTGGCACAGGGTAAAATAAGAGGAGCAGACTAGAGTGGGCACTGCTTCTCCAAGTGTCTTGGAGAAGTTCAGAAAGCCCCATCCTGTTGTTCCCTTGGGAGCTGCCCTCACTGGGCGTTGAAAGGAGATTATTCCAGGTGCACCAAGGTGTGTAACTGCCCCTGGGGAAGCAAAGAGATCCTGGCTGCCAGCTGTGCCAGGAAGACTGCCAGAAACACCTCCCTGTGCCACAGCTCTGCCAGGAACAGTTGTCAGGGCAGGGCTGGCCAGAGTCAGCCTGCCTTGTCCCTTGGTGAAATGCTTTGCAGGGGTAGATAAAGGTCTCAGATGTCCCTGTCCACACCGGGAGAGGCAATCTGCAACAGCAGCCCGGAGCCAGTAGCTGATGCAGCGTGCTGCCTGGTACTGAGCAACTCCATCTTAGTGCACAAGTGTGCTTTGGCTTTCCATGTGAGAAGCACTGCCGTGTTATAGTTGCATTTGATTTGAAAGGGTCTCTTCAACTGTGCTTTTTAATGCATCTCAGCACTGTTGCTGGAAGTCTGTATGGGCTTGCCTTGGACTAGATGAGGGAGCTGGTGAGCTCTGACATGGTTTCTGTGTAATGGGAGGTAAGATTATTCCTTGGACAGAGATTTTCATTGCTGTTAGATTCATCTAGTTGGGCTTACTTGTGCCAGGCATTTATGAGTACATTTAAATGAACACAAGACATGCTTCTTTTTCAGGATTTGCTTACTGCCTGGACACTGCTTGCCCTTCCTTACCTTCCATCCACTAGCCTGTATCCACTGGGAGTAGCCACAGCCTTTGGAACTAACACTGCAGATTTCCACACAATGGGACCCCAAGTCAGGGCATGTAGATGCTGCCATAGGGTAAACAGCACCACGTGGATGGTTGAGTGTTATATATACTGTGGAAGAAAGAGAGGTTAGTATGATTATTAGACACCCACCACTGACTCCTGAATTTCAGAAACAAATACCTTCTGTACGCACACACCACTCTGTACCTGGGATTATTCACTGAATTTTAATTTAGATGTTATGTGTAATGCACTCATAGTATCCGTGTGATATTGTAGAAATCTCATCTCTCATTACCAGCACCAGAATCAGATAATATTTTACGCTGACAACTGCATTATTTGTAAGATGTTCTTCCTATTCATCACAATAATTTTTTCTCCTCTCCTTCCATGTGCATATGCAACATAGCAGCCAAGTTTCCCACTTTCTTTCTCTTACTGTTTGAGATTAATTTTCTCAAAATTGTATTCTTTCTTCCAAAGACCACACAGTCTGATATTGCTTCTTCTCCAAGAGTATTAGATTTCTCAACAGATAAAATAATGATGCTATTAGATGGCACTGACTTTTAAAAATCTGTAAGTAGTAACTGATAAAATCAGTAACACAGACCATTGTAACAAACCTTCCATCCTAACAATTCTTTGGCTGAGTCTGATACAGAAATTAGTTTTATATGTGAGAAGATATATTTATGGAGTCTTGAAAGCACACTTCTTCTGAGTTATTGAGAAGAGGAGCTTTGTTTTATTTCTGAATTTTTTGTCATTCTTTGTAGTATATGACTGAAAGCTCATATTGTAGCTCTGTGTGCTACGATTTTGTGGAGGAGAAGATCTGGCTAATCTGCCATACAGCTAATATAAACCCACACTGTGAGAGCTTTATAACCTTGCTAGGGTCTGCAAGAGGCAATCAGTAGCTGATGCTGCTTGGCTATTTGAAGATGGGTATTTGCAGGGGTTTGCTCTTCAAGACAGCAACACCCTGACATACAACACTGAGACCTGTAAAGTGACAAAGGGGCCTCTGCAGTGCTGGAGCCCTTCACTGAGGGTCTGACAGCAACTGGGGAGAGAGTATGTGGCTGAGGATGGGGATGGTGGGAGGAAGCTGCCTTGTCTGGGGACTGTGTTGTGTAGGCTGGTTCAGAGCCAGCTTGGGTGCAGGCATTTGAGAACAGTTCAGCAAGTCTTGAGCTGCAAGAAGGAAAGTTTACATGAAGATCTGAAACCACTTCTAGCAGATCCCTAAGCTAGAGGCATTCGGTTTTCTCCTTTACCCTGGATGGCTGAGTAGCCAAATCCAGACAAACTAGTGTCCCAGGCTCCCCTGGAAAGCAGCTACAGATATTCACTAAGTGGAGGACAGAGGTTCCACTCTTCCTCAAAGGCAAATTCCTGGGTCTGCTTGTGTGAAAGAGGAGTGGGGTGGGAAGGGCAGCCTGCAGTATTAGGGCTGGGACAGGACGTGACCACAGACTGCAGCTAATGCTGATACTGATGTGGGAGCAATGGCACCCACTTCTGTGAACCGTGGAGACGGAAGGAAAGAGTTTGGAAAAACTGTGCTGGTAATAGAGAAGTAATAATGTTGAGTCATGTTGTTGTGACACTCAAAGAGCAAAGCCTGGGGCTCTGCTGTGCTGAGTGGTAGGTAAACACATAATTGTCATCAGCAAATGAGAGCAAATGTCAGCTTTGTTTTGAGGTAAGAACCTTTTTATCATTAAGGGTAAACTAAAGCCCATCATAGGCCCAAATTACTTGAAAATGTCATGATCTGCAGTGTGGTGCAGAGTAACGTAGAGACCTAATATTTTATGCTAATTGAGAAAGGGATTCCTGAGCTATATAATACATGACCATGAAAGATCTTCCTTCAGCTTGCAACTAATTTTTTTGACTTTTTGTTTTTCAGAAGTTTGAACAGGTTATTTGGGAGACACTCAAAATGACTACTGGCAACAAAACTTGACATTTTTCTGAAACTTAATGAGATAAAGCTTATTTAGTCTCCAATTTTGTATGTTACTAAATATGAAGACAACTCAGACTACTTGCATTTCCTCCAGGCTTACCTCTTCTCTGTGTCTCTAGACTCTTGGAGGAGAAGGACATTTAAAGTTGCACAGCTGTGCAGACTTGGAGCTACTAAAAAAATTGCATTCTCAAGTCCTGTTTTCAGTTGTTTCTGCCTTGTCAAATAAGCTTGAATCCAAGTGGGTTACATATTATACTGCCTGTCCCAGAACTTCTTGCTTTTGCAAGCTGCAGCAAATCTGATCCAGCAAATTTGGAAAAAGCCTGACACAAACCAGTTTAGTTTCCTTAAGTCAAAATTCTTGGAGCTTCTTTAGCCCAAACTTCAGTGCCTCAATTTTGAGCTGGGCTTGAAGCTCAGTAGGAGGGTTTGACTTGCAACTGGACCAATTTTCAGTTTTCCCTGTCATCCAAGTCTGCCCAAGATACAAACCTCTGAAAAAAAATAATCACAATTTCACATACACTTTAGATATATGGTGATGCAGGTGAGTTCTTGGATGATTTAATCTCCAACCCCAAGGCTCCAGCCCAGCATAGTCTCTGGAGCTTTTCCTTTGTAATTGGGCATTGGTGCCAAGAGAGAAGCAATGCTACACTTGCAGCTGAAGCATGTGGATAGCAAATCAGACCAGGGAAAAGCAGATAAAGGTGAGGCAGCCTATTGAGTGAGGGATAGATGTAAAGATAGATGGGTAATCTGGGAGCAGGAGCAGAGTAAAAAGCACAGGAAGGAGCTGGGATATGAAGCAAGATGGTGGGAAGGCAGGTGGGTCAGTAACCAATGGACATATGACTTTCTAAGATCAAATTCAGAATTTCTTTAGCATCTTCCCCAACAAATGGAGTAGAAATAATAATATTAAGTAAAAAGTGAGTGCCTTCCTACATGGAAGGCAGTAGTTTACTACCTCTGCTCCATTAACTTGGTTTGAAGGGATCCACAGATTGAAACAGCCCAGTTAGGTCAAGGACTGCTTTGGGGTGGAGCACAAAGACACCTGAGGTGCCTGATACACACAAGAAACAACAGACCAGTGCATCAGAGGGAAGCAGAAAAGCTTTGAGACATTTCAGTGCAAAGCCTCCTCAGACACTGCTGTCTCTGCTGTTGGACAAGGCCTCCTCTGCGAAACACAGCTGCAATGTTAAGCATAGTCTGTAGCAATAGGGTTGGAATAATACTATCAAAATGCTGGCAGATGTGTTCCAGAACACTCTAATATGTTATTATCAGCCAGTGACTGAATTGCTTTGCCAAGCTTCATTAAGACAACTTGGAGAGATTGGCAGAGCACATCATACTGCAGGATACATGATACTTCAGAGGAGAGAAGTACAGGAGAGGGGAGATATTGAACTTAACACCTTTTGTCTGACACTGGCTGCAGAAAATAAAGAGTACTGCATGTTTCTGTGCCAAACCTGAAGCGGCCCATTCACTGTTGTATGGCAAACCCTAAGGACTTGTCTGCTGCCTGGGCTAAAGGTCTATTTATCTCAGACCCTCAGCAGATGAGTCCTGAATGGCAATGAAAGAGCTGCGGAGGGGTGACAGCATTTGAACAGGGATGATGCGAAGATTCAATGAATGGACAGCTAGTAAACCCAGTAGGTAGCCAAGGGGTGCTGATCATAGAAAAGAGACAGTCCTGCAGCTTGAGTACAGGCTGAGTGTTACACCTGGGCTGAGAGCAGAAGTGAAAGGCTGGGAAAGAAGTGAGGGATGCAGCTGATTCATGAAGGCAGGAGACTGGGGTGGTATGATGGATGCTTTGTGCTTCTATTCAGAGCCAGGGAGATGTGAGCAGCAGTATTTCAGTTGTGAATGATTGATTCAGGCTTCTTTTGAAGAAGCAGCCTTGAGACCCTGCAAAATATTTGTTGGAGGTAACGTTTGCAAGAGACTAGTGCCCTGAATTCAACCAAGGAGGCTTTTGTGAAGGATGATTTATCTGGCAGGGAGCTCAGGGGTGCACCCCTGTTGGGACACAGGGGTCAGGAGACCACCCATCAGTCTCAGCAGGCCCCTGGGTGTCAGTGCATGGGGCCGATGGCTCTCAGAGCTGTGTGCAGGTGTGACATCAAGGGATGGGAAGGGTTGACACCCCATGTCACATATGGGGTGTGACATACAGGGAAGGGACCTTACTCTGTGCTCGCAGTTGCACCCTGAGTTACACCACCATGATGTGATGCAATATGAATGATACCATGATTGCCAAATGCTTTTTTGTGGAGTTACTAAAAAGTAATAATGAATTTGTGAGAGTAAATGTAAACAATCGAATTTACTCATTTGGAAAATTTTCCTGAAGCCTTGTTTGACTTCTGCAGAAGTGGCAGCAGAAATTCTATATGCAGGTCATGAAACAGACCTTTGGTTGGCCTCTCAGGGAACTGCAAAGATATTTGAATATTTGAAACAAGACTGAAAAAGTACTTCTCTAGGACAATGCATTTCAAGCCGATATGGCCTAAATGGCACTTCCTGATGACCATATCAACACAAAACAAAACACAAAAAACCCTGAAAAACAAAAAAAACCAAAAAAACCCAAAAAAACCAACCCCAAAAACACCAAAAAAACCCAAAAACAAAAACAAAAAAACAAACAAAAGCAAAACAAAACAAAAAAACCAACAACAACAACCAAAAAAAAGTGTCAGTCTTAAGATTCAAAACTCTCAAATATTTGCCTTAGCAGAAATATATAATTTAGCAATATAACATTAACAATATATTGACATGAACTTCATATTGAATGCTGCTTCATCTGCACTTAGAGTGAGTCTAAAATGAGTCACAAGTTTGTGGCCCTGTCCCCTGCAGCCTCAGTCCCCAAGCTGGGACCAAGCTCATGGTTTCCTTTCTGCAGACCAAAGGGAGAAGTCATCTGTACCTGACTCCTGACATGGCAGCATGGACATGGGCATGTCTGTGTCCCTCTAGGTTCAGCAGAGCCTAACAGGCATTGTGTGTGTCACAACAGGCTTTTTCTTGTCTTGTAAGAGTTTGCATAAAAATAAAAAAAATAGCCTTGAGTTGTTCTTTCAGCAGAGAAATGATGTGCTTAACTTACAGAGAAATTGGGGTTCATGCCCTTTCCTGGAACCAGTTTTTCATGGGTTAGCTCCTTCTGTCAGTGTTTGATTTACGTTAGGAATATGATTCTATAACTCTACTCAGGTTCTTCATGTAACTAAAAGAAAATAAATCATAAGCTTCAGAGTCTGAGTCAGGGCAGCTAGGTGATGTCTGAGAGGGTTCGCAAACCGGTTCTGGTGGTGGCGTCATCATAGTTCTATAAATACTGGTTTCAGTGCTGATACCATCATATAGGCCTACTGCAGCAGCATTGTATATCCAGAAGAAAAAAAATATTTGTTTGGAGATGAAATTTACTTTTGTTTCTTCTTTCTGGTTCAAGGTTTTTGTATAACTCATCTAATCCTGTGGTCACTGTTCAGGAGCTCCTGCAGGGGATTTTGCCTCCTCCTCTTCCCTGGGAAGAAGATTATGTAGGGAGTTTCCAGCTGTGTTCAAGTACTGTACAAATATGAACTTCTAAAAAAACAATCTGCCTTTTTTAAAAGGTGATAGTCAGACACCTTTGCACAGAGTTGCAGAAAATGCTGGATGAAGTTATGTTATGAATAGGAGTGATTCTGCTGCCTGATCTATTTGTTTTGTACTTAATTGTGGCTTAGCTTTAAATGAAGCTAAATGCCAGAGCTGTCACTCTAACACAGAAATGGTACAAAATCTGGGTATCTGGCTGCAGAACTCATGCTGCTCAAGGCAACCTGCATTTGTAGTCACAGGAAAAGGTAGCGTGTTTTGCTTTTCCCACAACACAGCCTCAGCCATTTGGGTGATGTATATGCTGCTGTCTGCTCTAAGTGTTGGTGTTACTTTCCATGTAGAAAATGCCATCACCGTGACAGATACTCACTGCCAAGATATTGAAATGCAAAGTCTGCTGCAATTCAAATAGAAATATCCTGGGAGATTCTCAGCTATGTTGAATTAAGGAAGGAAGAATAGATCAAATGTTGTGGGTTGGTTTTTTTTTTCTCTATGCTCAGTTAACTCCACAGGAACAGGGCACAGCTGTGAATCCCTGAAAGGCAGTACACATTCTCTGCCAAGTTAGAAGGCAATTATTCTTCATAAATCTGTCTTTTTAAATTCAAGCAGAACGATTGTCTCATCCATCCTTTCCCTTTGCAAGCACTTGGAAAGGCTCTTTTAGCACCACCTACGACTAAGCACCCTGCATTTCAGGAGAGCCACACCATGGAGATGATGGAAGCCTTGTCAACTCTGCCTATCCCTTTATAATGGTGGATGTAAAGGTATGTTCATGTACTTAATGTTTTAACCAAGAAGTTTCTGTGCTGTTTTTAAACATTATCTTGGCTTGAGATATCTGACCTCTATGCAAAACAGGACACACTTAAATTTTGTTGTCTAACAGGCAGAAGTGTGTTGCAAGAAGACAGGATAGCTTCCTGACATGTACTGTCATGGTTGAATCAGCATCATCTCCTGTTCTGCCAAGTCACCCTGGCTCTTAAAGTCAAAATGGCTTCTGCCCTTTCTGGTGACTGATAATCATGGCTGGACATTCAGCAGGTAAAGTGAAGGCAAATTTTGCTTGGTGCAGTTGTGAGCAAAGCCTATGTAAAAACATGTGAGACTTGGGAGGACTGGGTGCCCTCAGGGCTTTAAGGTGCTGCTTATGATCTGAGCAACATCTTAGTCTTGGAAGTTTTCTTTTTTTTTCAGGTACGGTGAGTGCTTTGCTGTCTTTGTAAAGTGCTTTTTGAGACTGTACTGATTACACTAGTTAGTGCTGTGGTGTCTTCTGAGGATGATATTTGGTGGATGAGAAAAGCAGAGGAGTCAGCACAAATTGTCCTCTCCCACACTGCAGTGGCACAGCAATGAAAGAAAGAGCATGCATTTATAATTTTTTATTTTTTAAGACTATGTTGGTAGGATAGGATAAGGTAGGATAAAAATAGAGTAGAGTAGAGTAGAATAGAATAGCACAGCACAGAATAGAACAGCCAGGGTTGGAAGGGACCTTAAGGATCATCTAGTTCCAATTGGTAAATGTACCTCATTTGCATTCTGTTGTAATGAAACAGAGCAGGTAATTGAGAGGTTTGTCCTTATCAGCCAGCCTCCAGAGCCCCTCCAGAGAAATGAGCTGAGGATTGGGATGTGGTCTGGAACAGACCCAGTAGCCAGCCCTGAATCAGGTGCTTGGTGGCACTGGGGAGGACTGGGGCAGCCTGGGAACACACACTAATTGTTGTAAACTTAAACCCTGGGGAAAAGTGTGTTTGAGGTATGAAGAAGCGTGGAAGATTCTTCTGTCACTTAGGAAATTTCTGATTTACCTCCACTGGGATCTTAGAAGAACCCTCTGGGGTCTTAGTTCCACCCCTTATAGCAGTCTGACCATTTTCAGAGTCAGGTGAGGTTGTGAAGGGCCTCATCCCATTGAGTTCTAGAACTTCAGGAGGGAAATATCACAACTTCCCTGGCCAAATTTTCCAGTGTTTGACCACACACCTTCATGATGAAAAATTATTATTTCTAACCCAAATTTTGCTGCATCTGTGACCGCTGTCCTTTGTTCTCTTCTGATGAGCCCCTCTGAAGAGCCTGGCTTTGTTGTTCTCTGTCACCCACCATGTTATTAGGCAGCAGGAGGCCCTGATACTTCCCCCAAATATAGCAAATGAAGGAACAAAAAGTGAGCCAACATATTCATAATAGTTTCTGAGGGACTGAAAGGCCATGTGAATCTCAATTTGTGAATCATTTCTGCTACAAAACAGAAGGAATTCAGAAGCATCAACAGCTTGGCATTGGCACTTCCAAGACAGGAATCTGAGGGTTTTTTTCTTTACCTTGGCTCTGAAGAGATGTAGAAGTTGTCAAGGGATGACAGGAAAGAAATGGGTTAAACAGCCTGGAAGCTGAACTGAAAGGCTGCTTGTATTTTGACCAATCCATAATTTATTGTTGATATTTTAGTTCCATAAAAATTGACAGAAAACCTTTGAGCATTACTTCCTCAGCTCCTGAGGAGACCAGAGCATAGCTTGATCGTGACTTCATGGGGGCTTAGGCAAAGTTCTTCCATTTTCTCCTAGAATCTCCACTGCTGTATTGACCAACAGAGATGCATTTTTAAACCCTGAAAATGAGGAAAACTGCAGCTGCAAATCCTCTGATAAATCATGGGAAAACAGGGCTAGAAGAATTCACATGGGCTCATTTAATCTTTTTTCCAGCCTCAGGGAGGTTGTACCACTTTATCATCTCTAACCACCACTTTTCTGACCTGCTCATAGCATGATGGAAATTTCAGTCCTCTCTAGCAGTCCAGTCCAGTGGCTTGCTGCCCTCACCTGCAGAAATTTTTTTCCCCTGCATGCTCTGTCTCTTATGTCCTTTAATTTAAGCTCATTGCTCCTCTTCACCATGGACATCCCCATATAAGACAAGATTTTACATAGCTGGGGCATTATGTTTGCTGTCAGGCTTCACAGATTTAGGCTAAAACCAATCTCATTCAGCTTCTGCTCTTGGGATGTTTTCCATCTCCATGCTTGGCAGTGGGGCTCTCTGCAAATGCCACTCCTCAAGCACTGGTGCTTCATTCTGGCTGGTGTGGAAGGGTAATTTCCCACTGTATGGTCCCTGTTCCTCCTTTATCTACCCTAGAACATCTGTCTCATCCATAAAAACATGACAGAGTTGATTCATGTTCATTCTGAAATCCACAGCCACCCTCTCAGGCCTTTATTTGGCAGAACTGCTGTAGTTTAACCCAGCCTGTGTTTGCACAGCTGATTGTCCCTGTGTACCTCACATGCACCTCTACTGGACCACATCTTTTCTTCCAGGTCTTTTCCCCAATTTGTCAGCATTGCTTTGAATTGTCATCCTCCCCTCCCCTGTGCCTGCAGCTCCCACAAGCTTTGCCTTGTCTGTAAGCTAATAAGCATACTCTCAATTTTTTCATCACCTGTACCCTTACCAGATGCTCTTCTCTTCAACTGACCCCAATGTTTTTGGACACGTGGGAAATATGTGATGTTTTACCTGCCACCCACTTTAGATCTTAAGAGCTCTAAAGAGCTGAGTCTCAAAGAGATGGCCTTTCATTTCCCTTGCATCAAGAACCCCACAGTAGAGCTGGATGCATTTTTTACTGCTACAGTAGTCCTTGCTTCCTCTCTCCAATTGCTTTGTGCAGAGTCAAACAGCTCCTACACTTAAAAATGAAGAAGAGGGTATCTGCTTGGAACATGTGACTCCTCTTATGCACATTTTAAGTTCAAGGAGTGGCATGGGTTTTTGGAGAGCCTTTTGCTTTGAAGAATGCAAATGCTCTTAATAAATGTAGTCTGTAGAGAATCATGTTTCCCCACTATGAAAAGAACACTCATATAATAGCATGCTCTGACCTAACCCAATAATTTCATACTGGGAGTGAATAATGCCATTACAGGGAGCTCGTGGAAATGTGATCTGAGAAAGGACAGACCCCTCTGCCATTCTGCATGTGTTTTTTGAGAGATACGAGTGGGAGTGCCTGCTCCTGTGTCACTGAGAGTTACACTGAAAGAGAGCATTGGACATTAAAGCAGTGTTAATGTTCCTGTTCATTAGTCTGTGAGCTGCCTGCCACTGCTGGCTTGCATAAAACTGAATTCTCCACTGATCTATTGCTGTAAACCAAACCAAATCAAAACCAAAACAAAACAGATGTGCAGGAGGGTGGGCAAGAAACTTCTGTCTCCCTGTGGCTGTGTTCTTTTATCAGAAAGCAACATGCCTGAGTCTGTCTTGAGGGGAGCCCTGTGCAGAGCCCTGTGCAGAGCCCACTGGGATGCTGAGGGGACTGGGGTTGCATGATACCAGGAACAAACTATTCACCTATTGCTGGGTCCCCCAGTATTTAAGTAAAAAGTGCCCAGTATACAAAGTGCCCAGTGCCCTGACTACATGTGTTAGTATGTAAATTATAAAAATTTCCACACCTGAGAGTTAAACAAGCAGTCCCAAGGATTCAGCATCTTAAACTGGACACTGTAATGGTTGGCTTAAAAATTGGGAAACTGGAAGTAAACATCCGTGTTTGCTTGTTGGTGATGTTGGGCTCTGGGTTAACTTGCCATGGAAATCGTAGACTAGAAATATATCTGGTTAGAAAATTGAAGGCTTGTGTTCACAAGCAACATGTGAATTCCAGCAAATGGAGCTTTGAAAAAAGCCCAGATGTGATAAAATCTGCGAGCAAACAGGGATTTTAAAGATCCAATTGTAATGCAGTAGATGTGATAGTGAAGGCAGGGTAGGGGGGAAGGAGGTTAAGCTAGCTTTATTGTAAAATATTTCAGAAAATATCACTCCCTGTTTACACCAGAGGCATGAATGCTAACCACAGACAATTTCACTCCTTTCTTTATGCTTTCTATATTAGGAAATGCTGTTTTAGATTTCTACTCACTACATCAATTCAACTTCAGGGTCTGCTTTCCCTCCCTGGGCTGAATCCATCCTGGCAAGAGCAGTTCTATGCAGTTCTGGCAAGTATGAATTTGACCCACTGTGCTCAGTTGTCCTACTAATGCATCTGTCTTGGGTCCGTGTACTCTCCTGATTTGTACTATAATTATCCTAAAACTAGATTTTTCTAAATTTCATTCCCTCATAGCTTTTTATAGTGCTGGGATTTAATTATTCAGAGCTAAGGAAGTTCTCAGCAGCACTTTTCCCCAGCTTCTACAGCCACGGGTGCATTTAGCTCATGTGAGAGAAGCATGCTGGTGCTTCAGGCAGGGACGAGGGAATGACTGGGCAAATGTTTGATAGGCTGCATTCAGCATTACCTCCTCTGAAACCATCTCCTTGAATCTTCTGAAGCATAGGTAATCTCTGAGCCTAACAGCATCTGTACTAGCCCCAGCACTCATAGGCTTTTAAAGTCTCCCATTTCCCATTGCAGGCTGATGCCACCTGTAGCATCATGAGGCAAGGAGGGGCTGCAAGGAGCATGGGGACCTGTGTGGCTGCAGAACTTGGCACTGCCAAAAACACCTACACATTGTGGCTGGGATGGGAGTGAAGTATGGAGCAGGGGTGCAGTGGGGAAGCTGAAGGAGACAGACTTCAAGCCTAGAACCAGAAACTGAGGAGAAGTCAACAATCTCATTTTGCTGGCTAGGAGCAAATGGACATGGGGGCAGGGATGGTTAGGATCTGGGGACATGTCAGAGGGGGGAGGTGTCCCTCTGGGGAGCATGCTGAGGGACATGTGTCCTTACTGCTGTATGTCTTTGTTTGAACTTCGCTCGAGTGGGAAGTTAGGAGGCATGTTTGGAGGGCATGGAGGCACCAAAGCACAGGCCCAGGAGGCAGCTGCTCCTCTGTCTTCCTCAGCTGGGGAGAGAATGGGCACCAGGCTCATCCCATCTGTCCCAGGAGTCATGCCCATTTCTTTCACCGAGCCCTCTCTCCTGAAGGTTGCCACTCACACATGGGGGGTTTCCATCACACGGAGCAGTGGTGGAGGGAAGGGGCTACAGTGCAGCTGCCACACTCTGAGCAGGACCCTGGTTCCCCTGATGTTGGCTCTGCAGAGGCAATACAGCCACAGAAAATGAGATTGAGCCTCTTCTGCCTCCCACATCCTAATTTGGGTAAGTGTAGAGTGTGTACTTTAATTAGCAATGATACATGAGGGAGACAGGAGATGAAGCAACATTCAAATTAAGTATCTGCAGAGCTGGTGAGAAGGTAAATATGAGCTCCCAGACTTGAGGGGTTTTTTTCAGTCCCTTCTTCTGCAGCAACAGTTTGAGGTTTAATTTCAAAATCAAATAAATCGTATTGCAGCATTTTTCCCCCCAGTTTACCAACTCTGATGGCCACCTTCACAGCTCCCTGTGCTTTATGGCACTGCAAAACCCAGGCAGGGTTAACAAGGCTCCAGCTGTGGATGGGGGCTGGCTCCCCCAGGCACAGCTTTGCATCAGTCAAAGGGATGCTGCTGCCACAGCCCCCCAGGAAGGGAGATAGACTGACACTTGCATGACACCCTCCCCCCCCCTTCTGCAGCAAGTCACCCTTTCACAGAAGCAAAACACAATAAGCTTGGGGTCTTTCCTCAGGTATGGAGGCTTCAGCCACCTGATAACCAACCTTATTCCCCTCTTTCATCACTTTATACTGCTGGGGAGGTTGCAGGTTCACCTCTGCCCCTACCTCTGCATGCATTTCTGCCCACACTGTTGGGAAGAGCTGCTCACAGCCCTGTGCTTTGTACCATTGCCCACCCCTGGGACACCTGAACACCTCATCCTTCACACTGAACATACTTCTCTCTGCTGGTGTAGGCAGGGGCTTCAGATGGCAAGCAGGTGGGATACCAAACACAAATACTACACATGCATCAAGACAATAAATGAAAGTTTATTGAAGAATAAATTAACCTTAAATTTCAAAATTGTTGCTTCTTAAGCACTTGACTCCCTCTGTGCCCTATATGACAAGGCTTTTGTTCACTTTTTAAAATAATACGGTATTTAATTATTGGACAAAGTATACTCCATAGCAAAATATGGTTTCTAATGCATTTTAAACTGGTATCTATCAAGTATTCACACTCCATTTACTATGATTTCACTTTAATAATGATTTTGGTGTTTCAATATGAGTCAGGCAACAACACAGGAATTGCTGAAGAAATTTCGCTGAAAACCTCTCTGAAAAAACAGTTATGAGTCAGAGGAAACAGCTGAGTTTTACTGGTTCAGGCTTGGCTGAGGCTGTAATTTCAGAAACCAAATTTCACATCTGGAATTGCCTAAATTTTGGCTATTAATAGGATGTCTGTATTTTTACTCCACCACCACTGCTGGGAGATGGACCTGCCTTGGGAAAGGCAGTGGCAGCCAGTGCCCACCAGTGCCTGCTGGAGAGGACCTGCTAAACCAGAAGATTTTCTTGCAGATGTGGCTCAGAAGAAATGACCTTTTTACCACGGAAAAATGCCTTGCCAATGTGAAAGAAAATCGTAAAGAGTAGCAGCCAGGAGAGGAAGACACCGTAAGGCCCCAAAGGCTCTGGAGTCCCTACTTTTTGCTTTCTATCCCAGTGGTGTAAGTTATTTACCTGGTTTTTTGTTACTAAAAATTAAATTTTATATGCCACTAAAGGCCTGCTGTTCCCAAGAAAAGCCCAAAGCAAAGCAGCAGTTGTGTCACACTCAAGAGCTCCCATGTGCAAAGGCAGAAACATGCTTTTTGCAAGACCAGGGGAAAAGAAAAAAAAAGCGTTTTAAATAATCAGTGATGAAAATCTACCAGTTTATGTAAAAGGTGATCCTGTCCAACATTTCTTAGGAACTCATCTGGTTTAGGAACTCATTGGGTGCTCTTTATTCCTTCTTAATCTCTGTCAGTGTGAAATGATGTCTCTAAAAGCCCATCAGAGAGAATGAATGTAATTTAGATCTTCTCAGCAGTAAGTAACTGAATTTCTCTTACTTTCCTGGGTATAATTTTGTATGAAACAGGACACCTGGTATTGTGATAATATGAAAAATCTGGTGGTATTTGCATGGCAATCTGAGCACAGAGGAGATACTGTGGTTCCCATAAGCTGTGCCCCCGTTTGCCTTGAACGCTGTGGGACAGATGGGCTGTGAGCAGCCACACGGGTGGGTGCTGGGAGCAGCGGGTGCCTTGCCAGAACACCAGTGGGATGCTGATGAGAACACGGTGTCACTCGTTGTCCAGGATTCTGCTCGTGGGCTCTTTTATTGGATCATCATCTGTTTGAAGGGTGGGAAAATTCTCCTCTCCTTGAAGGAAATTGCCTCACGGTTTGTGTTGTGACAAAAGGTGATTATACACTCCTGAAAACCGCGATTGCTTTTAGTTCTAAAGGTGCTGCCCCTCTCCCTGTCAGTTTATTAAAAATGTGTGTATTGCAAGCGTAGGCCTGGGTGCTTAGCAGGGCTAGAAAGTGGCCTGGCCCTGGGAGAAATTATCCCATCTCAGCAGGAGTTCTTTGCGTTTTGCTGCGATATTCCCACAGAGTGAGGAGCACGAGCAGCCCATCAAGCTCAGGGAGGGATGCTGCCTGTCTCATGCCCACCATGTTGAGAGGTCCTTCTGCCTCCCTCTCCTCTTTACCACCATGTTGGGCACCAAGCCTGTGAGGCTGCCTTGCTGCCCATCCCAACTGACCCTGGCAGGGCAGAGGCCCCACAGCGCCCTTTGCTCAACCTCCAGGCTGCCCTGGCACATCGTGGGACTGAACTTTGGGCTCTTCAGCTCATAGGATTCCCAGATGGATTTTTCAGGTGGAGGCCAGTGGACAAAATGCTGTTGTCTATGCACTTGAAATTAAGCTTATTTTTCACTCCTTGAAAGCAAAGCTCGGGGCAGCAGAATTGGGACATTCCTGCAATAGCAGAGAAGGTTGGGCGATGATCTAAACTTGTAATCAATACCCCATTTAATTATTAGTGTGCATTTATCAAATGCCAACAATGTGATTACCCTGCTGGAGCATTTTCTCCAGGCATAAACCAACCTTTTCAGAATTACTAACTTTTTTCTTATTTGAAGTGTTGTTAACTAATTCTTTTATTGTCCTCCCCTGTGATTTGCTTTCTTTTAGTTACCAACAAGAGTACTACAAGGGTTCACCATTGCCCATGCCAAAATTCATCTGACTTCCTCCAAACTGCACTGAGTGATCCACATGGCTTCACCTTCAGGTACTGAGCAGGAGAGTGTGATCCCATGGGACATGCAGCTTTACCAGGCTCTCTGATTTTATGGAATCACAGAATAGTTTGGGTTGGAAGGGATCTTTAGAGGTCATCCTAGTCCAGCCTTGCCCTTCAGTGAGCAGAGGGTGTCTTCCACTAGACCAAGTTTCTCGAAGTCCCATCCAACCTGACCATGAACACTTTCAGAGATGAGGCATCTTACCACCTCCCTGGGCAACCTGTTCCAGTGTTTCCCCACCTATTTCTTCCCCATATCTAGTCTAAATCAACCTTCTTTTAGCTTGAAACCATTGCTCCTTGTCCAATTGCTACAGGCCCGGCTAAAAAGTCTGACCCCCGCCTTAGAGCCTCCCCTTTCAATGTTGAAAGGAATTTTAATATCAAGTATTTCGGGGTGGATTTGTGCAGATGGGAGCACCATCAGGCCCATGGTGTTCTAGCTGGAAGGTCTGAGACTGGGATGAGGGGTGCAGCAGGATGCAAAGCCCTGTTACCCCGGAGTGCTGAGGAAGCAGCAGCCTGAGGCCGGTGTGTGGAGTCCCCAGCTCTGGCAGGGCTCTGGAAGTCATCCCGGAGCTCGCAGACTGGCAGACTGCTAAATTAGCATCTTGTTGGCTCCAGCATACTAGAAAGCACCGTCGGGTTTCTTTCTTTTCCTCTTGTGTTGAGCCATACAAAAAAAGCAGCTTTAGCAGAAGTGGAAGTATCTGTGGGGAAACACCAGGTTTACTATTTTATTTTTTTGTTGTGCTGATTGAACAAAAATACTTTATTTTGATTTGCTTTCTAAAGCTTTTGTAATGCCAGGATAAAACATTGATTTAGACACAGGTATTTTTCAAGCTTAAATTTTGGCTTTTGCATTTGCTTGTTGTGGTTCAGAATAGAAACAAGGAACAGCGCTGATATTTTCTGCTGTACTTGCCGTTTCTTACTCTATCCCACCTGTCTCAGCATAAATCTGCCATTTGGGACCACAAATCCATGGTTTACTCTGTTGCATCCCATAGGGACAACAATCTTTTGATGGGTCTATGGGATCTGTTCGACTTGGAAATCTCCCTGTTATTTTCTGCTCAGACAAGTTATACATTGCAGTTCCCCACATGGCTGCTGCAGATATAGGAAAAAAAAAAAAATGGGTGGGAAGGCCATGACTGAAGATGCTGAGGCCCTCACGGTGTCACCAGATTGCACCTGGATACCAAAAGCCCTGCTGCTCTCCCCTGACAGTGATGTACCCATAATAACATCAATAGCAGATATCCTTGTGGGTGGATCCTGTGGGACAATTGGGTTCACAGTAGATACATTTTAGTAGATGGTTTCATTTAAAGCCCTCCCTCACCCCACTCCCTTCACCCCACCCCCCCACCCCACTTTTTTTGNAATTTTCCCTATTTATCAGGGTTTTCCCTTTTTGCGTAAAAAACTTTAATACTAAATTGTTACCTATGACACCTGACTTTAGGTCTGGCATGGCATCTGCAGCCTGGGAGGCTTTTTAGATTTCCAGGTGATAAACTGGTAGCAGTAAATGAAAGGAAACCCTGACGATTTAGTTCAAAAATTCTTCCCCTCTGTCAGGCTTTTTTTTTTTTTTAGTATTTTCCTCCTCCGTCATTATTACGGGAGAGAAAAACCACGCAGCCAAATTTCCTTTATGTTGCTTTAATCGTTTCTTTCTTTGACTTTGAGAAGGACGTCAAGTGTTCTTCTGTATGCAAATGTGTCTGATGGCTTTGGCTGTTCATATGCTAAGAACCCGTAGGCACTGCGGTATCCCTGGGGCAACCGTAATACAAATGTAGGTAGTAAAGTGCATTTTTTTTTCTTTGTCCAGCTGTGCAGGCTCACATCTGCTGTTCTCAGGCTTGCTGCCAATCATCACAGTTCATACTATTCATTTTCCCTCGCAGGGAAAGAAAGCACCCAAGACAATCTCCTGCTAAGAGAAAGAGCAGAAATCATGCAATGATGGAGTATTGCCACTATTTTTGTTACTTTTTAAGTTTTTTTTTACATCTATCTGATATTACTGGCACAGTGGCAGACAGAGCAAACTGGCTGAGGATGAAAAAGCATGCAAAAAGCTGCATTAAATATTGTGTTGTAACTAAATTCTCTGAGCACCCATTTGCACTTGCTCCACATTATATTATTCAAATTAGACAGTGAGACTCCAGAGGGTTCCCCCCTCCCACCTCTCCTCATCCTCCAAGGTCATCTAAAACAGGCCAGGAAAGTACACTAGAAGACACTGCAGGGAACAATTCTGCTTTGGCAGTAAAATGCACTATAAAAACCTTATGTACTCTTTTCGCCTCCAGTTTCTGTGATCCAGACGACCTGCAAAACCCCTTGGCATATAAGTTTTGGTGATACATGAAATACTGGGTCTGCTTGTTCAGGCAATTCTGCTTGCCCATCCTGGGGTGAGAGCAATGCCTGAGCTGGCATTTCCCAAGTCTGTTTGCCTCTTACATCCAAGCTGGAAATGCAAAGGAAAGGAGCACGAACAATAGTTAAACTGATGCAGGCAAAGATGCAGCCTCTGCATCTGGTAGAAAAAACACATAGGAAGCTTTATAGATGAGAATACAGGTTTTTACTACTGGAAGAAAAAACTTTTCAAAGAAAATAGTTCTGATAAACAATTTTCCCTTATATTTCCCCAAGTACCTACCATGTAGCCTGGCCTTATCACAGTGAAATACATCAGCTGCAACTTCCCTGGTGCTGCTGAATTTCACTGAAGTAATTCCTTGGTGAGGGATTTCCAAAAGCAAGATCAAAACAGGATGAAAAAAAAAAATAATAATTACAGTATCTTTTGAAACGCTGCTTTCTTCCATCAAACCTATCTTAAGAAAGCTCAGTAATGGATTGCTGTCCTGCAGATGCCCCAGCTGGGCAGGAGCTCCTTCCCAGGCAAAAAAGCTGGCCAGCAGCTCCCCCTTGGAGAAGTGCCATCATCCTCCAGGAGGGCAGTGTGAGGATGACCAGGCTGACCATGTCCCCAGTTTAAAGCCAGAAGCTCTGCTTTTGCTGTCATTGTCTGCAATGAAGGAAAGTCCTGACTCTTCTGGGAGAGCCAGATTCAAGCCTGTCTGACTCATGCAAGCTTTCCACTAAACACCTGGCCTAAAAGCAGCTGGAGTGGTCATATACCTTCAAGGACACTGCTGCTGACCAGCCTTTCCCAAAGCACCAGCATTTCCATCCCAACAATGATGACAGGTATCAGGACAGTGACAGGGAAAGAGCTGGCTGAATCCTTAATCCTTGCCAGCAGTTATTTCCTTTGGGTTATTTTAGTGCTGGGCTGTCCAGGTTAAGCTGATGAAATGCTCAAAAAAGGTAAATATTGCTCTTCCTCGAATTAATCATGCCAAACCACAAGAAGGCAGGTTATAACTCAAGATTAGCTAGTCTTATGAATCTCATATTATTATGGCAGTTATTTAAAGAAAAGCAGTGTGCTACATGCCTCAAATAGTTCAATTTCCATCTAATCCCTTGGTGATTAAAAATCAGACAGCAGAAGGAATTTCACACAGTATTTTTAAATTCAGCATAGTTCTGAATCTGGAATGATCCAGATTAATCTAATTTAATCCCTCTTTTTTTCTCTCTTCTGACTGTGGAAACAGAATGAAAAGCAGAGAGAAAAAACAAACATAAGGTGAGGCACCAGGGCAGCTGTGGATTTAAGTTTGTGAGGACCCACACTAGGTCATCACAGCAGTATTACAGATAGGCTTAATGAACTTAAACACCATCAAAAGAAGAATTTCAAATAGGCCAGATATACCCAGTGGGGCCAATCTTTTGACTGTGCCTGCTTTCATGGAATCAGAGAATCATTCGGATTGGAAAAGACCCTTAAGATCATAGAATTGTAGAATTATTCAGGTTGGAAAATACCTATAAGATCATCCAGTCTAACCTTTAACCTAAGTCTAGTAACCCAGCTGTACCAGTTTACTGCTAAACCAGGTCCCCAAGCACAGTGTCTAAAAGATTTTTAAACACATTCAGGGATGTTGACTCCACCGCTTTCCTGAGCATCCCATTCCAGTGCTTGATAACCCTTTCTGTAAACAAGTTTTTCCTGACATCCAACCTAAACCTCCCCTGACACAACTTGAAGCTATTTCCCCAATGAGCTAGGTCTCATTGACCTATTGCTAGTTACTAATGAGAAGAGACCAACACCTCCCTCACTACAACCTCCTTTCAGGTAGCTGTAGAGAGCAATAAAGTCTCCCCTCAGTCTCCTCTTTTTCAGACTGAACAATTCCAGTTCCTTCAGCCACCCCTCATAAGATTTGTTCTCCAGACCTGCTGCCAGCTCTGTTTCCCTTCTCTGGACATGCTCCAGTGCCTCAATGTCTTTCTTGTAGTGAGTGGCCCAAATTCAGCACAATATTCCACAGGACATTAAATTCTAGTAGTATGTTCAAGTCTGTGCTAAAGTGTGCAATATGAGAAGGTAACTGCCTAGATATGGATCTTAAAAGAAAGTGCAGGACTTGACTGTCTTCACATCACATGTTCTCTGAAGAAGAGAACAGAGATGGGAGGCTGCAGAGCAGGAGCAGCCCCCTTCACAAACCAATTTCAGCAATCAGTCTGCAGCTTCTTTTCATCTCAATTTCTTTGTGAACAGTTGATGTCTTCCTAAGGTCATCCCTCCTAGTTTCCCCAGGGATTTCTGTAACTCAGAAATGGCTTGTTATCAAGCATTAGGACTCAAAATAATCTGAAATCATGGCCCTGTTTCTTTGGTTGGTCATCTGGATTGCATCATCCTGTAACCAGTCACAGGTGGAAGGGTGCAATTCTTGAAGAAAAAAGTTGGGTATAAGTGATAATAGTGCCTTGTTTTGTTCTTACTGTGTCTTCCCCTGTAATTGTTGATTCCAGAACTATTTTCAGTATTTCTGCAATTTATCAAGGGATAATACACAGAATACTAGAGGGCTTGAGGAGGGGATTAGCCAGGATACCTTCAAGTATTATATGCTCACCATATAATGTCCCAGAATCTTGCAGCATAGGCAGCTCCTGACAGAAAGGCTGGGGTGCTGTGCAGAGTGAGAGGGACACCCACCTGAGGATCACTCCAAACCAGGGGTAGGGAGCTGACAGCCACTGGGTTCCATCAAACCAGGGTATCCTTGCAAGGAACCACTGCAGCCGCCAGCAATGCTTGCAGGTCCAAGCTCACAATGTGTCCACTGCAGGACACAGGGCAGCTCCATGCAGAGGAAAACCTGCTGCTGTTGGGGCTAACAGCTGACAGCCATGTAAAAAATGATCGTGAGACTGAGTGCCATAAACTGCCTGAGAGCTGTAAGTCTCAGAGGAGGCCTTGCTCTGTTGCTACCTACTCCTGGGTGGATGGTGGTGGTGTCACCCATGCCACTGCCCTCCCTGGTGGAGCAGCTGGAGAGGCAGAGCAGGAGCCACAGCCCCACCCTGGTGGCTGCCATGCTTAGGCAGGCAATGCTGGTGTGGGGAAGGGCTTGAGGGGAAATCATACAGATTACACACATGTAATCATCTTCTGCAAGGAGAACCCAGCTTCAAGTATGTGAAGCTGGCAGTGATGGTGGTTGCATACAGGTTTCCATTGTATGTTCCTGGTATGTGGGATCAGTTTCTTTGTTTGTTTTCTGTATTAGAAAACAGTTTGTGTCCAACTTCACCCTCTTCATGGAGCTTAACTCGGACTGAAGTTGAATTTCTTTTGGCAAGATGTGATTTATCTTAGCTCATGTTGGCTTCTAGTTTTTAACTGCCCAGGTTCTTTTAGTTTCCAAGCTTGTTCTTTGCCTTGGGCTTTTTTTAAAGTTAGCAAAATGGTTGAACTATTTCTGCAAGGCCTTTGAAGAGTCACATTTGTTGAGTAATATTTTCATCCCTTTGTACCAAACTATTCAGTTTCAATGTAGTCAAGCTTTGGAGTACATGTGAAAGGTTTGGTTTGGGGTTCTTACGATTTTTTTGGGAGGGATTTTAGGATTTTTTTTTCCTTATAAAAATCTGCCGGACTTAGTACAGAGATAAGCTTTTGAAAAGCTGCTACTTTGGTGATGATGGTATTTTTCTGTTTGTTCCCACTCCTGCTTTCCTCCCAAGGTTTGTCACTAAAATCTTTATCTTTTTTTCTGGTGTGACCTCGATTTCAGCTCTATTCAGTTCTTATCTCGTGACTGCATGAATGTGCTTGCTTCGTCTCATATAATGGGAGACAGAGTGAAAGCTATCGATAAGGCACACTGGCAACTGCATTAAACTCTATGTATTTTTTACTTGAAAATGTGTTGGGCAAGAGCTGGGGAAGAAAAAAACGTAACTAGAGGATTAATTTCTTTGTCTGTGCTGCAGGCCATATTTCTAAGCAATGCTTCCAGTTACCTCCCTTGGGAAGCAGATTAGCATCAATCCACAAATCCCTTCCATTTTGAGATGGGGTACTCGGGTGAGCTGTGCAAGTTCACATCTCACACAGCACCTCGAGCACCCATCTCCATCTGAGTGAGACTATGCCCACCCACAGACTCAGCTGGTGGTACTAAATTTACCTGCACCAAATTCACCTGTATCGCCTTTGTGGGGAGCACTGGCTAGGGTGGGAGGGGGTTAGTTTGGGTAGCACTACGGCTCGTCTGCATCGATCTGCTCATCAGGGGAGGCTGCGGTGTGTTGTGGGGCTCTGGTGTTCGCTTCCAGAGGCCCCTCCCCAGCTGCCACCCTACTCCCCGCGCATCGAAAACTTGGCACCGCCAGCCGCGCTGGAGCTGCGCGCCGGGCCTGGCTGGAGCCACGGAATCACAGTGTCACAGAACCGTTTGGGTTGGAAAAACCTTTAAGATCATCGAGTCCAACAGTCTGGCTGGCTAGAATCGTGCTCCATCGTTCCCACATTTGTTTTGGGGTTAAAAAAAGGGAAAAAACAAGGGGGGCTGGGGGAAGGGAAAGACAAAGAGAAAAAAAAAAACAAACCCCACAACAAACAAACAAACAAAAACTCTACAACGAAAAATCCAAACTTTTTTCCGCCCCCTCTCCACGCTCCCACTGTCTCTTATANCGTCCCTCGCTCTCCCCGGTCCCTCGGCGACGGCTCCTTCCTCCCCCTCCCTCCAATGCGCCTCCCGCTCATTTCCTCTTTTCCTCCCCGCTCGCCGCCGCTCCGCAGGCGTGCGGCTTGCCTGGGCGCCGCCGCGGAGTTGTAGCTCCCGGGAAGCCGCCGCAATCCCCTGCAGCCGCCGCCGCTTCCGAGGCCGCCGCGGGACCCCTCTCCAGCAGCCGGGTAAGGGGCTGGGGCCGTCCCGCTGCCGCCCGCGGAAACTTCAGCGGGGCCGCGGGAAAGCCGCGCCGCTCTCCCCGCGCTGGGACTGTAGGAGAGAGGAGTTGAGGTGGGGGACTTGCCGGCTTTCGGAAAGGTATTTTTGGGGAGCGAGGGTTGGAAAGATCCCGGCTAGATTTGGGGCGCGGGGCGCTCCGCGCTTCCCTGACACTCCCGCGGGGCGCGGAGCGGAGCGTTCGCCGTTTCCATGGGAGGTTGCGGGGCTGCCGCCTCGCCCCGAGCCGTGGGGAGCACCAGAGTCCTCCCCTGCCCTCGGAAAAACACTGATGTGCGTGCCTGTACGTCTTTGTCTCTGTGTATGTCTGTGTGTGCACGGGTATCGCTACGGCTGTGTGAGGGTATATATGCTCGTACAGCCCGCGTGTGTATTTAGGGCGAATGCGAGTGTCGCCTCCTGGTAAAGGGAGCTACGCAGCTCTGCTTCATGGTGGTTAATAGTTTACCCGGCGAAGTTCCCGCCGCGTGGACGTTTCAGAGTGCTCTGAGTCAGCTCCTACAGATCGGACTTCCTATTTGCCACCTTCCCAAACGGCTTCCAAAAAATGCTGGCGTTTGCCTCTGGTGAGTAGGCTTTTTTTGGCTGCCTCCACCCCTGGGAGATGTCTGCGGCCGCTCGCCGCGGCCCGGGTCACTCTGGTCTCCTGAACCCGGGGAGAGGGGACACGCACAAGCTGCTCCCGGGGGGTCTTGGCAGCCGAGGCGTCTGCCAGCCTTGGCTTGCACCGGGCTGCCGAGGGACTGGCTGGAGCGCCGGGCTCTGGCACTCCATAGCTGCCAGAGTACTGAGAATCACAAGAAATAGGGATTAAACCAAGGCAAGTTGTGTTTACAAGTGATTTTCCATGCGAATAAGTTTCTGCTCGGTTTGGGAAAAGGTCAATACATCATTGTATAATACATCATCTGGAATTGTAAGGTTTTGTGAGAAAAACAGCTGGGTGTTCTGACGGTCTGTGACTCCTGCTCACAGCTCAGTAATTTATACCTTTACGACAAAATCTGGAGTTTTTTCATAGGAATACTTACAGGCAAGCACTGGAACTGAGCATTATCCTCTAATTCTCAACTGAAAAATTTGGTAGGGAAATAGAATTTTCTCCATGGGGGAAAGAAAGGAGAAATCAATTACTCCCTCCCCAAAATATGCAGTTGTCTTGATAGGAGTAATTCGTTGTGGTTTTGGGTTCAGAAGCTCTTCTTGCCTGAGATGAAACTCGAGGAAAGACAGAGGGTTATTTCAGCAGCCCACTGCCATGCTATTGCTGTCCTGTGTGGGATCCCACCAGCTCCTGCAGCCACGGGCAACCAGAGCCAGAGAGGAGCTGGTGGGGAACCCTGCCTGCTCCAGGGCCGAATGTCCACCTTATTCCTGCTTCCTCAGCTCTTCTCAGATACTTGGATTGGGAGCCCTTTGATTTGGGCAAAAGGATATTACCACTTCATCAAGTATGCTGAAGCTCGGGGCAAAACGTAGCTCACTGGGCCACAGCTTCCCTCAAGTTAGGTGGGGAGATGCTGGCCGGTCACCAGGGCACACGTTCTCTCTTTCCGATACCTGTTGTCTTTTCTTTGTTTCTTGCTTTAAATTTAGTTTTTCTGTAGAATTGGAGTGTAGGAAACTGGGAGGGGGGGGGAGAAGCTTGTGCTGCTCTAGAGTGGCTGTCGCAATGCTGGCAGCAGCTCTGCTGAGCAGTCAATTATGTTGGCAAAAATAGTGCTTTTTGTTGGTATAGCTTAGTCTGTTCAGGGAATTGCAATGGTGAGAAGAGCTGTGCCAGCTGCAGCTGGATGCTTGCACCGGCACGAACTTGTGTAAGTGTAGACAAACCTCCCGAGTTACAGAGTGAGGCTGTCGCTGTGTCAGTGCAGGCAATGCTTGGCTCAGCGTGTGTCATCGGGAACCGTGGTGCCTGGTTTTGCCACCCGAGGTCTTGGGCATGGCTAGAACATGGCTCCCAGTTGTTGGGAGCTAATGGTAGAGATTATTTTGTAGCCTAAGCAACATTAAACTTGGATTACAGTTCAGTTTAGAGGGGGGAAAAAAAAAAAGCACATGTGCTCTGTGATTCGAATAAAAAAATACTCATGCAACATGATTTTTTTTTTTTTTTTTCAAGCAAGGCAGTATTCAGTGTTGATTATTTTGACATGAGTAAGATGAATGCTGGTCGACCAAGGAGGCTATCTGAATTAAAGTTCTATATCGTTAAGGATCTTTTTCTTGCTTTTAGTGATGTGAAACTGCATGGAATGAGGTCTGTGTACACAAGATGTGCTGATCCTCATGGGAAGATCTCGCACGTTTCCAAAGAACTGCTGGTCTTTCCTTCAAGCATGACTTTTAGGTCAGACTCAGTAACAAATGCAGTATGCTTTCCAGTGAATGGAAGAAAACCAGACTTCTTTAAAAAAATTTTTCCTACTGTTCCTAGGATGTTTCCCATAATATCTGTATGTGGGATGTTTCTTTGTTTGTTTTCTGTATTAGAAAACAGTTTGTGTCCAACTTCACCATCTTCATGGAGCTTAACTCGGACTGAAGTTGAATTTCTTTTGGCAAGAGGTGATTTATCTTAGCTCATGTTGGCTGAATTACTATATTTTGTGGGATCCTACCCATGGATTGTGGAGGGATTTACTCTTGCAAAATATTTGGGGTTTAGCTTTAATGAAAATAAAATGCTTTAAAAATCAATGCCTGAAATTTCTGTTGTTCCAATATTCCACAACTATTCTGGGAGTATAACAAATGCAAATAATTCACTTCATCAGTCTTTTCCTATATAAAAGCTTTCACAGCTCAGTTTTGTTTTACTAACCTGCTAAGTAACCCATGGATTTCTACATTTCTTGCCTTGCCCATGTAAATATCTTCTGCCTATTTTCACACTCCAGGAGCAAAGTAATTGTGAATCCTTGAACAGTGAGGGAAAATACTTCATGAAGGAGCTCTTTGCCCTACCTCCCTGAGTCATTCAGTGGATGGGAGAGAACATTCTTCAGCTGAACCTCCTGGATATGTGACCTTTCTGGAAGTTCAGTGTTATGTTGCTTAATGACTGGGAGACCCACAGGATCGATTCGATTGCGGGATGAATTATGCATTCTCCTGCACTGATTGCCCTGGAATTAGAAGGCAGGAGCTGAGAGGGGAGTGGATCCATCTCACAATCTGAGAATGATTGCAGTTCTTCTGGTTTGCAAATATGCCTTCTTATCAAGAAATGCTGGTTATAATTCACACAGTAGGGTTGTAGATACCTGTGAATAACCAGGATGGAAGAGATGGCAATCGTGCTTCGACTGTTTCAGTTTCTTGTGCTGTAGTTGTGGATCTTTTTAAAGCCAAAGAAAGCAGTTAGTAGTTTAAAGAGTTTTCCCTGGTGATCCGAGTTAGTTTAGAGGCTAGAAATCTGCACCAGCAGTAAGCCATGCCAGCTGCCACCTGGTCAGCTTTTCTCTTCTCTTGCACGCCACGTTTCCTGATGCTGGAGCTGTCTGTATCAAGCAACACAAACAACTTGAAATCTGGCTGAGGAGAAAAAAAGTGTCAGTAAAACTCAGGTGTAGCTCTAGTTACAGACAGTTCATGCACCAGTCTTTGAGACAATCTGCCAGTTTTTTTGGTGACTTCTAGAAATAGGTTTTAGCCTTTTTTTTCTTTTTCTGCCTGTCTTTTCAAGGGGAATCAGGCTGCCTGAATGGGAAAAGGTGCAGCTGGATAAATACAGGTTTAACAACTGGGGAAAAAACACGGATGCTTGCTAGTATTTCAGTTGCTGTAACCTTACTGTGGTCTGAGCTGTTAGTATCCCTTTAATTATCCAGTTGGGTTGGGAAACACTGTGTTTGGGTGACAGGGACACCAAACCAGGAGACCTCAAGGGTGGAAGGCATGGCGTGCACCTGTGGGGATGGCTGCTGAAAATGAGGCGTACTGAGATCCTCAGACGCTTGCCAAGAGCAATGGCTAAGTTTGGGCAGCTGGTGTAGCAATTAAATTATGTTTTTGTTTTGGACAATGGATTTATCGTAATGAATTAACCAGTGGACTAGTCAGAGTGGCAAAGGGGTTTTGTTTTGATTCCTCAGCCATGCAGCATGCCAGCGCTGGGGACACTGCCTGTCAGTGGAAGTGCGAGAAGTGTTTTGTGCCCCAGAGGGAGGGAGTACGCATGTGTGTCTTCTGGTTTGCAAGCCCCAAATTCCTGTAATTCCTGGAAAACACAAGCATGTGTGATGGATGGTACAGCTTGAGCATGGGATAAGGAAATGCATCCTGCAGATGCTTGAAAGTTGGCACGTGGCTCACGCAAAGTCATTTTAGAATAGGTGGGGGTGGTGGTGGTGGGAGGAAGGAGGAAAAGAAATGCCTTTAGGGGGCTGGGAGCCTGGGTGTGGGTGTGCTGCAAGCCTTCCTCACCCTGCTTCTCATTCACCTCTGCTCCTCACATCTCATATGTTTGTGCAGAAGGGATGCTCTTCCTTGCTTGCAGGTAGCAGGAATCTTTTCAGGTTTCTCTTTTTTTTTTTTCTTCTTCTTCTTTTTTTTTTTTCTTTCTAAAGGGCATTGTGTGCAGTATACTCTGTTCTTGGCAGCATGCCCACGGTGCGAAGGGAGAGAGAACTTGCTGCTTTTGGTCCTGCTGCAAAGTGTCGCCATCAAAGCCAGTTAGCATCTGTGGGGCATCCTTTCCTTTCTCTCTGTATGGAAGCTTTTTGTTTTGGTTTTTTTTAGCAGGTAAATTGTGTTTTTCCAAAGACATCACATTGAATTTTCTTAATTTAACTGTGAAGAGTGAAGCAAACTTTCCTTTGGAGGGCAGTTTGGGGCTGAATGATGAAAGCTGCAAGTGCAGGAGAGGGGAGTGGGAGTTACAAGGGAGGTCATTGTGGATGCATAACCATTAGCATTGACTTTAATTATGAAAGGTGTGTTCAAAAGAAAGCAGGCATGCTTTGCAGTGTTTAGGAAAGCACTTAGGAGCAACATCTGTTAAATATGTTAGAAGAAGTCTTGAAACCCTGTGTCCCCTTTGCCATAGCTGGGAGGAAGGCAGCAGATGAAAAGTTCATCTTGGGAGCACAGGCCTGGCAGGGGCTGCCTGGCACCGGGGTGGGTGTTGCAGGCAGCTGCCTTTCCTAGTCCTCTGCAGAGTGGTCCAAGCACCATCCTGGAGCAAGCTAGGGCTTCTCCTGTTCCTTTTCAGTTCCTGTTCCTTTCCAGTTTCCAGTTCGAGTTTTTTCTTCAGTGGTCAGTACCCCTTTTCCTTGTGTCAGCTTTCTTTGTGTCCCCTCGCTGGTGTCTGTCCTCCTAAAGCTCTTGTACTGAGAGAGCTGGAGCTGCTGAGTGGAGGAGAGGGAAGAAGACAGCAGACTTGGCATAAAAGGCCTTCTGTGATTAGACTCTACTTTTTTTGATGGACTGAGTTTGTTGTTCTTGAGCTCATGTATGTCAGCTTTGCTTTAGAGGGATTCTGGGGTGCTTTCCAGAAAACAGGTGCTCATCTGTGTAAGGGTTTATTAAAGGAAGAAAAATAAAATGGGAGTTAGAAACGCAGGTACATGACGGTCACGTTTTTGTGATCAGTCTCTGAAAGCCAGAGCAATTTAAATGAGAACAAGCATGTGTCCGTGTCCAGCCTCTCTCCTGAGTTTGTGCAAGGAAGCCTGGATGGCTGTGTCCTGCAGAGGGTGGCAGGTTGAGTCTGTCCCTGGTGTAATGAGCCTGAGTCCCACAGATCCCATGGCAAATCATGCCCCTTGGCTTAGGTTTGATGTGGAGCAAACCCACTGAAATCAATTGTGGGAGATCTTTTCATTTCAGTTGGCTCCTTTGGTGTTGATAACTCATCATCTGAGGAACTTCTCTGTGTGCTGTACCCTCAGTGACAGCTGTGGCCCCTGCTCAGGGTGCTGGGACATGAGTTTGGTCACTGCATGCATGCCTGTCCCTCTTACAAGGGCTGTGCTTCTCCCCACTGGGCTCATCCCCGGAGCAGCAGCTCAGTCAGAGGTTCTTCTAGGGTTTTTAGAAGAGGTATCAAAAGATTTTTTTATTTATTTTTTTTTAAATGGAAATTGGATTTCATTCCAGATGAGGGTAATTGGAGCTCTGGTAATGGTCTGAAAACAAATGAGAATGAGCTCTGTAGAGTGCACTCACAACTTTCTGTTTGGCTTGTGTCATGCTTCTTAAAATGGCACTCATTGCTAAATTTGGCTCTAAAACTCTGTTACTAAGAGCTGTCCCTCAGGAGGTACTCAAAGTGAGGGCACACCACCCTTCATTTTTAATTCATCCTCTAGCCCTCCTCTCTCATCTCCTTAAGGATGCCCCTGAACCTGCAGGCTGACTTGCCCAGCCAGACTTATCTCCATGGCAAATCCCCTGACCACCCTTATAGCACTTTGTAAAGGAGCAAGTCTCTCTCATCCTGCTCAGACCACAAGCAGCTCTCCAAAGCAGAAGGTGGTTGCAGGAAGATGAATCTGTGACTTGGCTAACATTACCCTACCAGCTGGGAGAAAGAGTGAGTCTTTGCGGGAGAAAATCTCATCACTGACACCTGCTGAGGTGCTGCTGGGTCCTCCAGAGCAGAGAACAGGAGGAATTGCTGTACCCATCAAAGAAGGAGGTCTCTCTTCTGACAACAAGGCTTACTGCGCACAGGTTTTGCCAGATCCAAGCTTCTCACACTGACTGCAGTTTCTCCTCTCAGATCTCCTGGTGTTTGCTCCTGCTTTCCACCACCCCTGACAGGGACAGTCAGCAGGCTATTCTCAAGGTGTGTGCTGCAGCTCTCCAGAATTCCCTTAAGTGAGGAAAGCTGTTATGAATTGATAGCATCGGAAACAGCTGAATTTACTGAGTGCTTGTTTTAAGGGTGTAATTCAGCAGGCAGGGTTTGGAAGTGAAGGTGCCCTTGCTGGCAGAGCTATAGTTTGTTACAGGACATGTTCAAGGATTTTCAGCAGCTGGCTTAGCAATCTTCTTCTGGGGAATGGGAGTTTCACAACCAGGTGTTGGCTAGTCCCATTTGTGCTGGGACATTTTGAGTTAGCTGCATCTTGGTGCCAAGCCGTGTTTTCAGATGCTTGGTGCCCATGGCTGGTGCAGGGGTCTTGTATGCCTCATTAATGGGCTTTATGGCTTTTTATACTTGGTGGGGAGGCATGTGTCCAACAGAAATGCTCTGCATTGCTTGCTTAGTTTCATAAAAGCATTGCAAAAATATTTTTGGTGAAATTTTAATATTCTTGAGCTGTACGACTGCAAAAGGCTGGGTTGACTATTGAATATTAAGGCCTGCTGAGGGGTTTCTAATGAGCATGTCCCCTGGTAAAGTAGTCATTAGACAGAAAGGTGAACCATCAGTGGCTTTTAAATATCATAAGGGGTATAATGTGCCTCCTGCTTTCTGTGCAAGCACCCTTGCTGTGTCATGCCCAGTGCCCGAGGAGGATGTCGGGGTGCTGGGGCAGAGCTCCTTGGGGTGGCTACCACTGCCACCTCTGTTTGTGACCGTGTTTGTGGTGTCACTGTGCCAGGTTCTGTGGCTGGAGTCTGTGGGTGGCATCAGGTAGGGTTTGCAGGGTGCCCATTTGCCAATGCTTGTCTTCTCTCCCAGCTCACACTGCTGTCCACATCAAGCTATGGAGCTCATAGAATCACAGAATCATAGAATGGCTGGGGTTGGAAAGGACCTTAAAGATCATCTATTTCCAACCCCCCTGCATGGGCAGGGACACCTTCCACTAAATCAGGTTGCTTTAGGCACCATCCAACCTGGCCTTGAACACTTCCAGGGAGGGTACATCCACAGCTTAAATGATGAGATACCAGGCTCCTGCTTCCTGCTACCAGCCTTCCTTTAAGCCATTTTCTTGACCCCATCAGTGGTGGAAGGAGAGGTAAAAATCCCTAACTAGATCTTCTCCAGGTGCGTGTTTTCACACAGATTGTGGCTTCTGCCAAGTACAAGGAGGAGGGGACTTCCAGAGCTGTCACCTGAGTGTCCCTGCAGCTCCCAAGGAGGGGTTCACCCATCAGTGTTTCAGACATTCTGCTGCTATCTGAGCCCTATCTCCATGTCCCCGGTTGTACTGGGGGACAGCCTGTGCCAAGGCAAGCTGTGGGCTGAGCAGGAGCTGCCTGCAGGAAGCCTGTCCTGGCAGAGCAGGGAAGACCCATTGGCCTGGAAGAATCTTGTCACCTGAAGTTGGTATTTTGCAGACTCTAAAGCTGTGATTGAGGTATGCAGGAAGTTTTGCTTTTAATGTTGCTTTTCCAGCTCTCTGGAGGTTAAAAAGACACCTGTGCATCTGGTATTGGCTTTGCTTTCAAGGTGGTTTTCCCTTTATAGTTATAAAGATGGGAACCTGTAAATTTTTTGAAATTAATAAATGATCTGCCCAGGAGCACTGGTTTGTGATACTCAGTTTGAATGCAGCTGCATATTCTGTAGCTGGAGTGTAGTCCTATGTAACATAAAAGAGCCTTAATATGCAGAGAGGGTTAAGGAAGCACCTTGGCTGTGCTGTAACAACATTTATTGCTGTAGTTTTGGTTTTGAATAAATTCAGGCTTTGTTCAGTTATTGGAAAGTTTTTTAAACTCCTTTAGCTACTGCTGTGCCCTTTGATCTGGTATCTTGACTGACACAAATTTGCAGTCTCCATTAATGAAAGGCAGTTGACACAATGTCCTGTGTAGCTGCTTAGCAAATCTTATTTTAGCTGACGCCTCCCTTCCCATGACCTTCCTTATTCACTCCATCCCTCCCAAATCTTTATTGTGTAACTTGAATGTAATGTTTAGTTTAGGGCATCCTGTGAAGCAGGGAAATGCAACTGAAAAGGAGGCTAAAAAGGGGAAGAGAGAAACTTCCTGGACAATGAATGTGTAATGTCATAGTTTAGTTAATTGTATTGGAACAAAGTTTTAGAGAGGAAATAAATAACTGGCACTGTTCTGTCCCCAGCTGCCTGTATCCTTTTGAACTGTTACAGGCAGATTGCTTGTGTGCAAGTCAGACCAGGCAGTATATGCAGCATTTGTCAAAAGCAAAACCACCAAAATGACCTTTCAGTTCAGTAAGAGAAAAATATTCAAGTGAAAATAATCCATCTTGTTCTGACACTCTAAATTAGATTAAATAAAATGTAATGCGTTTTGTCAGCAGTCTTTGAATTTCTGTATCTCCCTTCCCTTTGTTCGTGTGCATGCAACTTCCAGGGGAATTTAGTGCAGAACATGAGCTTGTACTGCTCACTCAGGCAATCATTTCTGTGATAATACCAGCTTAGATTCTAGTCTTAGCCTTAGTGCTCTCCTGAAAAAACCTTTGCCTACCCTTGAATTTATAAAGCTTCCTTACCCTGTTGTGGTTTCCTTTTAGTTGGTTTTGTGGAACCTGAGTTCAGGGTGTGTTTAAGCCAAATAGCTGTGCTTGTGTAAATCTGTGCTGAGGACTGTAGATACTAATTGCTCATTGAATTAGGCAGAGGAGATGTTTGTACAGCTTCCCCGCTCCTCTGGAGCAAGGCATTGCAGCATGGTCACCCTCAGTGGCCAAAGCTTACCAGACAATTTGTAGGAGGGTCTTTTATCTGGAGGGACTGGAGCCAAACCCGGTGTGTAACACGGAAACACAGTCTGCAGCTTTACACTGAAGTGTGCAAAACTCCTCCAAAGCCAAAGGAATTGCATCTGCCTCAACCGAGATGGATCTGTGGCAATGAAGCCCGTGACAGATTTCATGACAGCCTTGCTGGCGTCCAGGTTTCTCCTCTGCACACAGGATTCAGCTGGTTTCCTTTTTGCTCCCCTGAGTCTGGCAGGGATAACTGTGTTACAATAGCATCAGCCAGAGGTAAGGTTCTTGTATTGCACACTTCGGGCTGTTCTTCAGTCATGCGTACTTAGGGCTATTCTTTAGTCAGTGGTGTAGCCACTACGTTGCAGATGTGTTCAATAAATAAACCTTCAGGGATGCTCAGAGAGGGGTTTTTTGGATATGTGGAACAACACTTACTCACTTTAGACCTAGTCTTCTACCAGCTTAGGTCCAAGCTTTTTGCATTGTACACTAAATGTTTCTGTGCTACAACGAGACCTTCAGCATGGCAGATGTGCAGCGGAGATGTGTGGGACAGCATGGAGTGTTTCCTGAAATCCTGCAGTAAAAATGGAGGGGATAGATGTGTTCATTTGACAGGATTTCTGTGACTCTGGTGAGCCTAAATCAGGCATCTCACAGCTAAGGTGGGATGTTCCAGCTTGGGTATGAGCACAAGTCACAGTCTTACAGGCAGATGTAGATCTCTTACTCACTTGGAGAGTTTACACTTACACACCCAGGTAAACACCGTGTCATGCTCTCTGGACTTGCTCACTTACCTGATAGGCCTGAGTGCCATCAAAACCAAAGGAAAACAACCTCCTGCCAGTGCAGAGATGAGATCATCAACACCAGCAGCACCATTCTTGTTTTGTTTTTTATTTCTAATGGTACAATATCCACAATTCTTTGTTCTGCGTTCTCTGCTGAGAACTGCACTTGGCTTTGCATTTCACCTCCATTACAGGTTCAATTCCCCAAGCAGTGTCAGGGCAACTTCGTTAGCAGGTGTAGATACCAGTGTAGATACAGGCAACAAGCTTTGTGTTGCAAAAATTTATGTTGGAAAGTTATCCAAATAAACTGCAGAGAGTAAAAGCCTGAAGGCAGAGAGTTAGCAGAAGTTGGACACCTTCTGAAAATGCAGGCTGCTTTACAGCATGAGAAATCAAAGTAGCCTGGGAGCCTGTTCAGTGTGTTCAGTCAGTGGGTGCAGGAGGTGCTCCAATTAAGCAAATTCAGCCTCTGAGGAATGTTTTGAACCTCTCCCTGTTGCTGTTTCCTGATACTGTCAGTGCTTGGTGTTTCCTTCATGCTTCTGCGAGGTTTGAGAAGTTTCCTTCGTGCTTTTGCTACAGAGACTGTCAGGAACTTTTGTTGAGAGTTTTTGGGCTGTGTGGCTGTGGTAGTTTCTGTGCTACATATGTCCAGTTTGATAGTTCAAGTTGAGAGTCACTGTTGTTATGGTGGTGCTGACAGCTGGAAGGAGGTTTAGGACATACCTCCTTCTGCTAGTACAGCTGATGCACTTGTGGCTCTGCTGATGGCTCAGGGCTCAAGGGAGCAATGTTCAAGCTCTGACAACCACATGCCTCCTGAAATGTTCCTGGGGGGGGTTCATGGTCTCCACACACCAGTTTCCCATTGCAGTGGTTGGATCTCATTAAATTTCTGGGGGTGTTGCAAGCACTTTTCTTTGGTGCAGCTGTAAGGGGAGAGGTGCCTAGCAGTATCCCAGGCAGAGAAAGGAGAGGCAGCAGTTTGTTCTGCTGACAATACAGAAATCTCTCTCAGCAGTGCCAGACTCTCAGGGGATGCACAGCCTGAGGTGTGTCTACACCAAAGCCAAAGCAGGGTATTGAAGAGAGCACTTGAATTAGCTTTTATGTTAGTCAGCTTCTAAATCTAGTTGTAGCACCCTGCAGCTAAGTATAGGCTAGAAAAATTGCCTGGAAGCTGAGAGAGGTGAACCTGTGCTGGGCTGGGCTGACATCTCTGAGCCACTCTGAGCAGTGTTAGTGAACCCTGGGAGCTGGGCAGGTTGGGTAGAAACTATCCTTTGATGGACAGGGTGACCTGACTGACTCCTCTGGGATGTAGGGGCCGTAAAGAAAACAAACCTGGAGAGTGAAATTCTGGGAGTTTCCTTGCACTGTGGTTGAATTAAATGTCAAGGTGGGACCTCTCAGAGGTGCTGTGTGTGTTCTGAGCATGGTGGCTTATGGACTTGGATTGAAAGGTGAGTGGAATAAAAGGGATGAGGTGAGTGGGAAGAGGTTGTGCTATGGAGAAAGGAACACTCAAGGGCAGTTTGTCAGCTGCATGAGTACTGGCAGGGACACACATACAGCCTGGTGCATCCACAAGCATGTGCAGAAGTGCAGCAACCAAAGGTGGGGTACAGCAGTGAGTGATGACCTGGCTGACTGGGAGGGAAGGGAAGAAAATTAAAATAGAATAGTGTAAAATAGTTCAGTTGGAAGGGGCCTAAAAGGATCATCTAGTTCAGCTGCATAGCAAGTGACAGGACACTTGGTTTCTTGGCTGTCCATGGACTATTGCTACCCACAGGTAGAGAGAACTGCAAAAGTGTATGGCCTACAAACCATCACCACTTTGGATTTGAAGAGGAAAAAAACAAACCCAGAAAGCCCAAACCCCACACATTTTTATAAAATAGCAGTCTAGTTGAAAAATAAATCACAAGTAAAGGAGCTCAGGGATTTTATGTAGTGCTGGGGGTTATCTCCACTGCCATGTGTGGTGTTTGCAGGCAGGTCACACCATCCACAAATGCAGCAACATTAATAAAAGTATAGTTGTGAAAGATGAACCTTGGAGGTGTGGGAAAGCCTTATCAGTAATCTGCATCAGATTGATCAAGGATAGCATCAGCCAAAGGGGAAGAAAAGGAGGCTAAAACAGGGTAGAGTAAAATAGTGGTGATTAAAGTGACCACAACACTTGAGGCTTCTCCATAAGTCTACTTAATACATGGTGTCTGTGACTCAAAGCAGAGGAATGGGTTTAAAATCACTTTGGAAAACAAAACAAAAGAAAAATAAAAATGTCTAAGAGTTTTGGTGCAAGCTAAGGCAGGTCCAAGGATGCTTCAGGATGTAGCAGAGCTGCAGTGCCCACCTGGGAGACGGGGTGGGTGATGCCTTACTGTTAATGAGGTAGTGTTACCCCTGCCAGCTACATCAAAGCATGGTCTGAAAAAAACCACATTTGTCACCTTGGGTTGTCTGGTCTGTCAATGAATCTGTTTTTATAAGGAGGATCCTTACAAATGATTCTTTGGAGTATTCTCCTTAAGGTTTTTGCTAGCAGCTCTGAAAATAGTAGATTGATGCACTTGCCTCTTCCTGCCTGGCCTCCAGAAGTTACTGACATCTCTTCCTTTAATTCTGCTTTGTAATTGAATTTCTGCCACAAGTTGCTTCTGTTAATTCAATTATACTGTGTTTTTAACTGGCAGTGGATTTAAATACTTCATGTGCTGTTAACATGGAAATTAACATGTGCTGTCCGGTTACTCTCTGCTCCATCATGTTGGAGCAAAGGTGTTACATGATTAAAAGAATTTAAGTAGCCTTTTTTCTTTTCTTTTTTAATTTTTTCTTTTTTTTCTTTCCATAAGTCTTTTGGGGTGCCAGAGTCTGTACAACAATTGGGAAGTGTCATTTCTTTCAAATATACAAATATGGCTAAATAATCTTGCACTGTCCTATAAGGTTTGTTGAATGGGGAAATCACAACAATTTTGTACCACCAGTACAGCAGAGAAATCGGAAGAGCTTCTGGGTTGTGTTTCCTATTTTGCCATTGACCTGGTTAAATCCTTACTTTACCTTTATACTGGATTTGTTGGTTGATGGCTTAGAGATAACATCCATCCCTGTATAAAAAAGGTTTTCTTCCTAAAAAGGTGTTGAAGTTAAAATGACTTGTTTAAATGCTTGTGTTGCTGCCAGGTTGCAACACTTGTGGATGCCTGTCCAGGCATCTCAAGAATAATAGAAATCTTCAATCTGCCTTCCTGTGAGGAGAAGACTGATGTAGTTTTGTTTGTTTGTTTTAGGTTTTTTTGTCTTTTTGTTTGTTTTTGTTGTTGTTGTTGTTTTTTGTTTGTTTGTTTTTTTGTTTGTTTTTTTTTCCACAGTCTCTGGGCCCTAGGGAAAGCTTTGTTTAAAACACCCCCCCCAGATGCTGGGACAAAGTGTGTAGCAAAGTTGATCTTCAGTAACAGGTGGTCAACCAGCACCACCAGTGTTCAGGGGGAACCTCCAGGGAGTGGCTGGTGACCCCATGGCAGGGTGAGATTGGGATAGGCATTAGAATGGGCTGCCCAGGGAGGTGGTGGATTCTCCGTCCCTGGAGGTTTTTAAAAAGAGACTG
This sequence comes from Florisuga fusca, assembly GCA_038090715.1. NCBI lineage: Eukaryota > Metazoa > Chordata > Aves > Apodiformes > Trochilidae > Florisuga > Florisuga fusca. The sequence goes on along the minus strand of JAAWXA010000029.1, from coordinate 3,856,739 downwards.
AACGTGGCACTCAGTGCCATGGTCTGGGAACCACAGGGGATAGTGAATTAAGGGTTGGACTTGATGATCTCAGAGGTCCTTTTCAACCTGGCTGATTCTGTGGTTCTGAGATGCCCTGACCACACCTCCATGGCATTGGTCTCCTTCTCAGGATTTGTAGAAGGAGCTGGATTTCAGCTGCCTGTTTGAATTTGGTTCTTTTTGCTTTCTTCTGGGTGGTTATATCTGAAAGCTCATGGAGAATTTGTGAGATTTCCATAACAATGAAAAAAAAAAAAAAGTGCTAAATTTTTTTAAAAGGAGAAAATGGAATTACAGTACAATCAATCTGACTTTTATTATGACTTTTATTACAGTATTTTCCTAGAAGTTAATAAATGATTTCCCACCTAGGCATCTTCTGGGTGTTTCTGAGTAACAGCATGGTTTAGTCTGGAACAAATCACGTCAGACATCCTAGTTTCCTTCTGCAGTAGGCTAATTGATCTTGTGGGCAGAAGAAGATTTGATGTACTTCAGTCCTAGTTAGGGCTTTGGCACTGTTTTGATGTTCTCAGAAGGAAGCTAGGGAAAACACATTTTGGTGAAACTTTTGCTTTATGGGTGGTGCAGTATAGGTGTGTTAACCATGCTCTATGTTTGGTCTGGAGAGAAGGCAAAGGGCTGGTACAATGTGTTTGCAGTGTCTGGAAGACTGCTGCAAGGGGAGAAGTATGAAACCTCTGCCCCATGTCTGTGAGGGTTATAGCAAGCTGTAGTAACTGTGAATGGTATCATGAAAGGAATAAACTCCTACTTGTGGGGATGGTGAAGTATTGAAGGAGGCTTGGTAGTGTCTGGGATCACCATGGCTGGGGTTTTGCATTTGGCAAACTATATATGTATTTAAGGGTGGGCTGGAGATACCTTGGAGTAGCTTCCCAAAGCCGGTGGGATTTTGTTTGTACAACTTGTGGGGTCACTGAGTCAGACAAGAGTCTGGAAGGAAGGAAGTTGGTGCAGTGGGGCTGGAGAAGATGAATGCTTCCCAACCATGCCTGGCCTTACTGCTGGGGTACCCTGGAAGGTTCTGTGGGAGGGTGAGAATTGGAGCTAGTCACTTGTTATTGATTTTCTAATCCACAGATTTCGAGAGATTAGGAGTTGAAGGAGCAGGTGAGCTCGCTCCTGGTGCCCTCTTCTGTGACTCCATAAGTGCTGATGAACCTCGGGATTCACAGCTGGCAGATGCTGAAGGGATGCAAATCATTATATTCTGCTTTCTCCAGAAGTGTACTCAATGGAAGGAGAAGTGATTTGTAGCCACTGAGAGCAGCGCTGCAGAAAACATGAAATTGGCTCCTTCATGTTTTATTTCTTTTTCTGTTTTTGGATCTTGGCATACTAATATTTGGAGGTGTAGACCAAGCAAACCCTCTGAGTCTGAACTTCATATTTGCTTATTTTGAAAGATTATTTTTATGGAAAAAATTAAAGTAGAAAGGGTGATTTCAGCTGATTTTTGATTGTCGTAAGAACTTACCATTTGAATTTGAGAGAAATACATAATTGAGGAAAAATAAAACACAAATGCAGGCAACAAAGTTGTTTCTCAGTGCGGGAGTAAGAACTGGAGCATAACTGTTTAGACTAATTCTGATTTCTTTTTCAACTGGGAAAATTATTTTTTTACAGGGGAGGCCAAAAAGTGGGAATGCTGTAATGTAAAGCATTTTTGGTTTGTGTCTTCTCCAGGCAGTCGAGCCCCGTGGATTTTCTCTGAAGAGGTTCCAAGATAGGCGGTGAGTACTTTCCTGAGCCTGCTCCTTTCAAGACTCTAAATCAGTAATAGAAAAATTAAATCAGTAATAGAAAAGAAAACTGTTGGGTTTTGTTTTGCATATGGTGCAGAAACTTGTGTTTAAGCTTGTGGCACACTTTAATTTTAGAGCTGGCAAGTCTAATCTTTGAGTAGGGGTTTGGCATCAAAATGTTAAGCTTTACCTTTGCACCAGAATGAATTTTCTGAGACCTGGTTAGTGAAATAAACATTACATTTTAAACAATTTAGTTTACGGAAAATCTGTACAAATTACACTATTTTTACTGAGAGCCTACACTGCCCAGTGGGGCAAAGTGTTTTCTGTGTCAGGGAGCAACCTTTGGATTTTCCCTTCTGTTCTTGACCCTCTGTGTTAATCCAGAGAGTAACTTCCAGAGGGTTACGTGACCTGCAGTAACTCACTCTAATCTCTGCTGTGAGTGACTGGTCTTGTCTTGCTTGCGCCCAAAACTTCCTTCTATTTGATTTGTATGCATTTCATTAAGTCCTTGTTTGTAAGCAACTGAAACATTAAATTCGTAAAGAGCTGCAGGAGAATGAGATTGCTAAGAAATGCCAATGTTGTGGTCTTGTGGCTGCAGAGCTGATGTAAATCAGGGCAATTTTTTTTCCCTCTGGTGCATCCCATCTCTTCTGGCAAATGCTAACAGGGGCTCTGCTCTGTAGCCCCCTGTGCTGTTTGGGTTTGTTGTTTCTTGAGAAATACATACCCTGTTTCCACTTTCAGTTCTAGATTTCGTTCTAGATTAGCCAAATTATATCATTACCCACTAATTCTGCAGGAAGTTTATTCTTTAGTTGCATTTCCCTAGTACACAAGGTACAACCTATGAGAGCTCTTCTGTGTTCAGACTGACTTATGAGCTACAGTTGGATATCCTAAACCTCTGATGGTCTTCTCCATATTCCAAATCAATATCTTTTTCATAGATAAGATGCTTTTTGATACAGATGGTCACAGCTTGATTTGAAGTGTCCCTAGAGCTGAAATGTAGCCATCAACACTTGTTGCTTGTTGGGTTAAGGGAGGACACTGGGGTTTAATGTGCTTGTACTGTGCTGTACTTCAGTGTATTGTGCTTGTGTCCACCTTGTGGACACCTGTGTGTCAATTTTCATCAGAAAATTCTTATTTAACATCTATAAGGGTCTTTTTTTAATGCCTCTTAAAGGTATTTGTCACTATTTACATCTTTTAACAATGAAAACCTCCCTTACTTAATACACATTACCCATGTTTTCTCTATGTGTGGAGCTAATTTAAACCCAGATGGTTTTCCTGACTAAGGCTTCTGTGCACAAACCGTAAGTCTAAAGGGCCAAATTATTAATCCTGTGTGCCTTTTGCCAAAATGCTCTTGTGAGTAATAGCTTATGAACCTCTCCTCTCCCCCAGCCCTGCAGCTGCCATTGGATCTGTATTATAAACCTGCATGCTGTTTGTACTGATGATTGCTATACTGGGACCTGACTCAGTTGATCTTTTTGAGATGTTAAAAGATGAATCAAACTCTCTTTTCCTGAGGGCAGAGGGGTGTTATGGGGTTGATGACTGTAACTCTGTGTGTGTAAAGGCCAGGCAATTTTCAACTGTCAGGTTAGATTGTACTTAGAATTGGAGTTTGTATCCTTGTTCTTACAGGTAACACCTGAATAGTTTGTAAGTAAAAAACTTGTTAAAACTCTGCGCTTGACAGAGTTAATATTTTGTTTTGATTTTTTGCCTCCTGGGTAGTCCCTTTGGGTAGTGCTTTCAAAAGCATCACTGTCCTGAGTTCTTTCAGGGAACTCAGGTTCCTGCTGAACTTCTGCAAGTAAAATTCAGAGGTGTTAGGTGTTTATACATTGCATCTTTACTGCTTTAATGGTCTATGTTCCTCCTTGCCTTCTCAAATTCAGGTGTGTCCTTTATTCCAATTTGGGAATTTAGGTCATCTGTACCAGTAAAAAGGTTTGTGTCCAGGGTATAACAGTTTCTGTATGGAGTCTTATGGTGATCTGGCTGTGCTGGTTGAAGGCAGACCAGTGCTGAACCAAGCTGGGCATTTTCCAAAGTGTAATGTGTGGCCAGTGGCACGTGGGTGGCTTCAGAGTAAAACATAGCATCATGAGAGAAAATAATATGGAAGTGCCTGAAAGTAGCTCATGCTTCAGCCCAGCTGAGCACATCTGGAGGTAAGGATGCCAGCCAGGGCAGGGGGAAATAGGCACTTGGGTGCTCTCCTGACAGCACCATAGGCTCTGATGGAGCAAGCTGCTTACCTGTGTTTCTACCTGTAAGCACATAAGCAGCTCTGAGCAGTGGAGGCTGAGGAGCCAGACACGCGATGGGAGATGCACCTGTGTTGGGGCCACCCCGGGAGGATGGCTGGACCTGCACCATGCTGGGGTCCCTCGTGCCTCAGCATGTTTCAAGGTGCTGCTGGGACACTTAGGTGAGGAGGTTGGAGGTGTGATGTGGGTGTGAGGGACATCTCAGTCCCACCTGCCATGTGGTGGGGCTGCAGCAGTGTCATCACCATAGGCTCTGCTCTGTTTTGGAGTGGTGCATGTGCAGCTGTGAGAGGCAGAGGACAGGCCATGAAATGGTGTGAACAACAGCAGAGACTGCCTGTTGCTTTCAGGGGAGTGGAGCTCTGCAGCTGAAATGATGCTCCTCACTTCTCTGGTCCAGCACTGGCAACATCCAGGACTTGAGTTTTGAAGTGAAACTTTTCACAGACAAAGACTAACAGATCTGTCCTACCAAACTGGCTTTCAGAAAAATTTTAGCTTGAAAGTGCAAGCTAAACTGAACCTTTGAGACAAAGATGATCACATGGAGTCTTGGAGAGTTTGGTTCCTGGAGATGCCTCAGGACCACTGACTTGTGTGTGGCTTAACACTAAAATCATTGGATGCTCTTCCTGTTGGACTGAGGGTTTTGTTGGAAATAATTCTGTGCATAGAGCAAGGCTGTGGGCACCTCCCCTTGGCTTGGCTCTGGAACCTTCTCCATTGCTAGGACATCCTCCATCACTGGAATTTCTTCATCCCTGAGTCCGGGTGCCTTCTGGCACAACTCCTCCTCTACTGCCCCTGCCTGCCTATCCACAGCCACCTGTGTCCCCATATCCAGGGCCCTGTGGGGTCACCCTCTCTGTGAGCACGTGGGCTCTGCGGGAGGGAAAACCAGCAGCAGGGCTGGGCTGAGCACTAGGGAGGAGGAGAAGGGAGCAGGCAAAGCAAGGATGAGTTTGAGGCTTGTTTCCTCTTTTCCTGGGTATCTTCTGCACTGCATCTTCAGAAGACCCCCTGGTTTGAGGATTCAGATCCTGTTGGGGAAAGAGAGACCTTTCAGTGTTGTCACCTTTTTTTCCTGCAGTCTGATAAAACCCTCTGGAGGAAGCTGCAAGGCCCAGGTGTCTGCTGTACGTAAGACTATACCTCAGTGGAGAAAAAAAGGTGCAATTAATTGGAAAATGTGCCTTAAAAAAGAACAAATGAGAAGCACAAGAGCAAATGAAGTACTTTGTGTGAGTGGCTTATGTAACAAAGCAATTAAGAAGAATTTATTACAGTTTAATGTGTCACTAATCAAACTTTGCATTTTTCTTCCTTACCACCTTTAAAAATTACTTTTTGAGTCTGTCTTCTACATTTTTACCATAAATAGCTTTTATTAATATTTGCACTGTTGAGACTGTTGTATTGCTTGTTTGCTTCCCACATGCTGTTTGCTCATTCAGGGATATTAAGAAAAAAAAAAGACAGAACGAGTGTACAACACTGCTGCTCATCTGTGTTTGGTTTTATAAAGGAATCGTCTGTCTGAATACACACAGGCTTTGTGATTTCCCATTTTTCAAAACTTTCAAAACTTCAAGGTTTTGAAAGTTCCCTATCCCATTGAGATAGGGAAAATGTAAAGGCTTCACCTATAGAAATGTAAGTTATCAGCCAAGGTCTCTTAAGTGGGAAGACAGTGGGGTACCAGATTTGGATTATTCTATAAGAATGCTGTGCTCCCCCTTGTGTGCTCTTGTCTTCTACAAGAACCACCTGCCTTCTGCATTTTGTATAGATATTGCAATATAGTGTGGAAAAGGAGTCTCTCCTAGTGCAAGTATCTCATGTTGATTCACTGCTATACAACTGTTCATCCTGTAATAGTGTGGGATTACAAAGCATTATCATGCTCAGATTGACTCAGGTAGTGCTATTTTTATTTAAGCTGTATTAAGGTATCATTGTGAATCTTTGGTCTTGCAGCATGGGGGTAATACGATTTACTATTTTTATAAAAAATCAACATGGCTGTACAAATCCTGTCCATGGCAAGAGCTGCAAAGATTAGTCATGAGCTCAACACTTTTTTTTCACTCCTCTACAGTGAGTCGTTAACTTTTTAATTTTCATGTGGCTGCCATCATATTGGCCAGGCTTGGAACAAAATAAGAGGGTGGTTTGGCTTATGGTCAGGGACTTGGTGCCCACTGGGAGAGGCTTTGGTGTAAGAAGATGAGTGAGTGAGTTTGGGGATGCTCCCTGGAATTACCTGGGCAACCACTGAGGGGATGCAGTTGGTTTCATCCATCTGTGTCCTCATGGGGTTGTCTAATTCAAGCAGATGAGCTCTCCTATGGATGTCATACCAGCTCCACCTTTAAATCAGGCCCCATCCCTCTTAATTAAAAAACCTATGGTAATTTGGTATGGAGACCTTTTCCTTGCTCCTGTCCTTACTGTGCAGCAGCTTTGTGCCCTGAGGGTTGCAATCAGAGCTATCCACCAACAGCTTCTCTGTCCAGTGGTATCCCTGTGGGTTGGACAGCCTACCAGCTGTTGGGATTCCAGAGGGAAAAGGGAAAAAAAAATTCCAAAATCTTGAAAAGGGAATGTGATGAAAAGTGAGGCATGATTTTCTCTGAATTGGGAAAAATATGACCAAAATATGTTTCCTTTCTGACTTGTCTCAGGCTTTGCAGTCAGCCTGGTTTGGTTCTAGTTGTGGGTGGAAAAATAGTTTAATGGCATTGTTTTGGTGCTTTGGGGATGACCTGGAAGTGCTCAGGGATCATTTCTCATAGGCAGTTTGCATGCAGCCACATTTCTGGGGAGAACAGTAGGAAGGACATTGCCCACCCCTGGACTTCTGACCTCCAGGATTTGCTGGGATGGGGGGCTACTCCAGAGCAGGACATGCAGCACTGCCCCTTTTGGGGAGTTTCTGGGCATCTTGCTGTCCTTTGTTGATATTTGTAGGGCAAGGCAATGGGTGATGGTGGTGGGGCCATTCAGTGCTGGTGTACATGTGCCTGCAGGTATCCTCTTGGGCTCTGGATCCCAGGGCAGCCCAGCTGTCAAGCAGCTTAATTGGTCTGCTTGGCTCATGGTACCCAAAGGCACCAGGTGAGAACACAGCATGCAAGCCCTGGGAAACACTGCTGTGAGTAGCCATGGCTGCTTCAAGCATGGTCCTCAGTTGTGCAAGTATGAACACACATGGAGAGTGCTAAAAAATGAGTGAGCATTTCCATCTCCTTCAGGCCTTCATTTGAAATGAAGCAGACATTTAATTACAGGAATTTTTACAGCTTTTTCTGTTTAATTATCAAGAATGCAGAATAACTTTCAATAGCTGCTTGATTTCTGCCTAACACAGAAAAAGAGACAGTGGTAGTGGCTGGATGCTTCACGATTCAGCATGTTCATTGGAAGGAGTGAAAAGATGCTGTAAGTTTGCCAGTGCAGCACTGCAGCTGGTGTCATGCAAAGCCTTTCAGTCCCATTCCCTGCTGACCACATGCTGGCGAGTTAGGTATGGAAATCAGCTGGTCAAGTCTGCTTTCTGTTAGACCATTTAGAGGAGATGAATGTCAATTGTCAATTTTACCGTAATAAAATACATTAATAATTTTGATGTGGGATGCATGCTGGGCTTCAGAATAGCCAGGCTTGAAGGCAGGGAAAATTTTCTGCATGGCATTCTGGCAAAGTTCCAGTGAAGCATCAGTGGTGTTGGTGGGGTGCAAGCTGATTTTTGTGTGAGCAAAGAGAGTTTGAGCTAAGCCAGAGAGTTTTGTTTCCTTCTCTGTCGGCATTCAGTATTTACAAATACTGCCCTTGGGTTACTAGAAAATCCCAATTGGTCCCTCCCAGAGAGATACTTGCTTTGCTAGGGGAAGCAGATGTGGCTGTCAAACCCTTGTTGCTGCTGCCTGGGATGAAGCTTCAGGATCTGCAGTTGGACTAGATGGGCATTGCAGGTCTCTTGCAACTTAACTCTCCTCTCTTCTCCTCTTCTCATGCAGACAGGAGTGGGGAGCTGGAAGAGGACTGGGCTGTAGATCCCAGATGGTATCTCACTTACTTTGGTGCAGGGAAGGATGGGAGAGATTTTCTCCTATAGGTGCTCACTGTCTGTCTGTGTGGCACCCTGAAGTTCAGCATTAATTGTCTCGACAGATTTCATCAGCAAATAGAGCATGGGCACAAAATGCAGTGGATCTGCTACAGTAAAACTGAAATAGCTTCAGCTATGGAATTTTGGTTTTAAAGAAAAAATAACATTTGGTCTTCATGGAATTTCAAGGGGAATGGAATTTGACATTTTCTTTGGTTAAATACCAGGAAAAAATTATTTAGGAAAAATGTTAATTTTTGTAATTTGTGGGACAAATTTGATTTTAGGGATTTGCCATCAATAGATTATTTCATGGCATGTCAGTATTAAGGCATATATAATTAAGAGTGTGTATCATGTCTCTTTGTTTGGTACCATTACTGCGTTAATGTCAGAGTAGTTAATTACCTAGTTCTGATAATTTCTACTGGAATCATTGAGGCAGTTTGTTTTTAAGTCTTTTTCTAGGTTAAAATGCCTTCTCTCTGAATTATGATGAAATATTTTAACACTGTAACAAGAAGCACAATAGATATGTTAATACAAGAGCATATAAATAGAAACTTGAGACTCTCAAGCTTGAGCAGATTGGTTTCAAATTGTACTAGGAGTACCTTCCCTGAATTTGCATATGCTTTTTAAGTGTTTCAAATTTGAGAAGAGCTTCTTTTTTTTTTTTGGCTTGGGCTTTTTGTTTAAGTTTAACTAAATATATTTGACAAACTCCGCTCCTCGTCACTCTAAAAATGGTGGGAGATTAATTTACCTGGAAAATGGCCACTGAATGGAGCATTGAGAGAGGATAGCAGCTACTCAAGACATTTCAAAGCAGGAAGGTACAAAATGCTGAATTTTCTTGAGTACTTCAGATTGTCCTCTTGAGTCAGTATGCTTTTAAAGAACATTAGCTGGGTCTCTAGGGAAAGGGGTTCAGCTTTCCAGGTTGTTTGGTTCTTTGGTTATTTCCAGATATTTACCAGCTCTGCATTGCACTCCCCTTCATCCATGTGCTTTCTCAGCACCTTGGGTAAAGCATGACCTAGTAGAACAGTGGGCTTTTAGCATGCTCTCCTTCCCTTGCTGTGATGGCAAGTGACTCTATCTGTCTTTTCCTAGCTAAACAAATATGGAAGTTTGCTTTTCTTTTTCGTTGCATCTCAAGAATCCTTCTCCCTCCAGCCTCCTGTGCTGTGTGAGGTGCCTGGCCAGTGGTGTGACCATGGTTCCTCCTGGATCCTTAAGCACCCTGGGGGAGTGGAGCAGCATCCACCTTTGTGACAGCACCCATGCAGAATCTAGGGTTTGTTATGCCTAAATCCAAGTCAAAACCTGCAAGAAGAGATCTAATAATGGGGATGTTATCAGACCTCTGAGTACAATGATTCTGCTGGATGCTTTCATAAATTGAAGGTTTTTGGGATGGCAATTATGATGCGTGTGGCATTGAGGGAATGTGAAACTGCAGTCATTAAACAAAAATGGGCTTTTACACTAATGGAAGCTGCCTAAACAGTTTTGCAGTAAACCAGATTGCTTGAGGCTACCATTCCTCAAATAAGACAGGTCCTATTGACTTTAAAAGCACAGGAAAATATTTTGTTTCAGTGCTGTAGCACTGCTTTTACATTCATGGAAAAGGTTAGGCTGCTAAGTGTTTGCTAGGTTTTAAGCTGAAGGTGTTAGAAAATAATGAAGGGCAATGTTTACAGATAATTCATTCACTGTTATTCCCCTGAGTTAGGTCACCTGCAATACGAAGGATTCACACCTGTTCCTAGGGGGGTTTCTAGGTGAGTAGAGAGGCACTTTTCTCCATCCAGACTTGGCAGTGTTTAACCCAGTAGGTAGTTCTGCACAAGGTCTCTGATACACAGAATTTTACCCAAATTTTTCTATCAAAACCTTTTCCAACTCCTGCTGGTTTAAAATGATACATGGTAAAGCAACATGTTGCGTTGTCTCCTTTGAAGCCATGGTTCCCAGCCTAGAGCTGGAGCTGTAAAGATGCATGTAGTGCCTTTTTCTTTGTGCCAGAGAGATCCTGATAGATAGTCAAGGGCTACCTGTGAGCTAAAGTGTGTTGTCCAGTTGCTTGAAGAGGCATTTCAATAGCATTTGGGGGTTGTAGAAGGCCAGCTCATTCTCAGCCTCCCACTTTCGTATCTTGCATAACCTTTCCCCACCCAGGCTTGGTTTCTTCCTGAAAATAGCACATTAGGGCTCTGTCTCCCTGTTTCCCTTGTTCTTCAGCTTGATCAGAACTTGTCATCTTTTGTCATTCTCCTCCTCCCACCCCTCCCTTTTGTTAAAGGGAATAGAGAAGAGGACAGAATAATCCTGACTGTGGAAAGATGCACAGCAGAAATTGGTTGGTTTGTGTCATCTCTCCATACCATACACAGCTCAGAGATCACTTATTTTCCCTACATGCTTGGTTTCAGCCTGGAGCTGATCTTGCTGAGTAACTTCAGAATAATTTTAATTTTTTAAAAACAATTACTATTTTTAAAAACAACCAGTTCCACTAGAAAGGTATGTGAGATTCGTGGTGAACAGTTGTATTTCACGTTGAAACTCTCCATATCATGAGATGACACTTTAAAGTTGGATGTTGCAATGCTTTCTAATTTTTCTAGAAGCCCTGCAAGGCCAAGCAGAGGTTGGGAAGGATGGGCTGGATGTCTCCTGGCATGTTGGGGACATTGGCTGCAGCTTTCAGAACCTGGTGTGTTCTCTTCTGAATGTCACCTGCAGTGCTGTCTCTCTGCAGGATTTGGTTGGTCTGTGAGACCTGGGTAATATACTACTTCTTTCCACTGCTTTTCTCCTGTGCTTCTATAGTCTGTCTTAACCATAAATGTGTTTTCTGTGGGTAGTTCTTTGTGGACGAGGAGAGCGGTTTCATTGTGGGGGCTTCAGCCACTTTTTCTTCCTGGGGAGTGTGCTTGAGTTAGGAGAGAAGAGTGGAAGAATGAAAGTTAAACTGTGATATGAACATTTGAACAGATGGCTGACCTTTGTAACACCAAACCCCATTTAATTTTAGAAATTTGCAGGCTGTTTTAAGTTTGTTATCCTCTTTACAGCCATCTGAGCTGTAACATGATTTATTAGCTTACTGCAGGGCTTTGTTGCTTAATTTCTCTGCTGTTTGACAGATTGAATTTCAGGTGGAATAAGCAGGCGCCAGCAGCATCGATGGAGTGTGCCAACTTTCTTTGAACCCCTGGAAGCTGAAGGAGGAGGGATGCTCCTGATCATGCTAGAAGGAGCTCAGCTCCTCTGCTGTCTTGCTGCCCCTGGAGAGGTCAGCCCTAGCACAGGCAAGGGTCATGTAGCAGTTAATTATGGGCAGGGTGGAGACAGATGATCATCCTGCCCCAAATCACTTAACCGACTTAAGGGTCTACCCTTGCCTGCCTGAACTAGCCATCTAATCTTCCACTGAGCTGCACAAGTGAGCACTGAGCTATGTATGGTAGGAAGAGGGAGATGACATGAAACAATCAAATTCCCTTATCCCACTTCTCCCCAAAAAGCTGTGTGCCATATGCCTGCTCAGCAATGGAAGAACATCGATGTTCAAAGCAAATTGTTTCAGACTATGGTGGCTTCTCCATCCTCTGGAGGCTTTTAAGTCAGGTTTGAATATCTTCTGAAAACATATGGTATAGTCCAAATGGGTAGTGGCTGGATGCAGAAATTCTAGGAATCAAAAGGTATAGGACTAGATCAGTTGTCCTTGTGAGCAGCAAATTCCCAGGGGTGGCACTTTGGACACTGGTTCAGTGATTTGGAAGAGCAGTATCTACATGGTGGCCACACATGAAGTCCTTGGCACCATTCTGGAGAGCTTCTCGGATAAGTGATGCTGCAGGCCATGTCTGGGATTCCATGAGTCAAGGGTGGAAGAACATTTGTGAAGACCTTGGAAATTGTCTTTATAAGGAGTACACCATGTTATTCTGTCATACAGTGAAATAAAAAAAAAATCTGTATCAGTGCAGTGTGTATTTCTTTTACAGAGGTCTGGCTTATCACTACAGTTGGCTTTTCTTAATTACTGCTAATGCTTCAGCAGACTGTGCAGTTGGAGATGGAATGTAGCTGGCTCGAAGTAAGGGCGTGGAGGCTTTTATCGGGGCCACTCAGAGACAGGCCATCTGCAAGATGTATTTATTTTTTTCTTATTTGTCTTCTCTAAATAAAACGTGATGCTGTGAGAATGTCCTATCGCTTCACTCCACAAAGGTTGCCATTTTCTGACAAACTATTTTAGAAAGTTATATTTGGCAAATGGCTGTTTACTTAATTCTTTTCCTATCATTGCTGCCTGTCTGTGAAACACCAATCTGTTTGCGTGCACGCTCAGCTGTAGCTCAGTTCAGAGGATTCTCTAAACCATAGTTGTTTTGTACTCTGCTTTTTTTAGCTCCTTTCTCTCACGATGGAGGAACTGCAGGTAATTCATATCTGAAAAAGGCAAATCAAGTACCTGCAGAGCTGAGGGCTTTTAGCAGCTGCAGCAGACTTGTGGCTGGGTTTTCTTGGTTGCCCCAGGTGCTGGAGCTTCAGCACTCTTGGTATTGTGCAGCTATAACACAGCATTATGAGGACTGGCCTTCCAGGAGTGAGTTTCTTCTTGTCTGCAGAAAACTGTGAAGCTCCTCAAAGGATCAGTGGCCCATGCTACTTGCCCAGGTCTTCAGAAAACAAGGGAGCCTTCACCATCATTATCTCAGCATAACTGTCTTGTCAGGAGGAGACTTGGGAAAAGTACCTTGGGTTTTTTAAAGTTATTTCCTTGGGATTAGTGCTCTTTCTGAAATTAACTTACCTGCTTGGGACACTGAGATTTGTTGTAGAAATAAAACACTCCCTTATCATGGAACTTAGTGCAAAACTGTGTGGTTCAAATCATGGAGGATGGAAGGGAGAGTCCCTCAGTGACACTGGTTATTTTTCTTAAATCAGTAGACTTAAGGATGTTCCTTGACAAAATCACCTCAAGCAAGTCTTAACATGCTTTGCCCATACTTACTGCAGCATAACCCAGCTTTGGCCAGCCTGGCCTAGCAATGGGTTTTACTGGAGGAAGGTAGAGCATAGGGACTGTCATTACAAAGGGAAATCCAGTTATAAAAGCAAAAGAGCAAACAGTTGTTTATAATGTATAAAATTGATACTAATTTCTCTTGGGTTTTCCTTCCTTACCTTAAGGTTTTCCCATTAGAAGCAATTTCTGTAAATACCATCTCTTTCTTTCTCCTTGGTCAGAACTCAAATTGCTGGTCTGGAATTGTGTGGGTAATCAGTAAACTTTAATCTACATGGCAGGTTTTTTCCCTTCATGTTGGTTCTTTCTCCAAGTAACTGGAGTTAAGGTGTCTAAAGCAAATATACAACGAAGAAGGATTAGATTCAGCTTGACTCTTACTATATGCTCTTAGAATTTTACCATATGAATGTCTTCCAGAACAATTATTGTTGTTGCTGAGTGGACACTAAATGATTAATCTACTAGCAGCCAGCCAGCACAGTAGTGTCTTTGAAACAATTTTTGAGCCTTTTCCATATCGTTCGTTCACTGCAAGACTAGTTTAGAGATAAGACACTGACAATAAAATAAATTGTGATTTGTAGCTCAGTTCTCTTTCCATCTATGCCTTTGCTTCAGCATTGCTCTTCTGTCTCATGCTGAAAAGCATGTAATGAAAAGGGTTTAAAGTCTGCCCTGAGACAGAAGAACATTTAATCTTGTGTTTCATTTGAGTCATATCCTTAAATTATCAAGGGGTTGGCTGGTTTTATTTGTGCACTTAGATGCATGCTTAATCTGGGTGAATAATGATGCTTGAGAGGTTTCTGTTTATGGGAGGTCACCAGTACTCTTCTTTGTGAGTTGGTGGCATCATACACAGAGCATGAGAAAATACTCATCCATCATTTTACTGTCTAGAGTAGTCCTTGTACTGGGAATACCTGTTTACATCCTATTTTTCTTATCAGAAGGTCTCTTCTTTTGGCTTAGTGATTGGGAAGAGGGGGGGAGGGGAACTTCCCAGTGCTTAGTTAAGGAGCTGAACTTGCAGCTGAATTTGAGGAGATGGCTAGACACTTGAAAATGCAATGATTTGTGAGAGAAAAGGCAAGACTTTAGAAAAGACTCCAGTTCCTTATACATTCTGTAAACTTGTACATTTTTAACGTTTTTACAGTTACAAGTCATAATATTATGGTATGGCATAGTGACAAGTAACTTGGAAAAATGTTGATGCTATGGAATTGCCTGTATGCTAGTACTTGCTTTAATTGTCTTTGTCTTTGAGGAGATATCCTCAGGAGTATCTGCTTGGGTTAGAGGTTAAACTGTTTCTCACTACTCTGAATAGCAAGTATATGTTTGGTTGCACAGCCAGTGGAGCCAGCTTGGAACTGGTAAGCAGCAGGGAAGCTGTGCCTAAGTCATGGAGATGCTCATGTAGTGCCTTACCCTTAAGTTGTTCTGGTTAATAATGTGATGATACTGTAATAAAATAATAATTCTGGACAACAATAGGTTTGCTACTCTGGCATGTGTGATGGCAATTCTACATGTTTTGAGCATAACTTTCAATATAGCTCAGAAACAAAGCCCAGAATTGTGTCTATGGTTAGGGACTGGCTTGATGGAGCTACGAATCGGCCCACACCTGTGGCCTGGTAGTGAGGTGAAGGACCCCTAAAGTAGTAGGGCTCCTTAGAAAGCAGTTGGTATTGGTCTAGGAAATAACTGCATCTCCTTGTTGGGAATATTTTCTTGTCCCTAAAAGGCAAGCCTGTAATCTGATAGTGACACTTGTTGGAAAACACTAAGGTTTAAAAACTGGCTCATACTGCATGCTTTTTTAACCCCAGCTTTCTCAGGTAGATGATCACCTGTTCTTAATTACACATGCAGGAAGAAACAGTTGTGGCTGTGCTTACAAACAATGTGGTGCCAGGACACCAAAGCTCAGTAGTGAACTCCAGGCAGACATTTGTGTTTATGTTATGGTTGTCCAGAGCAAAGTTTGGTTTTTGTTTTAGCATATTTGCTACCAAATTATCATAGGTAAACCTGGGGCAGACTGCTCCCACCACCATCAGGTAGTGTTGTTTTGGTGGAAGCCTTGATGCCTGTTCCAAACTGGATGAGTAGTGTTTACACACAAACACCCTTACCCTCCTGCAGAGCTCCGGGTGGGTGAGCCTGTGCTGCAGCTCCTGCTGAAGGAGACCAGAGATGGGTAATGGTGTGCTGAGGCCAGAAAATGAGTGTGCAGACACTGAAGGAGAGCACCAAGAGGAATGGAGCTACAGTTCACAATTAATGCTGTTTAATCTTAAGAATAAGATAGTTTTCTCTATGCATGATTTGATTTTCTCAGCATCCTGTTGCTGAGATTTCTTTGTGAGCTGGTGGTGGTCTGTGTGATTCACCATAGCAGAGTTGTCTAAGCTGTGCTTGCAAAGCCCAGTCTCCTGCTGTTGCAGCAAGCAGTGAGTAGACTTGCAGTGCCTTACAAACGGGTCTGCCTCTTGGGTGCTCACCCTGCTGAGAGGCTCTTTGCCTCCCTCTCTGACTAGAAACTACCCCAGCTTTCAGTTTTAACTTACGAGCTGTTTGATAGTTTGAGGGGCTTTTTTTGTCAGTGCTGTGGATTTTTTTTTTTCCATCTCCTGTTCACCATCCTGATGCACTTAAAACAAAAGCTCCTCTCCCTTCTTGTGCTTTCATTTTAAGATGCACCAGCCAAGTGCTGCTTGTCTGCCACTTTCTTTACTCTTTATTTTTAATTTGTATCATGGAAGAACATTTTGGCCTTCACTCATTATTTTTATTTGCATGATCTGATTCAGCTTGACTTTGGCAATTTCTCTTTACCCCTTTGCTTCCTGACCTCTCTGACGCAGTTGTCTTTGCTGAGCAGCCCTTCCTTTCCATTCCTCACAAGCACTCTGCTCAGTCCTAAAATACCTTTTTTGGAGATTGTTTCTCCAGTTAGGTTCAGAATAATTTCCTAGACATCTCCCCCACTTTGCTTGGGGTTACAAGTATCAACTCTTTTTAAAAAAAAAATTATCTTCATCTTTCTCATAAAAATATTCTATGCTTCTTACAAGTGTGTCCTTGAGTACTTCAGTCTGGTTGACTTCCATGCTGAGTTCCTTTGATTCCTCAAAGCTTGTGGGAAATTGAAAATATGAATGTCTGTTTCACTTCAAAGTAAACCACCTCTCTGTGATTACAATCGCCTTCAGAGTTACCTTCTGTGAGCCCTTACAGCTACTTACTGTGTCTAAATTAGTATCACCCTTTTCTAGTTCAGCAGCTGGAGGATTACAGCTGCTGTCTCCTGCTTCCAGGAATATCTGTGGTCAGCTCTTAATGTTAACAGTAGTTTCTTCAGTTGAGTATTTTTGGAAGTTACAGCCCCACAGTTGGATAAGTCCTTTTAGCACTTCTGTCTTGCTATCTGCACCTTGCAATTTACAGTGCACTCCCATGCAAACTGTTGTGTGTAGAACAGCCCATCCCACTGTCTCTCTTTTTCCCAGGTAGCATGGTCCCTTATAGCACCATAGGCTGTTTGTTACTCCTGTCCTTATGAGTTTCTTCTCCTGCTTCCTGTCTTTTCTGTTGCATTGCCCTGGCTCCTGGGACCAATATGTTAATCCTTGGTCTTGTTTCTTACTCATCATCTGTGAATTTCTGGCTAATTATCTACCATTCTATCTGACTGCTGCTACTGATATTAAAATGTGCTTTGTTCTTCTAAGTTTGGATATGTGCTTTTTTTGTCCACATTTACTAATCGCCCTGTCTGTTTATTAAAACCAGATGTAAGAATTAACTGATTTTCCTGATTATATACTCTGTAGGTGTTTTTCTTTAGTTCAAAACTTTCTGCTGTGATCACAGAAGGCCATCCATCTCTCATCCATGGAGAAACATCCTTTTTCCATGAATGCCTTCGGTTGGTGGAACACCCTAAAACTTCCCTTGCAGCATCAGTTCTTAAACCACATGGATGACATTAATATGTAATGGCTTTTCCTTCCTTTTGTAGCATTGAAAGGAAGTCCCTGGGGATGATGCTCAGAAGCTAAGCCTGGTGTCCCCAGGCATTCTCTGTTAGCCTAGGGGGAGGTAGGCACCACCAGGGAGCATTTAAAGCAGGCTTGTGCTCAAATTTGCTTTCCTAGTCTCCTTCTCCCACTGTCAGAGAGACTGTCCTCTTCTGGGCTAAATTTAGTCCTGAGCCTTGTTCCTGCCTGTGGCTGAGTTCTCCATCTGCACACTCAGAGCAACAGCACTTCAACTTTACTGGAAGGCCAAAGGTAAACCTCTCAGGGAACAGGTGACTGGAATACTCTTAATAATAAGGACCAAATAAAGTGGTGTAAGTAAACAGAGAGCTGAGGACAGTATAGTGAAGCCAGGGGAATGAGATGGGAAAGGAGATGAGGAAGCAGGGTATGATGGAGAAGAGTCAGGCTCCCAACATGTCAGTGTTGGCCTTACAATCAAAAGCAGCTGAAAGACTTTCCTGCAGTGCCATGGGCTGGTAACCGCAGCGGTAGTGGATCAAGGGTTGGACTTGATGATCTCTGAGGTCCCTTCCAACCCAGCCAGTTCTATGATTCTATGATGGAGAAGAGTCAGGCTCCCAACATGTCAGTGTTGGCCTTACAATCAAAAGCAGCTGAAAGACTTTCCTGGTGTGAAGACATCTTGCACCATCTCTCTAGCAGGAAGAATGAGTCTAGATTGCTGTGTCTACAGAGAGTGATTCTGTTATTTCCCCTTAAGAGGGTAGACACACAATCAGATTTCCACTCTAAATTGTCATATATTTTTATCCTGTGGTTGGATTGCAAATGCACACTGGATATTTATGTTTCTGGAAGCAGGCTCTGGTGCAGTCATCTTAACCAGGATCCAAGTTAATTTGCTGAGCTACCAGATGGGAGCCATTCATATCTCTATTACAAATTTGTTGTAATGCATAATTTAATCTAGATTTTCTAGCTCAGGAGTTTGCCTATTCTAATATTCAAGCATTTTCCTTACCTCCCATTCCCATTGAGCTGAATTACCCACTTGTGCAGAATAAAGAAAATTAGTTTTGCAGAAGGAGCCACCTGTCTGTCATTCATCCTGGGTGGAAGCAGATTGTCTTTCCATCTCCAGCAGAAGATTTCCTAAGAGGAGACTAAGTGTAAGGTGTAGCTGGTAGAGCCTCTTAGCCTTTTTTCACTTGGTTTGTTGAGGCTTATTAAATTTTGTAAGTGTCTTTGTTTTAAACTATTTAATGACCACCTTATTTTGGCCTAGTACGTGTGCTGAATAAAAATGTTGTTAAACTCTTTGTTCTGGGTAGATAAGGATATCTGCAGGGGGAGGCACATAATTTTCCTTAGCAACATTCAGCCTCCAGTGCATCAAGTGACTTGTGATTGTATTATAGCCATTGCTTTAATGACATTTTAAACTACATGTCTCTTTACAATCCCTTCTGCCTGGGGTTCTGAGATAGCCATGCAGACACTGTGTATGTCATTGCTATGGTGTGCAGTACAGACTGAAGAAACAAGTGGATGCAGACAGGTGAAGTTAGCTCATGAGCCAACTCCTTTCTTCATTACTGCATTTACCATAATAGTTAAGAGTGTGGTAGGAAAATATGATGCACCATGTGTTTGCTACCTTAGTTTCAGAATGAGTGCATTAAACTAGTTTGAGGTCAACTTTATTAATTCTTCTTGTGTTACGAGTTCACAGTGTTCCCCAGTAGCCAAACCTCGTCCTACAAAAACACACAAGTGCTGGATGGAGAGTCCTCATCCTGAAGCCCCAGAGGCATAGAGTGTCTGAAGCAACAAGCACATGTTAGAGCTTGTCCTGAGCAACTTGGGTTGGTGACCTGCAATACTTAGCACAGGGCTGAACATTTACCATTGTCCTGACTGGTTCCAGTGTGTCATGCAGCAGTGGAAGGAAGCTGGGGCTGGTACAGAATATGTAATCTGGAACTGTCCTACTTCATTCCTTGTTCAGGACTTTTGCCTGTGAGGTGGGAATACTGAAGATGATGTGATAATGTACCAGAAGACATCTTTTTGTTCTGGATCTGTGTAACACAGAATTGTACTGCCTCCTAATCTGTGTGCAGGCCCTTAGGTTTCAGGGTGATGTTTCTGCCAGGTGATGCTCAACCCTTGCAATGGTGGAGCAGTTTTATATATATATATATATATATGTATATATAGTGGTGCACACATAAAAATGGTGATGAAGTCAAGAGAATCAGTCTGCTCATTTCTAATATAAATAGTCCTTGGTACTTTTTCATTTTGGGAAAAGTGAACATTTTCAGTACCAGTACTGGGGATTTTTTCCTAAGAGCAGATGAGTGGACAGGTTTTGGAGTGTTTTTTCAGGCAATGGGACTGATGGGGCTCAGGTCTGGAAGATGAAGTGATGCTGTGGTTGTGCCTGGGAAGGCAGGCACAATCTCAGCAGTGCAGCCCAGCCCTGGGACTAAGGACAGGGAGTACATTTTGTATATGCTCAAAGGGTCAAGGCACAGCTGACACCTGGTTCCCAGCACCACTGGCAGTCTATGAGACTCTGCAAAGGTGCTGTGGTGGAAATGATGCAGTAAAAGATTACTTGACTCTCAGTACTCAGGTCAGCATCTCAGGTTAACAGACAGTAATCCAGACAGAGTAGGAATTGTTTGAAATTATATAAATGGTATTGTCATATATATTTTGTTAGACCATTGTTTTCCATCTTACTCTACCACTGTAAAAAAAGGATGAATACAAAGGAGAAAGAAATAGCACTGGTGTTAGAAACCAGAGAATCTGTAACAGCTGTGAGATAAGGTCATTCTATCGAAGTTGTTCTCCCCATTGTGCTGTGTGAACTCATTAAGACCCTTTGGGAATTTCTCACAATCTCCTCCTCCCATAGTGTGGCCAGGACACAGAAAACATGGGATTATCTTTGTGCTCTCCCCATTTGCAGCACTGTACAGTGTACATGTGTTGTGAAAATTGCTTGGCAATGCTTTCCTGCAACAGTTGGAGCTGGTTTGGGCTACCTAGCAAATCCTATTAAGTCAGGAGTGTCGATACCATGTGTACAACTTTGCTTCAGAGAAAGCTATTTATAACTTCAGCAAGAGTATTGTGTGTCCAGGGCTTTTCTTTTGCACCTAATCAAGGACCTTTACCATCCTGTTTACCTGCTTAGCAGCTTGGATGCGAGACATATGAGAACACCAGTGTTTTAGCTGGAAATCCTGGTCATCTTCTAAGGCCATCTCAGGGTCATCATGGAGGAGGAAGTTGTGATTTTTTACCTGCTTCTCCATACAGCATTTCCTCTCCTGGCTCACTGAGTTTAGTGGCTCAGCTCTCGGGGTGTGCAGGGCCCCTCCATCACCATGAGCACTGTGGTGGGAAAAAGGAGGGATGCCATATGTGTGACTGCAATGTCATTAAGCTTCTCAAGCTCTTATCAGTCATTAAATGTTTTGGGGGTAAAGTGGATGGGGTTTGGAGGGACTAACGGTGGCAGAGCTACAGCGACAGGGTAATAAGATGTACTTGGTCTTCATGGGAAAGATTATTCATCCACCCCATTTGCCGTGTCACTTCATGGCTTTGGGGTCTGGCTGAGGAGATAGGAAGGACCAAGGCTTTTAAATACATAATGGGCTGGTGTCAAGAAGATGGTATCAGACTCTTTTCAGTGATATCCAGTGACAGTGCAAGGGACAACAAGCACAAACTGGAACACAAGAATTTCCATCTGAACATTAGGAAAAACTTCTTTACTTTGAGGGTAACAGAGCACAGGAACAGGCTGCCCAAAGAGAACATGGGGTCCCCTTCTCTGGACACAACCCTGTGCAACCTGCACTAGGTGAACCTGCTTTGGCAGAGGACTTGAACAAGCTGATCCCCAGAGTTCCCTTCCAGTCTCTTACATTCTGTGATTCTGTGACTCCCCTGTAAGAAGTTCCCAGCTTGGGGTAATCCAGTGGTGGAGTGAGGACCTCCTTCATGACCATTTGGTCACAGTCTGGCTTTAGCCTTTCGCATTTGTTGAGCACACTAGTGTTATGTTACAGAATTGACACTAATTTAGTTTTTAAATAACACAATGTTAGTGGAGCACAAAAAGCAAAGTCCAGTGAGAACGGGTTCTTTCTGCAGCTGGGCTGGGGTCCCCCCACAAGCCCCTCTGGATGCTGCCACAAAGTGAAATCAAATGTTAATAAAGTGTATGAGCTTTCTGCACACTCACTGCATTACGATGAGTGAGTTGATTATAGGGACTGTTCATTTTTATGGAGTTTTTATTTTCTTATTGGGAGCTATTTGTCAGTCCACACAGAAATCTGATCAGCAGAGAATTGCTAGCTCTCTGGTATATGTTGACCTATGAAGTGAAGGATGCAGCAATAAACACAGTCCATTAGGCTGCTGGAGAAGTCTCTAGGCTTCTTTAGAGCTTGGCAAAGAGAGGTCTTGGCACTTAAATGCCTTTCCCTTGGGAACTTGCCTGCATTTGGTGTTGGGTGGTGTGTGCCAGCATCCCCTGGGGGTGCCGGCAGCCTGTTTCAGCCCACTGGTGCTGCTCTCTGGTGCTGGAAATCTGGGGTCTGGGTGTTGGTGGGTCTCTGTGCCCACTCTGGTGGTGAGCTGAGAAGGAGCTTTCTTACTGTGAGTGGTCTTGGGTGGGAAGGGAGCAGGACACCGGTGTGTCTGCAGCCATGAATCTGCCCCATCAGCAAAGTGGTGTGGCAAAGCCTCAGGCAGCAGCAAGAGGAAGGTGCTGCTTCTGGAGGTGAAAGGAATAGTGAATTGTAGCTGAGGTGCTTCTGCGATGCGTCCTAGAACTAAGCACATTTTGCAGGGTGCCATTTGTTAATTAAGTAGGTTTAAATTCAGGTCTCCTTCAGGGGATGGGGGCACAGCATAAGGCTCCACATAAAATAACTTTTCAGTTTTTAAGCAATGTGTTGCCAGGGGGTCTTTTCACCAATATGCTTTTTTTTAATTACAGCAAAAGATTTAGTATTTTGTTAGCGGTGTAGTAACAGCTTTTGACAATAAGACAAACAGAGTCTGTGGAAAGCATTGAACTCTGATGGTGCCTTCAGAATGTTGCTGCTGGCATCACTCAAGGTGAGGTGGTTTGGGGCAGCAGAACAATGCTGCTCATGTCCCCATCCTGGTATCCCCAAAAGAGGCCTAGACTCTATCGAGGACAGGCTAAAAGTGTATTTTTTAATACTGTTTTGACAGAACAGGCTCAGCTGCCTGACCAAGGTGGATCTGAGCTGCAGCGTGCCTGAACGGCATGTCAGCCTGCAGCCTGGTCCTTTCTGAGTGTCCCAGTACATTGACCCAGTTTGAAAACTGAGTCTGGCTAGTTGAGGTGGGCCAAGAGGTGACAGTAAAGCAAGGGGTGGCTGTTAGCTAATGTAATCTGCTGTCCTAAAGCCTGCCTGTGTCTTACCAAGTGTTTGTTGGGTTTCACTGAGAAAAGACGTTACACATCTTATCCCAGATACATGTACATCTTATCCCAGCATAGAGGACTAATGAGGGGTTGGAGTGACCCAAATTTCCAGACTTTTATATTAATGAACATTATCTTATCCTTATTGAGGTTGTGGAAAAAAGCTTGTGTCTTCAAGTCTTGTAGGAGTTGAAGCTGTCCAGTCTATCTGTGATCTGCTGTGCAATGACATACCCACCAAGTCTTTCTTGTCTTTGAGGTAAATATCAGTATTGAGATAGTAAAACTAAGATGCCGTCTTTTGACTTCAGGGGGCTTAATTTTAAATTTGAAGTTTGCTTTCATCAAAGTGATGGCTTACAGTTGTTCAAGCAGTATGGTATCCAGCAAGTAGTGAGGGCATTTTTCTGTGTGTTATTAGCCATCAACAATGATGTCAGAGGGTGGTGCAAAGCTGGTATGGCATTTGCAAATGATCACTCATAAAACCAGTGCTGTGATTAATTAGGGTTTTCAGAGCTTAGAAAGAGTCATTTCTTTATTAATAATGTTCATGTCTAAGCAATCCTCCACTGGCGTGGGGTTTCATTTTGAACAGAAGTTGGAAGAGGTAATTTTGCCATTAGAGCCTGGATATGTAGCCACACCAGTCTGTGGGCACAAATTAGGTCTTGTGTATTTGCTGCTTGAAGGTTTTCTTCTCTTTGATGCAGAAGTCTTGCTGCTGTGGCTGTAGATATATGTATGCTAACCTAGTGCCCACCTTTTTTTTTTTTTTTTAAAGAAAGATCTATGAATTATTAATAGACCCATTTTGGAAAGCCAGGGGATATTTCAACTTTTTATATTTATTTTACCTTTGGGGGAAACTAATTGTACTGGAAATTCCTACCATGGAAGGATGACCAGCCTTCCCAGTGACCACCTCCAAAAATTCAACCTGGAGACCCATGGACTGCAAAAGCTTGGAAAGCCCTTCAGCCCTTTCTACTGGCCTGCACTTCTGAAATGAAAGTTTGGGGCTTCTCTTTCGTATCTGTTGAGATCCTCTATCTTGCTTAACAAGAACACCCAAAGCTACTCTAAGTATGATGTCTGAGCAGCTGCAGAAGAGAAGCCTTAGCCAACTTGGGGCTAGTAGGGGTGTGAAAACTGTTTTTGAACTGTGGGAAGGGACAAATAAATAGCTTTTCTTTCTCTGAAATGTCTGTGGTGAAGCTTTGGAGGTGTGAGCTGCATCTTCTGCCAGTATTCCTGGATGTCCTGAGCCTGGATGGTTTTTAGGGAAGGTGGGAAAGCAGGAGATGATCTGAGAACAGAGCTACCTGTCTGCTTTGATGCTGCAGCAGTGCTAAGGGTGCATTCCCCTTCTGAACTCTCTCTTTGGGCTTTGTCTGCTTCATGGAGAGATTTAATTTGGTGTTGAGAGACTCTTGTTTTGCCTGTGTAGGAAATGGGGACAGTGGGGGAGCACAGTGGAAACCTATGGGGTGATCTGGTGCTGTTTATGCTCTACCATCACCCAGGAATTTGGGTTGAAAGGTTGAGTGTTGGAAGGTTGTAAAACATAAACCCCACTGCTGGGCGGAGCGAGGCTGAACGTGTGGTTGGGTGCGTGTGTTTTCGCTTGGTATTTAAGAAAAAAAAATAAATCTAAAAATAAAACTCCCCACTCGCCTCCACTTCCTGGTTCATGTGGGGCTGCAACAGAAGCAGGAGGGATGGGACAGGCAGCCTGGCCCAGGGAAGCCATGGCCTGAGCCCCGGGTGGCTGTGGGGATGAGGTGAGGGGGCGAGCGGGGTCAGCCAGCACCCCTCAGGCAGCCAGCCTCAGGGCAGGGCTGATGGCAGGAGGCTGGTTCGGTGCAGGGGGGGTCATGCTTCTGTCTGTCTGTCTGTAGGTACCCTGTGAGTGTCTATCCTGCCTGGTGGCATGAAATCCCTCTGCAAAGGGAACAACAACTTTGTGTTGCTGCCATACAGGCATGTAAGTCCTCTGCTGGTCCTGAGCATGTGAATTTGGTGGCGAGGGAGGTGCTTGGCTTTGACCTCTTAAGTCTGAGAGAGTGGAAGAAGCAGCTCTGGGTGAGATGGGTGGAACAGCTGAAGCCATCAAATGTCGGCTTCTCACAGCATGATGTTGCAGTGGGGTAGCTGGCACCAAAGCTTGTCCAGAGAGCCACCAGGCTGCTCTGCAGGGTAGCCATGCCAGCCCATGGGGGCTTTGCCCTCTCGATCTGGAGCCACTTGGGCCCTGGGCTGAGGCTGCAGGAGGAGAAAGACCCCAGGGCAGCTGTGTTCATCGGGAGCTTTTCATTAAGGATGCTAAAACATTTCCTAATATGTTGCTTTTCTTTTTAAAAAAGCATAATAATACTGTGCAGGGGATGCACAGGTGAATAAGTTGTTCCTGACGCTGAAGTGTTTACAAATAAACTGACCAAGGCAATAGGAAGTTGCATGGTTTTCTCTGTTCTTTACAGGCAGGATTGAAACTCCCCTATCTTGTAGTGAGTAAGATATTGCAGAGCCAATTTCTTATCTGAGCTGCCAGCAGGGACCTTTATTGTGAGGTAAATCCATTTTATCCATGAACTCTTTTTTTACCTCCTTGAACCTGCTTCACTTACCTCAAATACAGAAATTGTTGATTTGGAAAGATTTTGCTGAAAGTCCTAAGTTTTATCAGTGGTTTCTCCTCAATTAGTCCAGCTGACTTATCTGTCATTATATATTTACACTGCATATTTGTACTTCACAGCTTGTTAGTTATCAGAGGTTTAGCAGCCTCCTGGAAAAATTTGCACTGAGCAATAAGGCAGCCTGATGGGGGCATTGGTGGCTCTGGTCCTTCATGATTTTGTTTTTCTGATCTGTATTAACATATTTTTACCCCAGTCCAGAGGAGAGGGCACTTGCAGGTTCAGCAGTGGGCTGGTGGAGAGGCACCAGGGAAGTACAGGCTTACTGAGCAGTGAGTTGCCCAGCTGGGGTGGCTGATGAGAACACCCAGCATTTTAAGAGCATTAGTGAATGGTGGATATTTTATCTGTATGTAGAAGTTAGTTTAAAAAGTGCCTGGAGGGGTTGCAGATTGCACATCTAGCCGGTGAAACCTAAGTAGCAGGGCTGCATGGGAAGCATCTTGCCATACCTGAGACGTTTCTGAGCAGGGATAAAGCTGATGCATGCAGTTTAGTTTCTGCAAGACTGTGGGCAGTTTTGCACAAGTGATCATGAAGAGAGTGGGTGGAAAGGGAAACACGGTTATTGTAGCAGAGCAGGGCTGTGATGAGTCACAAACAACCCGGGTTTCTTTCCACGCTTTTTCCCCAAAGTCCAAAAAAACAAAAAGCCCTTGTGGCTCTGTCTCTGCTTTGTGGTCCTGTGCATGGTGGGGATGCTCTGAAATGTGGCTGCTGGGTATCAAAGCACCCAGGGAGAAGAAGCTTCGAGAGATGGACTCGAGTGGTGGCACAAGGACTGTCTGTTTAATGAGGGCTCCTATTGTCTCACCCTTGCTGGTGTCACAGCCTAGGGGTGGCTAGGTGCTTTTTTTATTGACTCTTGTGTTATTCATCTACTTGATTTTCCTCTGTGGGACAAGAACTGGTTATAGTGTAGGGAAGTTCTTTGATTTTTATGACTAATTGCTTCAGCAATCAAATTTGGTGTATGAAGGTATCACTGCAGTCATGCATGATGGGAGGGGCCAAAAGTAATTTTGGCTCCTCTGAAGGCTTCTATTTTTGTCTGGCAAGTTTGGCCAGTTTTTTTGTTGGCTGGTTGGGTTTTTAATATTTTGAGGTGGGTTGTGGGTTGTCTTGTTATTAAAGACAAAATAGCTCCTTGCCTGTTTAATATAATTAGACAGAGGAACAAGGTACTGAATAATTATAGCTAAAGCTGTGAAAAAGAATAATTTTAACTGCTACTATATGAAGCATCTTTTTCTGTTGTTATGATGATGACTGCCCGTTTGTATTTTCACATCTGTTCCTGTAAGAATGTGGAAGGAAATGAGCTGGCTCAGCAGAATCTGAAGTCCAAGCTAATCTCATGCTGGAGTAAATGCTTAATAGTCTCATTGTCTGTGGGGACTTCAGCAGCAAACCCAGAGGGGGTGGGGGGGAAACAAAACAAACCAAAACAAAAAGAAAACAAAAACCAAATCAGCATCAGCATTAGGCCTCAGAATAGATGGCAGAGAAAGCATCAAAGCCCTCTTGTTGTTTTCCCCAGCAGCCCATGGGGAGCATGTGCCCGGCGTGCCCGGAGCTTTGCTCTGGGCTCAGGGAGCCGCGCACGGGGTCCCGCAGCCGCCGGTGCCGGAGCCCGGCCTCACCCTCACCCTCACCAGCAGGGCTGCTGGTGCCTGCCAAAGCTCTTTATCAGCTTTTCGAGGCTGGCTGCCGTGTGTCCCACAGAGTCCTCCTGTCCTTTCACCCTGTGCTTCCCCACTTGCATAACCGGCTTAGGCATTACCCTCCCTGCTCTCCTTGCTGTGTCTTCGGCATTTGTGCATCACTCGGCCTCTTTGTTTCAATAAATAGCTTCCGAGCTCCGTAGGTGAGGCTGGGAGTGTTTCAAAGCAGACACCAAGTTTACATTCTTGCCTATTTAATTTTGCAGTTCTGCTTCATATCTAAACTCAGTGGGGCTGTTTACCAGAAGCATATGCAATGTATCTCACTTCAAAAAATCCTGGTAGCTCCTGAACTCTTGATGACTTCTCCAGTCAGAAACTGGAAGTGGAATGAATTTTATTTTTTTCTTTTTTAATTGCTGTATCAGACTGAGAGAAACGTAGAGATCAGTAGAGCATAAACAGAAGGACATAAAGAAGCTCTCAAATGTTTGGTTGATCTGAGTAGCCAATTTGTGTAGTATGAGTTGTCACTGAACCTTCAGTTTGGTGCTTAGGGTTTTAATTTCTTAAACAAAAATAAATAAATCATGGAAATGGAGTTTCAAGAAATGACAGTCCAGCTTAGCTGGTGTACATCCTTCAGTCCCACGAGCAGGGTTTGGCTCGTTCCAACCTGACATTCCCTGTCTGGACTTTTCCTTGCTAGGTAGTGTTGTGTGTTTTAGTTTAGTAATGTCATAGACAGTGGGGTTGAGTGTGCCCTCACCCATATTGTGTATGATACCAAGCTGAGTGGTGCAGTGGACACATTTGATGGAAAAGATGTTATCCAGAGGAACCCAGACAGGCTGGAAGAGTGGGCCCATGTGAACCCCATGAGGTCCAGCACATGGTCAAGTAACCCCCAGCATCAATATAAAGTGGAAGATGAATGGATTGAGGACCTGGGGATACAGGTGGACAGGAGCCAGCAATGTGGGCTTGCAGCTCAGAAACCCAGTTGTGTCTAAGGCTGCACAAGAGGAACTGTCCCCCTCTGCTCTGCTTTTGTGAGACCCCACCTGGGGTACTGTGTCCAGGTCTGGAGCACAGAAAGGACATGGAGCTGTTGAAGCAAGTCTGGGATAGGTAGTCCATGAAGATAATCAGAGGGCTGGAGCACCTCTCCTATGAGGATAGGCTGAGGAAGTTGGGGTTGTTAAGCCTGGAGAAGAGAAGGCTTCAGGGAGACCTTACTGGGCCTTGCAATACTTAAAGGAGGACTATAGGAAAGATGAGAGTTTTACCAGAACCTGTAGTGACAGGACAAGAGGCAACAGTTGTAAACTGAAAGAGATTACATAATCTCTTAGATTGGGCATAAGGAATACATTCTTTATGATGAAAGAAGGTAAGACACTGGCACAGGCCAGAGTAGTTGTGGAAACATTCATGGTCAGGTTGGATGGGGTTTTGAGCAGCCTGGTCTAGTGAAAGATATTCCTGCCCATGGCAAGACTTGGACTAGATGATTTTTAGAGGTTCCTTTGAACCCAAACCATTATGTGATTATTCATGTGAGATCTGATGCCAAAATCTGCATTTGTTTACTGGCAAAGTCTGATACTTATACTGTACATTAAGAATTTTTGGCACTACTGCTTGATGAAGGTAAGTGAAATTCCTGTGTCTGAGTGAAAAAAAAAAAAAAGTTCTTCAATTTTAAAATGTGAGGCATCTAGCATTTTCAATCAAGGTAAATTTAATGGTATTTTCTAGGCTGGGAGACAACAGTAGGAGGAGGTCTGCGACCTTTAGAAGGAGAGGAAGCAGATTTTTATTTTCAAGGCTTGCCAAGCATTGCCATTTATCAGGCAGCTCTTCTCTACGCCCAGCATCTGTCCTTGGTACCTGCCTAGGAGTGATTAAAAAGGATCCTCCACCTCATTGATGCAGAGTGGTGTTTGCTGCTGCAAGATGTGTTTCTCCAGCCAGCTGCTTGGCATAGCAGGGAAAGTCCTGTCAGATGCCTTTGTACTTAAATTATTTGCTTTTTGTCACAGCAACAGGATCTTTATAGCTATGTGCATGGTGCCTGGCAGAGGCCAGATCTCAACTGACACTTTACTGCATCAGAGCAGGAGCCCTCCAGCATCCCACTTTTGGGCTGGTGCAGCCACCAGCAGATAGGATCCCCCTCACAGAGCAGGAGCATCAGGCTCAGCCTGATTAGCTTTAATGTCTGACAGCCTAAGATGTGCTCTTAGCAAAGAAACAGTTGCTCCCACTGCTTGTATGGGTGGGTGAAACCAGGCTACTCGTGGTAAATGTAGCATGAGCTGGAGGTTGTGTGTGCCATGGTTTTCTCTGTCAAAGCTGCAGGCTTGGAAGCATTGGCTGCAACAGTGGTGTGAAGAAAGTGGTCCTTTAGCGGGGTTATTTGTAGATAAGGAGTGATGCTATATTGCTGAGGAGCTCTGTAAGTCCTGCCTGTGGTGCTTCTGGTAGCTGCTCTGGCTCTGTGGTGCAGCCTGGAAAACCTGCTGCCACAGCTCCCCTCCCTGCTGGGAAGAGCAGTTTCAGTCAAGAGACAATCACTTTTTATAGGAAAATACGATCTGGGGGATTTACATGTATGTAAATTTTGTTCAGTGGCATGCCAAGACATGCAGGGGTTTGAAGCTTTTTCACCAGTTGTGCCTCAGCAGCAAGGGGCCACCGGAGTGAGCTCCCAGCTGAGCAGGCACAAGCATGGCCAAGTCTACCTGCACCTTCCAGTGTGCATCCATAGACTGTTACAGCTTGGGCAAAAGTTACAGCAAATCATCAAACCTGCATGATTTTTGTGCATTCTTCCCATTCATTTGGTTGCACAGTGACCCAACCCAGAGTGCCTTTCTAGTTTGCAGAGGGTCCTGTGATGGTGCTGCAGTGCAGAGCTGCTTGGAGGTAGAGGAGGAGCCATACCAGACCACCACAGTCCCCTCAGAGGACAAAGCAGCAAATGATGTTAAAAAAAAAAAAAAAAAAAAAAGTGCTTTTCTCAGTGGCAAGACTTTAATTTACTGCAAGCACTGCCTGTCTGCAAGCGTGTACAAACGTATCTTTGCTAAACTGCTTCCCCTGCTCCTACAGCATATCCTGAGGCTCCCCACAGTCCAAGGAGCTGCATGGCTTGTAACCTTCAGGGGCATATTCAGACACTTTTCTCTGCTCTGGTAGAGGAGGATTTTTTTTTTCAGAGCTAACTGCCTAATGACCTCTCTGTTTATTACAGCTGTTCCTCTGATATGCCAGATCTGAATCTCCCCCTTTAGGAGGAAAGAACTTCAACAGCTGGATTATGGTTAAAATACAAATTCATGTGTGTGAGAAGCTGCACTTGTTGAGAATATTTTCTAGCACACAGATTCTATTGAATAGCAAATAGAGAGTGATTGTGGTCTCCCCTCGTTAAGGCTGTGGTTAGATTTGGTTGGTTGGTTTTGTACAAGCCTGCTGTTTTGCTTATGAAACAAATATGCCTTTATTCCCTTCCCTCCCACTGTATGGGCAGTAGTAGTGGTGGTCCTCAGTTGCCTGACACTTACAGCTGAAGAAGAAACTTGAAAATCCTTGTGTGAAGTGAGCCGCTGGGTTTTACATATGGAGATCTTCCAGAAATGTCTGGGATCAATTATTTCTTAATGTTGTTTTTCCACCGAGTTTCACGTCTCTTTCATTAGACCTTATTCAGCAGATGGATTTTGAAGCCCCATATCTGGGAGCGCACAGATCAGATATTTGATGCCATTACATTACTGTCATTAATGGTGAAAGTTTAGGTTGTGGTTCAGAGAGAGCCATCCTGGGGATGCCAGAAAGTCATGGAAAAAGCAAGAAATGCAGGGAGAGTTGTTCTCTGAAGGGGGAAGAAGCACACAGAAGAGCCCTGGCAAAGCTGAACACAGATTGACCTAAGGCACTAAGGTGAAAAGACAAATCCCTTTCTTGGCTGTGCTCCCAGTGCAGATAAGGAAACGCGATGTCACTGCAGGCTCAGGCAAGATGGAGTCCAAGATGGTGTCCAGGAGTCTGGAGGCTGTCACTGCACTGGGTGCAGAGTAGGGTTTCTACAGCATGGGAAAAGGAAAACATGTCTCTGAAGAGAGAAAACATGTCTTCTCACATGGTGGTGAGAAGAGCCTGCTCAGCCAAGCCGGGAAAGCCAAGGCTAATGTGAGAGTGGTGCCTCTCTCTTATGTGTCTGCAGCACAGGGGAAGTTTGAGAAAAGATTTCATTAGAAACAGAGCAGCACTGTACACATTTTGTCTGTAAATTAGGAAATTATTTTGAGCTGTTAAGGGAATCAGGCCCATGACCTGGGTGATGGGTGCAAAGCCTGGCTGGCTTTTGGAATAAAGCTCCAGAAGAAAGTCAATGAGTGATGCTACATCTGCTGCACCAGGGCTAGAGCTGGGTGGTCCCTTCCCCTGTTGAATTCCAAATGTTTGCCTAGCAGAATGAGAGGAATTGCCAGCACCATTAGTCTGGTGTTGTCAGTGATATGAGGAGAGGTAAAGCTTACCTGGGTTTGTGCACAAGTGGCTGTTGTGTCTCAGCAAGGAGCAGGAAAAACATGCAATGCAGTGGAACAGCCACAGCTTTCCAGTGCCACTTGTATTCTGGTGTGACAGGTGAGATCTTGTCGGGTGTGAACTCCTCTAACATTTACCTAAAGTGTTAAAATCCAAACACAAATCTGTGTGATGCTCTAAGGGTCTCAGCATGACTGTATTTCCAAGAGGAGCAGCTCATTTTTTAAGAATATTGAAAAAAATTTAGTATTGGCTGCATTAAAATGCAAGTATGTTGAGATACGTCCATCCTAGCATTACTCTGTGTGGAAGCCATTAGGACAATGCTGAGTAACAGAAGCTTACAAAACACCAAGATGGTTTGGAAGCAACAGGAAAGGGAGAAATAACCTGTAATAGCTCAACTGACTTTGCAGGAATGGTGTCAGTCAGCATCTTCCCTTCAGTGCATGCCCCTGGTGGATATTTAGCCTCTCAGGGCAGGTTTGCCCCTCTTGTTCCCTGGCTGTGAATTCAGTGTCACCATGGGCTGTTTCTTACTGCAGTTTGTCTAATTTCAGCCCAACAAAGCTGCTTCTCAGCTGAGTGCTCACCAGATTGCCATAATGTGAATTAGTAGAGATAAATCAGGAACCTTATAACAACAGGCCATTTACTGTGACCATTTTGTTGTCCAGTATACCCAGAACTGGGCAGATGATTGCAATGAGAAATAGCTTTCACTCTTTCACTGCTTTGTTAAACCAGGGAGGAGCTGATAACTTTATCTCTTTCAGTTTTGTACCAAGTGCAGATTCAATGACTATCTCAGCAGGTCAAAACCATCTGTTCTAAACCAGTGGGTAATTGCTTTGTGCAAAGCCATTCATGAACTAATTTTTTCCTCCAGGAAGGTAAAGTTTGTTTATTTAATCCCATTTCAAAGCAATGCTATTTCTTACCAGAGACCATAGCAGAAATGTGTACACAATTCTGTTCTTTCCCACTTGGCACTGTCTTTGTTTTTGTCTTGAGAATATAATTTGGAGTAATTTTTTTTTATTTATTTTTGCATTGCTTCTTAATCTGTCTAACCTGATATCTTGCAAACCTGTTGTTTCCTTCCATCTTTCCCTTGTTTTCCACTGTTAAGTATTCCAGCCCATTGAAAATATCTGAGATGTAGATTTAAGCAACTTTGGCACAGCACAGGTCTCCTCTTGGGTTAATAGGCAATGGCTACTCCAGGATATTAAGGATGGGTTGAAGTCTTCCTCCCATGGGCCAGTGCTCAGGTTGGAGAACAAGGCAGGTGAGAGATGTGACAACTGAATATGTACATTAAAATGGACAGATTATGGACAGATTACATAACTGATGCAGTACTGCACAGAGGAAAAATTTCGATAGTCTGCAAATATGTATTACTGTATTTAGGGTCTGACTCTCTTACATCCAAGCAAAGTAAATATTCCATCAGTATACATTAGGAGGGAGGGTTTTTTGGTCAATGCCAGTTCTCTGCTTATCAGTACTGATGCCCAACCTACAGGTTGTCCTGGCTGGTGGTCTACATGTGTAACCATGCAAGAGGGAAGGAAAGCAGCGGGGGAAAGTCTGGTGTGGCTGCAGAGGTGGGGAGGGAGGGAGGAAACTGGGAAGAGAAGGTTGAATGTCTCCATCCAGAATGAAGCCCCATCCATGCTGCAGCCCCATGAGCCATCCCAGAAAGGGCGAGAAGGTAAATGGGGTGGAGAAATAGTGTGATGTCAATATGATATTGCAAAGTCTAAATGGAGCTTCTGGATTTTCCTTTTTCAGTCAAGTATATTCTTGGAGGGCAAGTCTGGCTCTGAAATTTTGGCTTTCCACAGGCTTTTTTGTCCAGATGGTGCTGGTCACAATGGGATTGTAGGCATCCCAAGTCTTCCCCTTCCCACCAGCACGGTGGGAACCGCATCAGAGCAGCCACATCCCGTGGGAGACCCCCAGCAACTTTCAGCTGGGTCCCAGTCAGATAGGACTTTTTTCCAGCGGCAACTCTTTTGGTCTTCAGCAGGGCTCTGGAGGGGGGTTATTTAAAGCTCTCATCCTTTCTGTGGAGTATAGGAAGTAGGAAGCACTTCCTCCCTGTAGATCTCTATCCAAAGCTTTTGTCCACTTCCTTACAGTCCCACCCTGCTTGGAGTCACTCCAAAACCCAGGACGCCGGGGAGATGTGCCATTGTTCAACAGGGTCATCCTCAGCTGTGGCTTCTCTCCTTTTTCAAAACAGAAGGTTTGGGCACTAAAATGCCAAAGATCTCTGTCCTGAGCTTGGCTATGGGATTTATAAATGGCTGTCTGTCTGCCCCTGCCCCAACCTCCCCCCTGCAGCTGGAAATGTTGGTGTTGCAGAGAGGAAATACAGGGGTCAATCTTCCTTCTGGAGCCTGACTGATGCTTGCTGCTGCATTCTAGTTGTGAAACTTAAGGGAGATCTCAAAATAAGTCTGACAAGTCATGATCTCTGTGGCAGAGGGTTGAGAAGCTAAAAATAAAAAAATAACTGAAAGAATGTGAGGGCCTGAAATGCTTTTACAATACTGCCTCCTTTTTTCAGAGCATGGGGCAAAATGCAGGACTATTTCTTGATCTGTCTTAGGAAATCCAGCAGCAGATTTTGTGTTTGCAGATGGGAGAATAGACTGAATCTGGGGATCAGCCAGGGCAGAGTATCATCTGGACAATCTACCTGGTGTTTCTGTGGTCTGGACTGCCTTCAGCTGAGCAGATAAATCTTTACTTTCCTCCATCAGGAACTTCTTCTCCAGTGCCAGTGTGACTCCAAACATTTACATCAGTTTTGAAGCTGATTCCCCTGCCCCTGAAGGTGACACATTCCCTGGCCTTCCCTCTTCAGCATATGTGCTGCCAACAAAAACCTGTTAGCAGGCTTCAAGGCAAAGGGAAGTGGCCTCAGCATTCTGAGCAGAGAAATGATGTCTGCACACTCTGGGACAAGGCATTACTTCTGAAAATTTCAATTAGTGTACCATCCTCCACCAGCATAGCCCTCCTTTTAACCACTGCTGCATCCTTTAAACACTTTTTTCCTGTTCCTCTCAAGAGGAAAAAATAAATGATAAATTATTGTATTGATGTTACATGGATGTTGTTCATACAGGAAGGTCCTGTTGACATGGTTTCTCACACAGGATACCTTCTCCTTGTGCAGAAAAGTTGCTGAAAATTTCCAGGAAAATGGATTTATCATCCTTGGGGAAGGGAGGTTAAAATAAAACAACTCATGGTCTGGTGGCTAGCATGAATATGGGTTTGCAAAAGGTGCAGAAGTTGGTGAAAACATTCAGTTTAGTAGGATTTTCTGTAGCCCTCTTGGGAAGTAGAGGTTGTTGATATCAGGTATAGCTTAGGGTCTCTTCAGAGACCAAGGTAATAAATGAAAACATTAATAAGTAGCTGAGGTCAGTATCCTGTCATGGCTGGATCCAGAATAGCTTATCTGTCCGTGGCCTGATATGTTGAAACCTTCCTTATTACATGGGTTGGTTTTTTTTTTTGGCTTTGCTAAAACAAAGTTCATTAAGATAGCATCACCTCAAAGACCTTATGATATCAGGAGTAGGTTTTCTCCCTTGTCCTCTTTTCCACGCGTGAAAGTTCTCCTCCAGGACCACTGTTGAGAGAAGACACTAATTTCCTGTTTCTCCAGTCAAGACCTTCACTGATGCAGCACCAGTGTGTGGGGCAGGATGTGCCCCGTGTGTGGTCTCGGGTGGGGAGGTCAGCTCTTCTCATCCCATGCTGGTTGGGGTTCTTCCTGCTTCAAAACCATCACATCTCCTTCCTGTTACCGTACCCAGTTAGGGAAGAAAATACAGCCCTTTGGCCACTACTGGCATCACTCAGCTATAAATATAAAGTTCAGCATGATTTAATTTTCCATTTGCCATCTTACCCAGCCTGCTGACAGAGACTCAGCTCCAGGCAGCCCTCACCCGCAATGCTCGGAAAAGCACATTTGGTGTGGATATTGCTGGGGATGGAGCCCTGTGGTGGAGGTTAATGGAAAAAGTGATGTCTTGAGTGTGGATTGCATGGTTTTCTTCCCGGATGATTTGCATTTGAGTGTTTGAATGCCACTCAGAAATGCTAGAGGAGAGAAAGGATTTCCACAGGGCTCTTTCTTGGTGCCCCTGAAAATGTCATCATGTGTCTGGGTCAGGGGGCTTTATCTGTCTCCTCTTACATAGAGAACTCCCTTTCTCTGAGACAGACAGTCATATTGCTCTTCTGCATAATTTATAGAGACCACACTTAAAAGCAGATCATACTGTTAAGTGCTCAGTATTGATGAAAGTCATGGCTACCTAGCACGTGGGCTGGGCTGGAGGTGTCCTGCTGTGCTGCTGCCTCAGCCTCTGCTTGCCTTGGACACAGCTGCTTGGAGAGCCCAGCAAGCACATTCCTGGAAAGCTCAACAAAGAGGTGATGCTCAATTTTGTGCTGATTTGGTAGGAATTAATCACAAAATAATATGACATCTGTTTTCTGTGGATCTTCCATTTTTAAAGATGGGAACTGGAGTAAGAGGGGGTATTACTTGTATCGTTGAGTGTCATGTATGGCTAGAGAAATGGTCTGTCACATCACACCAAGGATATCCTTCTTGTCTCTGCAGTGGTTTAGAAAATGGCACTTTCCTGTTAGGTGGATCCTGAACGCAATGCCAATGCCCTGCTCATCCCTATGGCCATCAAGTCTGGAGTTCACACCACCAGGACACTGGTGGCCTGTGTGTGTGCTCACCCCTGTTGCCTTTGGGGATCATGCCTTGATGCAGGCAGACCTTGCCACCTCAGGAGGACTGCAGGACATTACCCAAGATGGATGTCTGTATACCAGCATAGACTTTGCTGTAATTCAAGGTTTTTGGTTTTGTGTTCTCAAGGCACAAAGGCCTGTGGTTTCCCTGACACTCACCTGAGCACAAACCTTGCATCACGTCCCTCATACGCTGCTCTTACCCAAGATGTGCTCAAGGCTGCATCAAAAGAAGTGTGGCCAACAGGTCAAGGTGGGGCTCTCGGGAGACCCCACCTGGTGTGCTGTGCCCAGCTCTGGAGCCCCCAGCACAGGAAGGACATGGAGCTGTTGGAGCGAGTCCAGAGGGGGCCACAAAGATGATCAGGAGCACCTCTCCTGTGAAGGCAGGCTGAGAACTGGGGTTATTCAGCCTGGAGA
Source organism: Florisuga fusca (assembly GCA_038090715.1). NCBI lineage: Eukaryota > Metazoa > Chordata > Aves > Apodiformes > Trochilidae > Florisuga > Florisuga fusca. Next base: position 3,819,814 of record JAAWXA010000029.1, on the reverse strand, counting down.
GGAGAAGGCTCTGGGGAGACCTTAGAGCAGCCTTACAGTACCTGAAGGCTACAGGAGAGCTGGGGAAGGATTTTTCACCAGGGCAGGTACTGATAGGACAATAAGGGGAACAGTTTTAAACTGAAATAAGTATTAGACAGGAATGCTTTTCTCAGAGAAAAGCTTGGTGAGAGAACTGCTACAAATGTCTCAGATAAGTTGTGGGTTCCCCTTGCTGGAATTGTTGAAGGCCAGGCTGGGGGGGTCTTTGACCAAGCTGTGATTCTCTGATGATTCTGTGTATGGTGGGGACATTGCTTTCCTACAGTTATAGTAGTTTCTGTGCTCCTTGATTTAAAAAATAAATTAGAAAAAAATCCATGTGTGGCAGATTTGGGCTGATTCCTACCAGCAGAAGGTTTAGTCTGCTGCTGCCTCAGTCGCTGCATCCAGCAGAACCAGGTTCCATCCTTACAGGTGGGATGCTTTTGTGTAGTTATTTTACAGAGTTTTTGTTTCACACAGGTTTTACAAAGGAAAAAGTTAGGTTTGCTTTCATATTTTTAAATTCAAGTGGTCTTTTTCATTCAACAAGCAGAAAATAAAGGTGTGAAACAATTAGTTACTACCATTAGTGGTTGTCACTGAAGTGAAAAGACAGCAGTGTTTTGAGAATATTGGTTTAGTGGAGTGTATTTTTAGAAGACAGTTAAACAGTGGCTTCAAGCTTGTTTAGAAAACTAGGTTAGTAAAATAAATAGAGGCACTTAGATTTTAGATTTTTGTGGGAAAAAATAGGGCAGTAGAAGAAATTGTTAGCAAAGTTGTGTATTTGGTGGATGAAAGTTTTCGTGATAGTCTTCTGGATGATTTTTATTCCCCCCAGTGTTTCAGTATGTTTAATTAAGCTTTTAAGTAAATGTTGGTTGAAATTTCATTAGAGATAACTGATTGGTGTATCTCCAAACCCACATCTTTTAGCATCTTTTTGGTAAACATACTTATGCCAAATAATGCTTTAAAAAAAAAAACAACACCACACAAACAAACAAAAAATTATTTTTACTCTTTTAAAACAAACCCAACTCTCTACTCTTCCCTGTTGCAAATTAGTTACCCTGAAATCCCCTTGCCTCCAGTCCCCATATCTCAGCACAGTACCTGCAGCTGCAAAGAGAAGGATGTGAGATATGATGAGCAGTGAAAATGGTTTTGCAGACCAGTCTCTGAGGACTCCTTGTCATCTGTTACATGTATCTTTAACAAGTGTCATTGCTGCCCAACTCCCATCTTCTCCACAGGAGTGGCACTGATGCTACAGGGTTTACTGGGGTGCCATGTGCTGACTCTTGGTACTGCCCTATTTTGGCTTTTTTTCCTGAAATTTAATTCAGCTTTCTCCCAGGACTGCAGTTATTCTGTAGAGAATCAATTTTGTGATTTCCATTTATGCTTTATATGAAACATTTAAAATCCAGTGACAAAACAGGCCAAGCGTGGTAATTGTGATTTTAATTTTGTTAAAAAAATAGTGCCCTTTGCTAATCTTTGCCACTTTTCTTTCCATTTCCTAAAAGTTTGCCATGTTCTCTCTGATTTCCCAGTTTGCATTAGGCACCTTTCCCTGTCCTGAAGGTCTGCATTCACAGAGCTTTATTTTAAATTATGTATCACAACAGTATCTACAGTGAACATGACATAGGTTTTTCTTCATGCAACCCAACCTTCTCAGAAAAAGACCTAAGACAATGTGCTGACATGTTTTCCTTGCTCTGTAGTATTGTGTAAACAAACTGTAGTTATTTTTTTTAAGCCTTGCCAACTTTGCGCAAAGTCTGAAGACAAAATAAGGCTGGCTGCTTCTCCCTTGGTTTTGTTAAAAGAAAAAAAAAAAAAAAAAAGGAAAGGGCAAAGGGAGGAGACAAGGAAAATCCACTCATGATTTTCTCTTCCTGTCTGCAATCACAATCTGCATTGCTTCCCAATCTGCTCCCACCCAAATTAACCCAATTTCCTAATTTGCTTGAAAGAGTTCTGTGCTTTTCTTACTGCACTGAGAATATTTGCCCTTTGCAATAATAAGCTCTCCCTGAGCTGCAGAACATAACGAAGAGCTCCCTGAGGAACTGCCATTTTTCTGCTCCCAGCTCAGGTCTCAGTTATTCCTCATTAGCAACAATTTGTGAGTGTTTGGGGGTGTGTTGTGGTTCTTCTGTTTCTTTGCAGTGAATTTATAACTGTGTTTATGGTGATAATCTCTCATCTCCCAGTGATGAGGGTCAGTGCTGGTGGAGTGCAGTAGGTGCCAGCGTGCTCAAGTAAAGTGACTTCAGTAGACAGAGGCAATCCACAGACCTATAAGTGGACTTCTTAGGTTTCAGCCCTTGCAGCTGTCTCCATGAAGTTAATGGGCTAGCTTGGAAATATTCTTCTCGCATAGCTATTTGAAGGCTTGAAGCCTTGGTAATTATATCTTTATTTGGCGACGTGGGGGTAGGTGTTTATCTATAATGGGTTTTCACCCTAGACATGGGATCAGGTCTTCAGGACCACACAGATCCTGGGTACATGTTTATGGGTAAACTTAAAAAGTAAGGTGGCTTGAGGTCTGTTGCTAGTTCACTGCACCTTCTTAGAAAGGTGTTCATGTTCATATCTGACTTGTTACTGGGTTTTCTGGAGGGGGAGATGTGGGTGATAGAGGTCCTTCCCCACACCCACTTTTTTCATAAGTTTCTGAAAAGGATCAGAGTTGAAAATAAGTGGCAAATAATTGATGTCACATATTTAAATGTGTAATTAGTCATTGAAAGTGAAGAAGTTAAAGAGCCTGTTTATTCATTCAGTATGGTTTGTTCTTCACTTGTCAGGCTTCATTTTTCTTTCTGTTTCCCCAAAGGCATGGGAGGAAGGAGCTTCAACTCCAATTGACACCAGCATTTTGCATCTTAAACCCCAGAGCATTCCTTCAGGGTTGAATTTTTCACATCATTATTGATGGGGGTTTCTCTTTTGTCTTGCTGCTTCTATTACTACCTTTACGAGACTATTTCTTGTTGCCCTTCAAACTTTGTCAAAAGGCATTAGTTTTGGCCCCGAGTCTACACCTTGGGAAGGTGAAGCAGGTGCTGTGCTAGTTGGTGTGTGTGTTGGCATTGCTTTCACCCCAGGGCAGGAAAGACATTCACAGCAGTTTACCAGGCAGGATCAGATATCTATAGCAACATATTTGTATATCCTGTGCCTTCTCTATTGCCATGCTCGTTGCTTAGGATACTGGCATTAAAACACGGAACAAAATCTGCTCTTTACTCCAGAGTTCATTGTCTGCCCCAAGTCTGGGTAATTACACATTTCCCCTCCCACTTCATATCAGACCTCTTGGCCAGCCCTGAGTGAATCACAGTCCAGAGGGTGTCACTGAAATCCCATTTTGCAGCCTATTTGCTACATGATCTTTTCTTACCACTAGACATTTGTTTCTGTCTGGGGTGCCTGAGAACCCATCTCCCTCTTGCAGCGTGGCTCACAGGATCTGGAGTCTTCTTAAATACGTCTGTGCTTTGGCTGACATGGTGAGCACTGGTGCTACCAGAACATTCTTCTTCAAGGGTGTGTTCCTGAAGTGTGGCAGCTCAGATCTTCAGTGACTGTGCTTTTTATTAGGGCTACTTGTGTGTTTTTGTGGTGGCTTTTGTTGTTTTTTTGATTTATTTTTTTTAGTACTAGGATTAAAATTTAAAAATTACAGCCTCAGAACAAGACACCGCAGGGGAGCAGAACCTCCTCGTGGCTCTTCACCTGGCTGTAGGAAAAAGGATATAGAGGCTATTTCACAAGGTGGTTGAGGTTGGCAGGGGCTTCTTGAAATCTTCCATTGTGCCCTCACTGCTCAAGCAGGGTCAGCTAGAGCAGATTGCCCCAGGCCGTGTCCAATGTCTCCAGGGATGGAGACTTCACAGTTTCTCTGACCAACCTATGCTAATGTTTGACCACCACCACTGTAAAATAACGTTTTCAAGCAAAGCCTTTCTTAACATGATGCTCACAACCTCCCTGTGGGCTAAATCCTTTTGTCTCTTCTTCCATACCCCAGGGCAAAAGGCATCAGTGACAGATATGATGCTTTAGGTGTTCTATTAAAAAAAAAATAAAAATCTTCCACCTGCAGGAATGGTTCTTGCATTTCCTACCAACTTAGAGCAGCATTTGCTGCCTGACCTATACTGTTCATTTCCTTTGGCCTCCTACAGACCCAGAGTCAGTGTGCTGTAGCTTCAGGACCATAATGGATCTCGGGCATGCTTATTCTGTCTTATACATGAGCACTGCAAGAGAAATGGTGCTAGATTTCCCCTGCCAAGCAGATAGCTCAGATAATATAAAAGGTATTTATTATATTTCTCTGTGCACTGTCTTTCTCTGCGGGAGAGCACCTCTGTCCTACGGGCAGGCATTTTGTCAGTTTTTCTCCTTTTGTTAACACTAAATCAGTATCCAAGGGGGTTTGTACAAGAAAGTACTTCTCTAAGGAGTCATTCCACATTTTGCAGCTGTAACTGATGAGACTAAGAGGATCACATCAGGGGTTGAGTTCAAAGGGGTTTTGCCTTCAGAAGGTTGAAGTTAAAAAAAATACAGGTTGATCTCCATCTTTCTGGGTTGTGTGTTCAGGTAACACTTCTACCACAGTAACTGATGGTTGACAGAGTTCATGTAAAAGCAGGATGCAATCCACTTTAAGTTTTTAAAATCCTTCAGTGAGTGGATGATGACAACCAGTCCATCTATTGGTAAAAGCATGGAATTGCTACTTAAGGTGTTTCAGAGTTGGCTACAATTACTCAGGTGGTCCTGGTATGTGTCTTGGCCTCCGTAGAAGACCTTTTTTCTCATTGCTATGCTTTTGCTATGACATTATTGTTTATTTTTTTGTGAGCCTAGGAAGACAGAAGACATATTCAAATAGGATTTCTCTGGCATCTCAGTTTCTAGCTTTGCTGGAGGTAGATTATTGCAGGCAGGCTGCAGCACTGAGTAATTTTAACAAGAATATTGGTGTGAAACTGGAACAAAAATGCACCTGCATTTCCCCCTGTTTGAGCATGACATGACTGAGCCTTGCTTTCATAAGCAATGAAGTATTTGTAAGGTCTAATGGCCTGCAGTTGTACTTCCAAGCTTTTTCTTGTCTGATCATCTCAAGGGCATTCCTGTGATTTTTTTGTTTGTTTGTTTGGTATGGTTTTTTGGTTTTTTTGTTGCTGTCTTGATAGTGCTGGATACTCTGAGGGCTTTTGCTCATCAAGCTAAGCAGGGACAGTCCTTGCTGCTACATGTGTGGCATTACTTCCCTGGATTGCTTCCCTGGATTTCAGCCTGGTGTGGTGGTACAGGAGGGACAGGCAGGCTGTGTTGCAATTAGGTCTCTCTGCTGACTACATGGAGCAAAGTTGAGTGCAAGAATGTTTTTCCTCCCTTGCCTTCTACACCCAGTCCAGTAAGTGATTTGGCTGGTACCAGCTAGTTCAAAAAAACAAACAAACAAAAAACAAAAAAAACCCCATACCCAAACAAAACCAACAAAAAAATAATCAACCAAAAAATAACCAACAACCCACAGCCCTGATCACTGGATTGACCTGAGTATCCCAGACCCATTCCCTGTGGTTTCCAGTAGAAGCCAACCTCCAAGTGGTCTAGTGGCTAAACCACCAGCTGAGCCTCTGGAAAGTGATTTGATGAAAGCATTTTATAGCAATTGAATGAAATGTCAGTTGGATGTCAGCAGCAGGAGTTACTGTCATGATTAATGAGTTATTTAGGCGTTTCAATTTGGAGGAGCTACCTGCAACACAAAGCACATCAAAGCTGAATTCTTTTAGATGGGCTTTAATAAATTATTGTTAATGTTGGTTGTTTAATTATTTGTAACAAATTAGTTACAGCAATTGCAGGGTTATATTTGAGTTGAACACATTATGGAGCCTTTCAGAAAGCTCATATGCAAAATAGGGTTGTGTTCAGAGCATTGAACATTACTTTTCTAATATAAAAAAGATGTAAAAGCAAAAGGAAGAATTAAATTAGCCTGGATTTTGTTGAATGCAAAGACTTCTTTCACGTAAAGGTTTTGAAGCTCATACTAAATGAACATCCATCCAAGTAACAGAATATATCTTTTTGCTAGTCAAAGTAGTGAAATCTAGTAAGTGAAGGTAACACTGAAGTTAACCTCCCTGTAATCCAGGGACCTCTGTTTTTAAGGAAAAAGGAATAACAAAGACATTATAGGAGCAGGGAGAAATGTCATTAAACCTTTTAAACCCTCTTCTAACTGCAGTTGGAAGTTTTGCTGTGCGTTCCCCAACCCTGTGTGTGATTAAAGCTGAGTTTATTTCTGCTGGAAGTCCACATCCTGCATTAAGTGGGCTCTGCTCCTTCTCCTGCCCCTCTCTCAGGGAAGTTTGAGATAGCTGCCAGCAAGGTAGGGTCTGCTTTTGGACCCAGGCATCATGAAGCCAAGGGGATTCACTGAAAGATGGGATCCAAAGGCACCTCCTTGCCCAAGAACTGAAATGTAATGTTACCATTTCTGGTCTTAAAAAAGGGGACCATGGTCGAGCTGTTATTTGCTCAAAGGCATTGTTTTCTGCAAATTGACTGCAGCAGAGTAGAGTGTTTTGGCTTCTGCCTTCAGCACTGCAAGGATAAATATCTGGATCAGGGTAGATTCAAAGATGAAAAGACAGCAGAAGCAGCTGGGAGTTAGTGGTTTAACTGGAGGGCAGCCCAATGCTCTGCTAGGGATGATGCTAGCAGAGACCCGGAGCTGCAGCATCCCTGTATGTTGGGAGCAAGCAGAGGTACATCAGGGACCCAGATAATATAATGGACAAAAATAAAGCTTTGGAGCTGAAATACTGGCAGCTTTTCTAGAAAACAGAAGTGCTAATGATAACACAGTTTTCCGTTAAACCCAATGCACTGAACTAATGAGCAGCTGGCTGGTTTTTGTCTCTGAGCATTAAGCCACAGAGCAGGATGTGGATTTTTCACATTGCTGAGGCAATGCAGAGACTAAGAGGAATACATATAAAATGAGCTTAAATTCAGCTGCTGAAAAATCTCTTTGCTGTAGAGCAACTTATTTTTTGCTGACCTTTAACATTTTTATATTTTTTTTTAGGTTCTTATGGATGCCTAGGATTTTTATTCTCTGGAAAGTGCTTAGCCCCTGTTAGGTTTTTCCTGGTCTCTGCACAATTTGTTGCTCAGCTCTTGCAGTTTCCGAGTAGCCTTGTGGTGTTTGCCTATTGCTAACTTGCCTTCTGCACTGGCTGTGAGTGACCCTAGTGAGCATAGTGAACTGTGCAGAGAAAAGTAATTTATGCTGGAATTGTTACTGGGGTTTGGATGTGACTTTCGTGCAAAGCTTGTGAATAAACCTCTCGAGTCTGTGGAAGGACATGCAACTCACCCTCTTGCTTGGCAACTCGGTTTGGTGGTGCTGGGAAGCTGTGAAAGGCTGAAAGGGATATAACCCAAAAGTATTTCACAGCATCTTTTTTTCCTGTTGTTTCCTAAATGCAGAGTGACCATCTTTAATTTTGTTGAAGGAGCTTTCCTGTTGCTGGGCAGTCTCACCTGCACAGTCATCCACCCATCACAGGCACTGTCAAAGGAGGGGCAAACCCCAACCCTTACTGAAATCCTGATAAATCCTGAGGTTGAAATGCCCTTTTGCTCACAATAGAGAATACTGAACTTACTGAATGAGCATATATAAAAGTATAAACCCCCATAGACCTGGGAGGAGTTGCTTTGCCAAATGCTTTGCTTTAAAAAGCACTTTTCTCGGCTTGTCCAGGGTGTCAGACCGTTGTGATCTGCTGGGAAGGATGAAGTTCTTTGTGCTGGTGCTGCTGGCACAGGAGGAGGGAGGAGGTGCTGCATGAGCCAAGGGGTTTCAAAGATCATCTGGACAATGTGAATGCAGCTGGCTCAGAGCCACCTGCCCTTCCTGCCTTTTGCATTGTCCCTGCTTACTTTCACTTTTGAGTAGATGGATTTTACTTTTCATCACTGCTCATGTCCCTTCCTGCTCTCTCATTGCAACAGACAAGAACTGGGATTCAGAGCCATGTAATGAAGTGTGATTGTAGCAGAGAAATGAAATAATGATTTCTTTTTCCTAAATAAGAAGGATTAATAACAAGAGTTAGTCCCTTGTCCCTCCCAAACTGCCTTCCCTGGTCCTTTTGCAGCACACTAGTAGCTGAGAACTAGGAGAAGAGAAAAAGAGGCCAGATTAAGTATTTTCCTAGTGATTTTTAGTGTCATTTTTCTCTTCTTTTCCCTTTGGCCTGGGCAGGGTCTATGTTTCCTGCAGGGTTCTGCCTGACCCTCGCCTCTCTCCCTGAGTGAGGCCTGAGCTCAGGCAGTTTCTGTCTCACTTTGCAGCCACTGAACCCGGACCCAGAAGAGGATGGGGAAGCAGAACAGCAAACTGCGCCCTGAGGTGCTCCAGGACCTGCGGGAGAACACCGAGTTCACAGACCACGAGCTGCAAGAGTGGTACAAGGGTTTCCTAAAAGATTGCCCGACGGGCCATTTGACTGTGGAAGAGTTCAAAAAAATATACGCGAATTTTTTCCCCTACGGTGACGCGTCGAAGTTTGCAGAGCACGTCTTCCGCACCTTCGACACCAACGGCGACGGGACGATTGACTTCAGGGAATTCATCATCGCCCTCAGCGTCACCTCCCGGGGCAAACTGGAACAGAAGCTGAAGTGGGCCTTTAGCATGTATGACCTGGACGGCAATGGGTACATCAGCCGCGGGGAAATGCTAGAAATAGTGCAGGTAAGGCCTTGTCTCTGGTTTATATTTTATTCATGTTGCTGAAACCCTTCACCTTGAGGTGGTTGGAGATGAGGAACGTGCTGAGCTGGGTCCCTTCTGCCCCAGGGAGCCTTATGAGCCTGTGGACACCAGTTAGGACACTGGGGACTGTGGTGGGGACCCGTCAGGTGCTCATAAGGAAAAAGCCTGAGAGATGACAGGAGATGTGCAAGGGGCCTGCTGAGAAAATCTTTCAGCTCTCTCTGGGGATTTCTTAGTGGGATGTTGGTGGGATCAAAAAACCTAAATGCAAATATTACTGACCTGATTAATCTGAAAATTAATTCTTTGAAACTTGAGTGTCAAATGAAAGGCTGTAGCATGTCTTAATCTCCCAAAAGCTGAGGACACGTAGCCCATGGACTGTACCAAGGGGACATGTGGGGCAGAGCTCCCTGTGCCCCTGCCCTACATGCTGGCTGAGTCTCAGCCTTGGGAATGGGCTGCTTGCCATCTCCTCTGCAGCTGAGATGTGTCTCCAGTGCACTGCTAGGGGCACTGGGAAGCACATAATGCATCTAGCCAGTGCCCCAGTGGTTGGTCCTCAAGGATGAGCAGGAATAATTAAGGAGGAGGGCTAGGACTGCAGATGTCCTAAAGAGGTCTCATCTTTATTTGCATTCTTTTAAGTCTGAAAATGTGTTCCCTTACCATCCACAAAAAAATAATCCCTATTCCTATGCATTCATATTCACCTGTAACCTGCACAACACCTCACACACATACCTGTAACTGAGTGTATGTTGAAAGTAAAAAGAAGAGGCGATGGCTTAATCCAAGAGCAGAAAATAGAAGTACACACCTTTGCCTCCTGCGTTTTAGCTCAGTCCTGCTCATACATTAATCTATACCCTGACTTTCAGCTAAACTGACCCAGCAACGCAGGAGCTTCTTTTGAAGTGCAAATGTATACAGAAAAGAAAACCAGAAAAAGCTGCAATCAGAAATTCCTGTTTGTTTTGGTTTAGAAAGTCCCACAGCTGCCTGCCAGGGTCAGCTGCCTTTTTTTATTGCTACAGGCTTAAATTTCTTTTCTTAGTCCTGATGTATTATTGTTTGGGTTGTGTTTTTCTTACTTTTTTTTTCTTTTTTTTTTTTCCTTTTTTTCATACTCAGGCAATCTACAAAATGGTTTCATCAGTAATGAAAATGCCAGAAGATGAATCCACTCCCGAGAAGCGAACAGACAAGATCTTCAGACAGATGGACACAAACAATGATGGTAGGATGTCCACTGGCACCCTTTCTTGGGCTCTAGAAAGACAGGTTTTCAAGCCCAGTTGTGGTTGAAGTAGATGGTGGTATTTTGGAAGAGGGCATATAGGACAGGGATGTCCCCACTGGTACCTCTGGTCTCTTCCTGGCCTCAGGGATGTCACCACTGGTACCTCTGGTCTCTTCCTGGCCTCAGTGAATGGCTCCAGCCCGTAACAAACAGGGTGAATAAGTGGGCAGCAGGTGAGGTGTTTCCTGCTGGAGTAACAAAGGGATAGGAGGAGGAGGTAAGTCTTTCCCTGACATTTCAGATGTAGAGCCCCTTCTGCAAAGGCTCCCTGAAACTCCCCTGAGTCCGGTGTTATTTTCTCAGTTACTTTCTCTGGGTGCAACATGAACTAAGCACAAGGTTTTGCTCCTGTTAGCCTTTATAGGGTTGCAGTCTTGGGTTTATCATCAGTAATGTGGATCAGGGTTGTGGTTGGGTACCTGAAAGTGAAAATTCCCCCAGGTCCATAATACTTATTTTTTGTGGATGTTTACAGATGTGTGTGTATGGTCACACAGCGTCCTGCAGTGTTTGTTGCAGAGAGTGCATCAAGGGGATGTAACTGCTCCCAAGCCAATTATGGAGCTATTGGATAAATCACCTGACACCATACCTATCACAACCCCTCCATCTGAGCTACCTCATTTCCTTCATCTCAAAATCCGTGGGCAAAATTGAGCAATTACTTCTGCCCATCATTCTGCCAATGCATTTTCTCTCATCCCAGCCAAGGCAGATCTTTCCCTGGGAATTACCCTGGCAGTGGCTGAGGTGGCAGCTGCCCAGGTTGAAAGCAGGAGCTGTATCCTACTGATGCGCTTCTTGGGAGTAAAAATTTGCTTCTAGTGCTACATATGGAGACCTGGAAAAATATGATCCTATGCATGGAAAGGTTTTATTTAAGATAATTTTATGGTTGCATTTTGACCTCTGCTGCTGTAGCCCCTGGTACAAACTCATGGCCTTTCTCAAGTCCTCGAGTATTTTACCTTTGAATTCATCAAACCTAGTACTTAATCCCCTGGCTCCACATATGGAGGGCTCTAAAATAACATGATTAAAATATTTTTGTTCTGTTGAAAGTAGCAATTTGTGCAGATGTGCAACATATTAGCGGCCACAAAACCTGCTATATACATCCTGTATCTGTTGTGCTTTGTTGCTGAAATAAAGTCATCCTGTTTCCTGTACAATACCAGCCCTACAAGCCAAGCAATCAAGTCTGCACACGGGGAAGCGTGTATGCACTTGGTGGCTGGAAATGTCTCTTCTTCCCCACCTGACTGGACACTGCAAATAGATTTTGATTTGTGTTTTGCTTTTAAGTATTGCAGGGAGAGGGAAAAACTAATAAATGTCCTGATATTTATAAGTACTCTTTTTAAGCCTGATAAAAACTAAGAAAATGCTTGGCTTGGGAACATTAGCTTAAAAGCCAGAAATTAGGACAGAACTGTGTGATGGGGTTTTGAGTTTCTTTGATGTCTGCAAGAGAAAGGTTTGCTCATTCCTTCCTATTTGGCCTAATTTGGGTGCTGGCCACTGAGCTTAGTCGTCTCCCCATCCCTGTGGCAGGCTTGGAGCATCCTGGGACTGGTGAAAACCAGTGTGATGAGCTTGTGCCTCCCTCCCTTTGGGGGAATGTGGCCTAAAGTGGCAGCAGGCAGCTGCCAAGTACAAGATGTCTGTCTGGAGCAGGGCAGTTTGGGTTGGGTAAGGATGCCCATGGCATGCTGGGTGACAGTAGAGGTGACAGACAGGTCATGCTGGGAGCACCGGGTAGATGGGAAATCACTGGACACAGTGTTATAGATGCAGCAGATGCTTTTCTCCTTGAGTTTGTAGGGGAAACGGCTTCATTTCTCATTAATATTGTTATGGCTTATTTCTGCCATGGTTTGGAGTGCTGGAGCAGGAGGGTATTACTGCTAGCAAGCAAGGTAGAGGCTGCTCACAGGCTCCTGATGGCATTTGTGCAGGATACAGGTCCTGAGCTTGAGAAAAACCTGCCAGGAGGCTGGGTCATCCCAGAATGAGATCTGAGAGACCAGATGGGATCTTTCCTTCTTGCTGTACTGTGGAATTTTGTGCCACAGGGATATTGGAGCTGGGGCAGTTGCTCCTTGTGGTCACTCTTCAGAGATCACCTTTACAGACTGTTACAGTCCATTCAAGTCAGTGCCCCTGGCCTAAACCAAAGATGTACAAACCAGAAACATTCAGAAGTGACACGTGGCAATAGGTGGCTCCCCTAAGACTGACAAAATTTTCTTGCTGCCCCATTAAACCAGTCCTGTTCCTGCATATTCATCAGGGCACAGAAAGGGCTTGTAGAATCAGGGAATTGTAATTTGGGTTAGAAGGAATCTTTAGAAGTCATCTAGTCCAACCCCCTGCAATGAGCAGAGACATCTTTCACTAGACCAGGATGCTCAGGGCACTGTCCAGCCTGAACCTGTGATCCCAGGAGAAGCTATCACTGCTCAGCCCTACATGTCACAACAAAAAAGGGGACAAAGTGAGGAGATTTGGGATACTTGGTTTAACTGTCATAGTAATATAAGCATAGTTTTCAAATTGTACATTTGTTCAGGTACCGTGCCTTTTGTTCGTGTGTCATGTAATTTGTGTAGTCTGGTTCTGGGCAAAAAGCTGCCAAATGATATTAGTGTTTTTCATATTTGGCACTGTCTTTTAAAATAAAAAAATAAACAATAATTACACTAGATTGTTTTGCAGAAGAAAAATGTGTCTGGGCTTAAGGGCTTGAGTAGGATTTGGCTGATGAGCATCGCACTAAATTCCCCTTGATGCCTGTGTGATAGATGAAATGTACATATGCTGCTTCAGTAAGGAGGGGGGTATTTTAAGCTACAGCAATGGTGGTGGCAACGACAGGCTTTTAAGAAAATTATTTCCCTTCTTGTTTTCCCCTCCCTTTCAGGTAAACTGTCACTGGAAGAGTTCATCAAAGGTGCCAAGAGCGATCCCTCCATCGTGCGGTTGTTACAGTGCGACCCCAGCAGCGCGAGTCAGTTCTGATGGAGGCGGACAGTGCGCACAGAGAATCCCGGCTCGTGTCCTTCAAGCTTTGCTCGCAAACGGATGCCTTCTCAACCATCCCTCCACACTTTGCGGATAAGATCCCATTGCCAGATCGTGGTGTGTGCGTGTGTCCGAGCGAACCGGCCCTCGCTCCCCTCACTGACACCGGTGCAGCTCTCCCGCGGCAGCTCCGTTTCTGCTTCCCCATGACGTTGCGATTCGCTCTCCACGTTTTAAACATTAATGGAAAGGTTGTGTTTACATGCAGCTGCAAAAGAGTTCCAGTCGCTGGTGAGATACCACTTCACTTAGTCCGTAAGAAAGGTGATGTACTAGTAGTTCCCGAGAAGATGCTAGGTAGGACTTTTACCCGACATAGCAGGTAGTAGATAATTTATTTTGCTTCAGAAATTACTATGAAAAAAAAAAAAAGTGGACTGAATGGAGTAGAAAGTTAAAAAAGAAAAAAAAAAGGAAAAAAAAAATGCAAAAAAAAAAAGCAGCTTTCCTGGGCATGTTTCCAATTTTCTTTTTGAGGAAAATTGCTTGCACTTATCTATTGGTCTTTACTTTCTTTTAATATATATATAAATTATATATATATGGTGAAGTAAAATTTTAAATATTTAGGTCATCTATTTAAGGCTTAAAATAGAATTCGAGCTTTGTTTCTTCTAGTCATCTGTGATTTATTAAAATCTTGGAGATTGGGGGGTTTTTTTGTGATATTTATGCATTAGCAAATTGCTGTTCCAAAAGAAATGCATGACTAGCAGTTTGTGGATATTTCACTCTGTTTAATTCCTGAATGCAAATATTTGTTCATTTTTACTGTTGATTGTTCCAGCATTACTGTACTAACAAAAGACCTGAAAGGAGTTCATCCTCATTTTGTATTTCTCAGTGGAGTCCTACTTTCTGGTGGTTGCTACGTTAAATGGCTTCTGAGTGCCCCAAGGTGATGTGACTCGCACTGCTGTTCTCAACTTGGCTACACCTCCTCCCTTTTGCTGTTGATATGTTAATAGTCTTGTGCATTCCAGTGTTATTTAATATCTGCCTAATGCCAAGAAATATTAATTGAAATAAAAGACTACTTTTCTTGTCACTGCCTGTCTTGGTCTAACCCATGCAGCAAGTTCCTCTCATTGCATATCTGGGGGAAGGATGAGGCTGGCTCCCTGCCTGATGTGTCCCCATCATCTCCAAGTCATGTTGCCTTGCAGGTACGTAGGTTTTTGGGGGAGCCTACTGTTGTGGCTGGATTAGCTCAGCAGTGTTTGTGCCTGTGGGATCCTGCTCCATGCCAGCTGGCTCCTGAGCAAAGGCAATTCCTTGGTGAAGACCACAAGAAGGTGGTGACAGCTTGGTTTCTTCTGCATGGAGAACAAGTCAAGGCACCAATGGGAAAGCTGCCAGCCTCACTGGCTGAGCTGTTGTGACCACGACATTTAAAAACAAAAAGTATCTCATGCCTGTCAGATACCAGGTATGTGCTGTTAGAGTAACATTTGACACTGGTAGCATTCCACATATTCATCAAGTCCACAGGTAGCTGCTTAATCTCATCCTCTCTGCAGAATTAAGTAGCAACAAATTATTTGGCCTGAGATTAATATTAAGCATGTAATTAAGGGATTTTTGCTGTGTAGAATGACCTAGGAGTAGTTAGGTGTTAATGCTTCAATATTAAAAAAAAAAAAAGAGAAAGATGGTTGTAATATCCAAATGGAAACGTGTTGTTAGGTCAGACTTCATGTAAACACAGGCTCGTCTCAGTGCTGCCGAGCAGAAAAGTACGCTCACTTTTTTTCCTAGAAATTCAAATTTGAGCTATTAAACCAGTTCTCTCAACTGCAACACCCTGCTGATGAGTGCAAGCCTCAAAGAAGGGTTAATCAGAACCCTGCCTTCTTTCCATGAGTGAGCCCAGCAAAAAAACCAATTGTAAATCTGCGGTTGCTTATCGTCCATCTCCAAACTGTTCAGTGCTGTCTGTCACAGACAATGCGCTGGTGTTAAAGATGCCATGGATATTCTTACACAAATGGCTCTTTTTTCATGGGCTGGGTAGTAGTTGTTGAGATGCATAAGGTTTAGATACAAATCAGCTTTAGCATCTCTCTGCACTCAGGAGGATGTGCAAAACCATCTCTGACCTTGTTGTGGGATGGTGCCTCTGAGAGGGACCGCAGCACTTGAGTCTTGTTTGTGAGATCTTGAAATGAGTCAGGCATATTTTTAGTCAAGTGTTGCACAATATCCTTTCCTGAGGTACCAGGGATGTGAAAACTTCTGCTGATGCATTTATAAATGCAGTGGTTCTTCTGTCATCATTCCTCTGCTCTTGGAAGTAGGACTTCTGTCAGTCACCTTTTCCACCTTTTCCTGACAGAAACCTCTTCTGTTTTCTACTTCCATCTGTAGTGAAGAGCAAATTTCAGTAGTTACTTGACAAAACCTGAACTCTTATCATTTGAAAAGAAAAAAAAAATCTTGCAAGAGGCTGAATTTTAGTGGTCAAAAAATTTCCATTTCCTTGACCTTAAAATTTTTGCTCTGAAATGTGCAAAGGTGTTAATGATGGAGTTTGCTGCCTGCCATAGGCTGATGAGCCCCTGAGCAGCCCCATGCAGACACTGGGATCGTGTCCTGTTACATCAGGCCTAATTTCTTCTGCCTTTTTCTTTGCCTCTTTAACTTTTCCAGTCCCAGGTTTTTTTTGTTTAGTTGTTTTGGGTTTTTTTTGATTGGTTGGTTGGTTGGGTTTTTTCAGGCTGTCCCCCACTGCTTTCCCAGATTTTAAGGAGTTTCTTCATTCAAGTGGGTTGGCTCTATTTCAGACCAGGGTTCACACAGGGTGTGCAAATGAGGCACTTCCAGCTTGCCTTTTGGAAAGCAAGCAAGAAAGGTGCCCAGGAAGTGGTCACACACAGCATCCCGAGGCAACTGGGGACATGCTCTGAAGCCCAACCAGTCTGAGCTTTTCAGTGGTGGCTTCTGATACCAGGAATTTTTTGATTATAGGCCAGCTAGGTACTGGAAAGGGCTCTGTCTGCTGCTACCAAGCAGCTCTCTTAAAATCAGACCTGCTTCAGAGGCTGAAGTTGTGCATATGTAGCCACTGGGTAACTTTGAACATCTTGGCTGTGCTTTGAAGAGTCCCTCTGAGGATGCATCTTCTTTCCTGCCTGGTAATGAGGACTAGGAGAGGTGAACTATTTCCAGGCTTCTCCTCCAGGCTGTGTCATTCGAGAGTTGATCAGGCAATGTTCAAAGGGGATGGAGAAATCAAGGAGCAGCTCAAAGAGCTCCAGGGATATCTTCTGGTGAGGGAGTGGTATGTAGGAGGGGTTAATCATTTGTGATGTCCAAGTGATTAATAGAAGACTTCAACTTGTTAAGTGACTGGTGTTTTAGGGAACTCTATGTTTAATTGAAAATAAGGGTCTTACCTTAGAAAAAGTGGAGTCTAGCACACACAAAAAAGCCATCGGCGTATCCACTTCACTTTAATAAGCTATGTAATTATTTTTCTTGCCACAGAAATACCTAGCACTGTGAAAGCTCTGGCAAACTACTACATAAATTCAGGCTTTTCTGTAAGAATTGCAGGTCCTGTTAAACTAATATAGAATTATGACATTGTCTTTCAAATTAAGTTAGTGCCTGCCTGGTGGCAGCTTAACTTCCAGCCTGAGTGGCAGAGATGCTTGGATTTGGGCTTGTATTTCTCTCTCTCCACGTTTACATTAGCATCTTTTTTTTAATAAGGCCCTTTTCAATGTATTTTTAGCATTAGCCTCTGAGTAATAAGCTCCTGTGAAGAACAACATGAACATTGCTGCAGCCACTGGGCAGATGGTCTCCATGGATAGCCGCCGATCCATTATGCAGGGCACCCTCTATTCGTATTTAAAGGTTGGGAACAGCCATCGACTTGAATGGCCCAGTGGGCAGGCTGGCATTTTGAGATCCACAGGCTGCATGGTGGCTGATGAACCTGGTAATTGCAGTTATCTCTTTTGGGAGGGGAGAAGTTTCATTGGAAAAGAAGGAAGTGGGAGGAAAAAAAGAGCAGAGCATCTCCATGTGTAGAAGCTTTGGAGATGTGCCTGCATGGCCAGGAGCTGTGTGCCTGGAAGCAGAACTTCCCTGCTGCCTGGCTGCATCGAGTCTGATGGGTTGGACCCAGACACTTCTGAACAGTCTCTTGTGGTGGTTGTGGATAAAGGACAGTCAGTGCATCACCAGAGGGTTAGCTTAATCCTAGACTGATGGCCTTGCCAGACAAATCAGAAACCACTTACTGTAAGACCATGGAGAAGACCATGCTGGGCACTATTGAAAGGCATTTAAAGAATAATGCAGAAGGCCATGTGCTGAGCACCACAGCATGGGGCTAGGGAGCATCAACCCCTCAGGGACACTGCTTGCTGCAGGAAGCAGGATGCCTTTATCCAACTCCCACAGGGATGCTGTGCAGGACCACAGCTCTCCCCCCTTACTGCAAAGGTGCAATGGCAAAGCATTAGTGGGAGAAGAGATCCCTCATCTTCCCATCAGACCCAGCTGGAGCCAGCCAATACATGGCTTCTGGGGCCATGGTGATGACTGAACCTGCCAGCCGCGAGCCAGGTTGCTGCTGAACCTGTATGTTTTTCCCTTTATTCTTTTTTTCAATATTTCCCTGGACCTTTTTCAGGGCAAATCATTCACTCCACTGCTGAGCTGATACCATGGGCAGCAGGCACAATGATGGCAGCCAGTTCCTTAGAGAAAAGTGAGTGCAACAAATGAGCCTTAATATGCTATTAATAACCAGGAACAAAACATAAGTGTTGCACGTGCTTTCCTTGGAGAAAATAAAATAAACTCAGCCAATTTAGATGTTAGGTTTGCACTGCCTTGGTTATTCCTGTGCTGCTTTCCTTCTGAATTATTTATACTTGCTAGGCTCACAGCAAGCAGGTTTAATGCCTGCTGAAGGACATGGGTAGCAGTACTGCATGCATGTAGTGACATCAAAGAACAAGGCTGCATGCATGCTGGGAACTATACTGATGCTCTAAAAAGGGGTTTCAGGTGCCAGGGCTCCACACTGTGCCATCCTCCATCTCACCAACATCACCCTCTGTGATGCCCCAGTGAGCTGCTGCTGCCAGCCACCCAGGCCTCACTAAGGTAATGGGGTCTTTGGGGAAACTGGCTTTGGTTGTCCTTGCTGTCTCCCACCTGGGGGAGTCCTGTGGGCTAAAGAGAACTGTATATAAGAAAAGAATTTCATTTTTTAAGCAGGAGTGGCTTAAGTCATCTTAAAAGCAGTTGTTGAGCCCTTCTGAGCTAGTCGGCAGGAGTTACCACAGCCACTTCTCTATGAGCCCTGACACCAACCTGCTGTCCCCTTTAGGACCCAGTGACCTCTGCCCAGTGCAGGAAGGCTCAGCCAGGCTCTCCAAGCAGGCCTCCATGGGGCTACAGCTCTCCTGCAAGGATCCCTAAATCTTTTAGGACTGAGGCATCACAGGCCACACTGGTGAAACTTGCAGGACAGTTCAACTGATGCAACACACCAGGTCCAAGTCTGCTCAGTCCTTTGACAACGGCCAGCACTGCTGCTGGGAACTAGATAAAAAAACAACAAAAAAAAGTTATTTTCTTTTTTTCCTCAAGTGTGATGGCTGTGAAGGCAGATGCAGGCCACCCTGGTTTCATCTCCATGTGGCCCCTCCTACACCCACCACATGGCACCCTCCTGATGCTCACCAGGCAGCAGAGGCTGGGATTGCCTCAGTTGTTATGGCAACACTCAAAGCCAGGAGTTAAATTTTTTTTATTTCCTCAAAGCAAAGCAAATAGCTTGAAGAAAAACGTGACTTTCCTTTTTGGGTGACTTTGCAGCCCCCAGCATTCAAGTAGCTTCTCTGCACAGTTCACAGCACCTGTACTGGGCAAGATTCTTCAACAAGAGAAAAAGTCCCTGCTGAGCAGCATGTGTGCAACCACACATGGGACAGGTGAGGGGGCAAGGAAGGAGACAAAAGACCTCTATTTTTGTTCTCCACTGTAGCAATCATCTGGCAAAGTCACCCTAAGGGAAATCGTGCTTTGCACTCCCCTGCATTCTTGGTTTTTTTTGACACCACTCAGAATACAGAGAAAGGGATGAAGGGCAATGTGAAAGACAATTATAATGAATTTTTGTATTCCAGTAACTAAGTCTCAAAGCTGACATTAGACCATTCCGCCATCAGACAGCAAGATTTGTCCTGTTGCATTTTGACCATTATTTTTCTAGTTTTAGTTTCTTCTGTGCCAGCCAGCTTTGTATGCTGTTCCCATCCAGCTACAAGTCTCAGTGGTCTTGTTTGGCTTGTGTTGTGAAACTTCCTCTTCATGCTTGAGCCAGCACAAATTGACAGAAATCCCTCCACCAGCCCGTGCTTGCTTGGCTAGGGTGAGCCCCAAATCTCAGCAACCCTCCTCACAGCTGACCCTGCCTGCCAGCAGGAAGCACCAGTGACAACCCAGTATCTTGCCAGGAAGATCTGCTCCTGGGTTTTGTATATGCATCTGGCAATTTTGGACATACCTGGTCATCAGTAGTCATCATTTTGAGTGGCATGAACTCCCATGTCTCCTGGAAATCTTTTCTGTACACTATCAACTCTATGTGCACTTGCTTAGCTGTGATGCTCCATCCTCCACCACAGCATGGCTGGAAAGCTGCTGTCACCAGGGGTGAAAGCATGAGTACAGTCCTGGGCACTGATATAGACACTGTGATGGAATGTACCCTCTGAAGTTTGCAGATTACACCAAGCTGAATAGTGCAGTTGACACACCTAAGGACAAGATGCCATCCAAAGGGACCTGGGCAAGCTTGAGAAGTGAGCTCATGTGAATGTCATGAGGGTCAACAAGGCCAAGTGCAAGGTCATGCACATGAGGCAAGGTAACCCCTGAGAGCAGCCCTAAGGAGAAAAACTCAGAGACAGTGATGGATAAAAAGCTCAACATGAGCTGGCAATGTGCATTTACAGCCCAGAAAGCCAAATGCATCCTGGGCTGTATCAAAAGAAGTGGGTCCAGCAGGTCAAGAGAGGTGATTCTCCCCCTAGAGCACCAAGCAAGAAGATTTGAATTCCCTGAAAACTGCCTCCATCTCAGCAACCACCAGCAGAGCATGGAGCTGATGGCATGGCCAGCTTGGTTCTTTGCTGCATAACTTTACACTACCCACAAGCATTTTCGTAAGGATAAAGATTAATGTCCTGCCTCTGGGTTTGTCTTGCTCTCCCCTGGGATGAGCAATTCCCACCTCTGTCCTGGAACACCAGTCACTTCAAAGTCTTCACTTCCATCAGCTGCACAGCTCTGTCTTACAGACTTTTTCTGAAGCCAGATTGCTAGTTGATTCCCTCCTCAATAATGTGACCAAATCACTCCTCAATCACTGGTCATTTCCACACCTGATGGCAGTAAGGGCAAATGAGCACTTTAAATGAAAGAAAGGTGCTTCTATGAAATGAGTTTTATTTCTAACAGAAGTTTTTTAGAAGGGGCTGCCAAGCTTTGCTGTGGATGAATAAAGGAAAAGGGCACAAATAGGAAAAAGTGGCACATGCCTGTTTTGGGCATCCACTGATCACAGAAATTTGCCTTCTGAGTGGTGTAGGGGACATTTGGGTAGGCTACTGGGGCATTGTGGTGGTCTCTGCCTGCATCCTGCCTTCATCTGCACCAGAAGCTGACAGCCACAGTGAGTACTTTTTTCTGGGTTGTCCAGTGCCTTCTGAAACTCGGAGGTTTCAGTGCTTAGTCAAAAGGTATTTGGAAACTACAACCTGCAGGATGTAGGAGCCTGGTCTCCATTTCCAGTATGCAAGCTATCCATCTCATTGAATGGTGGTGAGATTTATCTTTCAGCTTACCTCCAAGTCATGCCTTTTCCTTAAAAATAGGGGAAAAATAATATATAATGTAAAAAATAGTGATGTTGGGGGTGTTAATATCCAGGTGCAGGAGGCAGCATGGTGAGAAGCCAAGCTCAACCACCAGGCTGGATGGACATCTTGGATAACTAATTAGTGAGTTGGAGACCACAGGCATCCCCTGCCACATCTTGGGAGGAAGGATGGAGTCACACAATGATGACCTGGGTAAGCTGGGGCTGGATGGAAGCAATGCCCAAAGACACCTGCTGTGACCTTAGGTTTCATACAGATAAGAAGAGCTAATGTGAATGAGTTTGACCCAGGCAGTTTTTAACCTTTATCTATGTATGTCAGAGGAGCAAACATTTTTTTCATCTCAGAATAGTAATATCTTATTATTTATGCCACCAGCATGTGTGAGGAACCCCAGACTGGCAAGCCTGATGTCTGAATCAGAAAAAAAACTGGTAGAAACTGTAGCAAACTATTGCAGATCCTAGGATATATGTGATGTACTGGGGAAAAGACAAAACAGGCATTAACAAATAGAAGACTTACCTGTTTAATCCGCTTGTGATCTCTGCAGGAACAGAGAAATAACATTCCTAAATGGTCTGAAAAGGGATGGATAGATATGGTGATATAAAGAAGTTTGCTAATAATACAGGATTGTATTGATCCTAGGATCCTAGGCTTGTCTAGGATCATCAGAGATAGTGCAAAACATTGCAGAAGTGTTTCTCCATAGTGATGACTGGGCCGTAAAAATGTTAGTTAAGCTACCTATTATTAGCTAAAAAATTCAGAAGGGTTTAGAAAAAAATAAATAGTTCTAACTATTCTACACTTTGGGGTTCAAATTACCATGATATGTGGGTAGTGGTCTGAAAATGTCAGTTCAGTGCTCAAATTTCACCACAGATAAGCTTTTGGAGAGCCTTTGGGCTTAGGATGTTACTGAGCTGAGTAAAAGGGTTTCCCAGGCACCACACACAGGTTATGGTGGCCTCTTTTGTGTGCACAGTCCCTCCTGTGCAACCCACGTGCCCTTAGCTCCTGACTTGATAAATTAAACTTTCCAGCTCTTCACATGGCAGCTGGTGCCTGGCTGAATCAAGTACAGCATCAGTGGTACCCATGCAGACTGATGGCAAACAGCTTCACAGCTGCTTAATGCCAGCAGGGAACATTCTGATCAGCCTGCCTTGACCCTGTGGCTAATGCAGGTCAGTGAATCTGCCTTAGTAATTTGTGCACGAGGCTTGTACCTTTGGCCTGGGGCTGGAAATGACATTAAACCTCTGCAGCCGGACTCCCGAAAGTGACGTCAATACTCGTCTTAAGTCTGGTACCTGCTCAGCTGCATCCATCTGTCACAAAAATAAATTATACTTTATTGCATGGTATTGCTCAGGACAGAACAAAATCTCACTAGGTACCAGCAATTCAGCACTTAAAAGTTGGGGTAATAAATGGGGTGACCAGAGAAGCCTTTTGTCCCTTTCCACTTGGTTCTTCCTTTTCCCTTTCTTGCCTGCACATGTGCTGTCTGGCTCTTAGGAAGCACAGGGCAGCTGGCAGGATCAGAGGGTGGTTGCACACTGTCCCTGGGCATAACTGGAGACAGCACTGGGAAGCCAGGCCAGTGGACAGGTGATGTTCCTCACTGCAGCCTCACTGGTACCATCTAGCCCAAGCAGGGTGGTTTTCTTCTCCAGGAGGGGACAGCAGATGGAGACACTTGGGTGGAAAAACTTGGAGAAACACAGGGCATGTCTTGGGGTGCACCCAAGCCTTGGCTTACACCCAGACTAAGCCACCCAGCCCTGGGTATGGGGTGACCTCCACTTTCCACATGCAATAAGCACTGCAAGGCACCTGGCTCCAGCCTTTCTTAGTCCTTGGGGGGTGTTTGTCTGGCCCTGGGAAGGGGACATGGAGGGCATGCAGGGAGCTGGGCACAGCCAGGTTTGCCTCATGCAGACTTTAGGGAGCTATTGCTCCACCAGGCTGCCCTCATCTCTCAGCACCTGCAGGTACTCTAGGGAGTCTCTGCTGTGTCCTGCAAACCCAAGGACTTGCTGGCAACAAGTGGAAGGATGCCTGGGGCTGCTGGTGACCTCTCTGGAGGGACATTTCCTAGGCAAGGTAAGATGCTGCTGTTTTCTCCCACCTTCCCACTTCCACCATCCTCCCTCCAACTCAAAAAGCCAAAGATTTAGGGAGTTGTCCTTTCCCAGCAAGCACTGTTTCCCTGTTGCACTTCTCAGTGCAAGTCAACATATTTGCTGGGAACAACAAAATTTCTTTGGCCTCACCCAAAAACAAGCATGCAGATGTAACTGACAGCAGCGGGAAGGTCGCAGAGCTGAACCCTTGGTCTGCTGAGGAGCCGCTGGCTGCAAACTGGCTTTGGGTCTGAGCAGGGAGTAAGTGAAGCAAACCTGTAACCTGGGCTGTTGCTGCCATCTAGCCATGGCACAGCACATCCGTGGCTCTTTTTAGGTTTAGTTTCTGTGCAAGTTCATAGAATCATAGAATTTTAGGTTAGTAGGGACCTCAAGGATCATCTGGTCCAGCCTTTCTAATATTACTGCTTATGTGAGATGTAACAGCAGCCTTGTTGAGCTGAGACTTAAAACTTTCCAGAGTGGGAGAATCCACCACTTCCCCTGGGACTGGTTTTCTGCATCTTTCCTCTTCCAAGCCACCAGGGAGACAGCATATTTAAGGCTCTTTGTGTAGTCCACCCTCTCTGAGATGACTGCCACAACTGCTGCAGTATTTAAGGCCAGGACATGCATCAGCTCAGTGGCCAAACCAGAAGGAGACATGCCACCTGCTTTCCCCTGCTCCCTGTGGCCATGGGCTCGCATCCATTGAGTGTTATGGGTCCATGCTTGCTGATGTATCCTTCCACCCAGTGAGGTCCACCACTCCTTAAGGAAGAAACCCTCCATGCTCTAATGCTGAACATCTGACCCTGCAGATGTCCCACCACTTTGCCAAGTGCTCTTAAACCTGAGACTGGAAATGGGTCTCTGCTGCTGAAGCTGTTTGCTCCCTGCAATGTCTATAACCATTGCCTGACCTGGGAGGAGGCATGAATGGCAAAGCCAAGCCTGGCAAGCAGCACATTCAGCTGGAGACACAAGGAAACTGCTTCAGGAGGATGAGATGCCACCTTATGAGGGTCAGGGCTCCTGGATGAGGAACTTTCTTCACCCCCATGGAGCAGGATGTGGCTCTTTCCTTTGCTCCAGCAGCCACACTGTGGCAATGATTTAGCATTCATTCCCACTTCCCCCCTGCCCCCTTTTTGTGAGACAGGAGTGGGTCAGCTCCCCTCAATGCCTCTGCTCCTCAGAGGCAGCTTGGTGACTCTGTTCTTAGATCCATTTTAGCACTGGAGCACCAGCATCTCACCAAGCACAGCCCAGTGAGAAGGCAGATGAGGTGGTGTCAATTCAAACTGCAAAACCCTTTGCTGGACCCAGGGGCCTGTGCTGCTGGTGGCCCATGGACCCAGGGATCCATGGCACTGCCAGACCCACTGGAGAGCACAGTGGATACAAGCACACCAGGGCTGAAAGGATCTCAGGAGGTCCCCTAGCCCAGTGTCCTGTTCCAAGTAGGATAAGCTGCAAGGTTAGCCCAGGATGCTCAGGGCTCTGTCCTGCCTGGTGTGGAAAGCCTCCAGAGATGGAGCCTGAGCCAGCCTCAGCAGCAATCTGACCTTTGCCAGGTTGTCCTCGTGGGCCAAGTTTCTCCTTGCACCCAGACTAACTTCCAGCTGTGGTCAGTTGGTTCCCTGGTTCCAGCTTGTGTCACTTGTCACTTAACATCAGCAATCCTGCAAAGCTGCTCTGCAGAAGATACCATAGATAGTTCCATGGACTTACCCTCCAATAAAACTCTTGACAACAGAGAACCTGAATTAACCCTAGAAATTCTAAAAGAGAAGAAAAATGTAACAGAAATTGTTAATGGAAGGAGCTGAGACTTGGACTGGGCCCCCAGGAGAAAGCTGGAAGCTGATGGGACATTTGAGGTAACAGCCTTAATAAGAAAAAGTGTTTTGAAGTGTCTTGTGTATTAAAAAAACAAACTCTCTGTTTCCCATTTCTGTGAACAGAAGGAAAGGGAGTTTTGTTTGGCTGGGTTGTTTGGGGTTTTTTTTAAGATGTGCAGCAATTTAAATATTATTTAGTACATACTTTTCCCTTGTACTTTCTTATTTGCATTTGTTCTCTCTAATAACATCTTGCATACGCTGCGGTCTAACATTGGGAGTGTGGGATTTATTTGAAAGCTTTCCATTTCTCCTGACTTACCTGGCTCTGTCAGACAGGGGGGTTTTTTTGATGCTCTTTTTTTTTTTGAGCTGAGCTCCATCTTGCGGGCTTTTGCTTGGCTAATTAGTCACCCCATCATTATCTCTGAGAGGATCTGTCTTGGCCCCAGTCAGAGGAACACCCTGGCTTTGCTTCCAGCCAGGGATAATAATCCCACAGGGAGATGAAACCTGCATGGCACAAGCAGATGAGTCCTACAGCACCTGCCTCCTGGGGAGGTTGGCCAGCCAGCCTGGCAGGGTGCAGGAGGAATTTCCCTCCCCTGAATCAGCAGTCTCCATAGAGAGATGGATTTTTCTTTTGCTTTTCACATTGGTCACATCATTGCTTTAATGGTTTAATGCAAGTTTTGACTGAAGGAAAGAGAGAATTGTTGCTGAGAAATACTTACTGAGACTTTACAGCAAAATGCTGTTGTTGCTGTTGAACTGCAAGTAACTGGAGTTTTTAAGAAGGCATTTCTTTATCTAGCAACACAATAGATTATTTTTGTTTTGTCCTTATCACAATGGCAATAGCACCTCCGTTATCTTACTGAGAATTGC
The DNA here is from genome assembly GCA_038090715.1 of Florisuga fusca. Classification (NCBI taxonomy): domain Eukaryota; kingdom Metazoa; phylum Chordata; class Aves; order Apodiformes; family Trochilidae; genus Florisuga; species Florisuga fusca. Next base: position 3,793,784 of record JAAWXA010000029.1, on the reverse strand, counting down.
ACTGTGGTTATCCTCTTTAAGCATTCCTTCTCCATTCCTTGCAAGAATGCCAACCTAAAGCTAATAGCTTGTTCTTCAGAAATTAGTAACCAAATATAAAAGGGTGATGATTAAACCTACTGAACACCTAAAATCTGTTCTTTTCCCAAGGCAGGAAACTGCATTTTAAGGATGAATGAAATAGGATTTGTGATTACAAAGTACTTCAGGAATCCTGAGCTGCTACAGGTGCCATTCTTGAGCTTGTACAAGGTGTTTGGTGCATTATCAAGGTGAAGGTGTGTAAACTGACCCTGTCCTTCCCCAGCAATGATAAGGTGTTGGTTGCAATCCAGCAGGGTGCACCACTCTCTTTGTATCGACAGACTGGAAGTGTCACTGCCTGTGCTTCCTTTCCTGAACCCTGGCCAGCCTGGCTTCTGGACTGGAACATGGGAATTGGCTCTGAACCACAAAGACTGGACAAGCCAATTAGTCGTTTTTAAAGCACTCTGTCAGTGAAAATTGAATAGAACATAACTGGAAGGAACCTTTTTTTAATTTTTTTTAAATGAGAATACTGTGAGCAAGACTGGGACCAGCTCCCTAAATGAGGGAGAAGAGAGAGGGGCTGGTTTCAATGTACTAATGATTTTGTGTTCATGCAAAGACTGATGAAAACTGCTGCTGTAGCATAAGCATAAACACATGCAAATAAGGGTCTAACACTTGTTGGACTGAAGCAGTATTTTTAAGACAATGTGGACACATGCAAGACTGCAGTGTGCTCCCCTGAGGAAGCTCCTTTTGTTTGCCAGTGCTCAAGCATTTGATGAGGGTGGCCTCTCCTGACTGAAATGGAGGTGCCCGAAGTGCTCACCTTTGCTTTAGTATTCAGACTCACACCAAAGACAGCCACATCTTGGTGGCTGTATCACTCTGACCACTCACAGCCAGCTTTCCAAAACTGGCATTGCTGTGGTTTAACTGCTCTAAACACCTCCTGTATGCAGAGGACTACAAAACCATCTGAAGAACAATAGAAATGCTTGGCAAAGTGTAAGTCCCAGTCCCATGTATGTTCCCTGGTCTCTATCTATTTTCAGGATAGTCAAACATGATGTTTTAACTAGCTAAAGATTAATTTGAACTGGAGATATTTGTGACATGGGTATTGAAACCAGACCCGGTCACTGAGATAGCAACTGCCTTCAAGCTGTAAAGAAAACCAGGTGATGAAAGTCAAAACCAGGGATACTTCTCTAAAACAAATTACTTCCACTTCTTTTGGTACCTATCACTGCTTACCTCAAGAGAAAATAAAATTTAATAATAATTATTGCAATAATTTATGACCTTTTACTTTCAGACAAATAACATATTCCTCTAAGCCCTCCTTGCAAATACTTGTGGATAATGAGGTTGGGGTTTGTTGTGGAAGAGGACTGGTTTTGATCTAGAAAGAAAGATTTAATTTCAGTCTTACTGCAAATTGATGCTGTGTTTAGCTACAAAAGACCTGTCGATATGACAGTACCTGCTGAGGCTGAGAAAAAAGAAACTTTGCCTCCAGCTCAGGTTTGCTCCTGTACAAAGCCCTGGCCCTGCAGGTGGAGCTGCGGGGTTTCAACTCAGCACTGCTCTCAGCTCCAGACGTCTGCCTGTGCAAAAGAGGCTGGAAACTTGCCTCTTCCAATGGATTTGTGCACTGGCACCATTTGTCTGCAAGGCCTGTGTTCTAGCCTACACGTTAGCAGTTTAAAAATTGAACTGTTAGTGCACATGCAGTTACACAAGGGAAATCTGCCCCATGCAGATGAAGCTCTGCCATCAGCAACTTCCCCCCTTGCCTTTTACTTCCTCTCAGTTCACGCCTTCTACTTCAGTTTTCTCCACTCTATCCTTAAAATATTGCCACCTTTGATCTCCCATCTGATGTAATTTCAGAGTACCAGTGTTTCTCAACTTTTTTTCTGGGTATATGAAACTACATTTCCATCAAAGGAGTACAGGCCATAGGTGGACTTATAGAAGGTCTGAGCCAGACCTCAAGAAAGAAATGAGGTGATGAGAAGCCACGGCCTCATCTCAAGGAGAGGTCTTGTTATCTGCACCAGATATTGATTTTTTTTCCAAGAGTGATCCCACGAGATCCGACAGCCAGGTGCCAGCAAGGTGAGTGACCTGCCAGGGACAGCAGGAACACCACGGGCCCAGCACATGGGAGAGCAAAGTCCACAGGGACACACAGCACCATACCGAGCGTGGTTAGGAAGATGTAAGCTGAAAGGCAGAGGTATTCTTGGCTCTAGCTTTGGTATTTGTTGAGCCAACTATGTAAGACAAATGCAGGTGATCTCGATGTTTCTGGCATGTAGCTCCTCCCTCCCATATCAGGCAAGCTTGCTCCTGAGAGGAGGAATAATCAAGATGTGCAGTTGGAACAACTGGATTTGATCAATGAACGTGGCAAAGGCTTTGATGGCCAAACAGTTGGGGAAGGGGGGGTCAAACTAAGCCATAGGAGTTCACTGCTTACTTGGTTACATCTTTGCTGTCCTATGCATAAGTTTCAGCTTACACTAAATGTGTTTCCCTGGTTTGGATGGTAGAGAATCATATGGCTGATTCCTGTGTTGGGGTATTTGAAAAACAATTTGCAAAGTGGAAATGGACCACTGAGATTCTATGGAAGGCAGGACTGGGGCAGCTGTGAAAGGAAGGGGACCTACTCAGTACCCCAAAGCCTACATTTGCTCAGCATTTGATTCTATGATAACCCAACTTAAAATGAGAAACTTTTGTCTCCCTTAAAAACACACTGACATTACCATAAAGATTTACTCCCACAAGTAGTGTAAGTCAGCTAAGCTAGAAAAACCCATTCTTGGTGGGGTTTTTTGGTTTTTTGTTTGTTTTTTGGGTTTTGGGGTTTTTGTTGTTTTGTTGTTTTTTATTTTTTACACAGAATATGCTCAAGATGAAGTTCTTTTTTTAAGCACTTTGTAGCTCCTTAGACATGGCCAAGAGAGCACCAGCTGAGGCTATGACATACTTGCCAAGGAAGAGGAAGGTGAAGAACTGAGGTCAGCTACATCTCTTTTTGGGGAGCATTGGAAGTTAATCTCAATGCTTAGTGTGTTTCCACTGTCCTGGCCTCCAACAGAGGAACAGATGTGTTTTTTTTTGTGAGACAACACTCAGTGCTAAAACCAGTCAAGCTAAACACAGATCAAGGAACTAATTGGCAGCTTGCCATTTTTTTTCTCCCAGAAGCTTACTAGGTAGCTTCTATAAGTAATGGCCTTCAGACTACCTGCTGGAGATGGTCTGCACTGGCTGCAAGTAGCAGAAACCACCCTGTGCCACTTGTCACAGGGGAGCTAGTTTTAAGTGTTGATATCACACATAGCATCACTACAGCCATACTCCCCTCTGGCTAAACCATTCCCAGCCTTCAGACATGTTTAAAAGTACCTACCTTCTCCTATAGACAACTGCAGGCTTTCCAGGAACAATTTTTTGGCATACATTAGTATGTTTTTTCCCTCAGTTCAAATACAGTTAGCTCTCACAGTGCAAGATTTGGATGTGAAATTGTTACAGTATCAACATTTGGTAACTCTCCTTACTTTTGCTTTCATGCTGAATATCATTAAGTTTCCAAATAAAACTGGAGAAGCTAATAGAAGCCACGGTTTGGATGCAGGGAGTTTCTTTGAGACAAAGGATAATGCTTCACAATGTACATGTACTAAAGTTCACAGCAGTGTAATTCAATAGCTAAAAGCAGCTGGCTGCTGTACACATGAGAATAAAGCCCAATGCTTCTGCAACCACAAGCTTGAAGCTAGGAGGGCAGCAAACAGACACTTCTTAAGTCACTTAGGATGTTTCAAGATGATCATGAAAAAGGTACCATGGCTTCTGTTTACAAGTTAAGCTAGCAAACAGGGCAGTTTCAGCTGAAAGCAAATTGAAAATTAAATATTTTTACAAGCAGCTGTGAAAGACAACAGCTTTATTTCTCATCTTGTCAGACCCACTGTTTCTATCAACAATGCTACCCCTTTGGAAGACTCTCTAAAAATTTAACACTTACGCTATGATGGGCTTAAGCTTTACATACTTCCTCGATACATGAAAGTTTCCTTTTATACAGGTCAGGCATTTGCTAAGGGGTGCCTGCAGTCCAGGACCTTCCAAGCAAACAGAACGCATCCAGATTCTGTTAGAGATGTAATGTACAGATCCCAGATCTGTAATGGGATCCATTATTTTGTCAGAAATATTTTGCCATTTTAGAGCAAAAAGTGGCAGCAAGCTAGCAAAGGTGAAGTCAGAATACTCTGCTCCAGTAAGCAGACTGATTCCATCATTGACACACCCTACTTGGTGTCATCACATTGAATCTTGTCAAAAGTTTAACAAGGTAGCATCTACATTACATAAGAACTTCTAATTATATTTCATGCACAAAGGATGTTGAGTTCCTATCTCTGATAATGCAGTTTACATTTAGGCCCTAGGCAACAAGCATCAGAGAGTACCTGTCACCTACTATTTATCCACAGTTCCAGACTCTTAAGTTTTCCCAGTACACATTTTAATCCTTGCTTACCAGTGTTAGCCATGCAGCCTGTGCTGTATTCTCTCATTAATGGCAAGGTAAGACGTTTAAACAGCCATCAGTCCTGACCACAGCAGTTAAGACCAACAGAGAAAAAAGGCACTGCACTGAATTTGCATTATGCAACTGTGTTAAGTCCGTGTTCAAGAATGAAAACCAAATGTGATTCCACAAGAATTCACAGTATTAAACACCTGGATCTTCAAGCTTTTCCTAATCACATTAAAAAAACCACAGATTAGTTTTAGTACTCATTAAGGGCTTCCTTCACTTCAGTGAGGTGGAAGGCTAAGGGTAGGAGAGGAGATGGCAATTATATTATTTTTAAGTATGCTGACAGCATCTTGTTTGCCTTCATAGATGCTATAGGAGATTCATATATGACATTGATTTTTCTACATATTAACAAAACACAGGACCAGTTATTTCAATATGCTTTATTTTAAAACAGGTAGGTCACAAAACACTAAGCTTAGCCCATTCTGCCATACACAAGCTACAAATACTTGTTTGACAGTTGAGGGTCAGTCTTTAGTAGCATACATGAAAAGTGAATAAAAATCCATATAAAACAATATTCAAATAGTTTCCATAGGAACACAGATAATTGTGACCCATCTCCTAGACATTTTTGTTGCATTTATGCCAAACCTAAACTTAAAAAACTCATTTAAAAATTCTAGCAAGAATTAAGTTAATGGTCCCCCCAAATGCCCTAAGTTCAATGCCTAACCTTGCAGTTTGATACTAAATATTACCTATACATTAATACTAGCTGAAGCACAAGTTGCTGGATATTCAATTCCACTTTCCCAAGCACAAGAGAGTGGCAGACTAGCAACATCCTGCCCTTCCACTTCACCTAGAAACCCTTGCTCCTTGATCTGCTGCATTAGTTGCCTAGAAAGAAAAAAGAAAAACAACAGTCAACAAGTGTTTCACTACAATGTGCTGAAAAGAATGTAAGCATGGTACTTTTTTCTTTACTATTAGAGAACATAGTGTGCAATACAGACAGTATTACCAGAGGAAAGAAAAAGTTTTAAAAATCAGAGTCTATGCAGGTGACTTGTGGCTGTTTGGGCTTCAGGGGAAGTGCCAACACCTGGCTGGTTTCATCATTTATGGGAAGGATCTAGATCTGCAACTGGGGATGGCTGGGAATTCAAATGAGCTGACCAGCAAGAACCATGCAGCTCCTTACATACTCATGATAGCAGTTGTACTGAAAGGCAATCCCAGGAGCTGACTGAGGTTTTTTGGACAGTTCTCACATTATATGCAAGCCAAGAAGATGTGCTACTGCATGGCTCCCCATATACTACCTTTAACTGACATATGTAATCATCTTGTCCCTATCTTGACAGTTACCTAGCCACACAATTAATTATAAATATGAATCCACCTTTACATACGTAGATTTCATTCCAAAAAGCTGCATCTCCCTGTATACCAACACAAGCCCCCCCAGTTAAGGGCCATCTTGTATCACAGAATTTTCTTGCCAAAACAGAAAACACAGGAGGTAACAGAGAGCTGAAGGATGACTGTAGCCTTGGATTATGGTTATATCTGCATAATTAAACTCAGCATGCCTCAGACCAAGAATTACATTCTCAGAGAAACACACTGCTATAGTTAAAACGCTAAGTATCCTGCAGAGCCATGTTAGACACAAGCTTGGAATATTACAGGAAATCTAAGCTTCATTTGGTATGAAGAATGCTTCAACTGACAGCAGATTTCACAAGAGGGAAAACACCATACAAGCATTACTTACAGAGGCAAGGTTAGTACAAGAATGGGGGAAGCTTCCTTTTATACTTTTATGGCAGGAATTCCCCTGAACTTACAGCAAAGTTACTAATCCTTTCGAGGGTTGTACTGCTGTCCAAATGCTCTCACAGTTTTGTAGGCAGAATTCAATACAGAAGGTAAGGGCTTCCTCTTACAGGAAGCCCCACTCTTACAGAAGATGGAATCAACCTGTCTTGTACAGAGTCCTTGACATTCAAGAGGTAGTCCTGCTTTCTTTGCTTGCCTGTTTAGAAACTTCCTGTAGATATCTAGCACTCTGCACTAAGCTATCAGCCAGAGCTCAACCTAAACCAAAGGATAGCTCTCAAATAAACAGACATATCATAATGTTGAGTTGAGTGTTCCTACATCCCCTTGTCAGGATCTAGTAAGATACCAACTTAGAAGACAGTGTACTATGAAAATAGTGATTGACTGGTCTCTAATTACTGGTCACAGAGTCTAACAGCAAAGAATCTCTAATGAGTCTGCATGATGTACAACAGTGGAAAACATCAGCTGGCATAGAAGCAGTTTAAAGAAAAGACTCCTAACACAAGTCCTTTAGAATCACCTATTCTGAAAGAGAGTGCATGAGAAGAAAAGAGTAACTGGCAGAGTTAGCATTGTTCTAAGCATGAAACAAAAACCTTGAGAAGCATTACCTTCTTCCACACAAGGAGGTTTTCCAAGAGCAATGGAAAAACAGCACCAAGACTATAGCCCTGTGTGTTAAGGGCCAGCCAAATGACATCAGCTACCACTACAGTAATCTGTATCAAAAGCACTAATAGATGAAGATACTTAATTACTAACCAAGCTGGTCTTGACATCACATAGTGTATTGTTGGCCTCTGGAATCCATTGAAAGTGGAAGCTGCTGCAACAGTATAGGCACCCATGTTCTCAAACAGGATCCAGTCACCAACTTGCAACTCTGGCATGTTAAAACGCTCAACAATACGATCCAGACCATCACATGTTGGTCCCCATATGCTGCAGGAATAGCAGCTGTCATCTGGTTTTGGTCGCTAAAACAAAAAAACAAACAAAAAATGTTGAGTGTAATTAGTTTGACTATCAAAACAGAATTTCCAGAAGTAATATAATAATTATACTGTAACATTCCACCTCACAGAGAAGAGGAAGAGCTGTTTGGAAATCCTTCTCTATCAGTGGCTTTGAATTAATTCCACTGCACGGTTTATAAGGGTCAAATGCCAAATTCTGGCAACATGAAGGAAGCAGTGAACTGAAGTGACTGCTGTGATAAGCATTCTCCTACATCCATGATACATGATTAGCACGTGGCCCTGCTGAATGAGCATACCTTTTGCAGAACTGGTTTAACATGTGCATGATCATACAAGATGCAGTTGAATGATCCATAGACTCCATCATTTACATAGTACATAAGAGTTTTGTCATTTGCATCATCTTCATCTGGAAGAAATTGATACACCAGTAAGAGAATGGTAGGAAAGAAACAGAATTGGCTAGAAGTAAGATTAGGTTTAGATTACATACCATCAGAACCTGTTTGCTCCTTTAATACAATTTTTTTGGCAATGATGTTGACTGCCAGGGTGAATGCTGATGCAACATAGTATCTTCCTGGTTCAGCAATAATGCTTATGCCAGAATCCACAGGAAAGTATTTATCCAGTGCTGGGTTGATCACATTTGTGATCTAGGGAAGAATGAGTTGTCAAAATTAGAACATCAACAGTTACTCAGGTCCTATTTTAGAAGCCTTTGATGAAGTCAGACTTTCATGCTCACAATGATACTACTCGTGTTTAATAACTAGTAGCATTTTGTAACATCTACTGATTGCTTTTGCTTTATTTTCCCAAAGTTTTGGTTGCTATTAAGTGTACAAAGCCAACAAAAACAGCCTGAAAAATTTAAGCCACTAAGCAGCCCATGTTTGAGCCTAGAGGAAGTCAGCCCTCCTAGATTCATTAAACCAGTATTAATGCTCTGTAAGTCCCCACCACTTTGATTTTATGTAGTTCTGCTAATCACAATATCCCCCAATACAATATCCTTATGAAGTCACCTCACAGTATTTTGAGAATACAAAAGGCTTTGTCATCACCTTTGAAATTCAGCTGCCTTTGTGAACAGTTATTTCCAGGCTCTGAAGTTATCAGTTATTATTAAGCTGCCTCCAACCACAGCATGACTGTTATGTCATGGAGCCCAATGACAACACTGTTTGCTCTTGATGCCTCATGTAGCCAATGCTGCACTCTGAGCAGCCAGCCTTCATTAGGAGGTATGACATGAGACAACTTTAACCCACATTATTAGCAGAAAACTCACTTTATTTGCTATCTCCTTGTGTAAATGTCATTTAACACATGAGGGTAGACTGATAGGTACTCTGACAACATTGCTCTAAGTGGACACCTATTAATACCCAGCCACCTTGTCTCTTCTGAAAGCAGAACTACTGTGTGAACACTGATCAACTGAAAAAAAAAAAAATAAATCCAAAAGCCAGTTGTAAATTGGACCAGACACTGAACTAGTTCGCCGCCACCCACAAGGCTCAGGACTCCTCCCCTGTTTGGGAGCACTGCCAGTCCAGATAGTCTGAAATACACCATCAACTAGAAGTCTGTGCTTGTAAGAACCAAGTCTGCAATTAGAACATGCTTTAAAAATTTGGTATCTCTGCATAGTTATGCAATAAGTTATGTATCTAATGGACTCATCTAATCTTCAGTTTTCAGATTAATTCCCCTTTTCCTCTAGCTTAAATTTCTGACCAAGCAGACAAATTTTCATGCAAACGTGTCTGCATACAAATAAATAAATAAAAATTATAAATTAAAATTGTTTAATCCATATCAACATTCAAAAAAACCTTCGCAACCTGAGAAGTTCTTAGCAAAGCTGTACCTCTTCAAATTTAAGCTTGACATCCTCAGAGCCAGGGAAGCCACCACCAATATCAAGCAGACACATGTTGAAGCCAAGTTCAGCCTGAGAAGAGATTAACAGCAATACTGTCAAGAAAGCAGTTATTTTGTCATTTTAGCTTCAAAAGTAACGCAAAGTAATTTCATTAATATTGGAACAGAGCTAATTCATCATGTTCAAGTCACTTCAGCTTGAGTTGATTATGTAAGTACATATATAGGTGAGTTTTGCAGAACAGGTCAAGATAAGCCATCATGACCTCAAAAATTCCAACATAAAATTAGTGACTTAGCTAGCTTTAAAACATGTAAGAGTTTTACACTCAAGTCAGTTTTGCCACATCAGCTGAGCACCAGAAACAGAGAAAGCAGAGCAGAGCTAGACTTACTCCCATATCAAACACACAGCGGGCATCAGAAATGGCTTGAACAAAGGTCTCAGGGTCAGTACATCCACTTCCAACATGGAAACTACAAAGAGATACAAAACATCAGTTGCCATTTGGCAAATTCGTCAAGAAGACTGTACAAAACTCAAGTCACCATACACACCTCTATTGTCAGGTAGACCATTTAAAGAAATCTTAATTTTGATATTATCAACTCACCTAACTCCAACAATGGCAAGGTCAAGTTCTTTTGCACGCTCCAGAAGAATCCTGCTAGTTTTAAGTGTTGCTCCAAATTTAACACTCAGGCGACAAACTGCTTTGGAATCATCAGTTGTAATGCGCAAGACTAACCTAGAAATAAGAAAAAAATAAGGGTTTAAGGTCCAGTATGAGAGACATCATTATCAGGCAGGTATGACTTTAGAGTGAGACTGAACTTAAAAGCACAGGCTTTCCTGTCTCTCTTCTCCCCTAATGTGCCAGTGAACTATACAGGATTAGAAACCACTAGTTAAAAGTAGGTTTATTTTCTGAGAAGTCTGCAGCTCATATTAACTAATGAAGAGCAAGTTTCAGATACCAGGAGATGTATCTGTAACTTGGGAACCCAAGCAGGAATTCTAAAACAATGAGCATAACTTACTTGGCTTTTGGATGGGCCCTGGCAACTTTCATTAGTTCTACTTCACTATCAAATGTCATCATCTGTACACCACTGCTGGCAGCATGTTTGATCTGAGATACTTGTTTACAGGGATTTGCATATATTATCCGCTCAGGAGGCACACCAACACTCTGTACCAGCTGTATTTCCGTCTGAAGAAAGAAGAGATTACACTTGGTAAAGATTTCTAGATAGACTATCAAACTAATCAGAAGAACAAAAATTACAGCACCTGGTTATTCTTAATTTTATATGAACACATCTTGTAAAGCTAAACATACACTAATATCACATATCAGAACACAGTCAAGATCTTACCTTACTGGCACAATCAAATCCTGCACCAAGAACAGCAAGTGTCTTCACTACAGCTCTGCTGTCATTACATTTTACAGCATAGAAGGGAGTTACTCGAGGAAGGGCTTTATGCCATCTCATGTGCTTCTTCACAATATCCCCGAGGTCAGCAACATAGAAGGCATCTTTATCATCCTAGAGCAAATACACATCTTAAAGTTACAAGCAATGGATAGCAGGATAAGCCTAGAGGTCAGTTTTTGAGGAGGTTGCCTTTCAGCAAATCTGCAAAGACAACTTGTTCCAGTAGTTTATACATCTGCATCACAAAATGCAGTGATTCTCCAATCATACTTACAGAAGATGACACTTCATTTATTTTTTGGTCAAGGATATCCTTGGCAGTAAAGCCTTCGTCAAGAAAGGAGAGTTCAAATTCTTCACTGCTGAAGCTGCTCATGATTCCCGAGATTTCACGTTTACGTGAAAGGATTTAAGTACAAACTGATGATACAAAACCAAGAGCAATTCATTACTTCATTTGAATTCACTAAAGTTTACATTCACATTTGGTCATATAATTTGCAACTATACAGTTCCTACAGTGAGCACTAATAACAGCAAAGATTAGGAACTTTCACGACAGACTGAATGTAATCAGAACCAAGGAGGCACTCAACTAAGTAGTCTTGCTGGCCTGAAGGCAAGTTCTCCTATATTCAGCAACCCTATGAGGTACTAAAACAATTTCACACAAAAAACCCCCAAGCCAATAAACAACTAAATACTGTCAGGTATTATTAGTCCCTGGAAGTTTCCACTGTCTTTTCCTTCACCTCTACATTGGAGCTGGTAATATTATGGCTAGTACCAATGCCAATTTATTTAATTTTTTTAACAACTTTTAAGCACTATTGTAGCTCACCATTTGAGGGAAAAGGGCTTATTATATGTTACTACAGACAGAATCTGAGTATGTTACTGACTTCTGAGCAGTAACTACTCTCACTAGGTCAAAGCCAGCTGAAAACCTGGATTCTCACTACAGTTCAGGTTATGTATCAAGGCTTTCCTTGAAGTTTTTCTGTGGTGGTTAGAGCTTCCCTATGCCACCCATGACCTCCAGGCTACACAAAAAGCAAACGTCAGCTGTCAAGAGTGGCACATGCATGCTAAAACACCATGGGCTGCAGAAAAAGCTGTAACAGTGATCCCAACTGACACTTCAGTCACTCATAACAAATCTTAATTGTTAACAAATCTAGCCAACCGGAAAGCCCCTTGAGAACTAGAATTGAAGAGCAAAAGTGCATTTTTCTGCCATCCAAAACCTATGAAGTTCATAGCAAAGTGTACAGGTCATCCTTTCACTGGCTAGTCCAAAGAGAGAATGACAGTCTACTCTACCATGCTCTTAGCTTAAGCAGAAGTGTCTGCTACCTTTTAAAGACCTCAGCACTGCAAGTGACTCATATGGAAGATATGGTTTCATGTAATCAGGTCCAGCCCCCAGCTTCTCTCAGCATTTTTTTAAAACTCAATCTAGTTGTACAGATTTGGACTTAAGATCATGCAAATTCTAAACTATTTACTGATCTTTAGTTACATCACTGTTCCTTCTGTTTGCAAAAGGCTGTTTAGAATAAACAAGTGCATACAGCTTATTACTCTTGTTACAGATTTCCAGGGTTCTAAGACCACCTGAATAAATTCATTCAATACATTGTGTATACTAAAACCCATTAAACTGTATCTACTGAATGGCTTTGAAAAGTCAGCGATTATACTACTTCATTTCAGCCTTTGGAACCATATGGCATTTGAACTGCTGGTGTCAAGTACTACTTCACATCTTAAGATCAACTCCCACTTACCACAGAAAAACCAGATTTAAGATTCCAACTAGATAAAGCTTAACTCTAATGAAATAATACCCAACAATCCACCAAGCCTCATTCTCCCCCTGCTCTCATTCACATGCAATGTTAATTCCTCCAGAAGCTGGATTAAAGTCTTCTCTTAAAAGCCTCTTTGAGAGGACCTTAAGAAACAGCAAATTAAACACTTCTAAGGAAACTGCTACTGAACAGAAGCTACATCTTACTGTAGGGCGATTTCAACATGATGTTGCAGCTTTGCAGAAAGCAGTTCAGGGATGTCTAGCTATACTTAAAAGAAGTCAGCACCATCAAGAAGAATTTAATTTAGTCCACTCTGCCCAAAGCTGCAGGGAAAGCACTTTTCTTACTAACCTATAAAATGAATATTACTTTTACTGGTCACAGCAGACTTTGTTAAGAAGTTCTTCAAACCTTTCCTCTCTAGTTTATTGCACAATTTCCTGTGTAATTACACAGAATATAGACAACACATGGTAGTTCAGATGCAAATTGTAGCGTATTTATTTGGATAAATTGTGCAAAGTGTCAGTAGCTTCCCAGAAGGAAGGTAAATTCGTGCTCATTTAGAAGTTGTTGTCCAGAACATTCCCTCATTCAGCAGCTGTAGTGAACTCGGGGCTGAGTCATGCCTGCAGGCTCTGCCCTCAAACACCAAATCGGAGTGCAGAAAGGGTGCCCGGGGGGTTAGCTCTCCGCAGACAGCTCCGGGGAAGGGGAGAGCCGGGGGCCCGAACCTCACTGCTGCTCCCTTCCCTCTAAGCCCATACAGTCCCCGGGCAGCGGGGCACCCAACCCTCCAGCCTCCATCCTTGCGGCTTCCCGGGGAGCCATTTCAGGCTGCCCTGGGGGTCGCCTTTATTCAACACCCCTTCCTGCAGCTGGGACCACCCCCGAGCCCCCC